>JASAUF010000617.1:16747996-17470745 GCA_030180095.1 Magnolia changhungtana
ACCGTTAAATATTTCCTAGAGTTGCAGTAATGTTTGCGAGAAATCTATCCATCTATTCCTTTTAACCGATCATGGACCACCTAATATACATGTTTTACCAGCCATACATCTATTTTGATTAGATCATTTTAGAGTGTGGGGCTGCCTATATATTTACTACAATCTAAGTCGTTTTCATGGTGCCTATTGTAATAGTTATTCCTCATTTAGTCCGCCAGTTGGTAGGAATTATGTGGATCACTACACTATAAGAATTTGGGATCTTGGGTGGCCCAACTAGTAGTGTGGATTGGTGGAAGTTGTGTGGACCACCACATGTGAGTGCTTGATTTTTATAGCCCACCTAACTGTATGAAAATTGGGGCAATCATGTGACTACTAGTCTAAGTAGATTTATGATTGTTGTGGCCATTAACCATATGATCACTGATGGGATGAGTGATAATTAGATTTGACAAAATAGTGCTAAATATGTATCACATAAATCTTGTGACCATGAGTGATGTGGATAGCCGTAAATCATGTGAGTATGTGGGGAATGTGTAGCTCAACCATACAATCAAGTAGTGCTTTAGTAACTACTAAACTATGTGAAATTGTGGTATTGACCACCTAGCTACGTGAAAATTTAGTAAAGTGGTTGCCCCATTATGCGTAATATGGTATAATAATAAAAATAATAAGTAACCATCTCACCTTACGTCCCTTATTATGACAAGTAGAGTGACATTTGTGTGGCCACTCAACCATATGGAGTTCTGATAATGTAGTGACCATAAGACCATGTGGGCATACGAGAAATAGTGTGATTACTCAGACTAATGGACTATGCCGATGGTGTAACTTCCTGCTTACATGAACTTAGGACTTGAGACAGATTGATCATAGGCCCATTGAGATATATTCTCGGCCCATATGATAAGGCTCATTGTGATATATTTCCCTCCCATGTGATGTGGCCCATAGTGATGTGTATTAGGTCCAGGTATGCGGCCTACCTGTGAAATAGATTTAAGGCCACTTGCAATGTATTTAAGGCCCATGGGCGAGGCTCAATGTGATGTGTTTGAGACCCATGGGCGTGGCTCATTGAGATGTGTTTTAGGCCCATGGGTTGTGGCTCATTGTGATGTATTTGAGGCCCATGTGTAGGGCCCACCTCTTGTGCATTTAAAGCCCATGGGTCGTGAAGCCTGATGTGGTGTATTCATGGCCCATGAGCCGAGGCCCATTGCGATGTGTAGTGCACATATGATACAACCCAATGTGATGTATATGCGGCCCATGAGTGAGGCCCAATACAATGAATGTGCGGCCCTTGTGTGAGACCTAAAGCTATGTATCTGAGGACCGATGTGATGTGTGATTTCGCCATGATGTATGTATTGATGTTTATGTGGGCCATTCCTTGGGGGTAATGTTGGTTAAATGTCCACATTGTCGAAGCCAATTGTTGAAGCTGATTATTGATACCGATTATGAGTATGTGACACATTAGCATCATCATACATGCCCATATGCATCATCTGCATATTTGTAATAAGATGTGGTTGACCATTGCATATGTCATTGGGCAGATTGTTATGAGACTCCCTGATAAGCGAAGGTTATCTCACATGACCGCACGGCATGTGCATGATTGATGCATGACTGGATTGTATGATTCATGCATCTTACATTGTGATTACTGCATACCCTAGCGACATCAGGGCCATAGCCTTCACAGGCATATCGTGGATGGCCAGATGGGATACCAGAAATCTGTTCTAGCATTGATCTGTCATAAATGGCCCTAGGTGAAAATTCCTAAACCCTCTTAGTACCAGAGGACGCTCCAACGTCGAGACCAAGTGGATACATAAGTGCCCAAGTACCGAATACCAGGAAGCCGCGTCTCCCACTGTGTTGTGGTCGGTTGTGAGGGAGTGTGGCCTTACCCGCCCTAGCGTAGGAGGCAATACTAGGCTGAGTTTGACCAGCTCGTGAATGGGTCCGCTATCGACGTGCAGGATAAGTATTGGCAGACTATTGGCTAGGCGGATAGTGTGGTTTCTTACGCTCACTTGGACTATGTGGCTGGGAGAGCGGCAGTGCCATTTGGAGTGTACTAACCCCGGTGATGATCCCAGAGATGAACTGTACTGATATGTGGACTTATTGAGCAGGAGTTACATACTCATTCATTCATTCATTCATTCACTATCCACTCAGGCTGATGGTGCGCAACTATTTGTCACGTGTACCTTCACAATGGCCAGGATTTTAGTTAGGGAGTACGACTAACCTAAGTTAGGAGTCTATCACATTGAGTCTGACTATCCGAATTAGGTATGGGACTAGTTTGGATAGAAGTCCCTTGTGATGGACCCCGTAACCTGCGATACTACATACTATCATCCCGACTTCACACTCTAACATGGTCATTCCGTTCGCACGGCATATTGCATTACATCCACGACATACGACATTTTAGGTTATTGTGCTTTTGCATTTAGATACGGCTGACGGTATGCGCGAACTCATCACAAATTGTATATTGCATTGCATCATCGGCATCTGATATTTGACTCTTTATGACCCTCATTTGCATGGCTGACCTGTATTGTGTACTCTGATATTGTATGATTATGGCATGACAATATGATGATGATGATGTGATTACGGATGCGTGTAATACAGTTATGGCCGTGGTATAGGAGAAATGAAAATATGACTTGGTGATGCTGGTAGCATTAACTCGGAGTATTACTATGATGTATATGCATTGCATTGACATTAATATCATACCTTACGTGCTACATGCCTTTCACATATATAATTCCTTGTGGTATATTTATCTTACTTGCATGCAAGACACATTGAACACACGTGTGTACTCACTAGGCTTTTGCCTAAGCTTCCTATTTCCCATTTTTTTCAGGGTTGGAGTATCTTGGAAGACCTTGCTTTCTTGATGCATTGCATCTATGTTTCGATTTGGCAATGTTGACGTTGTGTATCTTTTGGAAAGCATTGTACTTGTAACCATCAGTATTTATAATGGAGAGTGTTACTTGGTAATTTAATCATGGACCTTTATGTTCCGGTATTATTATTATATGCATAAAAAAAATTAGTCAAAAAAATCTTCCTCGTGGTGCGCCGAACTCGGGACTTGGTGTATGGAAATCGAGTGCCAGATTCGGGGCATCACGAAAGCTGTCTGTCCCCGGGCTTGGGGCGTGACAGGAGATGGTATTAGAGCATAAGATTTGGGATCAATTATGAGCAAAGTTCGCAAGTGGAAGACATAGAAGAACTTAAACTAGGTCTCCCAACATTGTTGATCGAGAACCTAGATGCTATTAGTACCCCTGATTTGTATGAATCTAAAGACATGAATCTAGGATTCCCAGTTTGAGAACCTAGTCAAAACAAGATCCTCAATTTGAGAACTTAGAGAATATACTTAGCACCCAGGAATTAGGCAGATAGCCGTGAGCAATACCTTTAGTGTTTGATAAATGATTATATGGTGATACGTACGATTGGCTTCCCATGTTATGAGTTTATTAATGTATTGTGACTAGAAATTTCGAGGACGAAATTTTTATTAGGAGGGTAGATTGTAACACCCCATCCATTTCATACAATTTTCCATGAATATGTACACGATAATCGATGCCCTTAGCTAGACCTGGATTGGTCATTCATAGTACACAACCAATTGACCAGAACCCTAAGACCTCGAAACCTATCTCATATCAATCACCCCGTCACCGCGATCATGGAGGTACCACCCCTGCATCTGTATGATACTCCGTTAGTGAGATACGCCGTGAAGAATCATTAATGTATCATGTGCGCATGGCGTCATATACTCCCCTTCACATATGTGCATAATACATGTCATACACACATACACATGCCACACATGGGTGAGAGAATCTCTACCCATGTGTGTGATGTCACACACCCATACCTCCCATCTCTCATGTCTCCCCAAAGTCAACACCTCTCCATTCCATACCTTAAGCATGACATCATCATACCATTCCATCCCATGCTCCTTTAATCCACCATTAATTGCAAATCATGAATTAATTGATATAATCCTAATTTAAGCTAACCAAGATCACATTAATTAAATCTAACCACATTTTTAACAATTTCTCTACATATATCCCTTCAACCCTTAGCATTTCACCATTTTCTATAAAAGTGAGAGAGAGAGAGAGAGAGCGAGAGATGAGTGATCTTGGTGGGCTATCAACTCTATCAATCCCATCCCTTCCATCCATCTCAACCATCAATTCCATCTCAACCATCCATCTAATTCATCAAGATGAGTACACCCACTCCACTCTTAGTTTGTTTTCTTTTTATTATTTATATGATTATTAGTGGTGACGATTGATGTGATCAATGGTGTGGATGATGAAGATAGTATGATTGATGCTGAAGATAATTGCAATAATGATGATGATGCTATTAATGGTGTGGATGCATAGAAGAAAACATATAAAATCAATTTATTATAGAGTTCATGTGGGACCCATTGATAGTGGGCCCCACCAAAATGTTTGTATGACATCTAAATCATCAAACCATTGGCCAATTGGGATGGCCAAACTCACACACTTGCACAAAAAAAATGATAATAATAATAAAGAAGAAAGAAAGAGACGCTGCTTGCTGGCAGCAGCGTCCCAACTATTTGATTTAATGGGGTAGGGGCCCTGGTCCCACAACAAGCCCCACCCACAGTGTATGTATTTGATCCACACCTTCCATTCAATTTTCCAGCTCATTTTAGGCATTGAACCGAAAAAGGAAGCAAATCCAAATCTCTAGTAGGCCATACCATCAAAAATATGGTTTTAATAGTAATAATCTATTAGGGCCCACTGTGATGTTTCTATATATCAAAAAATACTGAATATTGGGCTTCTTAGATCTGTCTCGAGCGGTAAAATCCAACAAATAGAGTAGATCGCCAAGTTATGGGCCCCACTTATGAAAAACCATTAAAAAACACACATAAAAATTAAACAGCACTGATGCTATTGCCGTCAGCATCTGACACTGCAGCAAGCAGCTTCTACTGCTGATGTTGGAAGAAAGTGGGCCCCACCTTGATGCATGTCAAGCATCTACACCGTGCATTCAATGGGTCCCCTTTAGAAAGCGGAATACCCCAAAATTCAACCTTACACGGAACTCAGGTGGCCCACACCATCAAAAATCATGTAAGGACATGCTAAAACATATAGAAGTACTTGTTGGGGCCCACCTGAAATTTTGATGCATCTGAAACTTGGACTGACCCCTCAACCAAGTGGGACACACATAATGGATGGACTGGATCTCTCAAGTGACCCACCTTGATGAGAAAATATACAAATAATAATAATAATAATAATAATAATAATAATATCAAAATTAAATAATGGTGTGAGGAAGTGACGTCCACATTTGGGGTAAAATTTTGTCGGCCGATCATGGCCACACCATGATGTATGTATTAAATCCACACCATTCATCCATCTTACTAGCACCATTTATTGTTTGGTCCCAAAAATCAGGCCAATTAGAAGTTCATGTAGGCCATGCCACTTGGGCAATGAAAATTGTACACAAAATACTTAGATTTTTTCTAGGGCCCACCTTTGTGAAGAAAGGTATATATGGGCCATTCATCCACTCCTTTAGACCAATTTAAGTCATAAGTAAAAGAATGAGGCAGATCCACAACTTAAGTGGACCACACTATAAGAAGCAGTGGGAATAAAATTCCAAACTATTAAATCCTTTGAGTTCTACTGTGATGTGTGACTGCCACCAAAGTTGGATCAGCCATTAGATCGTGGAGCCAACTCGTTACATGTATTTTACATCCCAGTCGTCCATCATTTAGACAATCCATGTGTTATAAGTCCCACCCGACGTATGTACCTTATATCCAAGTCATTCATCTAGTGGGTGGTATCAGCTATAATGTTGTTTGTTATATGAATTTTTCATGGGGTGAACCCCACCATGTCAATGGGACCCACAGTTATACAAAATATAAGAATAATAATAATAATAAGGAAAGGGAATTGCATGCTTACCAATGAAAGCTTCCCTGGACATAATGCGATGCATGTGAAGCCCACCTAGGTGCATGTGTTGTATACCCACAGTGCTTATATATTTTTCAGTCACTTGGAAAGTGAGCCCACCTCCTGCCTGTGGACACAAGATGAAGTAGAACTCAATTTTCGTTGGGCCAGGCCACGCAACAAGTAGAAACAGTGTAATAACCATTGGAAATTCTTAAGCTCTAGTGTGCCCTTATATGCTGGGATGCTTCCTTGACCATGGACTCCACTTTGTAGTATGATGTAGATCCATGCCTTTCATCAGTTTATCCTTATCATTTTAGGGTATGGTTCCATAGAATAGTCAGATTCAAATCTCATGCCATGGGAGCAATATTGATCACTTGTCTGCTGTTAAATATTTCCTAGAGTTGCAATAATGTTTGTGAGAAATCACTACAAGAAAAATGGGCAAAGGCTACGGACTAGATCCGTAGCAAAAGGGCTTTTGCTACGGATCTAGTCCGTATCACGTCCGTCGCAATTGGTGGGGTAGCTAAAGGTCTAGCTACGGACAATATCCGTAGCAATAGGTACAATTAGCTACGGATCTTTTCCGTAGCAATAGAGACCATTAGCTACGGATAATATCCGTAGCAATATACAACAATAGCTACGGATTACATCCGTAGCAATAGATACCAATAGCTACGGATTATATCCGTAGCAATAGATACCAATATCTACGGTATTTACAGCAATACATTCGGAGAGCTACAGATTTAATCCGTAGCTATAGATACCAATAGCTATGGATATAATCCGTAGCAATAGATAGCAATAGCTACAGTGAAATGCTGTAGCTTTGCTACGGATTATATTTCGTAGCTATTTTCCCTGTTTCCATTGCAAGAACCTGCTATGATTAATAACTCATCTAAGCTTAATGCAGTCAAAGAAAAAAAAAATGATGCATTTATTACAATAACAATCAAATCTACAATGCATCCTACATTCACATTTCTAAATAAACAATACTTCACTTTGCTCAACCTATCAAAAGAATTACAACTAAGGCGTGCCCTCATGCATTAAATAATGCTCGCTTTTCTACAATTTTCTTTCTTGAGACGGTCAAATTCAAAGAAACACAGAAGATAGAGCTTCTTCTTTCCTTGGCGCATATGTAACACGTAGACTTGACACAAGATCACATTCAAGTTTTAAAACCCTTCCTCGAGAAAATGAATTTCATCATCCACTGACTTCTTTAGCTTGTCAACTTTGTATAAAACAACAATTGTAGACACAATCAAACAAGCATGCCTTTGTAGACATCTCAAAAGGAAGAAAGACCAAAAAAAAAAAAAAAATTTGGAAAAAAAACAATTATATATAAAGAAATAAAAAATGTACTTACAAATCTTCTAAACTATAGCAAAATCCATATGTTAGGTTATCGGTTATAAGTTTAGGTTATAAGTTATAGGTTAAGGTTTAGTTTATAGGTTTAGGAAATCGGGTTTAGGTTCAAGATCGGGTTTAGGTTTGGGTTTTCAAGTTTAGGTTTAGGTTTAGGTTTAGGTTTAGGTTTAGGTTAGGGAGTTGAGATTAGGATTCGGTGTAGGTTTAGGTTTAGGGATTTGAGAATACATTTAGGTTAAGGTTTAGGAATTGAGAATAGGTTAAGATTTAGGTTTAGGAAATCGGGTTTGGGTTCGGGATCGGGTTTAGGTTTAGGTTTTCAAGTTTAGGTTTAGGTTTAGGTTAGGGAGTTGAGATTAAGATTAGGTGTAGGTTTAGGTTTAGGGATTTGAGAATACATTTAGGTTAAGGTTTAGGGAATTGAGAATAGGTTAAGGTTTAGGTTTAGGAAATCGGGTTCGAGTTCAAGATCGGGTTTAGGTTTGAGTTTTCAAGTTTAGGTTTAGGTTTAGGTTAGAGAGTTGAGATTAGGATTAGGTGTAGGTTTAGGTTTAGGGATTTAAGAATACATTTAGGTTAAGGTTTAGGGAATTGAGAATAGGTTAAGGTTTAGGTTTAGGAAATCTAATTCGGGTTCGGGATCGGGTTTAGGTTTGGGTTTTCAAGTTTAGGTTTAGGTTTATGTTAGGGAGTTGAGATTAGGATTAGGTGTAGGTTTAGGTTTAGGGATTTGAGAATACATTTAGGTTAAGGTTTAGGTTATAGGTTTTGGTTTAGGTTAAGGTTATAGGTTTTGGTTTAGGTTTAGGTTTAAGTTTTAGGTTTAGGTTATAGATTCGAGGAATGAGAATAGTTTAAGGTTTATGTTTAGCAAATCGGGTTCGGGTTCGGGATCTGGTTTAGGTTTAGGTTTTCAAGTTTAGGTTTAGGTTTCGGTTAGGGAGTTGAGATTAGGATTAGGTGTAGGTTTAGGTTTAGGGATTTGAGAATACATTTAGGTTAAGGTTTAGGGAATTGAGAATAGGTTAAGGTTTAGGTTTAGGAAATTGGATTTGGGTTCGGGATCGGAGTTTAGGTTTGGGTTTTCAAGTTTAGGTTTAGGTTTAGGTTAGGGAGTTGAGATTATGATTAGGTGTAGGTTTAGGTTTAGGGATTTGAGAATACATTTAGGTTAAGGTTTAGGTTATAGGTTTTGGTTTAGGTTAAGGTTATAGGTTTTGGTTTAGGTTTAGGTTTAAGTTTTAGGTTTAGGTTATAGATTTAGGGGTGAGAATAGTTTAAGGTTTAGGTTTAGAAATCATGTTCGGGTTCGGGATCGGGTTTAGGTTTGGGTTTTCAAGTTTAGGTTTAGGTTTAGGTTAGTGAGTTGAGATTAGGATTAGGTATAGGTTTAGGTTTAGGGATTTAAGAATACATTTAGGTTAAGGTTTAGGGAATTGAGAATAGGTTAAGGTTTAGGTTTAGGAAATGGATTCGGGTTCTGGATCGGGTTTAGGTTTGGGTTTTCAAGTTTAGGTTTAGGTTTAGGTTAGGGGAGTTGAGATTAGGATTATGTGTAGGTTTAGGTTTAGGGATTTGAGAATACATTTAGGTTAAGGTTTAGGGTGAGAATAGGTTAAGGTTTAGGTTTAGAAATCGGGTTAGGGTTCGGGATCGGGTTTAGGTTTGGGTTTTCAAGTTTACGTTTAGGTTTAGGTTAGGGAGTTGAGATTAGGATTAGGTGTAGGTTTAGGATTAGGGATTTGAGAATACATTTAGGTTAAGGTTTAGGGAATTGTGAATAGGTTAAGGTTTAGCTTTAGAAATCGGGTTCGGGTTGAGATCGGGTTTAGGTTTGGGTTTTTAAGTTTAGGTTTAGGTTTAAGTTAGTGAGTTGAGATTAGATTAGGTGTAGGTTTAGGTTTAGGGATTTGAGAATACATTTAGGTTAAGGTTTAGGAAATTGGGAATAGGTTAAGGTTTAGGTTTAGGAAATCGGGTTCGAGTTCAAGATTGGTTTAGGTTTTGGTTTTCAAGTTTAGGTTTAGGTTTAGGTTGGAGAGTTGAGATTAGGATTAGGTGTAGGTTTAGGTTTAGGGATTTGAGAATACATTTAGGTTAATGTTTAGGTTTAGGTTCGGGTTTTGGCTATAGGTTTTGGTTTTGGTTTAGGTTATAGGTTATAGGTTTAGGTTTAGGTTTTGATTTAGGTTATAGGTTGTAGGTTTAAGTTTATGTTATAGGTTTTGATTTAGGTTTAGGCTATAGGTTTTGGTTTTGGTTTAGGTTATATGTTTTGGTTTAGGATATAGGTTATAGGTTTAGGTTATAGGATTTGAGAATGGGTTATGGTTTAGGTTTTAGAAATCGTGTTCATGTTCGGGATTGAGTTTTAGATTGGGTTTTAAAGTTTATGTTAGGGAGTTGAGATTAGGTTAGGTTTTCAAGTTTAGGTTTAAGTTTGGGTTTTCAAGTTTAGGTTAAAGTTTAGGTTTAGGTTATAGGTTTTGGATTTGAGAATGGGTTTGGGTTTAGGCTATAGGTTTTGGTTTTGGTTTAGGTTATAGGTTTTGGTTTAGGTTATAGGTTTTGATTTAGGTTATAGGTTTAGGTTTAGGTTATAGGTTTTGATTTAGGTTTAGGCTATAGGTTTTGGTTTTGGTTTAGGTTATAGGCTTTGGTTTAGGATATAGGTTATAGGTTTAGGTTATAGGATTTGAGAATGGGTTATGGTTTAGGTTTTGAAAATCGGGTTCAGGTTCGGGATTGAGTTTTAGATTGGGTTCTCAAGTTTAGGTTTAGGTTTAGGTTAAAGAGTTGAGATTAGGTTGGGTTTTCAAGTTTAGGTTTAAGTTTGGGTTTTCATGTTTAGGTTAAGGTTTAGGTTTAGGTTATAGGTTTTGGATTTGAGAATGGGTTCGAGTTTAGGCTATAGGTTTTGGTTTTGGTTTAGGTTATAGGTTATAGGTTTATGTTAAGGTTTCGGTTTAGGTTATAGGTTTTGGGATTTGGGAATGGGTTTGGGTTTAGGTTATGAAGTTTTGGTTTAGGTTTAGGTTATAGATTTGAGAATGGGTTCGGGTTTAGGTTATAGGTTTTAGTTTTAGTTTAGGTTATAGGTTTTGGTTTAGGTTATAAGTTATAAGTTTAGGTTAAGGTTTCGGTTTAGGTTATAGGTTTTGGTTTAGATATAGGTTATACAGTTTAGGTTATAGGATTTGAGAAATGGGTTCGGGTTTAGATTATGGGTTTTGGTTTTGTTTTGGTTATATCGCGTTATGAAGGTTCGAGTTAAGGTTTTGATTTAGGTTATAGGTTTTGGGATTTGGGAATGGGTTTGGGTTTAGGTTATAAGTTTTGGTTTTGGTTTAGGTTATAGGTTATAGGTTATAGGTTTAGGTTATAGGATTTGAAATAGGTTCGGGTTTAGGTTATAGGTTTTGGTTTTGGTTTAGGTTATAGGTTTTGGTTTAGGTTATAGGTTATAGGTTTAGTTTAGTTAAGGTTTCGGTTTAGGTTATAGGTTTTGGGATTTGAGAAATAGGTTCGGGTTTAGGTTATAGGTTTTGGTTTTGGTTTAGGTTATAGGTTTTGGTTTTGGTTATAGGTTATAGTTTTGGTTATGGTTTCGGTTTAGGTTATAGGTTTTGGGATTTGAAATGGGTTCGGGTTTGAGGTTATAGGTTTTAGTTTTGGTTTGAGTTATAGGTTTTGGTTTAGGTTATAGGTTATAGAAGTTTAGGTTAAGGTTTTGGTTTATGTTATAGGTTTTGGGATTTGAAATAGGTTTAGGAGTTTAGGTTATAGGTTTTGGTTTAGGTTATAGGTTGTAGGTTTAGTTAAGGTTTTGGTTTATGTTATAGGTTTTGGGATTTGAGAATAGGTTCGGGTTTAGGTTATAGGTTTTGGTTTTGGTTTAAGTTATAGGTTTTGGGATTTGAGAATAGGTTCGGGTTTAAGCTATAGGTTTTGGTTTTGGTTTAGGTTATAGGTTATAGGTTTAGGTTAAGGTTTAGGTTTAGGTTATAAGTTTTGATTTAGGTTTAGGCTATAGGTTTTGGTTTTGGTTTTGGTTTTGGTTATAGGTTTTGGTTTAGGATATAGGTTATAGGTTTAGGTTATAGGATTTGAGAATGGGTTCGGGTTTAGATTATAGGTTTTAGTTTTGGTTTAGGTTTTAGGTTTAGGTTTAGGTTATAAGTTATAGGTTTAGGTTAAGGTTTACATTTAGGTTATAGGTTTTGGGATTTGGGAATGGGTTTGGGTTTAGGTTATAGGTTTTGGTTTTAGTTTTGGTTTTGGTTTTAGGTTATAGGTTTAGGTTCGGTTATAAGCTATAGGTTTGAAATTGAGAATAGGTTAAGGTTTAGGTTTAGGAAATCGGGTTCGGGTTCGGTATCGGGTTTATGTTTGGGTTTTCAAGTTTAGGTTTAGGTTTAGGTTATGGAGTTAAGATTAGGATTAGGTGTAGGTTTAGGTTTAGGGATTTGAGAATAGGTTAGGTTGTAGGTTAAAGTTTAGGGAATTGAGTTTAGGTTATAGGTTATAGGTTTAGGTTAAGGTTTAGGTTGTAGTTATAGGTTTTGGGATGTGAAAATAGGTTAAGGGTGTGGTCCCTGTAAATACAGATATAAACACGGCCTGTCCAAATGGCCAGGCCCTTCCAATGCTCTCCATAGAAAATGGACAGCTTCATCATGGTCAGCGGTTCCCACCTTCCAGGGACCCCCGCTCATCCGGATAGCTCTGACGCACATCCGGGTCTGCTCCATTAATTTCGACCAAATATATAAACACGGCCTGTCCAAATGGCCAGACCCTTCCAATATTATCCATAGGAAATGGACAGCTTCATCATGGTCAGCGGTTCCCACCTTCCAGGGACCCCCGCTCATCCGGATAGCTCCGACGCACATCCGGGTCTGCTCCATTAATTTCGAGCAAATATATGAACACGACCTATCCAAATGGCCAGGCCCTTTCAATGTTGTCCATAGGAAATGGACAGCTTCATCATGGTCATAACAGCGGTTCCCACCTTCCAAGGACCCCCGCTCTTCCGGATAGCTCCGACGCACATCCAGTTCCGCTCTATCAATTTTGAGCAAATACATAAATATGGCCTGTCCAAATGGCCAGACCACTCCAATCATGTGCATTCTTGACAAGAGACGTACCAGATGCTTGAATCTAGGAAAAAGATTTTACCCGAACCTCTTGCAGGAGTTCTTCAAGTTCCATTGTTATCTGCAAGAAGGATGCTTGTGATTGGATGTTTAGAAGAAACCTAACCCCACCCAAAATTGTAATAATTTTGTTAGTACTTGGATTAGTATGTGAAACCTGGAGCTAAAATCCTTCAAAACAAAACACAACTAGCCGTGACTAAGATGCAATTGTAAGCAACATCATAAGTTAATAGAGTTTGGCTGGTAATGAGTTAATGTGACTAGAGTCTAGACAAACATAAACAATGAGCCAAACAAGGAAATTACAATAAGAAACAATAAATAAAATAGGCGGAAGATTACCTCAAAGTTGGGAAAGAAACCAGGATAGAGACCAGTCCACACAGGAGGATGCTCAGGCGCCATGGTGAAGTATTGAGGAAGTCTTGAAGTTGGGTTCTCACTTTTGTCAATAGAAAAACTGTCACTTAAAACTAGCTTTTATGTGAGACAACATGAATTAAAAACTAGACTTCCAGAATAACACTGAACATCAACAAGGTTCAATATCTGCATGTTGGAAAGAAGGCCCAAAACCAGTTAGAGATCAATCAATATCTACAAAGGTAACATGTGCAATAGCAAAGTATCTATCAATGATGAGAACCCTGTAAAGAGATGAGATTGATTGGCATTCTAATTAGTTTCACAAGCTTTTAATTAGATCTATTGATAAACTAATTTGAGAAATGTTCTAGCAAATGTGAAGTTCTAAAGAAGAAATATTAGCTATGCATAGCATGTTCCATTAGGCGTGTATATGGGAAAAGCATCAGGATGTTTTTGGGGATTTTGGGTCAAGTCTAATGGTATATAAATGTAATATAAATTTTTATAAATGTAATATAACAGATTCCTCATCTGAAAAATCCATAACAAATATACCATTAGGCTTAAATCTTAACATGAATTTTCTCAAATGATGGATGGAGTGGATGTTGCACTAGCATCACAAATTACTGATTTTTTAAGAAAACTAATCACAGCAGTAAAAAAGAAAGAAAGAAACGAGCGAAAATACCTTGTATCTGATTTGTGATATTGCACTAGCATGTCATACACTGTTGTTTCAGACAACTCTCAATAATAATGTTCTCTATCGGCTTGACCCGATGAAAGTCAAGCAAATAGGCCCTGATTGAGCACAAATTAAGCATGATTTGGTGCAGTAGGGCCCATTACATATAAAGAAAACAAGAGGAAGAAAAATGAAAAAAAAAACATATCTAAGTAATTTTACCAATGAAAACTTGATAAACTACTTAGTAAAATATGAACAATGCGAGGCATCAAATATTTGTCGTAATAAAAGCTAAGTGGAACATCACCTTGAGATAGGTATCCGGACAATCTGGAGGACAGTAATAATCAATGCAATACCCTGTTTAAAAACAGATTAATTAGTACCTTTCCACTAATTTTTCTTGCAAAATGAGTTCTCCACAAAAGGAAAAAAAATGTTAGAGACATATATCAGAAGATACAAATAATATCTAAACAACATGCCACCAAGTTACAAAGTCACTACAGTTTAACACCTACTTCAACCTGAAGCAGTTAGGATGCTGTTGTAACTAGCGTTCAGAATATCATTTTTTATTATCATATCAGACCTAGGGAAAACAAATCGGGTGGCTTGGGTTGGGTTGAGGATCAAACCAGAGCACGACCCGACCTCAAGATGACCAAACCCGCAACACAATCCAACCTGATTTCCAGCCCAAGGTGTCCATCCCAAACCAGACCTGATTTCCTCTATAGTCACCCTAACCCAACCTGAATGTGCTTAGCCCAACCCAAACTGATAACAAATTGGGTTGGAGTTTTCCAACCAACCTATGGTCTAACCAAAGTTTATGGCTCTTGACAAAGTGGAAAGGATTCATGAATTATTTCAACCATGATTTGGCAGTAGCGCAGTTTCTGTCTTGGGAATTGGGAGCAGTAATCTTTAACTAGTAACAGAATTTAGATATGGGTCTTACACCACACTGGACCCCACAAAATGCATTCTAGAATAATCCTATTATAGAAATGTGTTGGATGAGAAATGTAGATGGGATAAAAAAGAGGAGCTAAATACATAGATGAGGGACAAAATGGTTTACAACGCCTGTTTTACACATCGCATAAAACACTCAGGATCTTTAGGCATATGAAATGTTGTCTATTTGAAATTCATTCCCTCCATCAGGTGTACATGAAAAAGATCACCCGGATAGAACAATGTGAATTGCACCTAAAGCCTTTAAGTTTGAGCGTTGTGAACCACCTCGAGTTTTGGATCAAGCTGATTTTCGTATATAACCTTGATCCAAGTGAGTCCCATCTGATGAACAGATTTGATGCTAGATGCATTCCATACTGACCACACAAACACTAACCTATGGTTGGGGTCCTATATTCATTGTTCCCTGTGGTGTGGGACGCCTGAGTTGTGAATTTAAATGATTTTTGGCCATAGGCATAGAAAGGAGGAATACAACTGATGGACAGATTTGATCTTACATATACAACATGGTGGTATATGAAGGATGATGTGAACAAGACACCATCCCATGGTAGAATCCTCATTTACTGACAATTAAAAGACCAGTAATTTGTACAGAGCAACGAATGAAACAGAGGAGCAAGGATACAAATAAATTGATTCAAATGCTTGAACCTCTTTGCATTCATCAACATTAGGTTATGAAGGATAATGTGCAAGTGTATGGACCAAATATGTGAGAATACTTTCACATCATGTTGCATAGAATAACACATTTGAATAACATCCATTAAGTTATGTTGGTCTGATGGAATCAATATGATAAAGGTACAACAAAGACATTATCTAGTATAAGAAACTTCAACCCCATTCAAACAGGCATGAAAAGTTACAACATTCAGTGAAATGAAGAATAGAGAAACTTTTCCAAGCGATTTGTCTATAGAATAAATTATAACAAATACTTACCTCTTTAAACTTGAGTGAATGGGATCCAGTTATGCTGAATAAGAAGCCACAAGCATACCTCGCATCCAGAAGCCTTTCCTTTATATATTGGTATACTTTGCTAAGGAATAGCTTTCTAGCTGGTGGGTTGAAATCCTATGTGTCAAGATAAAGTCAGCTGCCACTAGTGGGAAAGATATTACAATCTGATAAGCAAACATTATCTGCTTTTAGACAACAAAAGGCAATGGAACAATACACACATTTTATCTTCATGCTAAGAACAGGAATACAATGCAAACATTTCTAACAAACTTTTGTATGAAAGAAAAGCTCTAGAATATGATATCTTAAAGTCAAATAAAAGATGTCAATTGGTATTTTTTTATCCCAAGATTACTTTGACCAAAGACAGACGACTTTTTGTCAAGCAAGCCTTAGATGGGCCTTGTCCATATATAGTACTACAAGATGAGAAAGTCCTCAGGTATAATGCTACCGTCAACTACTTAAAATAAGTAATCTAATCACACACCCAGATTGTTCAGCTTGAAATTTCTCAAGCTCCTCCCTTGATTTACAAGGATCATGAGATGAGAAGTCATAATCTGTCCCACTTTTTCCAAATAATTGTTTCTCAGCTGCAATCCAACTATGCCTTTCTAGTAGTTTATCTACCTTCAGAGAGCAATCTTTCTGTTCCTTCTCCATTCGCTTAATCTGTGTGAATGGGAAAGAGTGGGTTTCTATCAAGAACACATACACAATTTCATAGATCAAGCAAGTTAAATAAAATAGGAACAGAATAACCACTGCAAGTACCTCATTTTCCAATTTTTAAATAAAATACACAATTTCATATTCCTTCTTTATGGAACTAACCTGCAATAGGAAAGGCAATAAAGACGCGTGCATTTTGTGTTCAGCAAAAATGGTTAGATTGTAAGTTTAAGCACCTTGCTTGTAAGGTTATCTACTTCTGCAGTGAGGCTGTTTATCTGTGTCTGTAAAGAAACCAATTGATTTTCCAGGGAAGAATGCTCTTGAATGACTGCGTCCTTCTCCATAATGAGCAATGTATCGGCAATATCTCGCGAGCTATCGTCACTTTTTCTTTAAGGATTTTACTACATATCGATAATACATGTCGATATCAACAGATATCATCAATACATTTTCAATGGCAA
Organism: Magnolia changhungtana; assembly: GCA_030180095.1. Classification (NCBI taxonomy): domain Eukaryota; kingdom Viridiplantae; phylum Streptophyta; class Magnoliopsida; order Magnoliales; family Magnoliaceae; genus Magnolia; species Magnolia changhungtana. The sequence continues at coordinate 16,764,816 of JASAUF010000617.1, forward strand.
GAAACATTTAAAAAAATAAAATAAAAAATGGAACACTATCACCATAAAAACACAAAACGACGATATATACTGTGATGACATTAACAAAAAAAAAACATGCATCAATAATGTGAAATCTTCTTTCTTAATATTTTTTTGTTTAAAATTAGTTCAAAAATATGCATGCATCAATTAGAAATTTTAATACTCTTATTAGAGTAAAAGAAATGTGGAGCAAAATATAAATTTGGCAGTAAGAAGCGACATCAAGTCGAGATGAGTACCAGAGATATGCCCTTGGCAAGAAGAAACTCTTTAAGTGACATCCGAACTAGCTCACCATCAATTAGAAAATCAAAAGGTTGAGGTTGACAGTGAGGATCTCCCGATAACATTCATGACTTGAAAATGAGATCGTAATAACTCTAAAAGTACATTCATCAAAAAGAAAAACCAGCTTATAAGAACATAATGCATAACTTAAAGCTATCAAGCAAATAAGACCACAACAAGCACATCCTGGAGCAAATGATAAGTCATGGCTTTTTCTCTTTTGGAGATGAACAAATCATAACTTTATTATCCAGAATCATCTAATTATCTGTCTAGAAAGCTGTAGAAAATCATATTTAACTAACATAAACCAATAAAATATGCACACAATCTGCATCAACAAACAAGAAACATATTTCTAGTTAAGAAAAATAACTCTAGTAATTCTGAATCTTGAACATTGCCATTCAAGGCCAGGCTGGGTCTTTCATCAAGAAGAAGTTTGTATCTTTGGCAGTTGCCTCGTTTGCTTTAATATAATTTCATACTTTTCAGAAAAGGGAAAAAGAAGAAGACCATTTTGAGCTTTTTTTCGTTGTTTCATCTGGTGAAAAGAGTGGTAGCTAGCAGACCCTAGTATTTTTTTTCCTTGACACGGCCTTCCTCTGAGAATGCAATGTGCAGTTTGTTAGTGCACTGGTTGGTTACCTGCACATGTGATCAGCAGTAACTGGTGTTGGCACATGTGATCAGTTTGTTAGTGCAGTTTGTTAGTGCAGTTTGTTAGTGCACTGGTTGGTTACCTGCACATGTTGGCACATGTGATCAGCAGTAACTGGCAATTGGACTTAAGAGGCTCTTTCCAGTTTCTAGTAATAAATTTCATCATTCAATATCAGTCTATTTGGTGCCAAATTTTGTGAAATCAGGTGCAACCAAACACAACCTTAAGTGGAACAAAAATGTGAAAGGTTAAAAATATAATATATATGGAACCACATATTTGTCTATTCATTCAGGTGTGGTGTGTCAGTTTCTGCATGAATGAGAGAGAGAGAGAGAGAGTACCATTTTTCAAAAGAAGGTTGACAATCTCTAAGAGGCCGGGGACCGCAATGGAAGCTGTGGGGGCTTTCAAAGGAGTTGGGAGCTTAGTAACAAAGCGGACCCGGACCTGCCTAGTAGCTTCTACAACACTCCCGTCAATCTCCATTACTGCATAAAAAGGAAACATGTTAAGAAATAAAAATAAATAAATAATCCTTTGACTTGTTCTTTTTCTCTTCTCTTTCTTTGGGTGAGTAGACAATAGTTGCAGAGGCTACTTCTCAATAAAAGAAAAAAGTTGCAGAGGCTAAGAACTTGAAGGGCACTCGGTAGAGTGACTAAAACTCAAGGCTTTGTTTCATCAAGTAGCAGTCGTGCTGCCAAATTGGCAAGCCAATTGCCATTGTTTCTATAAAAATACAAATATTCAAATGTGGAAAAACGTTAAAGACAGGTCACCAATAGCATATATGTTTCAAAGATCCATTGGCAATTAAGAAAATATTGTTGATGGAATTGAGAAACATTCAAGGCCCCGTGGCACCAAAACAATGAGCAGATTGCCTCTGATTACGGTACGAAGGTTGCTAACCCCACCACATCTTTGCATGTTGCACATGTGTCAGCCAAGCACATGTATGGGACATCTGAATTGCTATGTTTTTGTTGCACCAGGTCATCTGCATGATGTGGCTCACCTTATGCATGGTCCAGATGTCACCAAGTATGCCACAGGTAGAGGTGTAGCCAGACAGGGTGGACATGCCGTGAGCTATCAAAACACTTATAACAGTATCCACAACACAGAATGTAAAAGATGTGGGCTTGCACAGAGAATATATGGTTCTAAACATTCAATCACATAGAACAAGATGTTACTCAAAACAACTTGCAATTAGAAAAGGACCCATTTCGTTTCAATGAAAGAACAAAAACAAAACAAAATAAAAAAAAAATCCAAACCAACATCAAGTAACACATTGATTCATTGCCAACCCTTCCATCCTTTGTTCCATCCATCACCAGTCGGAGAAATTCCATAATCTTGCTTGCACAATATTTGCCAATTAAATAGATTGTAAAATCTTAACTCTAAGAAACATACCAAATTCTAAATAAGCCTAGAGAGAGAGAGAGAAGAAAAATATAAAGACAAATATGAGCAGATGGAGTTACACTGCCTCTGGAAGAAAAATCTCATGGCAAGAAAAACAACATCTCGCTCTCAGCCATTCCATCAAACACCATGTGTGCGCTTCCTATTGCCTTGTTCTTCATGTACATATCGACCACTCTGATGGCTACGAACGGGATCAAGTCAAGCCCGGACTTCGCTGCCACACTAGAAAAAATCTTTAGCATGGACACAAACATTAGATTTATAGCAGATGCAACAATAGATCCACAACTAACAGAACAGTAGATGGATAATTGATACAATAACATATTCATGACAAATGCACCAACAAATCTGTAGGAGAACCATAACAAATACAATAACAGATTCATGACAGACAACATATTTGTACCAAATAAGCGATAGATCCACAACATATCTGTAGACAGGGAATGCACGGACATTACAGGCAGCAAAGAGCTCACCATCTGTAGTTGTGCCAACATCGTCGCCGCAGATCTGGCAAACCTGACCGCTCAAGTGTTTCAAAGGTTTTGGCCGAAATTGCAATAGAAGACCTGTTGGGGTAGCCTCCAAGCTTCGAAGGAGATGCTATCTCTCTACAAATCGGGGAAAGCAAGGATCTCGATGCTCTCTCTACAAATTTGGGCGAGCGAGGAGATGGTCTCAGAGGCAGGAGAGAGAGAGAGAGAGAGAGAGAGAGAGGATTAGGTTAGGGCACTGACGGGAATAGGGACAGACGGGAAACGGATTGGCTACTCCCCCTGCTCCATCTCTCTCATTCTCCTCCCTCTCTCTCCGATGCTCCATCTCTCATATTTGTCTGTTTCTTCGAGTAGGAGAGCTTCACGGCTGCTGCAATGGAGAGAGATAGAAGAGACGACCGAGATAGAAGAGACGACAGAGATGCATCGGAGAGAGAGGGAGGAGAATGAGAGAGATGGAGCAGAGATCGGGAGGGAGAGAGAGGATTGGGAAACGCAGAGAGAGAGAGAGAGAGAGATAACGCAGTTTTGGGCGCGGCTCTGTTTCGAGCGCGCGCCCAAAATTGGGCATCGGTCGTTCCGTTTAAAGACTGTGGACGGTCCAGATAGGGGCTTCGTGGGGCCCACCATGATGTATTTAGTTTATCCATTCTGACTATTAATTTTATTAAATTATTTTAATTCACAATCCCAAACTTAAGATATATTGAAGGTCCAGGTGGACCACACCATAGAAAGCAAATGTGATTTAATCTCCATGTTTCCTACCGTGTGGTCCACTTGAGCCTTCGATTTAGCTTATTTTTTATTTCATACTCTAAAGTAATATTTCCAAATATATGGACGGCTTAGATAGAACATATATATATTTTTTTAAGCCCCATAGAGCACCTTACAACACCATTAATTATTAATGGTGTCTCAACTTTTTAGCTACAGATTAAAACCGTAGCAACTGTAGCTACGGTTTATATCCGTAGCAAAAAACTAACGTGGTCTGTATCCTTTGCCCATTTTTTTGGTAGTGCTTTTTAGCTACGGATTAAAACCGTAGCAAGCTTAGCTAAGGTTTATATCTGTCGCAAAAAAACAAACGTGGTCTGAATCCTTTGCCCTTTTTTTTGGTAGTGAATCTATCCATCTATTCCTTTTAACCGATCATGGACCACCTAATATACATGTTTTACCAGCCATTCATCTATTTTGATTAGATCATTTTAGAGTGTGGGGCTGCATATATATTTACTGCAATCTAAGTCATTTTCATGGTGCCTATTGTAATAGTTATTCCTCATTTAGTCCGCCAGTTGGTAGGAATCATGTGGATCACTACACTATAGGAATTTGGGATCTTAGGTGGCCCAACTAGTAGTGTGGATTGGTGGAAGTTGTGTGGACCACCACATGTGAGTGCTTGATTTTTATAGCCCACCTAACTGTATGAAAATTGGGGCAATCGTGTGACTACTTGTCTAAGTAGATTTATGATTGTTGTGGCCATTAACAATATGATCACTGACGGGATGAGTGATAATTAGATTTGACAAAATGGTGCTGAATATGTAGCTCATAAATCTTGTGATCATGCGTGATGTGGATTGCCATAAATCATGTGGGTATGTGAGGAATGTGTAGCCCAACCATATGATCAAGTAGTGCTTTGGTGACTACTAAACTATGTGAAATTGTGGTATTGGCCGCCCAGCTACGTGAAATTTTAGTAAAGTGGTTGCCCCATTATGCGAAATATGGTATAATAATAATAATAATAATAATAATAATAATAATAATCATTATTATTATGTTTATTATTATTATAAGTAACCATCTCACCTTAAGTCCCTTATTATGACAAGTAGAGTGACATTTGTGTGGCCACTCAACCATACGGACTTCTGATAATGGAGTGGCCATAAGACCATGTGGGCATATGAGAAATTGTGTGATTACTCAGACTCATGGACTCTGCCGATGGTATAACTTCCTAGGTACCTGAACTTAGGACTTATAACAGATTGATCATAGGCCCATTGAGATATATTCCCGGCCCATATGATGAGGCTCATTATGATATATTTCTTGCCCATGTGATGTGACCCATAGTGATGTGTATTAGGCCCAGGTATGTGGCCTACCTGTGAAATAGATTTAAGGCCACTTGCAATGTATTTAAAGCCCATGGGCGAGGCCCAATGTGATGTGTTTGAGACCCATGGGCGTGGCTCATTGAGATCTACTTTAGGCCCATGGGTTGTGGCTCATTGTGATGTATTTGAGGCCCATGTGTAGGGCCCACCTCTTGTGTATTTGAAGCTCATGGATCGTGAAGCCTGATGTGGTGTATTCATGGCCCATGAGTCGAGGCCCATTGCGATGTGTAGTACACATATGATACGACCCAATGTGATGTATATGCGGCCCATGAGTGAGGCCTAATACAATAAATGTGTAGCCCTTGTATAAGACCCAAAGTGATATATCTGAGGACCGATGAGATATGTGATTTCGCCATGATGTATATATTGATGTTTATGTGAGCCATTCCTTGAGGTCAACGTTGGTTAAATATCCACATTATCGAAGCCAATTGTTGAGGCCGGTTATTGATACCGATTATGAGTATGTGACACATTAGCATCATCATACATGCCCATACGCATCATCTGCATGTTTGTTATGAGATGTGGTTGACCATTGCATATGTCATTGGGCAGATTGTTATGAGACTCCCTGATAGGCGAAAGTTATCTCACATGAGTGCACGGTATGTGCAGGATTGATGCATAACTGGATTGTATGACTCATGCATCTTGCATTGTGATTATTGTACACCCTAACGACATCAGGGTCGTAGCCTCCACAGGCATATCGTGGATGGTCAGATGGGACACTGAAATTCTGTTCTGGCATCGAGCTGTCATGATGGCCCTAGGTGAAAATCACTAAACCCTCTTGGTACCAAAGGATGCCCCAATGTCGAGACCGAGTGGATACATGAGCACCCGAGTGCCGCATACTAGGAGGCCGCATCTCCCACTGTGTCGTGGTCAGTTGTGAGGGGGTGTGGCCTTACCCACCCGAGCGTAGGGGGCAATATTGGGCTGAGTTTGACCAGCTCGTGAATGGGTCCACTATTGATGTGCCGGATAGGTATTGACAGACTATTGGTCAGGCGGATAGTGAGGTTTCTTATGCTTACTTGGACTGTGCGGCTAGGAAAGTGGCAGTACCATTTGGAGTGTACTAAACCGCGGTGATGATCCCAGAGATGAACTGTACTAATATATGGACTTTTTGAGCAGGAGTTGCATACTCATTCATTCATTCATTCACTATCTACTCAGGCTGATGATGTGCAACTATTTGTCACGTGTACCTTGGTAATGGCCAGGATTTCGGTTGGGGCGCGCAACTAACCTGAGATCAGGAGTCTACCACATTGTGTCTGACTATCCAAATTAGGTATAGGACTGGTTTAGATAGAAGTCCCTTGTGATGGACCCCATAGCCTGCGATACTACATACTATCATCCTGACTTCACACTCCAGCATGGTCATTCCATTCGCACTGCATATTGCATTACATCCACGGCATACGACATTTTGGGTTACTGTGCTTTTGCATTAGATACGGCTGACGGTATGCGTGAACTCATCAGGAATTGTATATTGCATTGCATCCTCAGCATCTGATATTTGACTCTTTATGACCCTCATTTGCATAGCTGACCTGTGTTGTGTACTCTGATATTATATGATTATGGCATGACAATATGATGATGATGATGTGATTACGGATGCATGTAATACGGTTATGGTCGTGGTATAGGAGAAATGAAAATATGACTTGGTGATGCTGGCAGCATTAACTTGGAGTATTACTATGATGCATATGCATTGCATCGACATTGATATCATACCTTATGTGCTACATGCCTTTCACATATATGATTTCCTTGTGGTATATTTATCTTGCTTGCATGCAGGACACACTACACACACGTGTGTACTCACTAGGCTTTTGCTTAAGCTTCCTATTTTCCATTTTTCAGGGTTGGAGTATCTTGGAAGACCTTGCTTTCTCGATGCATTGCATCTATGTTTCGATTTGGCAATGTTGTCGTTGTGTATCTTTTGGAAAGCATTGTACTTGTAACCATCAGGATTTATAATGAAGAGTGTTGCTTGGTAATTTGATCATGGATCTTTATGCTCAGGTATTATTATTATATGCATGAAAAAAAAAATTAGTCGAAAAAATCTTCCTTGTAGTGCACCGAACTCGGGACTTGGTGTATGGAAATCGAGTGCCGGAAGCTATCCGTCCCCGGGCTTGGGGCGTGACAATAGACATGTGTGTGATCTTGATCGCAACTAATTAGTTGATGGGGCCATCTGGTTAGGCTTTCTTGCCATGAATTTCGTGAGGGACACAATTTGAGGTACCACCATAAACATGTATGGTTCATCTCAGGTGTTGGGCCATTGCCCAACTCTCTTCAGCATGAACGGCTAATTGTCTTAGATGTAGCACATATATAGTGATTAGAATTTTTGGTCTAATATGTGTAATTTTTTTACATAAGGAAGCTGCTGGTGATTTTCTCAAGGACTGACTTGACCTGTTGATCTTTACAAAATCTCATTCTATGTGAAGGGGGTTTGGTGGATCCTTGACTATGGGGTGTGGTGGGCCCCACAGTCAGGGATCCACCTAATTCGTGTCCATTCTTTGTGCATCTTTTTCTTTGAGGAAGTTGCCGATGATTTTCTTGTAGTATGGCTGGCCGAAAGGACGCGTTCTTCGCTTTACTTGCCGACCTTTGCATGAAAGGATATTAAAAATAAAATAAAAATTGAAAAACTCCCTTCCTGTCTAGGTACATAAACAATGGTACACTTACAATAATTTAAAAGTAGTGATACAGACAGCCACCAACCTGTAGGGCCCACCGAAGTTGGGAAATGATAATATCTTGCTAGTTGTCATCTCCTAAAATTTCCAATATCTCGTGATGAGATGACTACGTACATTTTTGCCAATTGGCATGGCCCACTAGATGGACAGACTGGATCACCACATGCACATTTAGCACCAGAACAAGGACCTTGCAAGTTACAACATTTTTTGATAGATGTCACTACCTTAACCATTCACTCATTCATACAATTAGGAACAAGCCATGGTGTAATAATCACACCGGTCGAATGATCACAACGCTTTGAATGGAGCTAATTTGCTAACAACCATTCATTGTTTGCGAGCCATAATTCACATGGTGCCCCCATCCATAATTGGCAATGGACCTGGATGGCAAGTTAGCATAACCATCAATTAGGGTTGTCCCAAGGCCCTGGCTCGGTCAGTCTTTTCTTAGGTTTTGAACTATAGGTGACAATGTATTGGGTCAGCTACCAGGTTAACAAACCCGAGCTGTTCCTAATGAAGGTTGGAGTAAGCCAAATGGGTATGGATCTGAGTAGGGTTGAACCATATCCAACCTAACCCAACCCAACCATATAAATAGCCAATGGGATGGGCTAGATGAACCAATCTAGCTCAGACCATATAGCCCAATGTTCCATTCAAGTTTGGGTGTCACTATTTCCATTCTCACTATTTCCCCGTAGTATAGCCCACTTCAACAATGGATCTATCTCATTTTTTAGATCTCATTCTATCATGGTTCGGAGAAAATGATGGACGGAGTATATTTTACACCGTCATCGTAGTTGGCCCACAATAATTCATATCTTCTTGTGTTTTCTCTGCATTCATATCTTCTTAATATTATGAACATGTTGGATGTCAAATAAACATTACTATGCGCCCAAGGAAGGTATAAATGGTGGAAATCATTATTCCACACTGTTTCGTGTGGCATGGTCCACTTGAGTTTTGGATTTACTGAAAATTCGGGATCATTGGCTTGTTCATCCATTTTTCAAGATCATTTTAGAGAACTATCCAAAAAATTATTCATATCCAAAGATTAATTAAATGAACCACACCACAAATAAGGGGAACAAATTGGCTGCTCCCCCTGATACCATCCAATAGCTTGTGGTTGGTGCTCTGTGGGCCCCACCATGATGTATGTGTTTAATCCATGCCATCCATCTATTTTTAAAAATCATCCTACGGCATGAGACAAAAAATGAGGCATATCCCAATATGAAATGGACCACATTAACAGGAAATAGTGTTGAATGAGCGTCAACCATTTAAAACATTTCGGGGGCCATAGAAGTCTTGGATCGAGATGATTTTTGTTTTTCCCCTTTATCTAGGCCCGTATGACCTAATCAACAAATTGAATGTCAAATAAAAAGTAAAGTGGGCCTTAGGAGGGTTTTAATGATGGATAACCAATTATTATTGTTTTTATGTGATGTGGTCGGCCTGATATTTATTTACTAAGCAATGATTGGTGGTGGGTGCTCTGTGGGCCCCACCATGATGTATGTGTTTCATCCACACCATCCATCTATTTTTATAGATCATTTTATGATATGAGAGAAAAAATGAGGTATATCTAAATCTCAAGTGGACCACATTATAGAAAAAAGTGTTGGATGAACGTTGACCATTAAAAACATTTTGGGGGCTATAAAAGTTTTGGATCAAGCTGATATCTATTGTTTCCCTTCATCCAGGTCTTAATGACCTAATCAACATATTAGATTTCAAATAAACAGTATAGTGGGCCTTAGGAGGATTTTAATAGTGGATATCCAACCATTATTAATTTCCTATGGTGTAGTCCACCTGAGATTTATATGCCTATCATTTTTTGTACTAAGCCCTAAAATGATCTCTAAAATAGATGAACGGAATGGATGAAACACATACATCATGGTGGGGCCCAAAGAGCACCCACCACCAGTAGCCAATCCGCCTCCCAAATTTAGGCGCGCGCTCAAAACAGAGCCGCGCCCAAAATTAGGGATTTCATACTCTCTCTCTATCTTTCTCTCTCTCTCTCTCTCTCTCTCTCTCTCTCTCTCTCTCTCTCTCTCTCTCTCTCCCTATTCGCATTCCCTAAACCCTTCTTTCCCTAATCCTCTCTCTCCCTCCCGATCTCTACTCCATCTCTCTTTCTCCTCCCTCTCTCTAATGCCTCAGCCGTGAAGAAACACAATTTGTGAACACCCTCCTCTCTCTCTCTCTCTCCATTGCAGCAGCCATGAATCTCCTACCTGAAGAAACTCACGCCGTGAAGCTCCTCTCCATAGGTTTGATATCTTCTTTTATTTGTATCTCTTTTCCTGTCTTTCTGATTTGATATACGCTGACTGTTTGATGAAATGGCATGTTATCTCTTTGTTTCCCCCTAATGTGCCATTTGTGTAGAATTTCTTTGCCGTACATGCCGTGGGCCACACCATAGAGATTACTTAGGGCGTGGTCCACTTATCAGGTGAGATACCCAACGAAATCAATGGACAGAGGATGGTCTAACTCAATGTATGGGTTTGGCCCCCCTAATGAGTGGATTCATCTGGTTTTCTCCATGGCTCAGATGTTCTGCACAAGTGCCATGTTTGATGGAAGGAAAGCATTATATGTGAAAGTTCTCGTACAATGTTGCATGTGAAAATTTCTCTGTATTGACTGTTTGATCGCTGACGGTGTTTAGAAATTATTTTTTTAATGGATTTTTTCCTTCATTAATTTTTTTTATTTTTTTATTTCATTTATTTTTAGTAATTTGAGAGTTTGAGAATGAAATTTGATGACATTGTTACATTTAAATAATGAAAGTTGATTGAAAAATAATGTAGGTTCTTTACTATTGAATTTGAATTGGTGCCAGGAATTTATGGGCCCCGTATAGCAGCGGACATAAAATTGTCCACCACCGCCTAGGATTCTATACATGTGGGGCCTGTTTGGTGTTCCAGACTGTTGTTCTGCTAGGTCCCACTATTAATGGGGGATTCCCTCAAATTTCACTTCAACCAGGATGTTCATTGAGGCTTGCTAGTCCTGTATGCACCTTGATGAAATATATCTGAGCCATGCGCAAATCTATATGCACCTTGATGAAATGGCTCGCTAGTCCTGTATGCACCTCAAATTCTCTTTTAAGCTTAAAATCTTATTAGTCCACGTACACAGATTTCCAGCAAAAGGAAGAAGAAAGAAGGACAGTTTTGTTGTGGTGTGGTCCACTTAAGATTCAGATATGACTCATTTTTAGGCTCTTGCCCTAAAATAATGATCCAAGTGAATGGACCACATGGCTAAAATACATGCATCATTGTGGGGTCCACCGAGCACCATCCAGATCTCTAATACATAATTACCAGTAGCTAAAATGAGACGAAGTCATTTTTAAGCGGCTGCCAAACAGGGCCTTGGGTTTTGGTCAAAACCTCAGTAAACGTTTCTGCATGTTTTGAAGGAAATAAAGAAATGAAGTTTGGGCCATTAAACAAAGGTAAACCATGTTAATAGAAACCAATCTACTTAGGCCCCTATTTGGTAGACACCTACAAATGAGTTCATCTCATTTTAGTTTACCACCATAATGTATCAAATGTTACCTTTTATATTACATAGTTACTATTATTATGAACTCATTATTCATTATAGATCTAGATTTCTAATACATAATTAGTCTTAACTAAAATGAAATGACCTCATTTTTAGGTGCCTACCAAACAGAGCCTTAGTTTTTTTCTTCTTCTTCTTCTTCTTCTTCTTTTGGACATGGTGAATTGTTTTATGTGAATCAAGCAAGCATCTTGCTGTTTTTTTTTTTTCCAGATTATTTTAGAGCAGAAGCCCAAAAATAAGGCAAATTTAAATCTCATCTGGACCATACCACAAGAATCAGTAGTAATCGAATGCTTATCCAACCTAATGATTGGACTTGATGTAACCCGTGAGTTTCATATTGGCATGTCCACTACTACTCACCATTGTAGTCTCTTAGTTATGATATAGCCTTCGATCTAGCTTTCTTTTGAATGATATAGATTATGTTTGTTGAAGGTGAATTAGATGTTGAAATCAATGGTTCAAAGTAGTTATGATTGGGTCTATGTGAAAATAACAGCTATGTTTTTTTTCTTCGTAAAACGGCATTATATTCCATAAGGCAGCACTGTTTTACTTTAAAAATACAATTTTTGTTAATTACACATTTAATAGAAATTTCAGTATAACCTATTTATTCCTTGATTTCTAAGTACACATTTGACTTTAAGATATTACATTTTTTTATCTTAAATTAGTATTGTGATTAGTTAGTTTATAGTTGTGACTTATAATTGTGATTTGTAAGTTAGATAATTAGTTACTCGTTTGAGGATCTCTATGGGGCCATACATAAATATGATGTATTTTTGGTGGCATAGAAATCCCTCAAATTGTCCCATTTTGGACAGTTCAAGGTTAGATGGATAGTATGATTTCATATAATCTATTTAAATGTTCATGCCAAATCTGCGGTCCATCTCCTCGTTTCTCTCTGGATTTGTTTCTTCTATTCTGTATCCAATGCTAAATATCTTTACATTACTTTAGATTTTTGGCATCGGAATGTAATGTAAGATCAACTTATCTAGAGAGGCATGGGGAGATGCTGCCGGATTTCGGCATGGATGTTTAAGTGAGAATATGAAAGTATTACAATCTATCCTGATGACACATCTTGAAAAATCACTGAGTTGAGTTAGCCAACTTTTGAGTCATGTCAGTGTGTTTTAGAATTATTGCACTGACAAAAATTATACCATTCTGCTCAGTTCTTAATGGGATTTTCACCCTTGCCTTCTTGAACTAAAGTGAGTTTTCAGACATGTTCCAAACAAGAAGGGATGGTGTAATGGTTGCCAGTATGGTGGCTAGAAAAAGGAGGAAAAGAAAAAGCCCCCTCTTCTGTTTGTCTATCTGTGCTTGCAAAAGGTAAATATGATTTTTTTTTCAGGTAAAGCTAGAATTAAACCCATGACATCAACATTCTGGCATTTGGCCTACGACATTTTTGTACTTTGTGGCTTGGTTTATCTTTTTGCAGTTTTTATTTATCGCTTGCAGAAGTGCTCATATTTAGGTCCATTGTTTGGTTGGATGCTTGTATTGGTGCCTTGATGTGGATGGGAACATGTCTGTTAGTTAGTTGGTATGATAATTCCATCCAATCTCTGTCCTTCGATTTGGTCAGCCCCATCAGATGTAGGGCTGAAATTTGTTTGATAAGTCATTCTATGTTATTGAATTGTTGGCCGTTTTTAATGTATTAGCTCGAAATTGATGGAGCAGACCCGGATGTGCATCGGAGCTATCCGGATGTTGAGTGGGGGTCCTTGGAAGGTGGGAACCGCTGTTATGACCATGATGAAGCTGTCCATTTCCTATGGACAGCATTGGAGTGGCCTAGCCACTTGGACAGGCCATGTTTATGTATTTTTTTGAAATTGATGGAGCAGACCCGGATGTGCGTTGGAGCTATCCGGATGTTGAGTGGGGGTCCCTGGAAGGTGGAAACCACTGTTATGACCATGATAAAGCTGTCCATTTCTTATGGATAGTATTGGAGTAGCCTGGCCATTTGGATAGGCCGTGTTTATATCTGTACTTGCAGGGACCACACCCTTAACCTAAACCTTAACCTATTCTCAATTCTCTAAAGCTATAACTTATCACCTAAACCTAAACCTTAACCTAAACCTATACCTTAACCTAAACTAAAACCTATGACATAAACCTTAACTTATAACCTATAACCTATAACCTAAACTTATAACCTATATAACCTTAACCTTAACTTAAACCTTAACCTATAATTTATAACCTATAACCTATAACCTAACCTTAACCTAAACTTATAAACTAAAACCATAACCTAACCTAAAACCTAAATGTATTCTCAACTCCATAAACCTAAACCTACACCTAATCTTAATCTCAACTCCCTAACCTAAACCTAAACCTAAACTTGAAAACCCAAACCTAAACTCCGATCCGAACCCAAACCCGATAACCTAAACATAAACCTTAACCTATTCTCAATTCCCTTAAGTTATAACCTATAACCTATAACCTAAACCTAAACCTAACCTAAACCTATAACCTTAACCTAAACCTACACCTAATCCTAATCTCAACTACTTAACCTAAACCTAAACTTGAAAACCCAAACCTAAACCCAATCCCAAACTCGAACCCGATTTCCTAAACCTAAACTTATGACCTTAACCTAAACCTATTCTCAAATCCCAAAACCTAAACCTAAACCTTAACCTATAACCTACAACATTAACCTAAACCTTAACCTATAACCTAAACCTTAACATATTCTCAAATCCCTAACCTAACCTATTCTCAATTCCGTAAACCTTAACCTATAACCTAACCTAAACCTATTCTCAAATCCCAAAACCTATAACCTAAACCTAAACCTAAACATAAACATATAACCCATAACCTAAGCCTATACCTAAACTTAAAACATAAACCTAAACCTATAACTTAAACCTAAACTATAACCTATAACTTAAACCTATAACCTAAACTTAAACCTAAACCTAAACCCGAACCTAAACCTATATAACCTAAACCTAAACCTAAACCTAAACCTTAACCTATAACCTAACCTAACCTAAACCTAAACCTATAACCTACACTTATAACCTAAACCTAAACCTATAACCTATACCTATAACCTTAACCTAAACATAAAACCTAAACCTAAACCTATTCTTATAACCTAAACCTATACTTATAACCTAAACCTATTCTCAAATCCCAAAACCTATAACCTAAACATAAACATATAGCCTAAACCTAAACCTAAAACCCAAACGTAAACCTAATCTCAAACCCGAACACGATTTCCTAAACCTAAACCTTAACGTATTCTTAAATCCCTAACCTAAACCTACACCTAATCCTAATCTAAACTTCCTAACCTAAATATAAACCTATACTTGAAAACCCAAACCTAAACCCAATCCCGATCCCGAACTCGAACCCGATTTCCTAAACTTAAACTTATGACCTTAACCTAAACCTATTCTCAAATCCCAAAACCTAAACCTAAACCTTAACCTATAACCTACAACATTAACCTAAACCTTAACCTATAACCTAAACCTTAACTTATTACCTAAAACCCAATTCCCTAAACCTTAAGCTATAACCTAATCTAAAAATAAACCTATAACCTAAACATGTAACCTTAACCTAAACGTAAAACCCAAACCTAAACCTATTCTTATAACCTAAACCTATACTTATAACCTATAACTAATAACCTAAACCTAATCCCAGCCCTTAACCTATAACCCAAACCTTAACCTATAATCAAAACCTATAACCTATAACCTATAACCCAAACGTAAACCCGATCTCGAACCTCGAACCCGATTTCCTAAACCGAAACTTTAACATATTCTCAAATCCCTAAACCTAAACCTACACCTAATTCTAATCTCAACTCCCTAACCTAAACCTAAACCTAAACTTGAAAACCCAAACCTAAACTTGATCCCGAACCTCAACTGGTTTCCTAAACCTTAACTTATACCTATTTCAAATCAAAACCTATAACCAAAACCTATAACCTAAACCTATAACTATAACCTAAAACCTTAACTTAAACCTATTCTCAAATCCCAAAACCTTTATAACCTATAACCTTAACCTAAACTTAAAACCTAACCTTAACCTTAACCTATACCCTAAACCTATTCTCAAATCCCAAAACCTATACCTATAACCTAAACCTAAACCTAAACCTAAAACCTAAATGTATTCTTAAATCCTAAACCTAAACCTACACCTATTCCTAATCTCAACTCCTAACCTAAACCTAAACCTATAACCTTAACCTAAACCTAAAACCTAAACCTAAACCTAAAACCTAAATGTATTCTCAAATCCCTAAACCTAAACCTACACTTATTCCTAATCTCAACTCCTAACCTAAACCTAAACCTATAACCTAAACCTAAACCTAAAACCTAAATGTATTCTCAAATCCCTAAACCTAAGCCTACACCTAATCCTAATCTCAACTCCTTCTAAACCTAAACTTGAAAACCCAAATCTAAACCCGATCCTGAACCGAACCTGATTTCCTAAACCTAAACCTTAACCTATTCTCATTCCTAAAGCTATAACTTATAACCTAAACCTATAACCTAAACCTAAACCTAAAAACCTAAACCTAAACCTAAACCTAAACCTAAAACCAAAAACCTAAATGTATTCTCAAATCCCTAAACCTAAACCTACACCTAATCCTAATCTCAACTCCTTAACCTAAACTTGAAAACCCAAACCTAAACCCGAACGCAATTTCCTAAACCTAAACCTTAACCTTAACCTAAACCTAAACCTTAACCTATAACCTATAACCTAAACCTAAACCTTAACCTATAACCTATAACCTATAACCTAAACCTATAACCTAAACTCAATTCCTCGAACCTTAACCTATAACCTAACCTAAACCTAAACTCAATTCCCTAAACCTTAACCTATAACCTAACCTAAACCTAAACCAATAACTTACACTTATAACCTAAACCTGTAACCTTAACCTAAACGTAAAACCTAAACCTAAACCTAAAACGTAAATGTATTCTCAAATCCCTAAACCTAAACCTAAACCTAAACTAATAACCTACAACATTAACCTAAACCTATACGTATAACCTAAACCTATTCTCAAATCCCAAAACCTATAAACTAAACCTAAACATATAACCTAAACCTTAACCTATAACCTAAACCTTAACCTATAACCTAAACCTATAACCTAAACTCAATTCCCTAAACCTTAACCTACAACCTAACCTAAACCTAAACCTACAACCTACACTTATAACCTAAACCTAAACCTATAACCTAAACTTATAACCTAAAACCTAAAACTAAACATAAAACCTAAATGTATTCTCAAATCCCTAAACCTAAACCTACACTTAATCCTAACCTTAACTCCCTAACCTAAACCTAAACCTAAACTTGAAAACCCAAACCTAAACCCAATCCCAAACTTGAACCCGATTTCTTAAACCTAAACCTTAACCTATTCTCAATTACCATAAATGGGGGGGGGGGTACTTTCATCTGTGACTGTCATGCATTCTTTTATTAGTTTTACAAGTTAACATAAATTTAACTCTAATCAATGCCTATACAACATGTTAGGTGTCATGCTTTCAAAATCATTTGATCTATAGTTTGGACCTTGAATGTGTCTGATATATACAATATGTTAGGTGTCATGCTCTGAAAATCGTTTGCATCTTTAGGATTCTCTCGTATTGTAATATTTTCATTTGCATTACTTTTATGATTTATCCATTTCGTTTACATCTTTAGGATTCTCTTGTCTTTTCAATTGTTTCTTGGTAGGTATGTCACGCCCCAACTCGGAAAACGGGCTCACAAAATTCTCGATCACCGAATCCGGTGCCGACAGCCTCCGTAGTACCCCATTCTCAGCTCTCAGCGCCCATACGCTAGATTCCGATCCTGGGATCCTACAAGGAAGATTTTCAGTATGAATTTTTTTTGTAATGGAGCATAACCACAAGCATAACCAAGTCACAAAACAACATCACTACATATCTACTATATCAAAAACTTTAAGTACAATGCGGAAAGGGAAATACAAGGTGATCAAAACTCCAAAATAGTCAGATGTGCACTCCTGCCTCAGCGCTGCTGCTGTCCAATGATACCTGCACACAACAGTTGTGCATAAGCTTACAAAAGCTTAGAGGGTGGTGTAAGTGTGTGCACAAGGCAAGTGCCAAGTATACAATATCAAAGTAATGCGAAAATGTGCGGTAAGTCCATGAATACAACCACCTATACCAAGGCTATGTGATGCAAGGCATGAATGCTATCGGCCATATCAAGGCCATGTGATGCGATGCCTATGTAGCCAAATATCATATGCAAGATATAATACAAGCATGTCAGTACTCATCAAATACACATATCAGTACAGTTCCTCTCTGGATATCACCGGGGTCTAATACACCTCACACTGACTGCCTCTTCCCTAGTTGCACAGTTAAGCAAGTGGAAGAGACCACACTATCCGCCTGACCAGTAGTCTACCAATACCTGCCCGACTCATCAATAGCGGACTCATTTGCTAGCTAGTCAAACTCAGCCTAGTTTATAGCCCCCTCACTCAAGCGGATAAGGCCACACCCCCTTCCAACTAACCACGACACAGTGAGAGACGTAACCTACTGGTATTCGGCACTTGGGCGCTTGTGTATTCACTCGGTCTAGACGTTGGAGCATCTCCTAGTACCAAAAAGGTTCTGGAATTTTCACCCAAGGACATCCTAAGTGCCCACAATACTAAAGCCAATATTTTCGGTATCCGATCGACCATCCACGATGTGTCTGTGGAGGCCACGGTCCTGATGTCGCTAGGGCGTGCAATGATGAAGTCACACATATGCGAGATGCATGAGTCATACCGTACAATCATGCAGCAATCCTACGCATACCACGCACTCATGTGGGGGCGCTCCGTCTCCTAAGGAGTCCCGTATATGTCTCAGCCCAACGGCTTATGCTATGATCAAACATTCCTCATATAAAGCATACATATGATGTGTATGGGAATGAATCATGGAGCTATACTAAGCATGTTATAAAGTGATGAATTATTAACTAGTATGGGCCTATCAATGGGCCCTAAGGAGAGTTACAATGCGAACATTTAACCAACATTGTACTTACAATGTGGACTTCAAACCAACATTGTTCCCAAGGCATGGCCCGCCATAAAATATCATTACACAAACCATAAGGAATCACACATTGCAATGGACCTATATACATCTCATTGGGCCTCGACCCATAGGCCTTAGATACATCAAATGGGCCGCCTCATATGGGCCTTATATAAATCAAGTGGGCCACATCAATGGGCCTTATGTACATTGCAATGGGCCATAACCCCTGGGCCTTGAATACATCACAATGGGCCTTATAACATGGGCCTTACATTCATATCAAGGTGGGCCTCAACAACGGGCTACAAATAAATCAAAAAGTATATATAAATATACAAATGCATCATATCAAAAGATCAACTGGACCACACTCCCAAATAACAGTGGCAAGAATGATTTCCACCATTAAATTCTCAAGGCCCGCCATAACATTTATTTCCCATCCAATCTGATCATAAGGTCACACTGACCTGAAAGGGTTTTAATGGTGGACGGTCAAACCCACTATTTTTTATAGTGTGGTCCACCTAATCCTAGATCTGTCTCATTTTTTTGTATCATGCCAAAAAAAACTATCTTTCAAAATGGTTGGATGGGTTGGATGCAACACATGCATCATGGTGGGTTCCATGAAGGCCCACCATCATGTATATATTATGAAATATAATATAATATATATATATAATGTATATAATATGTATATACAATATTATATATATATATACACACACACACATGCACGCACACACAGGTGCAGCCGTGGGGTGGGTCCCACCATCCAGTGCGGATAGAACACATAAATCATGGTGGATGCCACCGTCCACCGTCAGTGGACGGTGCAAATGAAACACATACATCACTCAAGGTCCCACGTGGGGCCCACCATAATGTTTATTTGGCATTTAACCGTTGATAAGGTCACGTGGACCCATATGCAGAGGAAAAACAAATTTCAGATTGATTCAAAACTTCTAGAGCTAAAAAGGGTTTCAAGGGCAGACGTTCAATCCTACTGTTTCCTCTGATGTGGGCCACTCGAGCTTTGGATGTGGCTAATTTTTGGGGTGGGGCTCACTGCCCTAAGGGCCAACAAGACAGATAGTGTGGATATACCAAACACACATCTTGGTGGGGCCCATGGCTAGGCCATGGGTTTGTTGTCCGTCACTACACAAAGAAGAAGGCCGCGCTTATGCCGACAAGAAGAAGCATTAACGCTATATATATATATATATATATATATATTGAAATCTTCTTATTTTGTGGTTTTGCATGTGTGGGGCCCGCATCAGAAGAATCTATCTCACCCAGGTTTTTCATATGTGAGGCCCGCATCAGAAGAATCTATCTCACCCAATGGATTCTATAGTACAAAACCAATCCAACAAGCCCAATATTGGGCATCTTTTGGCATGTAGAAAAGTTAGGGTGAATTTAAATGATGAAAATCATTGTTTTCAATGCTATGGCCCGCTAGAAGGTCAGATTGGCCCCATTTTTCGGCTCAACACCTAAAATGGTCTGAGGAAAGGGATGGACGGTGTAGATTGAATTTATACATCAAGGTGGGGCCTGCATGGACGATCCACCCAATAAGCTTGAAATCAAGCTTATATTTTTGTTCTCACGTCCAGCATCTGGACGTTTTGGGTATAACACATGCATTAAGGTGGGCCCTGTTTAGGTGAGCCACTAAATGGTGGGTGGTGTGGGTACAACACATACATAAAGTGGGCCCCACCTACAAATGGCTTGGCTAAAATACATGCTTCATGGTGGGGTCCATCCGGGTGGGCCACACGGCCACATCATCACATGAAAAGAAATGAAAAAGAGAGAGAGAGAGAGAGAGAGAGAAAGAGAGTGGGACACGGGTGATGAAGGGCTCCGCCACTATAAATCCTCCCTTGCAAGCATTCATACATCAAGTGGATCCCTTTACATATGGGCCCACCGACCAAAATCAATGGTGGAGATCCTTTCTCCACCGAAATAGAAGATCTAGATGACCCCTTTTTAAGCTAGAAAATAAACATCATGATGGGGTCCATGGAGAATGGCCCCATCATGGAATGATCATGAAGATCAAGGTGGGCCATCGGCCACATCTTAGGGTCCAAAGTGAGATCCATACCATTGATCGGTAGGCCTCACGTGGCCCATCACAAAAACATGAAATCTAGCCTATAGAAGCACCCACTGTTCGATCTTCTTAGTCTGTTAGAAAGTCGATCTCCTTGTGTCTCACTTTGATGGTGGAAGATGAGAAATGAATGGTTAGGATAGAGGATTTTGGAAGAGGAAGGTGGGCCACACAAATCACTTTTCTCTCTTAGAAAGGCTTGAACGTGCACTTCTTTGGTGCTTAGAAAATGTGTGAAGAAAAATGAGAAAGAGAGAGATGGGATGTAAGGAGAGAGAGTGATGGATGTGAGTGATGGGTAAGGTGATGTTGTACTTGACATGTATGGGTGTGTAAGAGATATGGTGAGAAAGAGTTGACTTGCTAGTTGCTTGACTTGGGGAGAAAGAAAGCATTGATTGATTGATTTGAGTGATTAATTGATGGGACATGATGTAGAGATTCTCTTGGGATTGCAATTGCGCAACATTTTTTCAAAATAAACGCCGGCCCATATCTCTCGGCCAGGGAATCGGATCGGTACGTAAGATAAGGCGTCGGAACCGCGGCAACGGTGTGGTCACAATGGTACAAGTTTCGAATTAAGCTGACTCAATTCTAAAGGATACAACTTGATTATACATCGCAGGTTGCCGGACTTCGACGGGAAGGATCGCGAGAATCAACGGAATAGTACGAACTAGGATACGAGTCTTATAGGGTATGCTGGCAATGGAATGAAATTTAGGCCTACGTCAAATCAACTCAGGTTTGATTTGAATTACTTGTAATATATTAATGTTCAAATGTTTGCCAAGCCTCTTAAAGACTTCAATATTCCACTGAAATAACACATCAGCATGGCCTGTTTTAGTATAATACTCTATTTTAGTATGACTAATTTTAAATCCTTTAGATTCTAGAGACCCCTCCATAAACCGGAGCTTAACTATAAAATAAATTGCTTGCTAAGTATTGAAAATTGAGACTCCATGGTAGTGGCGAGCCAAATGATGGTTCAACCTATGTTTAGAATGAACTTCAATCTCTAATTAAAATGCCATTGCTACATTTTAGGAGTACATATCTTTTCAACTTCTTACCCTTACTCCATTTTCTTCCTGATTTTTTTGCTAAAAAACTAAGTATATATCATTAGGTCTAAGTCTAGTCCAACTTTCAAGTTGTTTCAAGAAACATGTTTTCATTTTCTTGTTTTTCTTCTCTATGTTCTTGCAGCCAGCAAGGTTTATTTTCTCTATAATATATTGTGTCTCATCTTGTAACAGGTAATAAAAAGAGAAAAGATGGCAAGGCTTCAAGAGCAGATAGTTGTGCAAAAGGCCAAGGAAACATAACTGAATAAAACAATTCACATAACAGGTATTGCAATTTCTGCCATTTTTCTAAATCTGGATTGGAACTTTGGATGACTACAAGTTTCACTTATTATATTCTTTTCTTTTTTCTTTATCCCTTTCATTAGAGGAAATGATGCGGGCAAAACAAATGTTAACAACTGTCTCATGAAATATCCCCTTACCAGGGTTAGTATCGCTGAGATCCTTGCCAACACAAATCTATATCAAGAACAACGGCAGTTGTTGGATGTTATGTTATCTTCTAGAGATTTGGTTTTGCAACTTATCAACGACATTCTTGACCTCTCTGAGGTGGAGTCAGGTACAAGTTTCATTTATTTCTAGTAAGGCATGTAGAGGTGACTTATAATTTCATATCTGTGGACTTGAGAAATAAATCAATACAAGTGGTAATGTGTTTGAATTCAAGTACCTTATACACAATTCAAGTTAATTGTGGAGTTA
Source organism: Magnolia changhungtana (assembly GCA_030180095.1). NCBI lineage: Eukaryota > Viridiplantae > Streptophyta > Magnoliopsida > Magnoliales > Magnoliaceae > Magnolia > Magnolia changhungtana. The sequence continues at coordinate 16,787,412 of JASAUF010000617.1, forward strand.
GAAGTCTTGTTATAGTTCTTTTAGTTTCCTTATCAAAGTACAATCTCTTACTAGTGGTAATGTGTTTGAATTCAAGAACCTTATATCATTGTATTTCCATTTCAACATATTCTAGCATGTCTTGGGATATTTTGGCTTATCTTTGTTTACTAAAGACAATTCAATTTAGTATTGGCTGAAATTGTAGATGAACAAGGCACATTAAGTTATAAGTCTTTCAAACTTATTGCATATTGTTGATGTTCTTTTACTATAATGCAACAATGACACTTGGCATATTGCAAAAGCTTGGGGTGGCAGTAGAAGTTTTTAATCTCTGGTTTCAGATGCTATAATAAGTTTTTTTTTTTTTTTTTTTTTTTTTTTTTGTTTTAAGTGGTTTGCATGCTAATTTTAGTAGGTGACTTCTGCTTCTCATATTGTTTTCCTCCTCATGTTGTAAAACTTTTCCCGTGGCTTCAATAGTCCTATGGTGATTACAGGGAACATGATAAGAAAGTTTGCTTGTTGGGATTGACTTCACTTCTTGCACTTCCTATGGACCAGTTACTCTGAGAAGCACTGGAACGTGTGTTTAGAGCAACACTTGACCTACTTGTTGCTTACAAGGATAAGTTGCAAGTACTGCTCATTTCATTGGATGCTTTTTCTTTTTCTTTTTCCTCTTTCCTTTTCTTTCTACTAATAAACTCAAATTCATAACTGAAAATCAATGTGCATCATGCTTTCCTTATGATCACTCTTTTTAGTTTTACCTTTTTATTCCGCTTATTTTGGGTCTTCTAAGAGGCTCGGTAGTTCATCCCAGCTCAGCTACACATGCTTTTGACTGATATTTGACAAGTAGGGATAGCCCGACAGTTTTTCCACATATTAAGCACATGTTTCACTTGGAGAAGGTTTTCCATGTTAGTATTTTTAGAGTCTTTTACAGGAACTATGCAAGTTTAGAACTGCTCCTAGATCAATCCTAATAAAGGATAGTTAGCTTCTATAGTCTTTGTACTAAGATTAAATAGATAGATGGATTTTGGCTTAATGGATTGAGGTGATTTGTTATAAAAGATCTACATTAGCTGACCAAAGTCAATCTACAGCACGTGATTTGGATGTAATATGATCATGAGCTATGCAGGTTCATTAAAATTGTGGCTTTGAGTGTGGTGGATCATTTTCAGATACAACGTATATGCGGGGTCAAAGATTTAGACAATACCTTCAAACCATGGCTTTTGGATCAAGGTTTTGAGGGTGCTTTGCTATACATTATCTATACTGGGCTCTAAACATGATTCATCGGTCATTTGGAGCATTCTTTTTCAAGAAAACAAAAAATAGAGCCAACAAAATATCAAGTTGTGTTGGACAAAATGGACAATCCAATCAACTTTTGAATAATTTTTTGTATTTTATTTATGATGTTAAACTTATATGTATTTATGCGTGGATGAATGTGATGTGGATAAGATTGTTTGTGTTTGGATGGATGTAGTTTATGTTTGGATGAATGTAGTTTATGTTTGGATAGATTTACGTAGTTTGGGTTTAGATGGATGTGAATGTGAATATGATGAAATATATTATATAACAGGTGTATATCAGGAAGAATATCTGTGAAATTTACTGTAACAGGTGTATATCAGGAATTTGTATGAAATTTTGTGCTAGAATTTTTATTTTTTTTAAAAGAGACTTTTACCTACTAAAATTTTTGTAGGTAAAAGTTTCTTATGTATTTTTTAGCGACGAAAAATTTCGTCACTAAAAGTTTTGTAATTATTTTTAGCGATGAAAAATATCGTCGCTAAAAGTCTAACATTTATTTTTTAGTGACGAAATTTTTTGTCCCTAAAAGGTTTGTAATTATTTTTGGCGACGAAAAATATCGTTGCTAAAAGTCTAACATTTATTTTTTAACGACGAAAAAGTTCGTCGCTAAAAGTTTTGTAATTATTTTTTGTGACGAAAAATATCGTCACTAAAAGTTTAACATTTAATTTTTAGCAACGAAAAATATCGTCGCTAAAAGTTTAACACTTATTTTTTAGCGATGAAACATTTCGTCGCTAAAAGTTTTGTAATTATTTTTGGCGACGAAAAATATCGTCACTAAAAGTCTAACATTTATTTGTTAGTGACGAAAAATTTCGTCGCTAAAAGTTTTGTTATTATTTTTGGTGACGAAAAATATCGTCGCTAAAAGTTTAACATTTATTTTTTAGCGAAGAAAAACTTCGTCGCTAAAAATCTTAGCATTATCGACGATCAAAAAAATTCGTCGATAAAAACCTATTGCCTCAGTCTTTTGGCGACGAAAATTTTCGTCGGTAAAACGTTTTAGCTACGAAAATTTGGCTTTTAGCAACGAAAATTTTCGTCGCTAAAAATGGGATTTCTTGTAGTGAGCTCACAGGAGGAACGGAGTTCCGTTTTAGGCAAAATTGTGCGCACAAGTCACTGTTTGCGGACGAGGGTGTTCACCCGTGTGTGTGACACTCATGTAGAAAATTCAATGGTATTTGTCAGATTCTCCCTCTGTTCCTGATGGATCGTCCTAGACAATCATGATGGTGGGCTACACGGCTACAAACGAATGGCTCTCGTTTAAACAGTAGCCGGGTTGGAAAATTGGGAGAAAGAGAAAGAATCTCTCCTTTTTCAGGAAAAGCTCGGGTCATCCCGCTTTGACTAGGCGTGGAGGTCCCGTGCACCACAGGTGCACGTACTCCATGTGTACATGTGCTATAGTGTGGGGGTCCACAATGATGATTAACCTAATCTACACCGTCCATCCATTTTGTCAGCCCAAGTTAGGACTCGGCCCAAAGGATGAGGCAGATCCAAGGCTCAGGTGGACCGTATCTTACATCCAAGTGGTCATTTTGAAAGGTTTAATGGTTGGATTGCTAACAAGGGTGACTAAACTCGAACCTAAAGGGTCCTAGGGACTGTTTAATTGAAATTCATCAGTTAGATTTACAAGCAGGTGTTCCAAAGGTGAAATCTAATGGTTAACTTGCCCAATAGAATTATGTAGGCTCGATTATCGGCAAATCTATTAATCTGCGTCCCGAACTGGCGATGTAGCTTGATCTATGGGTTTACATTCTTTAAATAGTTAGATTTAGGCTGGATCGTGTGGTTTAATCATCAGGTCATTAAGAACGGTGGATCTTATAATACGGAGTTGAACATTGATAATGAATGGCTTAATTTATTTATTAATGAGATTAAAATCCCAAAAGCAAGTCCACTTGGTGGTGTGATGGTCCATATCAAAATTAACGGATGGATGCACTAGTTTATGGTTGGTAACGATCAATTTACGGTTGGATCCATTTTTAACTTGGTTTTTTGTGACACTTAGGGTTCTTAAGGGAATCTTAGGTGGGATTAAATGGTTTCCTAAGTATTTATCAACTGGATTGCATGGTTTTAGGTGTGGATTGATCATTGGGTCACCAAAGGTGTAGTCAATACGCCAAAACAGTGAAAAAAGGACGGTCCAAAACTGTCTCAAATGACCAAAAAGGACGGTCATGGACCGTCACATAGGCAGTCAAATTTTGACGTGTCCTATTACTTAAAAGGACGGTTGAAAACCGTTATTCTTATTGACGAAAAAAAGACGGTCATGGACCGTCCTAAAAAAGGACGGTCATGAACTGTCATGGACCGTCCTAAAAAAGGACGGTCATGGACCATCCTTAAAATGGACTATCATGGACAGTCTCTTATGAGCCCAAAAAGGACGGCTATGGACCATCCTTTAAAAGGACTATCATGGACCGTCCTTAAAAAAGACTGTCATGAACCGTCTCTAATGGGCTTTCAAAGGACGGCGATAGACCGTCCTTTAAACGGACAATCATGGACCGTCCTTTAAAAGGACTGTCATGGACCGTCTCGTACGAGCCTTCAAAGGATGGTCATGGACCGTCCTTTAAAAGGACGGCTATAGGCTCTCTTATGACCCTTAAAGGACTTTTCAAATTTGACCTATTACAGTCTTCTTCCTGATATACACCTGTTATACATTCACATTCACATTCACATCACTTGTCTCACATTCACATTCACATCCATTCACATTCACATTCACATCACCTGTCTCACATTCACATTCATATCACCTATCTCACATTCACATTCACATCCATTCACATCACCTGTCTCACATTCACATTCACATCACCTGTCTCACATTCACATTCACATTCACATCCATTCATCACATTTACATTCACATCCATCTAAACCAAAACTACGTAAATCCATCCAAACACACAATCTTCCTGATATACACCTGTTATACAATATATTTCATCACATTCACATTCACATCCATCTAAACCCAAACTACGTAAATCCATCCAAACACACAATCTTCCTGATATACACCTGTTATACAATATATTTCATCACATTCACATTCACATCCATCTAAACCCAAACTACGTAAATCCATCCAAACACAATCTTATCCACATTACATTCATCCACGCATAATACATATAAGTTTAACTTCATAAGTAAAAAAACAATCTTATCCACATTTCATCACATTCACAGCCATCTAAACCCAAACTACTTAAATCCATCCAAACATAAACTACATCCATCCAAACACAAACAATCTTATTCACATTACATTCATCCACGCATAATACATATAAATAAGTTTAGGTTTAGGTTAGGTTATAAGCTATAGGTTTAGGGAATTGAGAATAGGTTAAGGTTTAGGAAATCGGGTTCGGGTTCGGGATCGGGTTCAGGTTTGGGTTTTCAAGTTTAGGTTTAGGTTAGGGAGTTGAGATTAGGATTAAGTGTAGGTGTATGTTTAGGGATTTGAGAATAGGTTAAGGTTTAGGTTTAAGAATCGGGATTGGGTTTAGGTTTGAGTTTTCAAGTTAAGGTTTAGGTTTAGGTTTAGGTTTAGGGGAGTTTAGATTAGGATTAGGTTTAGGTTTAGAGATTTGAGAATAGGTTAAGGTTTAGGTTTAGGAAATCGGGTTCGGGTTTGGATCGGGTTTAGGTTTGGGTTTTCAAGTTTAGGTTTAGGTTTAGGTTAGGGAGTGGAGATTAGGATTAGGATTAGGTGTAGGTGTAGGTTTAGGGATTTGAGAATATATTTAGGTTATAGGTTATAGGTTATAGTTTAGTTTAGGTTTAGGTTAAGGTTAAGGTTAAGGTTTAGGTTTAGGTTATAAGCTATAGGTTTAGGGAATTGAGAATAGGTTAAGGTTTAGGTTTAGGAAATCGGGTTCGGGTTTGGGTTCGGGATCGGGTTTAGGTTTGGGTTTTCAAGTTTAGGTTTAAGTTTAGGTTAGGGAGTTGAGATTAGGATTAGGTGTAGGTCTAGGTTTAGGTTTAGGGATTTGAAAATAGGTTAAGGTTTAGGTTTAAGAATTCGGGTTCGGGTTCGGGTTGGGTTTAGGTTTGGGTTTTCAAGTTTAGGTTTAGGTTTAGGTTAGGGAGTTTAGATTAGGATCAGGTGTAGGTTTAGGTTTAGGGATTTGAGAATAGGTTAAGGTTTAGGTTTAGGAAATCGGGTTCGGGTTCGGGATAGGGTTTTAGGTTTGGGTTTTCAAGTTTAGGTTTAGGTTTAGGTTAGGGAGTTGAGATTAGGATTAGGTGTAGGTTTAGGTTTAGAGATTTGAGAATACATTTAGGTTTTAGGTCATAGGTTTTGGTTTAGGTTAAGGTTATAGGTTTAGATTAAGGTTTAGGTTTAGGTTTAGGTTATAAGCTATAGGTTTAGGGAATTGAGAATAGGTTAAGGTTTAGGTTTAGGGAATCAGGTTCGGGTTCGGGATCGGGTTTAGGTTTGGGTTTTCAAGTTTAGGTTTAGGAAATCGGGTTCGGGTTCGGGATCGAGTTTAGGTTTAGGTTTAGGTTTAGGTTAGAAAGTTTAGATTAGGATTAGGTGTAGGTTTAGGTTTAGGGAATAGAGAATAGGTTAAGGTTTAGGTTTAGGAAATCGGGTTCGGGTTCGAGATCGGGTTTAGGTTTGGGTTTTCAAGTTTAGGTTTAGGTTTAGGTTAGGGAGTTGAGATTAAGAGTAGGTGTAGGTGTAGGTTTAGGAATTTGAGAATAGGTTAAGGTATAGGTTTAGGTTTAGGTTAAGGTTTAGGTTATAAGCTATAGGTTTAGGGAATTGAAAATAGGTTAAGGTTTAGGTTTAGGGAATCAGGTTCGGGTTCGGGATCCGGTTTAGGTTTGGGTTTTCAAGTTTAGGTTTAGGTTTAGGTTTAGGAAATCGGGTTCGGGTTCGGGATTGGGTTTAGGTTTGGGTTTTCAAGTTTAGTTTAGGTTTAAGTTAGAAAGTTTAGATTAGGATTAGGTGTAGGTTTAGGTTTAGGAATTGAGAATAGGTTAAGGTTTAGGTTTAGGAAATCGGGTTCGGATTCGGGATCGGGTTTAGGTTAGGGAGTTGAGATTAAGATTAGGTGTAGGTGTAGGTTTAGGAATTTGAGAATAGGTTAAGGTATAGGTTTAGGTTTAGGTTAAGGTTTAGGTTATAAGCTATAGGTTTAGGTTTAGGAAATCAGGTTCGGGTTCGGGATCGGGTTTAGGTTTAGGTTAGGAAGTTGAGATTAGGATTAGGTGTAGGTGTAGGTTTAGGGATTTGAGAATACATTTAGGTTTTAGGTCATAGGTTTTGGTTTTGGTTAAGGTTATAGATTTAGGTTTAGGTTAAGGTTTAGGTTTAGGTTATAAGCTATAGGTTTAGGGAATTGAGAATAGGTTAAGGTATAGGTTTAGGAAATCGGGTTCGGGTTCGGGATCGCGTTTAGGTTTGGGTTTTCAAGTTTAGGTTTAGGTTTAGGTTAGGGAGTTGAGATTAGGATTAGGTGTAGGTTTAGGTTTAGGGATTTGAGAGTACATTTAGGAATTAGGTCATAGGATTTGGTTTAGGTTAAGGTTATAGGTTTAGGTTAAGGTTTAGGTTTAGGTTATAAGCTATAGGTTTAAGGTATAGGTTTAGAAATCGGGTTCGGGTTCGGGATCGGGTTTAGGTTTGGGTTTTCAAGTTTAGGTTTAGGTTTAGGTTAGGGAGTTGAGATTAGGATTAGGTGTAGGTTTAGGTTTAGAGATTTGAGAATGCATTTAGGTTTTTGGTCATAGGTTTTTGGTTTAGGTTAAGGTTATAGGTTTAGGTTAAGGTTTAGGTTTAGATTTAGGTTAAGGTTTAGGTTTAGGTTTTAGGTTTAAGTATAGGTTTAGTTGAGGAAGGTTATGAGAATAGGTTAATTGAGAATAGGTTTAGGTTTAGGTTTAGGAAATTGGGTTCGGGTTCGGGATCAGGTTTAGGTTTGGGTTTTCAAGTTGAGGTTTAGGTTTAGGTTAGGGAGTTGAGATTAGGATTAGGTGTAGGTTTAGGTTTAGAGATTTCAGAATACATTTAGGTTTTAGGTCATAGGTTTTGGTTTAGGTTAAGGTTATAAGCTATAGGTTTAGGGAATTGAGAATAGGTTAAGGTATAGGTTTAGGAAATTGGGTTCGGTTTCGGGATCGGGTTTAGGTATGGGTTTTCAAGTTTAGGTTTAGGTTTGCGTTAGGTAGTTGAGATTAGGATTAGGTGTAGGTTTAGGTTTAGAGATTTGAGAATACATTTAGGTTTTAGGTCATAGGTTTTGATTTAGGTTAAGGTTATATGTTTAGGTTTAGGTTAAGGTTTAGGTTAATGTTATAAGCTATAGGTTTAGGGAATTGAGAATAGGTTAAGGTATAGGTTTAGGAAATCGGGTTCGGGTTCGGGATCGCGTTTAGGTTTGGGTTTTCAAGTTTAGGTTTAGGTTTAGGTTAGGGAGTTGAGATTAGGATTAGTGTAGGTTTAGGTTTAGGGATTTGAGAGTACATTTAGGTATTAGGTCATAGGATTTGGTTTAGGTTAAGGTTATAGGTTTAGGTTTAGGTTATAAGCTATAGGTTTAGGGTATAGGTTTAGGAAATCGGGTTCAGATTCGGGATCGGGTTTAGGTTTGGGTTTTCAAGTTTAGGTTTAGGTTTAGGTTAGGGAGTTGAGATTAGGATTAGGTGTAGGTTTAGGTTTAGAGATTTGAGAATGCATTTAGGTTTTAGGTCATAGGATTTGGTTTAGGTTAAGGTTATAGGTTTAGGTTAAGGTTTAGGTTTAGATTTGGGTTAAGGTGTAGGTTTAGGTTATAAGCTATAGGTTTAGGGAATTGAGAATAGGTTAAGGTTTAGGTTTAGGAAATTGGGTTCGGGTTCGGGATCAGGTTTAGGTTTGGGTTTTCAAGTTGAGGTTTAGGTTTAGGTTAGGGAGTTGAGATTAGGATTAGGTGTAGGTTTAGGTTTAGAGATTTCAGAATACATTTAGGTTTTAGGTCATAGGTTTTGGTTTAGGTTAAGGTTATAAGCTATAGGTTTAGGGAATTGAGAATAGGTTAAGGTATAGATTTAGGAAATCGTGTTCTGGTTTCGGGATCGGGTTTAGGTATGGGTTTTCAAATTTAGATTTAGGTTTGCGTTAGGTAGTTGAGATTAGGATTAGGTGTAGGTTTAGGTTTAGAGATTTAAGAATATATTTAGGTTTTAGGTCATAGGTTTTAGTTTAGGTTAAGGTTATAGGTTTGGTTTAGGTTAAGGTTTAGGTTTAGGTTATAAGCTATAGGTTTGGGAATTGAGAATAGGTTAAGGTATAGGTTTAGGAAATCGGGTTCGGGTTCGAGGATCGTGTTTAGGTTTGGGTTTTCAAGTTTAGGTTTAGGTTTAGGTTAGGGAGTTGAGATTAGGATTAGGTGTAGGTTTAGGTTAGGAGTTGAGATTAGGATTAGGTGTAGGTTTAGGTTTAGGGATTTGAGAATACATTTAGGTATTAGGTCATAGGATTTGGTTTAGGTTAAGGTTATAGGTTTTGGTTTAGGTTTAGGTTTAGGTTATAAGCTATATGTTTAGGGAATTGAGAATAAGTTAAGGTATAGGTTTAGGAAATCGGGTTCGGGTTGAATTGGGTTTAGGTTTAAGTTTAGGTTAGGGAGTTGAGATTAGGATTAGGTGTAGGTTTAGGTTTAGAGATTTGAGAATACATTTAGGTTTTAGGTCATAGGATTTGGTTTAGGTTAAAGTTATAGGTTTAGGTTAAGGTTTAGGTTTTAGGTTATAAGCTATAGGTTTAGGGAATTGAGAATAGGTTAAGGTATAGGTTTAGGAAATCGAGTTCGGGTTCGGGATCCAGTTTAGGTTTGGGCTTTCAAGTTTAGGTTTAGGTTTAGGTTAGGGAGTTGAGATTAGGATTAGGTGTAGGTTTAGGTTTAGGGATTTGAGAATACATTTAGGTATTAGGTCATAGGATTTGGTTTAGGTTAAGGTTATAGGTTTAGGTTAATGTTTAGGTTTAGGTTTAGGTTATAAGCTATAGGTTTAGGGAATTGAGAATAAGTTAAGGTATAGGTTTAGGAAATCGGGTTCGGATTCGGGATCGGGTTTAGGTTTAGGTTTAGGTTAGGGAGTTGAGATTAGGATTAGGTGTAGGTTTAGGTTTAGAGATTTGAGAATACATTTAGATTTTTAGGTTTAGGTTTAGGTTATAAGTTATAGGTTATAGGTTATAGGTTTAGGTTATAGGTTTAGGTTTAGGTTATAAGCTATAGGTTTAGGGAATTGAGAATAGGTTAAGGTTTAGGTTTAGGAAATCGGGTTCGGGTTCGGGTTCGGGATCGGGTTTAGGTTTGGGTTTTCAAGTTTAGGTTTAGGTTTAGGTTAGGGAGTTGAGATTATTATTAGGTGTAAGTTTAGGTTTAGGGATTTGAGAATACATTTAGGTTTTAGGTCATAGGTTTAGGTTTTAGGCTTAGGTTTAGGTTTAGGTTATAAGTGTAGGTTATAGGTTTAGGTTTAGGTTTAGGTTAGGTTATAGGTTAAGGTTTAGGGAAATTGAGAATAGGTTAAGGTATAGGTTTAGGAAATCGGGTTCGGGTTAGGATTTGGTTTAGGTTTAGGTTTAGGTTTAGGTTAGGTAGTTGAGATTAGGATTAGGTGTAGGTTTAGGTTTAGGGATTTGAGAATACATTTAGGTTTTAGGTCATAGGTTTAGGTTTTTTGAGGTTTAGGTTTTTGGTTATAGGTTTAGGTTTAGGTTTTAGTTTAAGTTTAGGTTATAGGTTTAGGTTTAGGTTAGGTTAGGTTAGGTTAGGTTTAGGAAATTGAGAATAGGTTAAGGTTTAGGTTTAGGAAATCGGGTTCGGGTTCGGGATCTGGTTTAGGTTTCGGGTTTAAGTTTAGGTTTAGTTTTGTTAGGAGTTGAGATTAGGATTATGTGTAGGTTTAGGTTTAGGATTTGAGAATACATTTAGGTATTAGGTCATAGGATTTGGTTTAGGTTAAGGTTATAGGTTTAGGTTTAGGTTTAGGTTTAGGTTTAGGTTATAAGCTATAGGTTTAGGGAATTGAGAATAAGTTAAGGTATAGGTTTAGGAAATCGGGTTTTCGGAGCGTTTAGGTTTTAGGGTTTCAGAGTTAGGTGGGTTTAGGTTTAGAGTTTAGGTTTAGGTGTAGGTTTAGGTTTAGGGAGTTGAGATTAGGATTAGGTGTAGGTTTAGGTTTAGGGATTTGAGAATACATTTAGGTTTTTTAGGTCATAGGTTTAGGTTATAAGGTTTAGGTTATAGGTTTTTTAGGTTTAGGTTTATAAGCTTAGGTTTAGGGTTGAGAATAGGTTTAGGTTTAGGTTTAGGAAATCGGGTTCGGGTTAGGTTAGGTTTAGGTTTGGGTTTTCAAGTTTAGGTTTAGGCTAGGTTTAGGTTATTAGGTTTAGGAAAGTTTTAGGTTTAGGATTTTCGGGTTTAGGTTTAGGTTAAGTTTAGGGAGTTGAGATTAGGATTAGGTGTAGGTTTAGGTTTAAGTGTAGGTTTAGGTTTAGGTTAGATTTAGGTTTAGGTTAGGTTATAGGTTAAGGTTTAGGAATTAGAATAGGTGAGAATAGGTAGGTTTAGAAATCGGGTTCGGGTTCAGATCTGGGGTTTAGGTTTAGGTTTAGGTTAGGGAGTTGAGATTAGGATTAGGTGTAGGTTTAGGTTTAGGGATTTGAGAATACATTTAGGTTTTAGGTCAGGTTTAGGTTTTAGGCTTAGGTTTGGTTATAGGTTTAGGTTAAAGTTATAGGTTTGAGAATAGGTTATAGGTTTAGGTTAAGGTTTAGGAAATTGAGAATAGGTTAAGGTTTAGGTTTAGGAAATCGGGTTCGGGGGATCGGGTTTAGGTTTAGGTTTAGGTTAGGGAGTTGAGATTAGGATTAGGTGTAGGTTTAGGTTTAGAGATTTGAGAATACATTTAGGTTTTAGGTCATAGGATTTGGTTTAGGTTAAGGTTTCGGTTTAAGATTTAGGTTAAGGTTATAAGTTATAGGTTTAGGTTTAGGTTTAGGTTAGGTTATAGGTTAAGGTTTAGGAAATTGAGAATAGGTTAAGGTTTAGGTTTAGAAATCGGGTTCGGGTTCGGGATCGGGTTTAGGTTTGGGTTTTCAAGTTTAGGTTTAGGTTTAGGTTAGGGAATTGAGTTTAGGATTAGGTGTAGGTTTAGGTTTAGGGATTTGAGAATACATTTAGGTTTTAGGTTTAGGTTTAGGTTTAGGTTATAGGTTATAGGTTATAGGTTATAGGTTTAGGTTTAGGTTAAGGTTATAAGCTATAGGTTTAGGGAATTGAGAATAGGTTAAGGTATAGGTTTAGGAAATCGGGTTCGGGTTCGGGATCGGGTTAAGGTTTAGGTTAGCTTATAGGTTAAGGTAAGGATTTGAGAATAGTTTTAGGTTATAAGTAAGGTTTTAGGTTTAGGTATAGGCTTAAGTTATAGGCTATAGGTTATATGTTTATGTTAAGGTTTAGGAATTCGGGTTCGGGTTCAGGTTTGGATTCGGATTTAGGTTATAGGTTTTGGGATTTGAGAATAGTTTTAGGTTATAAGTATAGGTTTAGGTTAGGTTATAGGTTAAGGTTTAAGGATTTGAGAATAGTTTTAGGTTATAAGTAAGGTTTTAGGTTTAGGTATAGGCTTAAGTTATAGGTTATAAGTTTAGGTTAAGGTTTAGGAAATCGGGTTCGGGTTTAGTTATAGGTTTTGGTTTTGGTTTAGGTTATAGGTTTTGGTTAGGTTATAGGTTATGGGATTTGAGAATGGGTTCGGGTTTAGGTTATAGGTTTTGGTTTTGGTTTGGTTATAGGTTTAGGTTTAGGTTTAGGTTACGAGGTTTTGGGATTTGAGAATAGGTTTAGGTTAAGGTCATAAGTTTAGGTTTAGGAAATCGGGATCGGGTTTGGGTTCGGGTTTAGTTTTGGGTTTTCAAGTTTAGGTTTAGGTTTAGGTTTAGGTTTAGGTTAGGGAGTTGAGATTAGGATTAGGTGTAGGTTTAGGTTTAGGGATTTGAGAATACGTTAAGGTTTAGGTATAGGAAATTGGGTTCGGGTTCGAGATCGGGTTTACGTTTGGGTTTTAGGTTTAGGCTAAGGGTTTAGGGATTGATTTGGGTTCGGGATCGGGTTTGGGTTTGGGTTTAGGTTTAGGTTTAGGTTTTACGTTTAGGTTAAGGTTACTGGTTTAGGTTATAGGTTTAGGTTATAAGTGTAGGTTATAGGTTATGGTTTAGGGAATTGAGAATAGGTTAAGGTTTATGTTTAGGAAATCGGGTTTGGGTTCGGGTTTGTGTACGGATTTAGGTTTGGGTTTTCAAGTTTAGGTTTAGGTTAAGGAATAGATTCGGATTAGGTGTAGGTTTAGGTTTAGGGATTCTCTAGTATTATCTACTATATACTAGTAACATACAACCAATATTGGGGCACCATACCATAAGCTACAAGAATTTCATGTCCCCCTAAACAAGGTATCCTCCATTGATAACATATATATATATATATTATAAGTTTTTTATTTTCATTTACATTCCCAAATACATTCATCATCCATCCAAGAAAATTAAAACAAGTACTGTCAATCTATCTTATCTTACCGACCGCCTTATGTTTCTTTTCACCTTTGTAACTCTCATATTTGTTGCAGCTGCTAGTTCACCATCAGTAGTCTCCCTAACCAAATCTGTACAGTCCCTCCATTTGAAGCAGTGGCTGAAGTTACAAGAAGTAGGACTGATTAGTCTTTCCAAGTTTTGAAAAAAATCAAATTCTTTATTTTTGGTATATATAAATGATAGAAGTATATATAAATGATAATACTAATATTGTGAAATAATATCCGACATTTTAAAAGCATGTTAGGTCACATGTTCCCTCACTCAACCATGGATTTTCAACTAAGCAACCCCTAGGACCCCCAGGGTTACTGATAACTGGTTATGAATCAATCCCACCATTGAGACTGGTTGAATGATCAAGATGTCGAATATTAGCAATTTGACATCCATGTAGTGTGTCCCACTTAACAATTAAAGTTAGTGTAGTGTCCCGATTTTCACGTAGCCAATTACACTCACGCCTATACATGTACATCCACCTCACGAGTGATAAAGTAAAATATTAAACAGAACGGATTAGTGCAAGTGGAACACATAAATAAATTTCGATGATGAAATTATGTTTAAGTGGGGTAGATTGTAACCGCTCGGATTTAATCTTACCTGGCCCAATTGAAATTACAGATTTAGGAGAGTTCAAGTGCATGTAGACATTCAAAATGCAAGACCCAATTGAGAATACCAGCAATACCCAATTTCCAAAAAGCGAGATATGAGAGTATCCAAGTGCGTGTAGAAGTTCAAAATGATACCTACCAATTATTATGTATATGGCCCATATTTTACTAATTTCCTTCCAAGTTCTCACTACATTGAATCTGTAAAGCATTTAACACCTTCTCTACTTTTCTTCTAGTTCAAGGTATTTGACAAGAGAAATGATCAACCTACAATTTGGTCATATGTCATGACCCACTCAAAAGCAACATCTTTGCAATTTCAATGCAACTTCATCATTATGAATGACCTGGAAGCACCCATTAACTTTTTTATTAAACTGAATGTTCTGGTTTTTTTTTTTTTTTTTGAAAGCATGAATGTTCACAATTTAATTCACTCCAACATTTGAATTCAGCCTAAAAGTCAATATTGACCTCTGAGTATCCATGTTTTTCTTTCCTGTTATAGATTCCCAACATCAAACTATGAGAAATCAAATGAAATGTAAAATTACAACACCCCAGTAATGCAACTTATCAAAATAGATATAGAATGACTTCGTTTAGGTAGGTTAAAAGAAGAGGATTAATATTTTTCATCACTGTGGGGTGCTGTAAGCTAAATGTGGAAGGGTGCTAGATGGGGAACACAAGATGCTCTGGTGTGCATTAGAGATGATCAAGGAAGGATAAATCTAGCTTTCTCTGGATATCAGGGTTTTGGGATTCTAACCAAGTGGACTTGGAGGCGATAAGGACCCGGGTTGCATCTATCTAAAACTACCCTTGGTTCGTTCGATTGGCTTGTTATTGAAGGGATTCGAAGGATGTTATTCGTTGGGTGTCTGGACCCTAGGCAGTACCACAGAAGTGGTATTTTATTATTGATGAAATAGGTGGATGATTTCACCGTCTTCTGTTGCTTTTGGTCAAATCCCTAAGGGTCAGTTTGGGCAGTAGGATTAGAAGGGATTAGGTGGGATGTGATTAAAAAAAACATAATTATTGCTCATGGCACGGGTTGTTCCCTGTTACCATGGGATAAAATTAATGCCTTGCTTTGTTGATAATACGGTGGTACATTGAATGAATATACTCATCATCATTTGAAATTATTGAGAATAACACGCATATGTTAATCTAAACTGTTCATTTGTTTCGTAACCTCATTTTATGGCATGGACCTAAAAATGAGATAGATCCAAAACTTATGTAGCACCAAAGAAGTTTTCAACGGTAAGTATTCAATCCCTATTGCTTTCTATGGTGGGGTCCACTTGAGCATTAGATTTACCTGATTTTTTGGCCCATGCTTGAAAATAATCTCGATAAATGGGTGGATGGTGTGGATATAGCCCACACATCATGTTGGGACCTACACAACTTTCCAAACATTGAGTGAAATTGGCACAAGACCCAATGCAATTTCATTTAATGTAATTCCAAGCATTTCCATTCTTCCCAAACATGGAGTGGAATTGGCGCCGGACCAGATGAATCCCATCCCCACCTAATCCCTTCTAATCCCACTGCCCAAACTGACCCTAGAGAGGCTTAGTCCTTGAGAGATTGTGAAGCACCCAGGCCATAGTGGCCTGCAGAGGTCCCGAGATGGCGTCCAGTTGATACACGTTTGTGAGGGAAGTCTTTGGTAGGGTGTCTGATTACACAGCGGGCTCCACAAATCCAACCATATCCCCCCTGCAGTTCCTATTCAATTTCTTGGCCTAAGCAGTGATTTTCGAAAAGTTTACAAAGACCGAGAATCCTTTTTAGCAAGTTATAGCGACTGAATCAATTTCGGTGACTTCAAGAATTTGGTTTCCTATTTTCAATTGTTTCTATTCGGATGTCAACAAGCATGGAGCATTGAGTTGCGGTATGGGAAGCTTTACATCAAGAAGTTCTTGTTCATGGAAAGAAGCGATAATCGTTGATATATTTGGGGAAAGATCTGAGAAACCAGTTGGCTCTTTGGTCCTTACTTACAATTTGTGTATACTGGCGTTATTTAGAAATGGAAAAATTAGTTTCTTTTAGCAGTGCAGTTCACTATATTATATTTTCATATTGAGTACTCTTGAGTCTTGATAGCAATTTTGTAAATTTACTTCTTGAGATCATAACTATAATTAGAAAAAAAACAACTGGGTGTTGGGAGACATGTTTGCCTAGCATGGAATGTTGAATGCTTGCCTAAAATAAATAAATAAAATAAAATAATAATAATGATAATAATAATATGAGAAGCCAACCTTAATTGGGTGTTGGGAGACATGTTTGCAGCTCTAGCATTGTAGCCTCAAGCACAATCTTTTTCATAGTTTTACTGTAAGATAGATTTAACAAAAGGGCATTACAAAGTTTGGGGCAAAGCAACCGACTTGGTTTGTAAATTCTAACTACTATGCTATCGGTGTCCAAGACATATACAAACATTTTCCATGTACCTAAAATCCAAATCTTTCGGAGAGGCATGGGCATCATCGATGAAGAAGAACTTCCATACTAGACCACTTAAACTTTACAACATGCTCATGCCACAACCCATGAATTACGCCTGGGACCTAGCGAGGAAAATAGTTGATAAATCAAAACCTGCATGGGCAATCAAAACCTGGGACCTAGCGAGGAAAAAGTTAACACTAAACTTGTGATGATTAAGTTAAATCTTTAAGTTGTTATAAACCAAAACCTGAAATGAGAGGCAAAATAAACAATTATCGTCCGAGCTCAAACGTGTAAGACGTTACAAACCTTAACCTAAAATGAGTAGAAAAAATAAAAAATTCAGTATACACATGTAAATGTGAAATCTATAATGAACAACCAAAACAATCGTTTCAAACATGTATCTTCGATACAAACCAAAACCTGAAATGAGCATCCAAATAATGATTTAACATCCAAACCTGTATGCTCACAAGGCTTTTGTACTCCATCTGTACAGTGTGTCATTTTGCTACAATGGACCACACTTCAAAAACACACAAATCAAATATTCTAATCATCTAACAAATAGCCTATAAAATGGGATGGTTAGGTACTATTTAAGTCATAGCTGCACAAACAAAGGAAACTTGTCAAACTAATGAACAACCATCTCGTTAATACCAACCAATAATGGAAATTATACATTGCTAATGCACAACATTTTCATAACAAAGCGGAAAATCTTAAATCCCAAATTGTTTAGGCTTTGACTCGGAAGACTTCTTCAGTAATAAAACCACATGTAATCCAGATTTTTGTCATAACTTGCAGGTGCAAGAACACTATGACAGATAATTCGAAATGATAGTAGAAAATTATAAGCTACATAGCACCACCTAAACCCAACTAATTGAAGACAGACATGCAGTAAAAGTCAAGAAATTTGAAAAGACAAACATATGAGGTTGTTCCCCACCACAAAGCAATTGCCTTCATTTCAAATGCTTCAAATGCTTGTATCATTGAGTGCATGATATCCTAACCTGGACTCGGTGGGCATCCAATGAATGGTCAAAATGGAAAACGAAGAAGGGTCCAAATTCAAGATACAGATGTCTATTCATCGAGGTTAAGATTTGCCTAATCAATCGATTTTGGGGCTATGCTTCATCTACAGTGAGGTCCACTATTTGGTTGGTTTGAATGTAGATACATGCATGCCATATGGCGCCAGCATATCAAATAACTCCTCTTATAAGTGAAGAAAAATATTGGAGGAAAAAGATATAAAATCCATCAGAAATATAAATCAGAAGAGCTGTGAGGCTTGTGATTGACAGCAGAGTGAAATAACCCCACTTTAGCTACAAAAGCCACTAACTCATTCATGTTTATAAACATATATAGAAGGAAACATTAAGGGATGGCACTGAGGACGCAATGTAAATCTCTCTAGCTCATCGCATAAATGACATGAATGAGTTAGTGGATTTTGTAAGCCCTAAAATCCCTAAAATCTGTAAGCCCTAAAATCCCCAAATCTATAAGCCCTAAAATCCCCAAATCTATAAGCCATAAAATCCCTAAAATCTGTAAGCCCTAAAATCCCCAAATTTGTAAGACCTAAAATCCCCAAATCTGTAAGACCTAAAATCCTCAAATCGAAAGGGGAAGTGAGATAGACAGAGATGAAGGAAGAGAGATCGAGAGAGAGTACCTTCGATTGATGGTAGTAGGCATCGTTGATGGAGGTTGGGCGGCCATGCATTGGGACTTGATCCTTTTCAGCTACGCCGATGGGGAAGACCATGGACATCGTCGGTGGATGATGGGTTAGGGTTTGGAGTAGAAAGAGGAGGGCGAGAGAAAGAGAGAGGAAAGGGGGACGCGGATAAGCTACGGACGGGTTGAGAGAGGGGGACGCGGATTAGCTACCGACAGGTTGAGAGAGAGACAACAGAGAGAGAGAGAGAAGAGGAGGACGAGAGAGAGGAGAGCGGGACGCGGATTAGCTACCAACGAGAGAGATCGGGAGAGGGAGGGAGAGCGGATTGCAGAGAGAGAGAGAGAGGGAGGGAGAGATTTTAGGGATTTGGGTTGCAGGCGTGCGCGGGGAGATTTTTGGGTGGAACGGATTGGCTACTCCCCCTGAAACTAGCCCCATGGCTAGTGTTCGGTGGTCCGTGGGCCCCACCATGATGTATGTTTTTCATCCAATCCATTCATCCATTCTTAAAGATCATTTTAGGCCTTAATCTTGAAGATAGGAGGGATATAAAATCTTAGGTGGACCACACCACAGGAAAACAATAGTGATTGGATATCCATCATTTAAATCCTCCTCAGGGCCATTGTACTGTTTATCTGACATCCAATCTGTTGATTTGGTCATAAAGGCCCAGATGAAGGGAAAAAATAAAGATCAACTTGATCCAATACTTTTATGGCTCTCAAAAAGTTTTTAATGGTCGACATTCATTCAACACTTTTTCCTGTAATGTGGTCCACTCGAGATTGGGATATAACTCATTTTTTTTGTAATATTATAAAATGAATTATAAAAATAGATGGACGGCATTGATGAAACACATACATCATGGTGGGCCCCACAGACCACCGAACACAAAAGTTGAGAGGGGTTACCCTCCATTAAAACATTCATAATTATTTTTTGGCCTCACAGAGATGTGGTTCACAAATCTAGCCCATCCATTATATGTGTGCCACTTGGATGAGGGGTCATACCAAGTTTCAGATGCATCCAAATTTCAGGTGGCCCCACCAAGTGCTTTTATATGTTTTAGGCATGTCTTCACATGATTTTAGATGCTATGGCCCACTAGAGTTCTGTATACGGCTGATTTTTGGGATATCCCATAATTTAAAGGGGACCCATCAAATGCACGGTGTTGATTTATGACACACATCATGGTGGGGCCCACACAACTCGACCTCGTGGGGAGTTCCCATGACGTGTAGAACCTTTTCCATATAGTTACTCTTCTCAATCATGCTACATATGACAAAGATATTGGGCAAACAAGATTGATCAACAAATTGAGTGAATTTTGATTTAAACATCTGAAGTTATTTACTCTTCAATTTGGATTAATCAGATTGTCAAAAAACGGTTAAAGGTTGTTCATAATATCAAAAATGTATGAATGAATAGAAAACACAAACATCAGCTTGATCCAAAACTTCTATGGCCTCTAAGAAATTTTAAATGGTAGAGGTTCAATCACACTATTTCCTATGGTGTGGTCCACCTGAGCTTTAGATATGCTTCCTTTTTGTTCTTTAGACGTCAAATTATCTATTAACATGGATGAATGGAGTGGATAAAATAAATAAATAACAGTGGACCCCACAGAGTTTAATTACTCTGGTAAGAGTAACGAGTAACTCACCTAAATGTAGTAGAGAAGGGTTTCCTTAAAACATTTATAATCATATATTGGGCCTGCCTAAATGTGATTCACATATCCTGTGTCCCACTTGGATGAGGGGTCAGACCAAGTTTCAACCGCATCCATGTCTGTATTAACTTATAAACATGTTGGATCTCAAATAAACATCGCAGTGGGCCCTAAGAAGGTTTCAATAGTGGGTGTCACTATCCCACTCTTTTCTATGGTGTGGGTCCACTTGAACTTTGGATTTGCCCCGTCAGTCAGATGCACCATTCCATGGTAGGCCACAAGCTTAAAAATAAAGTCAATCCATGACTTGGGTGGGCCACACCACATACTATAGTTGAGAGGGTTACCCTCCCATTAAAACATTCATTTGGAAACAGTGTTGAATGAGCGTCGACCATTAAAAACCTTTCGGGGGGCATATAAAGTTTTGGATCAATCTGATATTTTTTTTCCCTTCATCTTGGCCTATATGACCTAATCAACAGATTGGATGTCAAATTAAAAATACAAAGGGGCCTTAGGAGGGTTTTAATGGTGGATATCCAATCACTATTGTTTTCATGTGGTGTGGTCCACCTGAGATTTATATCCCTCTCATTTTTGGTATCAAGCCCTAATATGATATGTAAAAATAGATGGACGGCATGGATGAAACACATACATCATGGTGGGACTCATAGAGCACCGACCACCAGCCACAGGTATGGTGTCAGGGGAGTAACCAATCTGTTTCCCTCTTGGACACCATACCGTGACGACACCAAGTTTTGTGGGCCCCACTATGATGTATTTATTATATCCACACCGTCCATCCATTTTGAGATATCATTTTAAGTCATGAGCCAAAGAATGAGGCAGATAAAAATCTGTAGCGGACCCCACCACAGAAAACAGCGAGGAGAGTGATTCCCACCGTTGAAACTATCTTAAGGCCCATCGTAATGTTTATTTGAAATCCAACCTGTTGAAAAGTTATAAAATACATAAAATACGTGAAAACACAAATATCATCTTGATATAAAACTTTTGTTGCCTTTAGAAGTTTTTAATGGTGGGCGTCACTGTCCCACCGTTGAAACTATCTTAAGGCCCATTGTACTTTTTATTTGACATCCAATCTGTTGATTAGGTCATACAGGCCTAGATAAAGGGGAAAAACAAAAATCATCTAGATCCAAAACTTTTATGGCCCCCGAAATGTTTTAAATGGTTGACGCTTATTCAACACTTTTTCCTATAATGTGGTCCATTTCATATTGGGATATGCCTCATTGTCTCATGTCGTAAGATGATCTTTAAAAATAGATGGACGGCATGGATTAAACACATACATCATGGTGGGGCCCACATAGCACCAACCACAAGCCATTGGATGGTGTCGGGGGGAGTAGCCAATTTGTTCCCCTTATTTGTGGTGTGGTTCATTTAATTAATTTTTAAATATGAATCATTTTTTGGATAGTTCTCTAAAATGATCTCAAAAAATGGATGAACAGTGTAGGTTGATCCCGAATTTTCATTATTTTAGGACTTGTGGGGCCCACCATTGTGTATGTTAATTATCCACTCCATCCATTAATTTTAACGGCTCATTTTTAGGGTTGATCCAAAAAATGAGTCAAATCGAAGCTGTAGGTGGTCCACACCACATACTAATGTTATAAATTTATTTTTCATTAGTTGAGAGGGTGGGCCACACCACATACTATATATAGTTGAGAGGGTTACCCTCCCATTAAAACATTCATAATCATTTATTAGGCCCACCTAGATGTGGTTCATAGATCCAGCCCATTCATTATGTGTGTCCCACTTGGATGAGGAGTCGGCCCAAGTTTCATACATATCCAAAACTCATGTGGGCCCCACCAATTAAATGCTTTTATATATTTTAAGGATGTCTTCACATAGTTTTAGATGCTATTTTGAGTTTTGTATAAAGATAAGAGTTTTCCTACAATACATCAAGACGGATTGCAATAGGATACATTAGTATTCTAGCTGTAGGATTAGGGTCCTTTATGATAACCCAAAACATTTAGACAACATGATTCACCCTAGATAGGATGTTCGAAAATACTTCTATATTGAAATATTTCAACCATTTAATTAGTCAAAAGTTAAAGGAGAAAATCTGTATAAAAAAAAAAAAAAAAAAAAAAAAAAAAAAAAAGAGTCAAATGATCAACTTGTTGAAATATTTCAATGAGAGGTAAAATTTCATTTTTGGGTCACTCAATCTAAGGTGAGACCTATCATGTGAACGGCTTGGATCATATTTTAATGATCCAAGCCCAAAGGCTAAAGAACAAAACGCGTCTCATAATAGTAAATTCTCCTTTATTCTAAGAAACCACAATGGGATTTAATTTTTTATTGATATAATTTGACATTTAATCATTTAATTATTTTACTTTATTATCACTTATGGATGGTTATTGAAAGCTTAGGATCTTCCCATGTAGAAATTTGTGAAGGGACACGAACCCTAAGTCTACTACTGGGTTGTGTCTGCTCCATCCATCAGGAAAATCCATCAAATTTAAAATACAATTTTGAATTTTTATTTTAAAAATCTCAAAAATTCTCATATTTTAATTTTTTCTCAAAAATTTCAAAATGCCGATTTTTTTCTTCAAAACCATTATTATGTTCTCAAAATTTTTCTTAAACACAGTTAAAATTTCTAAACCTTTCAATATTCTTTTTCATGTGATATTACAAATCATTTAAATATTACCTTTTAATATATATATATATATATATATATATATATATTTTAAATATTACCTTTTAATTATACACACACACACACACACACACACACACACACACACACACACACACACACTCATTTTTACCAACAAAAATATTTAAAAATTAAAACATTTTTACATTATTACCTGGCCCAAAAATGGGTTGGAGAAACACAGGGGTGACAACACATCATCAAAATCTCACTTTTGTTATTTAACTTTTCAATTTTTCTTATCAAAATACAAAATTCAGTTTTCTTTCTTAAAATATATATATTTTTTACAATTGGTCAATTTTTTCACAAATTTGTTTAATTTTTTAAATTTTCTTTTTAAAAATATCATTTTTAAATTTAACTTTTGTTATATAACTTTTAATTTTTCTGTCAAAATACAAAATCTAGTTTTCTTTTTTAAAATATATATAGTATTTACAATTTGTCAATTTCTTCACAATTTTGTTTAATTTTTTAAATTTTCTTTTTCAAAATATCATTTTTTAAATATCACTTTTGTTATATAACTTTTTAATTTTTCTTATCAAAATACAAAATCTAGTTTTCTTTTTTAAAATATATATATTATTTACAATTTGTCAATTTTTTCACAATTTTGTTTAATTTTTAAAATTTTCTTTTTCAAAATATCGTTTTTTAAATATCACTTTTGTTATAACTTTTTAATTTTTTTTGTCAAAATACAAAATCTAGTTTTCTTTTTAAAAATATATATTATTTACAATTTGTCAATTTTTTCACAATTTTGTTTAATTTTTTAAATTTTCTTTTTCAAAATATCATTTTTTAAATACCACTTTTGTTATATAACTTTTTAATTTTTCTTTTCAAAATACAAAATCTAGTTTTCTTTTTTAAAATATATATTTTTTTACAATTTGTCAATTTTTTCACAATTTTGTTTAATTTTTTAAATTTTATTTTTCAAAATATCACTTTTGTTATATAACTTTTTAATTTTTCTTTTCAAAATACAAAATCTAGTTTTCTTTTTTAAAATACATATATTTTTTACAATTTGTCAATTTTTTCACAATTTTGTTTAATTTTTAAAATTTTCTTTTTCAAAATATCGTTTTTTAAATAACTTTTGTTATAACTTTTTAATTTTTTTTTTACAAAATCTAGTTTTCTTTTTAAAAATATATATTGTTTACAATTTGTCAATTTTTTCACAATTTTGTTTAATTTTTAAATTTTCTTTTTCAAAATATCATTTTTTAAATACCACTTTTGTTATATAACTTTTTAATTTTTCTTTTCAAAATACAAAATCTAGTTTTCTTTTTTAAAATATATATTTTTTTACAATTTGTCAATTTTTTCACAATTTTGTTTAATTTTTTAAATTTTATTTTTCAAAATATCATTTTTTAAATATCACTTTTGTTATATAACTTTTTAATTTTTCTTTTCAAAATACAAAATCTAGTTTTCTTTTTTAAAATACATATATTTTTTACAATTTGTCAATTTTTTCACAATTTTGTTTAATTTTTAAAATTTTCTTTTTCAAAATATCACTTTCTTATCGAATTTTCTCTTTTCAAAATTATCAACATTTTTCAAAGTTCTTAATTTTTATTTCAAAATCTAGATTTTTATAAAATTACAATTTTTTTTTTCAAAATCTAAAATTTTTTCTTAAACATTGTTAGTTATTTTTCTAAGCTTTTTAACTCTTTTTTTTTTTCGAAATTCATAAATTTTTTTGTTCTTAATTTTTAACTTGAGCATTAGAGACGGTTTACGACCGTCTCTAATGCAGACGATCTTTGCAGACTCAAATGACCACTATAAGACGGCTAAGGACCATCTCTAATAAAGACGGTCTTCGACAATCTCGAATGGAACCTGCTAAAGACGTACGAAACTTATATATCAGTAAATGACGGCCGATAACCGTCTATAATTAAGACGGTTCTTGACTGTCTCAAATGACCGCATATGAGACGGTCAAAGACCGTCTCTAATAGAGATGGTCCTTGACAGTCTCAAATGGAGACAGCTAAAAACCGTCCCTAATACAGACAAATTTTGGCAGTCTCAAATTATAGGAAAAGACGGTCAATAACCATCTCTAATTGAGACGGTCCATGACAGTCTCAGATTACCAGTAAGAGACGGCCAATGACCGTCTCTAATACGGACGGTCTTCGACCGTCTTAAAAAGTCGCATATAAGACGGTCAGAGACCGTCTCTTATTCTAGACGGTCAATGGCCGTCTTTTATCCACAGTTAACGATGGTTTTTTACCGTTTTAAATGATTTGTAGACGTTAAAATTTTTAAGACAATATTAAGGACAGTCAAGGGCTGTCTAAAAAGTTAGAGACGGTTTACGGCCGTCTCTAAAGCGTCCTTAAACCAAGCAATTTTAGAGACGGTCCAGAACCGTCTCTTTTTCCATTTTTCACGTAGTGAGTGGATGGCAGTTCTCACGGTTTATGACCTAAGATCAACATGATGGCCTATCTTAGAAATTTGTGGATTGATTGGTTATTGACAGTAGGGTTTTCTAGCTTGATTAGAATTTGTAGCTAGTCATCTGGTTTACTTAGAGTGTTCAGTGTAGATTATAAACCTTAGTCATTTCAACCCGATGAACGATGGTTTGATGATTAGGGGTTAGTCATTGACGATGGATGGCTTATTCCACATATCAAGAGAATAGAGGTCCTAGATGACGTGCTAGCCTTACTCGAAATTAAATGGAGGGATGATCCACTATATGGATTGACGGTTGGATCATCATGTTGATCTACTCTTTGGTTGAAAGGTTAAGGGCCAGTTCGAAGTACCCTGCAGGTACATTGTGGTTGGCATAGTCCGAATCTTATGGTCAAGATGGATAGATTTAGGATAGATGGATGGAGGTGTGGGTCTAAATTGCATGTGTTCTCACACATGTATAAAGTTATGTTGATCTCTATAGTAACGCCCGAGTATAGAAAATACAGGGTGTTACATCTATGCTGTGTTGGTTCTTTTTTATGTGGAATGATTGGAAAGTATGATGCAAATGAATTGTATAGGACACGTTGAGAATCCGATCATTGGTCTGAGCTGTCCATCTGGTAACTCGAACCATCCAATGGCTAGCCATTTTGCCATCTCTTTTCAAGTAATGAATTTGTTTTTAAGAACATCACATCAAACTGTTTAACGAGGCTCATCAGATGGATGGTCCAGGTTGATGATTGGACTTTTTTTTTCAATGATATTTTTTGGCCTGTTGGTTGGATGGTTAGGATTATCCAGACAATGTATTTTCGCAATGAATACGCAAAGATTGGGACAGTGAATCAATGGTCCATAAAGTTGATTGAACTGTCAATGAATCTCATACAAATGGTGTGCCCCACATAACAATTAACATGAACTGCACTGGTTCATTGCCATTCCAACTTCTCTGCAATAAAGCAATTTTATGTTTGGAGCCCATCATGAATGTCCACCTCTTTTGCTTTCTTATTTATTTCAGAACAGGGATACTCTGATGAAAATGTTGACATTTGAGAAGGTGGAAGAAATGGTGAAGAGAAGGGTGGAGAAGAAGGTGAAGGTGTTTGGGCAGGAAGTAAGCCTCGATGACAAAGCCGATAAGGCCAAGTGCTTTTGAATCTGCATAAATGCGCTCCTTAGCAGAGAGTTTAAATAGGTAAATTCAGTGCCACTTAGATGAAAACAGGGTAATTTTGTTAAACTTCTCTCTTATTTATTTTTTTTAAAGCATATATCCAATCCAAATATCTGGAATTTGGATGATATATTTGATTTTGATTTCTTCCTTTTCTATTGTTTAGACTTACCTTCTCAAATAGGTTGGTTCATCCAGAGCTTTGGAGAATGGGTATATCTAGTTTTGGATGTGTGCATTGATTAATACACATCCATAATTAGATATACCAATTTCTCCAAAGCCCTAATAAACCAACTTATTTGAGAAGGAAAAGTCTACACAATAGAAAAGGAAGAAATCAAAATCAAATATATCATCCAAATTCTTAATTTTTTTTATTATTTTTTTAATTAATGAGAATCGCCGGAGGTTTTTAGCCACTGAAAACACCGACGGTTTTAGCCGTCGAAAACGCCAACGATTTTTAGTCACCGAAAACTCCGACGGTTTTTAGCCGCTGAAAACACCATCGGTTTTAGCCGTTGAAAATACTGACAATTTTTTAGCCGCCAATAACACCGACGGTTTTTAGCCACCGAGAACGCCAACGGTTTTTAGCTGCCGAAAAATGCCAGCGGTCTTAGCCGTCGCTCTTACCGTCGGAAAACGCTGACGATTTTAATCTGTCAGCGAGCAGCGCCGACGCACCCTTTACCGATGGACCTTGCGACGGCTAAAAGCCGTTGGGGAAGGTCATTGCCAACAGTTTTTAGCCGTCGGCGTTGCCCTATTTTTTTGGTAGTGCACATGCACAGCATTCTAGATTGACTATGATTGACAAATTCATGTGGAGCCTAAGGGAGGAGTTTTAATGGGTTTTAAACTCCTCAACCCTCTAAACTATATAAGCAAGGTCGAGTCCCCAAGTCTATAGATGTTAAAGCTTTCTATTCTCATCTAGGTGCTTCTCCGAAGGGTGTAATGTGCAGAAGGCTATGGGATTGACTCTACATTGATGACCTCTCAATTAGGCATGTAATTTCAATTTAAATTTCTGGATCCCCATCACCGATACACCGTACGATACTTCAATTCTGGAATATAAATTTTATACAAAGAAGAGTTGCATCAGGTTGGCCACTATCATAAAACACTTGCCATAACTCTCATCAAAAGATGATGAGATGGCCCATCTTCAATCCAAGTTGTCATCGACCTATTTGCAATAGGGCAATCCATGGAGAGAGAATTGCATCACTTAAATGGTCTTACACCTTTAAATGTGGGTCATTTTGTTATAACCCATACATTATTATTATTATTATTATTATTATTATTATTATTATTATTATTATTATTATTATTATTATTTTCTAGTCATAGATTTGTTAGCTAGCATCCTCAGACCAAAGTGTTACTTTGGAATTAATAGTTATTTATGGTGGAGGCTAATAAATAAATATCTTACTACAAATATCAATTTTATTTTATTTCTCCACTCAATCTAGATCCTTTTTCATGTCATCAATGGAATGATTATGATCATCTTGCCATGGTATGAATGAGTAAACCATCTAAATTGATTGATGATGGGTTATGCCCCTATCAATTAAAATCTTTTGAGATATTATTGTCTTCTCTATTAAAGGTGGGGACATCCGTATTTTAGTTTTAAAATATTTTTACAATTGCAGACCTGATGTATAGCGGATTGTGGACACTTTCATGGCCAAGATGGATTAGAAAAGGCTTGATTAGAACTTAAAATGGATGTATCTCGCAAATCGAAATGAGCTATTGGACGTATCATATATGATTTTGGGGTAGGACGAACTAATTTAGCCACCCAACCCCGCTATGCCGGGTTGCGCAGACTAAATTTACGAAATACCATCAAATCGACGATTGAATTCCTGTTTTAATTTTGTTTTTACTATTTATAGTAAGTTTTAGTTTGATTATAATTGTTAATCTATTGGGCTTTAGGAGTTGTGCCCAATATGAAAAGTGCTTAGAATAATTAGGAGAATAGCATGGTGAAGCCAAATAGGACACTTACTATTTTTTACTGAAAACCATGCGCACTAGTAGGAATCATGACCATCTATAAATAGTACGTTTACTATTTATAGTAAGTCGCAAATTCTAAGAGTTTTAATTGTAGTTTAATTCCGAAACTTCTTCCATGAAATCGAATTGCGTACCGAGTAACTCGGTACGCTCTTATCATACTGAGCAAACTTAGTTGTGACCACCTTGAATGTATGTGGTCTATCCACGTTGTCCATCCGTTTTTCCTTATAATTTAAGGGGTTGAGCCCAAAATTGAAGCACATCCAAAGATCAAGTGGATCATACCACTGGAAATAGTGGGGATAATGATTTCCACCGTTGAAACCTTTATAGGCCCCACAGTGATGTTTATTTGTCATTTAACCTGTTCATAAGATCATACAGGCATGGATGAAGGTACAATACAAATATAAGCTTGATCCAAAACTTATGTGGCCCACAAGAAGTTTTCAATTGTAGACGTTCAATTCAACTGCTTCCAGTGGTGTGGATATGCCTCATTGTTTGTCTCAATCCATAAAATTAACTAATAAAATGGATGGACAGAGATGATAAAATACATAAATCATGGTGGACCTCACATAGTTTACTTAGTATGCTAAGCTTAGTCACAATCTGCTTCCTTCTTCCTTTGTTTATTATCCTTATTTAAATGTGTAAACTTGTTTATTCATATATCAATTAAATTATAAATTTTATAGAATTTATTTCTAATTTTCTTACTTTTTTTCCCGTGGATTTAATGTTTCTTGCGAGGAGTCCAGATGAGCTCAGTGGGTGCAGAACAGCTATCATTGTGAGGAAGACAGTGCTTGACCTGACGTCCTTCCCTGGGTCAAGATCATGTGTTAATTCCACTATTTTTCAATCTTCCCTAGGAAGACAGTGTGTTACAGTCGATGTTGAAGACTTAGAAAAATATTCTACGGTGGGGCCCTCTAGAAAATGATATGAGCCACTCATAACCTATCGGCCTATGTAATCTCCATACATGGTCCAGGATATTTTATAAAAATCTATCCTATGATAGTAGAATTATATGATTCTCGACCTAAGATATGCATAGTATTCTCCAGTTTTCAGCTGGTACGAATGGGCCCATAGTTTAGTGATCCTAACCGTTGATCCAATGGGTCCCTGCTGAGCATGGTCCATGACTGGAGATCTCCTGGAACGGAAGACCCAAGTCATCCCATCTTTGACCTTTTGATCAAATGAATGTGGACAGCTGTTGTGTTTCAATTATCAACCGTCTATTTTGTAGGTTCCAAATGTGAGGCTTAAGTTTGTTCCTTTAAGGATTTCTTTTGGTGGTAATCCATCTGCAGTGGGTCCCATCCTATCAACGGTTTGGATGAGTTAACCAGAGGCCCCACTTTTACAAGCTGACAAAAAACTCAAGGATTCTAAGCAGATCCTCGGGTCCAGGATCATATAATAACTGCACATGGTGGACCCGTTTAAAATTAGATAGGGTCCACTAGTTGAAGTACTGACCCTGCGGCATCTCAACAACAAGGGCCCAGTAGAAAGGTGGTCCCACCAGCTCAACTTTCAGTGTAAAGACAAAGGAATGGACAGATAAGAAGAGGATTGTTTGGTCCGTCCTGAGAAATCATAGGATCCGTGACTGAAGGATACCCCCAGTATGGAAGCGGGTATCCCTGCGGCACGACGTGACCCAAGCTCTGTGGGACCCACCACGATGTATGTGTTTTATCCACACCGTACATCCGTTTTTCCGGCTCATTTTAAGACAAACCTAAAATTGATGCAGATCCAAAGCTCAACCAGACCACAGCAAAAGAAAAAAAGATTGAATACCCAACGTTGAAAACTTTCTAGGGTTCACCGTGATATTTTGTTTGCCATCTAACCTGTTCATGAGGTCACATAGATCTGGATGAAGGAAAAACACAAATATAAGCTTGATCTAAAATTTCTACAGCCTCCCCCACAGGTTTTCAATGGTGTCTGTTTAATCCTCACTGTTTTCCATGGTGTGGCCCGCTTGAGCTTTATATCTGCGTCATTTTTGTGCTCATGAGCTGAAATGAGCTGAAAAAACAGATGGACGGGTGAATAAAACACATACATCACTGTGGGCCCCATATAACTTGGGCCACGCCGTGCCACAGTCAATCGGCTTCCTCCAGTATACTTAAGTTTTTAATTAGTTACTAAAAATGGGGGCATGCTTCACTGATCCAGACTGTCGATTTGATATCGCATTGACCATACAGCAAGAATCGATAGGATAATTTTGCAAGTTAGACAAGTCGCCTGCAAATGGATTATTAAGAAACACAGCAATTGTGCATGATCGACTAAAAAAAGACATGAGAAGAGTGGACAGGATCATCCAATAGTGATGATTTTATAGATCATTTCATGGCTTGATCCCAAAAACGAGAGGGATATAAATCTCAGGTGGACCACACCACAGGAAAACAATAGTGATTGGATATCCACCATTAAAATCTTCTTAAGGCCCACTGTACTGTTTATTTGAGATAAAATCTGTTGATTAGGTCATATAGACCTAGATGACGGGAGAAAAACAAGGATCCCCTTGATCCAAAACTTTTATGGCCATTCATTCAAAACTGTTTTCTGTAATGTGGTCCACTTGAAATTGGGATATACCTTATTTTTGGTCTCATACCATAAAATTATCTAGAAAAATAGATGGACGGCATGGATGAAACACATACATCATGGAGGAGCCTACAGAGCACCGACCACCAGCCATTGGCTTTGGGCAGTAGCCAATCCGTTTCCCTGTATTTCTCTCGGCATACCTTTTTTTTTTTGGGTTAGCTTGTTAGTACACACCTGTGTCCGTACACACACTCCATGTTAGCCACCCCCGCTAGGGATCGATGAAGTTTTGAAACGAGGTACAAAACAAAAAAGATCTCAAATATAATCAAAATCTTAGAGTACACTTGTCTTCTTTGATTACAGTATTGCCTAATCTCTCATTGATATGCATAACTTCAAAAGGCCCTTTCTAAGCTCTTACAAACATCAGAAACTCTCTCACCTCGCAGAACTTGCACTTATAGAGAAAACATTTCGTAGGCCTTAATTAATTCAGAACTAAGCTTAAATACATTTTACTTACAAAAAAATGCGCAAATCATTGGACGCATATTCGGTCAACCGAGCTTTCAACAGAGACTCTCAGTCGACCAAAACAATACTCAATCGATCGGGAACAACACAGCATGGTTCGATCAACCCTCAAATTTCTCAGTCAACTGAAATGCACCTGCAGTCAATAGGCAAAATGCAAGCATTATGCACAACATGTGCCCTAGTCATGTTGTCCTAAGCTGGTTAGACTCACATGGTTTATCACCACCTACAACAAGAATTATTTAGCACACATGGCACGTATTTGTGCATGAAATTGAAAAATGTACAATGAGCATATGTGGGACATGTGAGGGTGTTTGAAGATATACAAATACACATGTGGTATATGTGAAGCTCTGGATGGAGGTTGGCACTTGTGGCATATGCACTACATGTACAACAAAGCACACGTAGCAAAATGAAGTACATTAAGAGCACAAAAAGTTGAAAAAGGGATATCCGTGACCCTTGAAGATGGACAGTAGCACTTGTAATACATAGACACATGTAGAACATCTGCTCCATAAGAGAATGGTCCAACATGTAGCACAAGATGCAAGCCAACATGTAGCACAAGATGCAAGGTAACTCTTAGTTTCCTTTTAAAAAAAAAAAAATAAAAATAAAAAAGTCTTGTAATAATCAAATTTTCTTTTTGGGTTTCCTCCAATTTTCTTTTTGATGACTATCTAATTCATGATCAGAATAGAATATAAAGGGTCAAGATTTCCCACTAGTTGTTAAAAAATTAGATATCAATTATGATGTGGTGTTACCTACATCCAACTGTAGGTAGTCCAGGTGCTATTCTTTTAGGCGAATAATTAGTGAAATATCTGATTATTTTATCTTGATATTTTTACAAATTTCACCCTCCCTTTTTACCATACATCAAGTAACTCCCTCCCTTTTAAGTATTGACTTCAGATAATTCCTCGTTTGTATAGAACTAGGGTGGTTAGGGACCGGATTGTGCAAAATCAAAATTTTAAATAGAACTAGCTCATAAAGACTATCCAGCCCTAGGTCTAACCCATTGACAGTCTTACACAAAATGGTCATAAAATACCCCAAGGTTAACTTCATCCCAGCTGTCCATTAACAGGATTACTGACCATTAAAAATGGTCATAAAATATTACAGGGTTAACATCATCACAGTTGACCATTAATGGGATTATTGACCGTTATATTTAACCAGCGACCGCATGCAATAATGCTTTTGTCCCAACTTTATAGAATTAAGGAAAATTACTATTTTTCTCCCATGCGAACATGAAAAGCTTATATAATTCTTTGTAAGATCCCAATGGTTGCAATGTAGACCCCCGCAAGGAGAAATGATCTAGATCACCCAATGGCAGGTCATACATATCACGTGTAAGATGAGAATTTTTTTCTTTCTAAAATTAAAGACAAATGTGTCATTTCATTTGATTAACAGTCAAAATTAATGGCTAATGGCCTCTAATAAAAATTGATTTCAAGATATTTTATAATTATCAATGAAAAAAGAAAAAGGTAATTTAACAATAAAAAAAAGAAGACGGGTTATTTGGTATATATTAAAAAAAAAAAAATTGGGTGAGGCATGTATCAAAAACTCTTTTGCCATAATTGGACTTGGCTTCATTAGCAACCCATACATTACCAACTTGGTACTTGAAAAGCTCTATGGGTCCCACCATGATGTATGTATCTTATCTACGTAGTTTGTCTATTTTGCTAGCTCCATATCAGGCATTGGCCAAAAAATAAGGTAAAATTTTTAAGAGAACCACACCATAAATAATAATAATAATAATAATAATAATAATAATAATAATAGTGGTGGTGATTGAATGCCATAGTTAAAAACTTTCTAAAGATCATTGTAATGTTTATCATGCATTAATTAGGTCATACAAACTTGGATGAAAGGAAAATACAAATACCAGTTTGATCTAAAATTTATGCTGGCCCAAAAAGTTTTGGCGTTTAATCACCGTAATTTCCTACTAGGCAGTCAGCTGAGACTTAAATCATACTTTTATGAGGCTCATGTTAATGAATCACAAACATCATGGTGGGGCTTACAGGGCTTCTTCCAACACCGACCAAACGAATCCCAGTACAGAAGTAATAGTTGTTGTGGGTCCCACTGCTGACGTCGACCCCTTCTTTCCTTACAACGCGGAATGCATGTGAGGTTTCCTGCGGCATAATGCGCGTGGGGCCATTCTAGCACGCCGAAGGTGAGGCAGACCACGTGATGTCGAAAATCAGGCTGGATCGCTCATCGGGTCGGTCACATGTCGACATCAATGGAAATCTGATATTGGTGGGCCCCAATGCCAATCTTGTTTATGACTTCAAAGACCTACGCTCGTGTCAAGTCCACTCATTGGTTGGTCTACAATGTGAAAATCAATAAACATTGGATGGTCTAACTCGAGTGGATCAGGCACGTCCAATTCATTGCGTGGGACACAGTGTCAAAATCAATGGACGTCTGATGGGAGTGGAGAGAACCAGATGGATGGCTCGATTTGTGACATGTGGCAACTGCTACAGCGGAAATGGAGAAAAACGGATGGTTTTTCATCTATTCTCATTCTCAGATACATATAAAATTACCACTGCAATTAAAGGCAGGCAAGTTTGTTAAACAGTAGGCAACAGAGATCATTAATTTCGAACCACTACTCATGTAAATATGACTGTCCATTTATTTTTTAAATACGTGGTCCACATAATGAAAAAACAATATGACACATCTCTCAGAATATTTAAATCTTTTGTAATTCCCGATTAACGGCTTTGATCGTACACACATACGTAAATTTTGCACGTGTGATTGGAGAGTACAAGAAAAGCAGACGCGCGACTGGACAAGGCAATGGTTTTTAAACAACGAGAAAAATTTTAGTACTCAGCCAGAGTAGGTGAATGATACGCAGGCACTTAGAAATTACTTAGATACTGTGTATGTGCCAGACCAGTAATTCAAGTTAAAGCGTCCAAACTGTGGGTCCCACTTTAGGTATACTATTAATTAAATTTAAGATTATTTTATTATCTAATTCTCGGATTGGCGTACATTTATTGGACGATTAAAATGAGAAATATCCAATGGTCTTATTTCAGCAAAGAAGTGTCCCCGAAGCTAAGATAGGAATTATTCAACAGATCTGATTTCGTGAGTATGTCATAAGGGCATTAAATTCCACAGTTTAGTCGGTTTAAATCTGAGTTGGTACATGCCTGCGTGTACATTATCTGAGTGACTATGCATCAAGCGTCATGTACTGCTAGAGCATCTAATAACTCTCTTAGACAATGACTTTCGAAAATATCTCCTCGAGTTCGTTTTGCCCTTGCTCGACTTGATAGCATGTTGGATTTTCAGTGGCCAGGTAAATAACAGTGAAAATATATAATAATTAATTTTTCCCAATTTACCTCTCATGATGTGATGAGACGCAGTTTTGACCCAAAAACTAATAATGTTATATTATATTTGTGAGTCATCTTGATATATATAGCTTATCCATACTGTTAATTTTATTATACCTATTAATTTTATGGCATGAACAAAAAAGATAAGATATGTCAAAAACTCAAGTGGACCACGCCACAAGAAAAAGAAAAAGGAAATTACATATTTACCGTTGAAAACCTCTCAAGTCTACTGTTTTTTTTTCTTTTGTGTGGGCTATTTGAGTATTCAATCTACCTCATTTTTCAACTAATGGCTTAGAATATTGTGTTAAAGGGTACGGACGGAATAGATTTATTATATACATCATAATAGGGTACATAAATTTAAAATAATTCTTTTAAACCAATTTTCAAGGTAAAAAATGAAGTGAATTTTTAAAGGAAATTCGAAGGGATGAAATGGTACTAAACCAATTTCACATGTATTTACACCACCCCTATAAAACAAACACACCCTAAGATCCAATATGTATTGCTGTCCACTGGTGCCCACATAGTGATTGGTCTGAAGGGGACCGTCCATCTTGTGGACCTTTTGGATTAAGATATTCAATATGAAACTTATGCTTAAAGGTTGGTTTTAATCGTAGATATCTGTTAAATAATTAAACAATTTAAAGAATGTTTTCAATGGCTCAAATTCAACTATAAAATCAAACGAAAAAAATCAGCAATGAAGTACGCTTACATTCTATCATCTTATTTATCGTATTAACAAGGAAATGGACGGTTCTGATCATAAGAGTCATCATGTGGCCCCCAAGGAGTGGCGACACACATTGGATTCAGGTCGTGGCGGCAGAGGCATAATAAACTCTGTACGACGCCTCTTGAGTCGGCAGGAAGCAACGGCGATGGAACACTGAGCACTCTGCTGACCAGAACCGTCCACAACACCTGTTCTACGCAGCGCGTAAAACACGCAAGCTCAGTGGGGTCCACCATATTTTATATATATAATCCACTCCGTCCATCATACGAAAAACATTATTTTAACCATAAAAATTAAATAAATTATTTATTGAAAACTATTATATCCCACACTAATAGCAAAAACGTAAAATTATTTTAAAACCGCTAAGTTCACATTATGTATCGTGCTTGGATTTGTCAGGCTTATTTCTTATATATTCCCTTTATTCTGATGAGTTAGACCTGACTTACGAGTTTGATGAAAGATCAATTGCATGGTGGTCCATATACAAACCTACGGACAGCATCCCATTCCTGCTTTTCCATGTGGTGTGGTCCATATGATTTGTAGATCTAAACAATTTTTTAGATCAGGGTCTAGCATCGAGGATAGAACCTGACGAACGGATTAGATTTTACATTTTGAACATGATATGTCTAGCATCGAGGATAGAACCTGACGAACGGATTAGATTTTACATTTTGAACATGATATATGGCCCCAGAGACTTGGGTTTTTTTCACAATGCGTAAAACAGGTTGCAGCGGTTTGAGAAATGAACCCTGTAGACAAAACCTTTTATCCAGCGGTTTTTACGAAGGACTACAAACTTA
Source organism: Magnolia changhungtana (assembly GCA_030180095.1). Classification (NCBI taxonomy): domain Eukaryota; kingdom Viridiplantae; phylum Streptophyta; class Magnoliopsida; order Magnoliales; family Magnoliaceae; genus Magnolia; species Magnolia changhungtana. The sequence goes on from JASAUF010000617.1 coordinate 16,823,529, forward strand.
AGTTACCAACTTAGAGTAGCACGTGCGGACAGCGACTTTGAAGACGAAACTACTCCTTTTCACTGCGAAGACGAGCGCTGACGCTCCTCCAGATGAGAGTTGTACGAACGGCTTAAAAGATATCAAAGTTACATGGCCCACAGCTACCGTTACAAGAAACACCACTTTTAACGATGAAAATTTTTATCGCTAAAAGTCAAATTTTCGCAGTTAAAAATTTTTAGCAACGAAAATTTTCGTCGCTAAATTCGTCGCTAAAAGACCAATGTACAAGACTTTTATCAGCGAAAAATTCAAATCGTCGCTAAATGCAAGCTTTTTAGAGATGAAAATTTTCGTCGCTAAACAAATTTTCGTAGACCTTTAGCAGCGAAAACTTTCACTGCCAAAAAAATTTTCAAGACTTCTAGCAGCGAAAAGTTTTGCCACAAAAATCGCTAAGACTTTTAGCAAATAAAATTTTCGCCGCTAAAAATATTCAGATTTTTAGCAAATAAAAGTTCACGCTAAAAAATCGCTAAGACTTTTAACGCGAAAATTTTACGCTAAAAAATATTCAGACTTTTTAAATAAAAGTTTACGCCACTAAAAAAACTATCAAGACTTTTAACAATGTAAAATTTTCGCCGCCAAAAAATATCCAGACTTTTTAAGCAAATGAAAAGTTTTCACAAAAAAAAATTTACAAGACTTTTAACAGCAAAAACTTTCGCTACCAAAAATATTTTCCAAAAATTGCAAGACTTTTTAGCAACAAAACTTAAGATTTTAGCAGCGAAAATATTTGCGGCAAAAAAAATTTTCCAAGACTTTTAGCTGCGAAAATTGTCGCTGCGAAGAAATTACAAGACTTTTAGCAAATAAAAGTTTTACAAAAACTTCCAAGATTTTTTAGCAAAATGAAAATTTTCGCCACTAAAAAATATCTAAGACTTTAGAATGTAAAAATTTCACTGCAAAAAACATTTCCAAGATTTTTGCAGTGAAAATTTTCGCTGGCAAAAAATTCTAAGACTTTTAGCAAATGAAAATTTTTGTCAAGAAAAAATTTCCAAGAATTTTTAGCAATAAAACTTTTGCTAGCATGATTTAAAATTTTCGTCGCTAAAAGTCTCTTTTTAAAAAATATATACTCAAAATTCGCACAAATTTCGATATACACCTGTTAACAATATATTTCATCATATTCATCCTAATATACACCTATTATATAATATATTTCATCATATTCACATTCACATCCAGCTAAACCCAAACCCAAACATAAACTACATTCATTCAAACACAAACAATCTTATCTGCATCACATTCATTCACGCATAAATACATATAAACTTAACATAATAAACAAATATACAAAAAATCACAAAGATGAAGGCGGAGGTGGTGGGGCATCGGTGGGTAAGCGTGCAGCGAAAGCCTGTAATATCTGCATCATCCGTCGTTTATACTCCACCCGCATCTCCTCCATCCTCCTCTCCTGCTCCTCCCTCTGCCTCGCCAGATGATCCTCCATCTTCCTCTCCCGCTCCTTCCTCTGCCTCGCCAGATGATCCTTCATCTTCCTCGCCTGCTCCTCCCTCTGCCTCGCCAGCTCCTCCATTATCTTCCTCTCCTGTTCCTCCCTCTGCTTGTCCACCTGCTTTTTTATGTCATCAACGACGACCCGTGGCTGCTGAACCTCTCTCTCTCTGCGGTATCAGTTCGGCGTACGGCGTTGTCGCCAACGACGATGGATCGACTGGAGGCAACTCTACCAGGTGCCATGAGCTTGGCACCATGGCCAAACCCACGCACATATCCAGAACGGGTGCCAAGCACCTGACTCAGGATCTCTGGCTCACTACGCTGAGTACCATCGGGAGTGGGCTGACTGCGTAAGGTGTTCATCTCCTCCTGTAATGAAAACATATGAATTTTCATAATAAATAACATTATTATAATTTAATGCAATTAAATTTTACAATGTAAGGATTTTTACCCAAATCTCGCTGGCTCTAGGATGTACTCAAGATCCCGTCGTCTGCCGACAATGAGTCCCTTTGTCGAAGTCTACTGGTCCGGGCTCCTGGCCAGTGACGGAATCTCGCTGCGCAATCGAAAGAACAATAAAGTTAATATAAATGTATGGAAAGAATATATAAACGTAATAATTACCAGTTCTTTCTTACCATGTCGTGACGAAGTCATACGAATGACTTTGAACCAGCTACATGGTTCACTTCTAATTTTCCTCTGTTGTCAGAATTTATTTTGCTCCTTTTCTGGAACACATTATTCATAATACATTGTTATTAATTGCGAATTTAATTATTACGTTAAGATATCGTTGTAAATATTACCTGAAAAGAATCAGACGAAAATCTATCACAGAGTATCCGCCAGTCCCCATCGGTCACATGTAGCGGTGCGGACTGTACGGCCTCCTCATAGCTCACGCACCGCTTGTACTGCCGGTGTAACCTAGTGCGGTAATCCTTGAACCGCTCCTTCATCATGTCGTCGACGGCATGGGAGATGTGTGGAACACTCAAATTAAAGTCAAATTTATCCTGCAGTTTCGTAAATAATAGATTAAGGCAATAAACTCATTAAGAAAATAATTTAACCGTAAATGAATATTTATAAAATAAATTTTAATTGACTAAAATTTACCTGAAGGCGCTGACAGATGAGCTATCGAACATCATCTGTCACGTCTCTCCAACGGGGGGTGGTGGGGAGAATCAGAGATCGGCATAAGACACCGATCTCTGACGTAAACAACATGACATTGATCCCAACAGGTCTAATGCAGTCCTGTGGGAACTCTACCGTCACCCTACCCTTACGCGTAAGTTGCTATAAAAGTAACCCACGCGTGGGTTCACGTCCTCGCCGGCTGGTCGACGATGCTGTTGCAAAAGAATTATGCAAGTCTAAACATAAGCAGAAATCATTAAAAGAAATATACGTCTAAACTTACATGCAGTGCCCGGTGTATGCACGACCGAGGGATCAGACGCCTGCGATGCAATATGCAACGGTGATGCTGGCTCCGTCGTATCACGGGTAGAAGGGGTAGATCCAGTGCGCGAACGACGTACTCTCCCACCTAGTGCCATCATTGAATATGTGTGAACTACGAACTTATAAATTTAAACAATGTCAATACAAGTGGAATATACTAAAACATTATACAAGTAGTATTGACGGTACAATGCATTTGTGCTTATGCTTAGAGAGATTAATAAAATATGATTAGACCATTACACTATAATGTAAGATAATATAATAAAACTGTAAACTTTAATCTATAACCATTGGAAATTCCATTACACATTGTCATTGTATATTAAATACACATATTTGTTGTAATACAAAACAACTTTGAGGTAAACTATCCGAAGCACTCCCCGCGTAAGTTATCGTATGCTTCAGAAGTGTATGTCATCCTGTGTGAAGCATTGAACATTTTTATAGCCAACATGACAGTCACAATAGGAGAAATCTAATCTCTCGGGACTCCATTCAGATGTGCAAGTGACAGAGTCGCATCTTCCATATCTCGTTTCCCATGGTTATATATCTCCATCAGCTCCAAAAAATTTTTGAAATAGTATAATCTTTCGTCTGAGTCATCATCGATATATTCCACTTTACATTCATCGACCAGACCGAGTATCTCTATGGCCCTACCAGAAGAAGATAGGATCGAAACGTCCATCTGCAACAGCTGATGAAGTATGTTGTGTGCTTCTGCTATGCTCCGGTTTGAGGATGACATGATCAGAAATTGTCTCAACTGTAAATGTGGATTATAAACAAGTCAATAAAAAGAATTAATCATGACTTGTAATTTTCACGTATACATGGAATACATAAATTATTTGAATTGAAAAATGACATGTAAATCATGTGTATATTTAATAATCGTCGTCTATATCACTATCGCTTAGGGTTATTTCTTCTTCACCATCACTATCGCTGATTAGTATTTCTTCCTCATAGTCTGCAACGTTGTCCTCAATGAAACATGTCATCAATAAAATTTTGCCAGGCTTCAGAGTCCGCAGGGTGCCTCAGTGTACTATCATCATGAACACGTTTCTCCTTATGCCACCTCATATCTTCAGCCGTCTTACGAGACAAACAATCTTTGCAATCTGGGTTTCAATGGGAAGTACCTTAACACCTTTCGCGGGATTTTCTTATCCCTGGCTTTGCCATACTTCCACCTAGACTCTCCACATTCTTGACACTCTCCAGCATCCTTATGCTCTTTCCGATATAATAAACAATCATTTATATATGCATGTATGAGTTCATAACCAAGGCCCAAGTCTTGCATCAAGGATTTTGCCTTGTAATGGGAGTTAGGCAATGTCTCACCGTCTGACAATGCTTCTTTCAACAACTCTAGCAACATGTTGAACGATTTGTTACTCCAACGATTTATTGTCTTCAAATGAAGTAACTTTGTAAGAAAATTCAACTTGGAGAAGTTCTTACACCCCGGATAAAGTGGACATTGCGCATCCCTCAACAACCTACTAAACTTTTCTGATTCGACATCACCCATTGGAGGAATATCTTGACTACTGCTTGTCACTGCAAAATCGACTGATTGCAGCTTGTTCCCTAAACACTTCCCCTATGATATCTTGCATTTCGTCAACGTCTTCATCCTCGTCATCCCAAGCACAATTGGATCTAGTCCCAATGACTTGGTGGGCTCAACTCTATGGGTCATATCTTCACCATGATAGATCCACCAAGTGTAACCCTGGTCAATCCCAACTATGAACAAATCGTCCTCTACTTTATCTAAAGTCTTAAATATCATGTTCTTGCATTTTCGACAAAGACACCTAATCCTATTCCTTGAATCTACCCGATTTCGGGCAAATTCCATGAACTCTTCAACCCCTTGTTTATACGAAAGAGCCAAACACTCGTTCTTAGCTCGCATCCAACTCTTATCCATGTCTACAATGAAAAGACTAAAGTCAGTTTATGGAAATAGCTTTAAGATTATGCTAGGTTATAGGTTTAGGTTATATTATATGTTTAGGATTTGATAATAGGTATATTTTAGGTTATAACTTTAGGTTATAGGTTTAGGTTTACGTTATAAGTTTAGGTTAAGGTTATAAGTTTAGGTTAAGGTTGTAAGTATGGGTTATAGGTTAAGGTTAAGGTATAGGTTTAGGTTATAAGTGTAGGTTATAGGTTTAGGGAAAGGTTAGGTTCAAGTTATAGGTTTTGGGATTTGAGAATAGTTTAAGGTTTTGAGTATAGGTTTAGGTTGGATTATAGGTTAAGGTTTAGGGATTTTTATTTAGGTTATAGGTTATGGGTTATAGGGTTAGGTTAGGGTTTAGGTTATATGTTTAGGTTTTAGGTTTAGGTTATAGGTTTAGGTTTAGAGATTTAGGTTCGGGTTCGGGTTTGGGATCGGGTTTAGGTTTAGTTTTAGGTTTAGGTTATAAGGTATAGGTTTAGGGAATTGAGAATTGGTTTAGGTTTAGGTTTTGGGAATTGGGTTCGGGTTCGGGATCGGGTTTAGGTTTGGGTTTTCAAGTTTAAGCTTAGGTTAAGGTTAGAGATTTAAGATTAGGATAGGTGTAGGTTTAGGTTTAGGGATTTGAGAATACATTTAGGTTTTAGGTTTAGGTTTAGGTCTTAGGTTATAGGTTAAGGTTTAGGATTTAGGTTTAGGTGAATGGTAGGTAATACGTTATAAGTTTAGGTTATAGGTAATAGGTTTTTGGTTTAGGTTAAGGTTATAGGTTTAGATGTAGGTTAAGGTTAAGGTTTAGGTTTAGGTTATAAGCTATAGGTTTAGGGAATTGAGAATTGGTTAAGGTTTAGGTTTAGGGAATCGGGTTTGTGTACGGGATCCGGGTTTAGGCTTGGGTTTTCAAGTTTAGGTTTAGGTTTAGGTTAGGGAGTTGTGATTAGGATTCGGTGTAGGTTTAGGTTTAGGGATTTGAGAATAAGTTAAGGTTTAGGTATAGGTTTAGATATAGGTTTTAGCTTATAGGTTTAGGTTATAGGTTTTAGGTTAAGGTTATAAGTTTAGGTTATAGGTTAAGGTTATAGGTTTAGGTTTAGGTTTAGGTTTAGGGTTATAGGTTATAGCTTTGGGAATTGAGAATAGGTTAAGGTTTAGGCTTAGGAAATTGGGTTCGGGTTTGGGATCGGGATCGGGTTTAGGCTTGGGTTTTCAACTTCAGGTTTAGGTTTAGGTTAGGGAGTTGAGATTGGGATTTGGTGTAGGTTTAGGTTTAGGGATTTGAGAATAGGTTAAGGATTAAGTTATAAGGTATAGGTTCATGTTCGGGATCGGGTTTAGAAGATTAGGTTAAGGTTATAGGTTAAGGTTAGGTTTAGGTTTAGGTTATAGGTTATAGCTTTGGGAATTGAGAATAGGTTAAGGTTTAGGTTTAGGTTTAGGAAACTAGGTTCGGGTTCGGGATCGGGTTTAGTAACACGTTATAAGTTTGGGTTTTCAAGTTCATAGGTTTAGGTTTAGGTTAGGGAGTTGAGATTAGGATTTGGTGTAGGTTTAGGTTTAGGGATTTGATAATAGGTTAAGGTTTAGGTTTAGAAATCAGGTTTTGGGATTTCAGAATAAGTTTAGGTTATAAGTATAGGTTTAGGTTGGGTTATAGGTTGGGATTTGAGAATATGTTTAGGTTTAGGTTTTAGGTTATAGGTTAAGGTTATAGGTTAAGGTTAGGTTTTGGTTTAGGTAGGTTATAGGTTATAGCTTTGGGAATTGAGAATAGGTTAAGGTTTAGGTTTAGAAACCGGGTTCGGGGTTCGGGATCGGGTTTAGTTTTGGGTTTTCAAGTTCAAAGTTTAGGTTTAGGTTAGGGAGTTGAGATTAGGATTTGGTGTAGGTTTAGGTTTAGGGATTTGAGAATAGGTTAAAGTTTAGGTTTAGGAAATCGGGTTCGGGTTCGGGATCGGGTTTAGGCTATGAGTTATAGGTTTTCAAGTTTAGGTTTGGGTTCGGGATCGGGTTGAAGGTTTGGGTTTTCAGAAGGTTGGGTTTAGGTTTAGGTTAGGGAGTTGTGATTAGGATTTGGTGTAGGTTTAGGTTTAGGGATTTGAGAATACATTTAGGTTTTAAGTTTTAGGTTTAGGTTTTAGGTTATAGGTTTAGGTTATAGGTTTTGGTTTTGGTTTTGGTTTTGGTTTTGGTTTTGGTTTTAGGTTTAGGTTATAGGTTAAGGTTATAGGTTAAGGTTAGGTTTAGGTTTAGGTTATAGGTTATAGCTTGGGGAATTGAGAATAGGTCAAGGTTTAGGTTTAGGAAACTAGGTTCGGGTTTAGGATCGGGTTTAGGTTTGTGTTTTCAAGTTCAGGTTTAGGTTTAGGTTAGGGAGTTGAGATTAGGATTTGGTGTAGGTTTAGGTTTAGGGATTTGAGAATAGGTTAAGGTTTAGGTTTAGGAAATCGGGTTCGGGTTCGGGATCGGGTTTAGGATTGGGTTTTCAAGTTTAGGTTTAGGTTTATGTTAGGGAGTTGTGATTAGGATTTAGTATAGGTTTAGGTTTAGGATTTGAGAATACATTTAGGTTTTAGGTTTTAGGTTTTAGGTTTAGGTTTTAGCTTATAGGTTTAGGTTATAGGTTTTGGTTTTGGTTTTGGTTTTAGGTTTAGGTTATAAGTTAAGGTTATAGGTTAAGGTTAGGTTTAGGTTTAGGTTATAGGTTATAGCTTTGGGAATTGAGAATAGGTTAAGGTTTAGGTTTAAAACCGGGTTCGGGTTCGGGATCGGGTTTAGGTTTGGGTTTTCAAGTTCGAGTTTAGGCTTAGGTTAGGGAGTTGAGATTAGGATTTGGTGTAGGTTTAGGTTTAGGATTTGAGAATAGGTTAAGGTTTAGGTTTAGGAAATCGGGTTCGAGGTTCGGGATCTGGTTTAGGCTTGGGTTTTCAAGTTATAGGTTTAGGTTAGGAGTTAGAGAGTTGAGATTAGGATTTGGTGTAGGTTTAGGTTTAGGGATTTGATAATAGGTTAAGGTTTAGGTTTAGAAAATCGGGTTTTGGGATTTGATTTGGAATAAGTTTAGGTTATAAGTATAGGTTTAGGTTGGGTTATAGGTTGGGATTTGAGAATATGTTTAGGTTTAGGTTTTATGTTATAGGTTAAGGTTATAGGTTAAGGTTAGGTTTAGGTTTAGGTTATAGGTTATAGCTTTGGGAATTGAGAATAGGTTAAGGTTTAGGTTTAGAAACCGGGTTTGGGTTCAGGATCGGGTTTAGGTTTGGGTTTTCAAGTTCAAAGTTTAGGTTTAGGTTAGGGAGTTGAGATTAGGATTTGGTGTAGGTTTAGGTTTAGAGATTTGAGAATAGGTTAAGGTTTAGGTTTAGAAATCGGGTTCGGGTTCGGGATCGGGTTTAGGATTGGGTTTTCAAGTTTTGGTTTAGGTTTAGGTTAGGGAGTTGTGATTAGGATTTGGTGTAGGTTTAGGTTTAGGGATTTGAGAATACATTTAGGTTTTAGGTTTTAGGTTTAGGTTTTAGCTTATAGGTTTAGGTTATAGGTTTTGGTTTTGGTTTTGGTTTTGGTTTTAGGTTTTTAGTTATAGGTTAAGGTTATAGGTTAAGGTTAGGTTTAGGTTTAGGTTATAGGTTATAGCTTTTAGGAATTGAAAATAGGTTAAGGTTTAGGTTTAGAAAATTGGGTTCGGGTTTGGGATCGAGTTTAGGTTTGGGTTTTCAAGTTCGGTGTTTAGGTTTAGGTTAGGGAGTTGAGATTAGGATTTGGTATAGGTTTAGGTTTAGGGATTTGAGAATAGGTTAAGGTTTAGGTTTAGGAAATCGGGTTTTGGGATTTTAGAATAAGTTTAGGTGATAAGTATAGGTTTAGGTTGGGTTATAGGTTGGGATTTGAGAATACGTTTAGGTTTAGGTTTAGGTTTGGGAGTTGAGATTAGGATTTAGTGTAGGTTTAAGTTTAGGGATTTAAGAATAGGTTAAGGTTTAGGTTTAGGAAATCGGGTTCGGGATCGGGTTTAGGATTGAGTTTTCAAGTTTAGGTTTAGGTTTAGGTTAGGGAGTTGTGATTAGGATTTGGTGTAGGTTTAGGTATTGGGATTTGAGAATAAGTTTAGGTTATAAGTATAGGTTTAGGTTTGGTTATAGGTTGGGATTTGAGAATATGTTTAGGTTTAGGTTTAGGTTTTAGCTTATAGGTTAAGGTTATAGGTTATAGGTTAAGGTTAGGTTTAGGTTTAGGTTATAGGTTATATCTTTGGGAATTGAGAATAGGTTAAGGTTTAGGTTTAGGAAACTAGGTTCGGGTTCGGGTTCGGGATCGAGTTTAGGTTTTGGGTTTTCAAGTTCGAGTTTGTGTTTAGGTTAGGGAGTTGAGATTAGGATTTGGTGTAGGTTTAGGTTTAGGATTTGATAATAGGTTAAGGTTTAGGTTTAGGAAATCGGGTTTTGGGATTTTAATATGTTTAGGTTATAAGTATAGGTTTAGGTTGGGTTATAGGTTGGGATTTGACAATATGTTTAGGTTTAGGTTTTAGGTTATAGGTTAAGGTTATAGGTTAAGTTAGGTTTAGGTTTAGGTTATAGGTTATAGCTTTGGGAATTGAGAATAGGTTAAGGTTTAGGTTTAGAAACTAGGTTCGGGTTTGGGATCGGGTTTAGGTTTGGGTTTTCAAGTTCGAGTTTAGGTTTAGGTTAGGGAGTTGAGATTAGGATTTGGTGTAGGTTTAGGTTTAGGGATTTGATAATAGGTTAAGGTTTAGGTTTAAGAAATCGTGTTTTGGGATTTCAGAATAAGTTTAGGTTATAAGTATAGGTTTAGGTTGGGTTATAGGTTAGGATTTGAGAATATGTTTAGGTTTAGGTTTTAGGTTATAGGTTAAGGTTTAGGTTTTAGGTTTAGGTTAATGTTAGGTTATAGGTTATAGCTTTAGGTTATAAGTTATAGGTTAAGGTTTTAGGTCATAGGTGTTGGTTTAGGGAATCGGTTATAAATTAAGGTTAAGGTCTAAGTGTAGGTTATGTTTAGGGATTTGAGAATAGGATTAGGTTATAAGTATAGGTTTGGGTTGGGTTATAGGTTTAGGTTAAGGGTGTGGTACCTGCAAATACAGACATAAACACGGCCTGTCCAAATGGCCGAGCCTTTCAATGTCTTGTCCATAGAAATTGTGTGACTTCATCATGGTCATAACGGTTCCCACCTTCCAGGGATCCCCGCTCATCCGGATAGCTCCGACCTACATCTGGGTCTGCTCCATTAATCTCAAGCAAATACATAAACACGGCCTGTCCAAATGGCCAGGCCCTTCCAATGCTGTCCATAGGAAATGGACAGCCTCATCATGGTCATAACAGTGGTTCCCACTTTTCAGGGACCCCCACTCATTCGGATAGCTCCGACACACATCCGGGTCTGCTCCATTAATCCCGAACAAATACATAAACATGGCTTGTCCAAATGGTCAGGCCCTTCCAATGATGTCCATAGGAAATGGACAGCTTCATCATGGTCATAACAGCAATTCCCACCTTCCAGGGACCCCCGCTCATTCGGATAGCTCCGACGCACATCCGGGTCTGCTCCATCAATTCTAAACTAATATAATTCAATCCTAAATTAGTTACTCATCCAAGGTTGGATAGATTGTAATACTTTCATATTCTCATTTAAACATCCACGCTGAAAATCAGACAGCATCTCCCCATACCTCTCCAGATAAGTTGATCTTACGTTACATTCTGATGCCAAATATTTAAATCAATGTAAAGATATTTGACATTGGATACGGAACGAAAGAAACATATCCAGAGAGAAACGAGGAGATGGACCGTGGATCAGGCATGAACATTTAAATAGATTGTATGAAAGCATACTTTCCATCTAACCTTGAACTGTCCAAAATGGGACAATTTGAGTGATTTCTATGCCACCAAAAATACACCATATCTATGTATGGCCCCATAGAAATCCTTAAACGAGTAACTAATTATCTAACTTACAAATCTATAAATTACAACATAGGCACCATACACCCATGCTCAAGTGAACCAAGTCAAGCATTATTCACACATGTTCAAGTGAACCAAGTCAAGCATCATTCGCACATTTTTGTACACAACCAAGTTGAGCATCATTCACACATGTTCAAGTGAACTAAGTCAAGCATTATTCCTACATGTTCAAGTAGATTGATTTAAACATCATAAACAAATGTTCTAGGGGGCTGATCTTAGCATCATTACCACACATCCAGGTCGATTTATTTAAGCATCATAAACACATGTTGTTGCCAAATATCTTGGCATCATTACTACACATCCGAGTTGATTGATTTAAGCATCATAAACACATGTTCCAGTGGAGTGATTTAATCATCATAAACACATGTCCAAGTGGACTGATTCAAGCATTGTAAACACATGTCCAAGTGGACTGATTTAAGCATTATAAGCATTATTCAAACAATTGAAACTATGTCTGTCAAACACAACATCATTGTGGTATTACTTTAGAAAGCACTGAAAGGCATTTTCATGTTCATAAATACTGAGGTTTACTCTTGTTTTCATGTTGTTGTTGTCATGTTTAAAAGCGAATATGGCCACTGGCCCATATTCCATGTCCGCTTCTAGCTGATGCGTATGAGTTACTGCAACCCCGAGCTCTATAATGTAAATGGTCTTCCACAGAAATCATGCCGATCCAACCATCATTGTGGGCATCACTTGAATTTCAACAATTTTGGCTGGCTGTCTAACTTTTTTTGTCATGTGGCCTACATCATGATTGGATCGACATAATTTTTGGGCCATTTTATTTCCATAATGGGACAACCTTGTTGGATGGATTGACTCACCCATAGTCAGGTGGGCTCCACATGCATTTCATCTGCAACTAGTTACCGTGTGAGTGCTTCCCATATTTTAAAGTGGATATCTTTTGATTTTGCATCAGTAGGCGAGCCTACTCAATGGATGTGAACCGAGTCAGACTCCTCATAGAGTTTCATGGAGAGTAATTTAAGGACTGTGGGCCACCTTTTTTTCTATTTTAAAAAAAAGTTGGTTGGTGTCGCGTCCTTTTACAAGAACTCATGGTCGAGTCCCACCACTGCGATGAAGAAAATGACATGGCAGTCATGTGATAGTTAACCACCGTATAGAAATTGGTGGTGACTCGTTCTCCTTACATTCCACAGTCAATGCGTCCATTAAGACCATCCAACACATATTGTAGATGGAGAATGCCACTAAAATTATGCTGTCCAAAAAATCAGTTGGTTGCTTATCAGTGATATGACAGTCTGGATTGTTGCAAGTCTGTTATATATATACACACACAATTAAAGAGATGCTACTATTTCTAAAGTAGTGGTGACTGGTGAACCATTATAAAAGTATGCAAAATGATCTAAAATGCTACCTACATCTTGTGTAAGTATGACATAAAATACCGTTAAGCAAGAGTAGTAAAAACCCATGTATCTTAATTTCCAAGAAATCAAATGGATGTCTTGACTTTTAAGATTTGAAAAATCTACCTTGAAATCATTTTATTTTTTATTTTGTTGCATGAGAAATCCAATGACCCAGGTCCAAACTTCTCGCATTTTCATGGCATGTTACGTATGCGAGGAATTAAAATCGTTTGCAAGACATACATGATATATATATATATATATATATATATATATATATGACGGTAATCTTTCTTCTCTTTTACTTCTTTTTTTACCACATCCATGTGCTGCTTACAGATTTTTATTTATTTATTTATTATTATTTTTTTAATATACTATCATAGACTTGGATGTGTTTAATTTGGTCTCAATCTTTAGAAGAACGGTTGAAAATACATTCAAATAAATTGAAATGACTAAAATTTTGAAAAAAATAATAATTTGGGTTTAATATTGTTACTAAGTATTATATGGTTGTTTTGCAGGCAGCTAAAAATGAGTTCATTATTATGCTATTGACCGTCCATTATTATGCTATGTCTTGCTCTTATTTGTACGATTGAATGAACGGTTCTGATTGACAGTAGTTCACCCTGTGTGCCATTTACAAGGTTTAAGGATGATGGTTTTGGTTTTAGGTTTATTTCAAAATTTAGACTAACCGATCCTACCCCTTATTTTCTTTGCACTAGGACAAAGAAGCCAACAAAGCTGACCCCAAATGCCTAGGACAATGCTACGATGATGAAAACGAAAATGACAATGATGAACAAGGAAAACGACATCATAACTGAAAGGTTGAGATGATCATTGGATCGGGCAATGTAGCAGATGTAAACCAACTACTATTGGTACATTAAATCTTAATCTTATTTTAACATCTTCTAGATCTTGTGTTTGTTGTTTTATTCATCTATAAGACCCCATAATATGTAGATCTCCAAGGCTAAACAGTCATGAGATTTTTCTCGTCAACCATTTCCAAGTGAGGTTAGATAAAGGCATAAAAAATGCCTACCCACGATAGAGATCTGGCAAGGAAATGGAAATATCCTCTAATTAACTCCATGGCCACAATGCCATCAATAGCCAAAGCAAAATACATTCATTTAGCTCATTTCAATGGTTACTGAAAGTCTCATAGCTAGAGGGATTTATGGCTTACCCTAGTAAACCCAGAAAAAAAAAGTGTCCTAAAATTCAAGCAAATAACTAGAAAATGATTTAGTCAAACCTCAAATGTATTAAGCAAGAGGCACCAATTAATGTTGGGCCAAGAGTTTATGGTGTCGTTTGGCTCCCTTGCTCTTAAAAGGGGTTGTGAATCTGTTTTTGGATGCAAATATTCAGCGAAAGAGTTTTTGTCTATAGTGTTTAGGTATTGCAAAGGCTAATAATAGCAAGGACCTAGTTTTTGTGCCCTATAGTGTTGTCAACCACGACTTTAAGGTAACATGGATAAGATCTCTCATAAACCAGGAAAAAAACATCATTCTAGGGTTTTAACACCCTTGGACAAGCCCTATACTGGCAGATCTGAGATCAGAGGAGAGAGAGAGAGAGAGAGAGAGAGAGAGAGAGAGAGAGTTTACCTGCGAGAGAGCGAGGGCGATTTCGGGCTATTCGAGAGCAAATCTAGAGATGTTGTCCTCCACAACTAGAGGGAGAGTGAGATAGAGAGCGAGATGGAGAGCGAGCGGAGAGGGAGAGCGAGCGAAGAGGGAGAGGGAGATGGAGAGGTAGAGAGAGGGAGGAAGGGAGGGAGAGGGAGAGGGCAGAGGGAGGGCGGCGAGAGAGGGACGGGGGCAGGGGTGAGAGAGAGAGAGAGAGGGCAAAGGGATTGGGCGTGGCTCTGTTTTTGAGCGCGCGCCCAATTTTAGGCGGGACCATGGACGGTGCTCTGTGGGCCCTACCATGATGTATTTGTTTCATCCATTCCGTTCATCCATTTTTAAAGATCATTTTAGAGCTTTATGCAAAAAATTAGAGGGATATAAATCTCAGGTGGTCCACACCATATGAGAGCAATAGTGATTGGATATCCACCATTAAAATCCTCCTAAGGCCCACCGTACTATTTATTTGACATACAATCTGTTGATTTGGTTATACAGGACCAGATGAAGGGAAAAAATAAAAATTAGCTTGATCCAAAACTTTTATGGCTATCAAAATGTTTTTAATGGTCGACGCTCATTCAACACTCTTTCGTGTAATGTGGTCTACTTGAGATATATATATATATATATATATATATATATATATATCATTTTTAGTCTCATATTGTAAAATTATCTTTAAAAATATATGGACGGCATGGATGAAACATATACATCATGGTGGGGGCCACAGAGCACCGACCATCAGCCATTGGCGGGTGTCAGGGGGAGTAGTCAATCTGTTCCTAAGCATAATGAGTAATGTGGGGCCCACCATGATTTATTCATTTTATCAACTTCATCCATCCATTTTAACATATAATTTTATTACATAAGCTCAAAAATGAAACCTATAAAAATACCTAAACCTAAACCTACACTAAATCCCAATCTCAACTACCTAAGCTAAACCTAAACCTAAACATGAAAACCCAAGCCTAAACCTAATCCAGAACCCGAACCCGAACCCGATTTCCTAAACCTAAACCTTTACCTATTTTCAAATCCCTAAACCTAAACTTACACCAAATCTTAATCTCAACTCCCTAACCTAAACCTAAACCTAAACTTGACCTAAACCCAATCCAGAACCCGAAGCCGTTTCTAAACCTAAACCTTAACCTATTCTCAATTCCCATAGCTATAACCTATAACCTAAACCTAAAACCAAACCTAAAACCAAAACCAAAACATATAAGCTAAAACCTAAACCTAAAACCTAAAACCTAAATGTATTCTCAATACCCTAAACCTAAACCTACACCAAATCCTAATCATAACTCCCTAACCTAAACCTAAACCTAATATGGAAAACCCAAACCTAAACCCGATCCTCGAACCCGAACCCGGTTTCTAAACCTAAACCTTAACCTATTCTCAATTCCCAAAGCTATAACCTATAACCTATAACCTAAACCTAAACCTAACCTAAACCTATAACCTTAACCTAAACCCAAAACCTAAACCAAAGCCTATAACCTAACCTTAACCTAAACCAAAACTCAGTAACCTAAACCTTAACCTAAACTTATAACCTTAACCTATTCTCAATTCCCAAAGCTATAACCTATAACCTATAACCTAAACCTAAACCTAACCTAAACCTATAACCTTAACCTAAACCCAAAACCTAAACCTTAACCTAAACCAAAGCCTATAACCTTAACCTAAACTAAAAACTTAACCTAAACCTTAACCTAAACTTATAACCTTAACCTAAACCTAAAACTTAGAACCTAAACCTATAAACTAAAACCTAAACCTAAACCTATAACCTAAACCAAAACCTATAAGCTCAACCTAAACAAAAACCTATAACCTAAACCTTAACCTATAACCTATAACCTAAACTTATAACCTTAACCTAAACCTAAAACCAAAACCTAAACCTATAACCTAAACCTAAACCTATACCTAAACATTAACCTATTCTCAAATCCCTAAACCTAAACCTACACGTAATCCCAATCTCAACTCCCTAACCTAAACCTAAACGTAAACATGAAAACCCAAGCCTAAACTAGATTCCGAACCCGAACCCGATTCCCTAAATCTAAACCTTAACCAATTCTCAATTCCCTAAACCTATAGCTTATAACCTAAACCTAAACCTTAACCTTAAACCTAAACCTAAACCTTAACCTAAACGAAAACTTATTACCTATAACCTAAACTTATAACCTATAACCTAACAGTAACCTAAACTTAAAACCTAAACCTTAACCTATAACCTAAAACCTAAACCTAAACCTAAACCTAAAACCTAAATGTATTCTCAAATCTCTAAACCTAAACCTACACCTAATCCTAATCTCAACTCCCTAACCTTAACCTAAGCTTAAACTTGAAAACCCAAACCTAAACCCGATCCCGAACCCGAACCCGAACTCGATTCCCTAAACCTAAACCTAAACCAATTCTCAATTCCCCGAACCTATACCTTATAACCTAAACCTAAACCCGAACCTAAAACTAAACCCGATTCTCTAAACCTAAACCCAAACCAATTCTCAATTACCTAAACCTATACCTTATAACCTAAACCTAAACCTAAACCTAAAACTAAACCTAAACCTTAACCTAAACCTATAACCTTAACCTAAACCAAAACCTATGACCTAAAACCTTAACCTATTACCTATAACCTAAACTTATAACCTATTACCTACCATTCAACTAAACTTAAATCCTAAACCTTAACCTATAACCTAAGACCTAAACCTAAAACCTAAATGTATTCTCAAATCCCTAAACCTAAATCTACACCCAATCCTAATCTCAACTCCCTAACCTAAACCTAAGCTTAACCTTGAAAACCCAAACCTAAACCCGATCCCGAACCCAAACCCGATTCCCTAAACCTAAACCCAAACTAATTCTTAATTCCCTAAACCTATACCTTATAACTTAAACCTAAACCGAACCTAAACCTTAACCTAAACCTTAACCTAAACCTAAACCTTAACCTAAACCAAAACCTATGACCTAAAACCTTAACATATTACCTATAACCTAAACTTATAACCTATTACCTACCATTCACCTAAACCTAAATCCTAAACTATAACCTATAACCTAAGACCTAAACCTAAACCTAAAACCTAAATGTATTCTAAAATCCCTAAACCTAAACCTACACCTAATCCTAATCTCAACTCCCTAACCTAAACCTAAGCTTAAACTTGAAAACCCAAACCTAAACCCGATCCCGAACCCGAACCCGAACCCGATTCCTAAACCCAAACCAATTCTCAATTCCCTAAACCTATACCTTATAACCTAAAACTAAACCGAACCTAAAACTAAACCTAACCCTTAACCTAAACCTATAACCTTAACCTAAACCAAAACCTATGACCTAAAACCTTAACCTATTACCTATAACCTAAACTTATAACCTATTATCTAACATTAACCTAAACCCCAAACCTAAACCTTAACCTAAACTTCAAAACCCGATCCCGAACCGATTTCCTAAACCTAAACCTTAACCTATTCTCAAATCCCCAAACCTAAACCTACACCAAATCCCCATCTCAACTCCCTAACCTAAACCTAAACCTAAACATGAAAACCCAAGCTTAAACCCGATCCCGAACCCAAACTCGATTTCCTAAACCTAAACCTTAACCTATTCTCATTCCCGAAGCTATAACCTATAACCTAAACCTAAACCTAAACCTAACCTAAACTTATAACCTTTACCTATAACCTTAACATAAACCCAAAACCTAAACCTTAACCTAAACCAAAGCCTATAACCTTAACCTAAACCAAAGCACTGTAACCTAAACCTTAACCTAAACTTATAACCTTAACCTAAACCTAAAACTAAAACCTAAACCTATAACCTAAACCTATAAACTAAAACCTAAACCTAAACCAAAACCTATAACCTTAACCTAAACAAAACCTATAACCTAAACCTTAACCTATAACCTAAACTTATAACCTTAACCTAAACCTAAAACCAAAACCTAAACCTATATGCTAAAACCTAAACCTAAACCTATACCTAAACCTTAACCTATTCTCAAATCCCTAAACCTAAACCTACACCTAATCCCAATTTCAACTCCTAACCTAAACCTAAACCTAAACTTGAAAACCCAAGCCTAAACCCGAACCTAATTTCTTAAACCTAAACCTTAACCTTAACCTATTCTCAAATCCCTAAACCTAAACCTACACCAAATCCCAATCTCAACTCCCTAACCTAAACCTAAACCTAAACATGAAAACCCAAGCTTAAACAACCCGATCCGGAACCCGAACCCGATTTCCTAAACCTAAACCATTACCTATTTTCAAATCCCTAAACCTAAACCTACACCAAATCCTAATCTCAACTACCTAACCTAAACCTAAACCTAAACTTGAACTTGAAAACCCAAACCTAAACCCGATCCCGAACCCGAACCCGGTTTCTTAAACCTAAACCATAACCTATTCTTAATTCCCAAAGCTATAACCTATAACCTAAACCTAAACCTAACCTTAACCTATAACCTAAACCTAAAACAAAACCAAAACCTATAAGCTAAAACCTAAAACCTAAATGTATTCTCAAATCCCTAAACCTAAACCTACACCAAATCCTAATCTCAACTCCCTAACCTAAACCTAAACCTAAACTTGAAAACCCAAACCTAAACTCCGATCCAGAACTCCGAACCCGGTTTCTAAACCTAAGCCTTAACCTATTCTCAATTCCCAAAGCTATAACCCATAACTTAAACCTAAATCGAACCTAAACCTATAACCTTAACCTAAACCTAAAACCAAAACCTAAACTTGTAACCTAAACTTATAACCTATAACTTATAACTATAACCTAAATTTATAACTTATAACCTAACAGTAACCTAAACCTAAAACCTAAACCTTAACCTATAACCTAAAACCTAAACCTAAACCTAAAACCTAAATGTATTCTCAAATCCCTAAACCTAAACCTACACCTAATCCTAATCTCAACTCCCTAACCTTAACCTAAGCTTAAACTTGAAACCCAAACCTAAACCCGATTTCCTAAACCCTAAACCCTAAACCCTAGACCTATTCTCAAATTCCAAAACCTATACTTATAACCTGAACCTAAACCTAAACCTGGAGGAGCTGGCGAGGCAGAGGGAGGAGTAGGAGAGGCAAAGGGAGGAGCAGGAGAGGAGGATAGAGGATCAGCTGGCGAGGCAGAGGAGGATGGAGGAGTTGGTGAGGCAGAGGGAGGAGTATGAGAGGAGGATGTAGGAGATGCGGGTGGAGCATGAGCGACAGATGATGGAGATGT
The DNA here is from genome assembly GCA_030180095.1 of Magnolia changhungtana. NCBI lineage: Eukaryota > Viridiplantae > Streptophyta > Magnoliopsida > Magnoliales > Magnoliaceae > Magnolia > Magnolia changhungtana. The sequence continues at coordinate 16,842,929 of JASAUF010000617.1, forward strand.
TTCAAGCTTTAGGTCACGCTTACCCACCGATGCCCTACCACCTCCGCCTTCATCTTTGTGATTTTTTGTTTATTTGTTTATGTTAAATTTATATGTATTTATGCATGAATGAATGTGATGCAAATAAGATTGTTTGTGTTTGGATGAATGTAGTTTATATAGTTTGGGTTTAGATGGATGTGAATGTGAATATGATGAAATGTGTATATCAGGATGAATATGATGGAATATATTGTTAACAGGTGTATATCAGGAATTTCGTACGGATTTTAAGCTAGATTATATTTTTTTAAAAAAGAAACTTTTGGCGATGAAAATTTTCGTAGTTAAAAGATACAGTAGTTTATTTTTAGCAGCGAAAATTTTCGCTGCTAAAAACAGAAATATTTTTTAATTTTTTAGTGACGAACAGTTTCGCCGCTAAAAGTGTATGTAGTTTGGGTTTAAATGGATGTGAATGTGAATATGATGAAATGTGTATATCAGAATGAATATGATGGAATATGTTGTTAATAGGTGTATATCAGGAAATTTGTACGGATTTTGAGCTAGATAATTTTATTTAAAAAAAAAAAACTTTTGGCGACGAAACTTTTCGTAGCTAAAAGATACGTTAGTTTATTTTTAGCAGTGAAAATATTCACTGCTAAAAACAGAAAGATTTTTAATTTTTTAGCGACAAACAGTTTCGCCGCTAAAAGTGGATGTAGTTTGGGTTTAAATGGATGTGAATGTGAATGTGAATATGATAAAATGTGTATATTAGGATGAATATGATGGAATATATTGTTAACAGGTGTATATCAGGAATTTTGTACGAATTTTGAGCTAGATTATTTTTTAAAAAAGAAACTTTTGGTGACGAACTTTTTCGTCGCTAAAAGATACGTTAGTTTATTTTTAGTAGCGAAAATTTTCGCTGCTAAAAACAGAAAGATTTTTTAATTTTTTAGCGACGAACAGTTTCGCCGCTAAAAGTTTATGTAGTTTGATGTGAATGTGCATATGATGAAATGTGTATATCAGGATGAATATGATGGAATATATTGTTAAGAGGTGTATATCAGGAATTTTGTACGGATTTTGAGCTGGAATATTTTTTTTAAAAAAGAAACTTTTGGCGACGAAACTTTTCGTCGCGAAAAGATATACTAGTTTATTTTTAGTAGCGAAAATTTTCACTGCTAAAAGTCTTGTACACTAGTACAAGACTTTTAGTGGCGAAAATTTTCGCTGCTAAAAACAGAAAGATTTTTGTATTTTTCGCGACGAAAATTTTCGCCCTTAAAAGTTTAAGAAAATGTTCCAAGTCTTTAGCGACGAAAATTTTCGTTGCTAAAGGTACCATACAGGATTTTTTGCAGCGAAAATTTTCACTGCTAAAAGATATGTATTCCACCTCACAGTAAAATGTTTGGAGCATTTAGCGACGAAACGTTTCGTCGCTAAAAGTCTAATGTACGATTTTTAGCTACGAAAATTTTCATCGTTAAAAGTGACTTTTAGCGACGAAAATGTGTTTCGTCGCTAAAAGTTTCGTCGCTAAAAACCCTCTTTTTTGTAGTGTATATATTTATTATATCCACAACGTTCATCCATATTTCGAGATCATTTCGGAGCATTATCCAAAAAAAAAATCATATCCAAAGATCAACCGAACCACGCCACAAAGAACAGCGGAGAAATTGATTTTCACATTTTAAAATTTTGTAGGGCCCACCATAACATTTATTTTCCATCCAATCTATTCATAAGGTCACAAAGGCCTATATAAAGAGGAAAAGCAAATTTCATAATGATCCAAAGCTTATGTAACCCCTAAAAGGGTTTCAATGGTAGACATTTAATTCCCCACTGCCTTTTACAGTGTGGTCCACTTGATAGTTAAATCTGTCTTATTTTTCGTCTCAAGCCTTAATATGAGCTTGTCAAATAGATGGATGGTTTGGATATAACACAGACCTCATGGTGGGGCTCACAGAAGCAACAGAAATTTCACTGAAAAAAAAAATCTGCGATGAATTGCGGATTCCGCGATTCCACCGCAACTTGCTGTAGGATTTGGGGATGGATCGCGGAATCCGCGATTGATCCCCGATTCAAACAAAAGGCAATGGCTACGGATTATAACCGTAGCTATAGCCGTATCCTATATACTTTTCTTTTTAATTTTTTAACTTTTTATTTTTTTTACATTTAAAATTTTATTCTACCTACATTTTTCTCTAACACATTTATATAAATATGTATATATAAGCAAATAAATTAAAAAAAAATTATCTCCTTTTTTCATTTCTTTCTTTATTCATATAACAAGAATATCTTCTAAACCAAAATTAGTTACTTGACGTAACATATATGATTTTAGGACTGAAAGTTGGGCGGGTTCAACCCAACTAACCTGTGACCCACCTGACATTGGGTTGGGCTTGGGCAGGATGTATCAGGTTTGGTCTTGGGGTTGGGCCATACAAACACCAACCCGATAAAACTTGGAAATGAAATCGCCGGGATTGACCGTCAAATGCATGGAAATGACCGTGAAGTGAAGGGAATTGACCGTGAAGTGCATCGAAATGACAGTGAATCTAAACGGAATCGCTTGAAATGACCGTGAAATGAAGCGAAGTGACCATGAAATGCATGGAAATGATTGTGAAGTGAAGGGAATTGACCGTGAATCTAAATGGAATCGCCGGAATTGACCGTGAAATGCATGAAAATGACCGTGAAGTGAAGCAAATTGAATGTGAAATGCGTGAAAATGACCATGAAGTGAAGGGAATTGACCGTGAAGTGCATCGAAATGACCGTGAATCTAAATGGAATCGCTAGAAATGACCGTGAAATGTGTAAAAATGACCGTGAAGTTAAGTGAAATGCATGAAAATGACCGTGAAGTGAAGGGAATTTACTAGAAATTGAGTGAGACAAACTGGAAATTGAGCGAGAGAACCTACAAATTCAGTGAGGGAAGCTAGGAAGTGAGCGAGGGAAGCTAGGAATTGAGTGAGGGAACCTAAGGATTGAGCGAAGCAAGCTAGGAATTGAGCAAGGGAAGCCAGGAATTGAGCGAGGGAACCTACAAATTCAGCGAGAGAAGCTAGGAATTGAGCAAGGGAACCTAGGGATTGAATGAAGCAAGCTAGGAATTGAGCGAGGGAACTTACAAATTCAGTGAGGGAAGCTAGGAAGTGAGCGAGGGAAGCTAGGAATTGAGTGAGGGAACCTAATGATTAAGCGAAGCAAGCTAGGAATTGAGTGAGGGAAGCTAAAAATTGAGTGAGGCAACCTACAAATTTAGCGAGGGAAGCTAGGAATTGAGTGAGGGAAGCTAGGAATTGAGCGAGAGAACCTAGGGATTGAGCGGGGCAAGCTAGGAATTGAGTGAGAGAACCTACAAATTAAGCGAGGCAACCTACGAATTGAGCGAGGGAAGCTAGAAATTGAGTGAGGGAAGCTACAAATTCAGCGAGGGAAGCTAGGAATTGAGCGAGGGAACCTAGGGATTGAGCAAAGCAAGCTAGGAATTGAGCGAGGGAACCTACAAATTCAGCGAGGGAAGCTAAGAAGTGAGCGAGGGAAACTAGGAATTGAGCGAGGAAACCTAGGGATTGAGCGAAGCAAGTTAGGAATTGAGCGAGGGAAGCTAGGAATTGAGTGAGGGAACCTACAAATTCAGCGAGGGAAGCTAGGAATTGAGCGAGGGAAGCTATGAATTGAGCGAGGCAACCTACGAATTTAGCGAGTGAAGCTAGAAATTGAGTGAGGGAACCTAGGAAATGAGCGAGGGAAGCTAGGAATTGAACAAGGGAACCTACAAATTCAGTGAGGGAAGCTAGGAATTAAGCGAGGGAACCTACAAATTAAGCGAGGGAAGCTAGGAAATGAGCAAGGGAACCTAGGGATTGAGCGAGGCAAGCTAGGAATTGAGCGAGGGAACCTACAAATTAAGCAAGGCAACCTACGAATTGAGCGAGGGAAGCTAGGAATTGAGCAAGGGAACTTACAAATTTAGCTAGGGAAGCTAGGAATTGAGCGAGGGAACCTAGGGATTGAGCGAAGCAAGCTACAAATTGAGCGAGGGAAGCTAAGAATTTAGCGAGGGAACCTACAAATTCAGCAAGGGAAGTTAGGAATTGAGCGAGGGAAGCTAGGAATTGAGCGAGGGAATTTAGGAAATGACCGAGGGAACATAGGATTTGAGCGAGGGAACCTAGGGATTGAGCAAGGTAAGCTACGAATTGAGCGAGGGAAGCTAGGAATTGAGTTAGGGAACCTACAAATTCAGTAAGGGAAGCTAGGAATTGAGCGAAGGAAGCTAGGAATTGAGCAAGCGAACCTACAAATCAAGCAAGGCAACCTACGAATTTAGCGAGGGAAGCTAGAAATTGAGCGAGGGAACCTAGGAAATGAATGAGGGAACCTAGAGATTGAGCGAGGCAAGCTAGGAATTGAGCGAGGGAACCATTGCATTGCTTCGGCACAAATTTCATGGATTTGGAGGTCCAAGTCTTCCCTTCAAGTGCGGTGACGTCTCCGGTGGCATGGAAGAGAATCGGGAGCGCCTTCGTCATCAAATTGATCATCTGCTTATACTTTAAGAGAGCATTTAATACTAAGCTATCGATAATAATGATCTCCCATTGTCTTGGATATAGGACCATCAAGAACCAATGACAGTTATCATGGTTGACGGGTACATAAACCTGATCACTGTAGACAAAACCTTTTACCCTGCGGTTTTTATGAAGGAATACAAACTTAAGTTACCAACTTAGACTAGCACATGCGGACAGTGAATTTGTGGATGAAACTACCCCTCCTTTTTACTGTCGTTGCTTTTCCTCTCCCTCCCTTCCCTCGCTCCATTTTCAAAAAAAAAAAAAAAAAAAGATGAAAACTCCACCACTACATCTGTTGCTTGGATCACACCACGCTCTAGCTGGATCCCACCCTCTCTATTCATCAACATTATCTCATTTTTCTGAAAATGGTCCCTCCACAGAAGAAAGTACGCATGACAGGTATGATATGCATTTACCTAAATGGCGTAAATTTTTTGTGGGCCATTTAAATGCCAAATGAAGCTCGCATCTTGGTTTTCGGTTCATCTATGCAAAAATCATCCTATGAACATGATGGATTACAAGTAAAACATCATTGTGGAGGCATAACAAGGTTTCTATGGTAGAACCACTGTTTCCTGTGGTGTGATCCACTTGATATTTCAATATGCCACCATTTTGGGCTGAAACCCTTACTTTAGATGGAAAAACGGATGAACGTCGTGGATAGTCCACATACATTCAAGGCGGGCCCAACTCAATATTTTTTATTTTTTATTTTTTATTTTTATATTTTACTATTATTTTATTTTTTTTAGTTTTTTTGGGTTAGCTTGTCAGTACACACACTCCATGTTAGCCACCCCCGCTAGGGATCGATACCAAGACCTCAAGTGTTGACACGAGGTATCTCTACTCAGTCTGCCAATTGAGCTATGGATCTGGGTGTGCCCAACTTAGTTAACTCAGCACTATAAGTGCATACTGAGCAAACTATAAATCCAAATTGCGAGAGGTTTTGGTCCATTTGACCTACTTCTCGGTTCATGATTGGTGAAATTTCCTGAGCAATTCATAAATTTGACAAAGATATCATAAAAATATGATGGGGAACTTCTACGGATTCATGTAATGTAACAGAAAATTTTATGAACCGCTCGGTCAATTTCATTAATTGCTGGGTCAAATTCACCGAAGAGCATGTCATGTAAATCTCGGTCAATTTCATTAACTGATCAGTCAAATTCAACAAAGAGCAAATTGTTAGGCTAGGTCAATTACATTTAAAGTTCATTCCAATTCATGTTAGCCTCACCCAATTTCAAGCTTGCCTCGCTCAAATTCATGTTTCCCTTGCTCAATTTCTCAGTTGCCTCATTGAATTTTTACGTTGCCTTGCTCAACTCCTAGGTTCTCTCGCTCAATTTCTAGGTTCCCTCGCACAAATCCTAGGTTGCCTCGCTCAATTTCTAGGTTTCCTTGCACAATTTGTAGCTTCCCTCACCTTGCTCAAATCCTAGGTTGCCTCGCTGAATTTCTTGGTTCCCTTGCTCAATTCCTAGAATTCCTAGCTGAATTTCTACGTTGCCTCGTTCAATTCCTAACTTCTTTCACTCAATCCCTACATTACCTCGCTCAATTTATAGGTCGCATCACTCAAATCCCAGGTTCCCTTGCTCAATTTCTAGCTTCCCTCGTTCAATTCCTAGGATTCCTTGCTCAATTCCTACATTGCCTCACTCAATTCCTCGGTTGCCTCACTCAATTTCTAGGTTCTCTCGCTCAATTTCTAGCATTCCTCGATCAAATCCTAGGTTACCTCGCTCGATTTTTAGCTTCCATCGCTCAATTCCTAGGTTGCCTCGCTCAATTCCTATGTTATTTCGTTCAATTTCTAGGTTCCCTCGCTTAATTTCTAGCTTTCTTCGCTCAAATCCTAGGTTGCCTCACTCAAATCATAGGTTGCCTTGCTCAATTTCTAGCTTCCCTCGCTCAATTCCTAGGTTGCCTCGCTCAATTCCTACGTTGCCTCGCTCAATTCCTACGTTTCCTCGCTCAATTTCTTGCTTTTCTCGCTCAAATCCTAGGTTGCCTCGCTCAATTCCTAGCTTCCCTCGCTCAGTTTCTACCTTCCCTCACTCAATTCGTTGGTTACCTCGCTGAATTCCTACGTTGCTTCACTCAATTCCTATGTTGTCTCGCTCAATTTCTACGTCCCCTCGCTCAATTTCTAGCTTTCTTTGCTCAAATCCTATGTTGCCTCACTCAATTTTTACTTTTCGTTGCTCAATTCATAGGTTCCCTAGCTGAATTTCTATCTTCCCTTGCTCAATTCGTAGGCTATCTCGCTCAATTCCTAGCTTCCCTCACTCAAACCCTACGTTGCCTCGCTCAATTTCTAGGTCTCCTCTCTCAAATCCTAAGTTCCCTCGCTCAATTTCTAGGTTCCCTTGCTCAATTTCTAGCTTTCCTCGCTCAATTCCTAGGTTTCCTAGCTCAATTCCTAGCTTCCTCGCTCAAATCCTAGGTTTCCTAACTCAATTCCTAGCTTCCCTCGCTCAATTTCTACATTCCCTCGCTTAATTTCTAGCTTTCCTCGCTCAATTCCTAGGTTGCCTCGCTCAATTTCTACCTTCCCTCGCTCAATTCGTAGGTTACCTCGCTGAATTCCTACGTTCTCTCGCTCAATTCCTAGGTTGCCTCGCTCAATTCCTACCTTCACTCGCTCAGTTTCTACCTTCCCTCGCTCAAATCCTAGGTTCCCTCGCTCAATTTCTAGCTTTCCTCTCTCAAATCCTAGGTTGCCTCGCTCAATTCCTAGCTTCCTTCGCTCAATTTCTACCTTCCCTCACTTATTTTTTAGCTTTCCTTGCTCAATTCCTAGGTTGCCTTGCTCAATTTCTACCTTCCCTCGCTCAATTCTTAGGTTACCTTGCTCAATTCCTAGGTTGCCTCGCTCAAATCGTAGGTTTCCTTGCTGAATTTCTAGGTTCCCTTGCTCAATTTCTAGCTTTCCTTGCTCAATTCCTCGGTTGCCTCGCTGAATTTTTAGGTTCCCTCGCTCATTGTCTCGGTTCCGTCACTGAATTTCTTGGTTGCCTCGCTTAATTTCTAGGTTTTCCGCACAATTTCACCTTGCCTCACTCAATTTTTTAGGATGCCTCACTCAGTTTCATCTTGTCTCATTGAATTTAATGTTTGCCTTGCTGAATTTCATGTTTTCCTCACTCATTTTTTAATTTGTCTCGCTTAATTTTTAGTCTGCTCTGCTCGATTTCAACTATGTTTAATTTTTTTAGTTATAATTCTCTAAGTAGTGAAATTTGTTTTTAATATATTTTTCATTACATGTTTGTAGGTGACAATTCTTGTTCTCAATTCCCAAACCCATCCTCTAAGTATTCATTGAAATGGTGGTTTGACACGGTGAAGGGTGGATTAGAGAAGCATGATACGCTACATCTATTCAAGCAATCCCCATTAGATGTGTTTAATAAATTAGCTGACACCAATAAGTACGAGGATGTCTTGCTCAATTCGTAGGTTGCCTTGCTCAATTCCTAGCTTCCCTCGCTCAATTCATATGTTGCCTCACTCAATTTCTAGCTTCCCTCGCTCAATTTCTAGGTTCCCTCGCTCAATTCCTAGCTTCCCTCGCTCAATTCGTAGGTTGCCTCGCTCAATTTTTAGGTTGCCTCGCTGAATTTCTAGTTCCCTCGCTCAAATCCATGTTCCCTCGCTCATTTCCTAGGTTGTCTCTCTTAATTTGTAGGTTGCCTCGCTCAATTCCTAGGTTCCCTCACTCAATTCCTATGTTCTCTCGCTCAATTTCTAGGTTGCCTCGCACAATTCCTAGCTTCCCTCGCTCAATTCATAGGTTGCCTCGCTCAATCCGTAGGTTCCCTCGCTCAATTCCTAGCTTCACTCGCTCAATTCTTAGGTTGCCTCCCTCAATCCGTAGGTTCCCTCGTTGAATTTCTAGCTTCCTTCGCTCAATTTCTAGCTTCCCTTGCTCAATTCATAGCTTCCCTTGCTCAATTCCTAACTTCCCTCGCTCAATTCGTAGGCTACCTCGCTCAATCCGTAGGTTCCCTCGCTGAATTTCTAGCTTCCCTCGCTCAAATCCTATGTTCCCTCGCTCATTTCCTAGGTTCCCTCGCTGAATTTCTAGCTTCCATCGCTCAATTTCTAGCTTCCCTCACTCAATTCCTAGCTTCCCTCGCTGAATTTCTAGGTTGCCTCGCTCAATTTTTAGGTTACCTTGCTGAATTTCTAGCTTCCCTCTCAAATCATATGTTCCCTCACTCAATTCGTAGGTTGCCTGGCTCAATTTCTAACGTTCCTTGCTCAATTCGTAGGTTGCCTCGCTCAATTTTTAGGTTGCCTCGCTGAATTTCTAGCTTCCCTCACTCACGGTCATTTCACTTCACTTCACGGTCATTTCCATGCATTTCACGGTCAATCCCGGTGATTCCGTTTTGATTCATGGTCATTTCCATGCATTTCACGGTCAATTCCCTTCACTTCACGGTCAATCCCAGCGATTCCGTTTTGATTCACAATCATTTCCATGCATTTCACGGTCAATTCCCTTCACTTCACGGTCATTTCCATGCATTTCACGGTCAATTCGCTTCACTTCAAGGTCATTTCCATGCATTTCACGGGCAATCCCGGCGATTCCGTTTCATTTCACGGTCATTTCCATGCGTTTCACAGTCAATCCTGGCGATTTCGTTTCATTTCACAGTCATTTCCATGCATTTCACGGTCATTTCCCTTCACTTCCCAGTTATTTTCATGCATTTCACGATCAATCCCAGCGATTCTGTTTCATTTCACTGTCATTTCCATGCATTTCACGGTCATTTCCCTTCATTTCACGATCATTTCCATGCATTTCACGGTCATTTCCCTTAATTTCACGGTCATTTTCATGCATTTCACAGTCATTTCCATGCATTTCCAAGCAATTCCCGAGACCTCAACCTGAGCCCAACTTAAGTTTTTATCGAGTTGCTGTTTGTATGGCCCAACCCCAAGACCAAACCTGATACATCCTGACCAAGCCCAACCCAATGTCGGGTCGGCCACAGGTTGGTCGGGTTGAGCCCGCCCAACTTTCAGCCCTAAAATTATATATGGTATGTCAAGTAACTAATTTTGGTTTAGAAGATATTCTTGTTATGTGAATAAAGAAAGAAATGGAAAAAAAAGAGATATATATATATATATGTGTGTGTGTGTGCGTGTGTGTGTGTGTTAGAGAAAAATGTAGGTATAATAAAATTCTCCATGTAAAAAAAAAAAGAAAAAAAAAAGAGGTGCATAGGGATACGATTATAGCTACAGTTATAATCCGTAGCCATAAATCGGGGGTGGAATCGCAGAATCTGCGATTGATCGCCAATCGAGACAGCGACTTGCGGTGGAATCGCAGGATCTGCGATTAATCACCAAGCTACGGTTATGGCTATGGATTATAACCATAGCTATATCCGTATCCTGTCCATATGACATTACCATTATGCTTGAACGTCCACCGTTGAAACCCTTTTAGGGGCCACACAAGTTTTGGATCATTATGAAATTTCTTTTTCCTCTTCATTCACGTCTTTGTGACCTTATGAATAGATTGGATGGAAAATAAATGTTATGGTGGGCCCCGACAAAAGTTTCAACCGTGAAAATTAATTTTCCGCTGCTCTGTGTGGTGTGACCTAGTTGATCTTTGGATATGATTTTTTTTTTCTGAGAATGTTCCGAAATGATCTCGAAATATGGATGAACGTTGTGGATATAATAAATACATAGCTGTGGGGCCATGTAACCTTGATCTCTTTTGAGCCGTTCGTACAACTCTCGGTTGGAGGAGCGTCAGCGCTCGTCTTCGCAGTGAAAAGGAGGGGTAGTTTCGTCCTCAAAGTCGCTGTCCGCACGTGCTAGTCTAAGTTGGTAACTTAAGTTTGCATGCCTTCATAAAAACCGCTGGGTAAAAGGTTTTGTCTACAGTGGTCATTTTCTCTAGCGGTTTCCTGTCCTCACTATAATAGCAGGTGGGGGTGGGCCCACATATGGTTGTGATGATGTGGAGGTCACCGGGCAAACGTCAAGATGCCGATTCGAAGTGTACAGCTGACGTCTTTTGATGACGTCAGTCCTACAACCTCCGATGCGATTCCCAAATCCAATCACTTTCCTTCGAAATCTTGGAAATGGTGGGGTGGGTGCAATTTAAATAATCCTACTCAACCCTGATTGTTTTTTTCAAAGAAACCGTAAATGGTGGGGTGGGTGCAATTTAAATGTTAATTCCCAGTCTATCACGTATTTGAGAATTCACAGGAATTCGTGTCTTTGATATTGGTTCAAAGGATGTAATTCTAAATTTTGAACTGCATGATAATACATATGATATATCCATTTCATTCATCTATTTTATTACAATATTTTAAAGTAGGAGATAAAAAATAAAGTAGATCCAATAGTCAAGTAGCCCACGCCAAAAGAAACAGTGGCCAATAAAGTTTTCAACTGTCAGCATTCAATTTCCTTTTTCATATGACGTGGTCCACTTGAGTTTTGGATATGCTTCATTTTTTTACTCATGCTATAAATTCAATTTGAATAATAGATGAATGGTGTGGATAAGCAAAATGCATTACAGTAGGACCCACGGATATTTTGCAATATTCTTAATTCTGGTGTCGCAAAGTAAACAGTCAAATCAGATATAATATAATGCATAGGAAAATAATTATTAATTTTTTACACAGTATTTACCATTTCACCCGAAATCAAACAGGCTTGTGATAAGGCACACACGGCGGATAGACGGCGTGGATATTCTACGCATACATCAAGATGGACCCTACGGTCAGGGTTGCACCTAATCCGCTCCCCGTGATAAGGCACACCATGCGTACCTTTTAGACTCAACATTCACATCACGGTGGACCCCACGCAGACGTCCGAACGAATGTGATAATTCCCCATGAGATCCCGAGTATTTATTGTCCATACTCGGGTATATTATCCAATTATTCTGTCCCAGTACTCATCTTATTCAATTATATATACCAAGTGTAGGTAGTCACCGACTAACCATGAAAACCAATCAATGACCACTTCTACATTCCTCTACCTATGGCTCGTGGTCACCATCATCCATCTCAGCCACACGTCAGCACAAATGACCACTTATATTGTTCACATGGACTTATCCATCATGCCCAATGCCTTCTCCGACCACCGGAGTTGGTACGCCGCCAGCCTCTCAGCCGTCAAAGACATCGACGGCCCTGGCTGGCCCACCTCTACCCTCATCTACGCTTATGATCATGCCATACACGGCTTCAGTGCACGCCTCTCCCCAACTCAATTACAAGAGTTACAGAAATCACATGGCTACGTATCATCATACCCTGCCATGCCGATCACTGTCGATACAACTCACACATCCCAATTCCTCGGTCTCACCCCAGCCTCTGGCATATGGCAGCATCAAATTACGGTGAGGATGTGATAATCGGCATGATCGATTCAGGAATATGGCCGGAGAGTAAGAGCTTCGACGATGATGGGATGGCGCCGGTGCCATCAAGATGGAAAGGAACATGCGAGCAAGGAACGGCGTTCAATTCATCGGCGTGTAATCGGAAGCTCATCGGGGCTCGCTTCTTCAACAAGGGGATCATTGCAGACAACCCCAACGTAACGTTCGCTGTCAACTCTCCTCGGGACACGGACGGACACGGCACCCACACAGCGTCCACCGCCGCAGGTTCCCACGTTGAAGGTGCGTCCTACTTCGGGTACGCCTCCGGCACTGCCACGGGCATGGCCCCACGTGCCCGCGTCGCTGCATATAAAGTCCTCTGGGCTGAAGGATTCTCCGTGGCTGACGTCCTTGCAGGGATCGATCATGCAATATCGGACGGCTGTGATGTCATATCCGTCTCCCTGGGACTAGATGGTGTACCTTTGTACAAAGATCCAGTTGCCATTGCCTCATATGCAGCAATGGAGAAGGGTATTTTCGTATCGTTGTCGGCAGGAAATGATGGGCCATCTGGGGACCTACATAATGGCACTCCTTGGGCACTTACTGTCGGTGCAAGCACTGTGGACCGTCGATTCACGGGGACCATCACGCTCGGGAATGGAGTTTCTGTTATGGGGGATTCGTTATACATTACCAATTCTACCACATTGAATCAAACACCTATAGTTTTCATGGGAGCTTGTGACAATCAAAAGCAACTAGTGAAGGTTGGTTACAAGATTGTTGTGTGTGTGGATGATAATTCTGATACCGACCTGCTCAGTGACCAGATCCGACTGGTTTCCTCTTCCAAAGTTGCTGCAGGACTCTTCGTATCAAACACTTCTGACCATGATTTCTTCATCACTTTTGAATTCCCAGCAGCCATAGTAAGGCCCGAAGATTCCCAGACCATTTTGGACTACATCAAAGCGGGTCCCAATCCAATGGCTAGTATGAAGTTTGATGAGACAATCTTGGGTACGAAACCGGCCCCGACCGTTAGTGCTTATAGTTCCAGAGGGCCATCGCCGAGCTGTCCTGGTGTCTTGAAACCAGACCTTGTTGCCCCTGGCTCGTTGATACTGGCATCGTGGCCTAGTAATGTTGCGGTACGAGAATCAGCTGGGTCACATCAGTTATTAAATGACTTTAATATACTATACGGGACATCAATGTCATGTCCACATGCAGCTGGTGTAGCTGCCCTCTTGAGAGCGGCACACCCAGACTGGAGCCCGGCTGCAATTCGCTCAGCAATGATTACCACATCTGATGCATTGGATAACACGCTTCTTCCTATCAAAGATTCTGGCGACAATCTTGAAGTAGCCACTCCGCTCGCCGTTGGAGCCGGTCACATCAACCCGAACAAGGCGCTCGACCCTGGTCTAATCTACGATGCAGACACCCGAGACTATGAACAGCTGCTTTGCGCTCTGAATTACACCAGGAAGCAGTTCCAAGCCGTCACAAGGTCATCCAACTTCGACTGTTCGAACCCGTCTTCCGATCTTAATTACCCATCTTTCATTGTGTTTATCAAACCCGACGATACCGGCATCATCAAGGAATTTCGACGGACAGCAACCAACGTCGGGGATGGAATTTCGACGTATCAGGCCAAGGTGGGACCCATGGAAGGTTTTGATGTTAAGGTTAATCCAGATACATTAATTTTCAAAGAGAAGAATGAAAAGCTCAATTTCACTGTAACATTAGTGGCCCAAACAAAAATAGAGAATTATTTGATGCATGGTTCTCTAAGCTGGGTTGAAGATGGCGGTAAACATGCAGTGAGGAGTCCTATTGTAGTTACAACAATCATCTTAGATTCAGTGTAAGGGAAGCCTCAAGGTCTCCTTGGTTAGCTAAGAATAATCCCTTGTATAGGGTGTATACACCCAACTTTCGGTGTATACATTTTAACTACGTTCTAATAATAAAATGGAAATCATTGAGGCCTCGGAGGGAGAAATTTACAACTGTACGACCCATTTATGGCCCATTTACGAGATGAAGACCACCTCATTTTACCTTACAAGGATAACCCCCAGCTGTACGGACGACTTGCCAAAGGTCGAAAATGCCCCTGCTTTTTCCTTCAAGCGGATTGGTGGTGCTCGAAGCGAGCGCTGACGCTCCTTGAACTCCGAGTTGTACGAACGGTTCAAAAGATATCAAAGTTACATGGGCCCCACAGTTACATATTTATTATATCCACAACGTTCATCCATATTTCGAGATCATTTCGGAGTATTATAAAAAAAAAAAAATCATATCCAAAGATCAAGTGGACCACACCACAAAGAGCAGCAGAAATTGATTTTCACCGTTAAAAATTTTGTAGGCCCACTATAACATTTATTTTCCATCCAATCTATTCATAAGGTCACAAAGACCAGTATGAAGAGTAAAAACAAGTTTCATAATGATCCAAAACGTCTGTGACCCTAAAAGGTTTCAATGGTAGACGTTCAATCATCCACAGCCTTTAACAGCGTGGTCCTGTTTTATTTTACGTCTCAAGCCTTAATACTGAGTTCGCCAAAAAGATGGACGGTTTGGATATAAGACATATCTCATGATAGGACCCACAAACAGCGGTGGGGATTACAACAGCAAAAAATATAATAATAATAATAATAATAATAATAATTAATAAATAAATAAATAAATAACAAGGAACTTATGGCCACGGGGCTTTCTATGGCTACGGATAATAACCGTAGCCACAGGCCTCACCCTTGTCATTTCAATATGTCTTTTTACATGTATCGATGGTCTTTTGATTAATCGAAAAATGTCCAGAACTGTCTAGTGTGTTTGCCTCAAAAATCATGTAATTTTGGATTAATCGAAAGTCTTTCGATGAATCGAAAAAGGTATTTTACGTTTAGCTACGAATTATAACTGTAGCCATAACTGTAGTCTGTGTCAATATATGAATTTTTTATTTTTTATTTTTTATTTTTTTACATGGAGAACTTCATTCCACCTACAATTTTCTCTAACACATAATTATATAAATATGTATATATAAGCATATATAAAAAAAATTCTCTCTGTTTTTTTTCATTTCTTTCTTTATTCATTTAACAACAATATCTTCTAAACCAAAATTAGTTACTTGACATACCCTATATGATTTTGGGGTAGGAGAAGCTACTTTAGCCAACCAACCTAGTTATTTTTCAAGATTCCATCAGGTCGATGGTCAAAAATCCATTTCATTCACTTCACGGTCAATTTTAATCAGTTCGCGGTCAATTTTGCTCATTTCATTTATTTCGCAATCAATTCCATGCATTTCATGGTCAATCCCGGCGATTCCGTTTTGATCACGGTCATTTCCATGCATTTCATGGTTAATTCCCTTCACTTCACGATCATTTCCATGCATTTCACGGTCAATTCACTTCACTTCACAGTCATTTTTATGCATTTCACGGTCAATCCCGGCGATTCCGTTTTGATTCACGGTCATTTCCATGCATTTCACGGTCAATTCGCTTCACTTCATGGTCATTTCCGTGCATTTCACGGTCAATCTTGGCGATTCCGTTCTGATTCACAGTCATTTTCATGCATTTCATGGTCAATTCCCTTCACTTCACGATCATTTCATGCATTTCACGATCAATTCGCTTCACTTCACGGTTATTTCCATGCATTTCACGGTCATTCTCACCTATTCTGTGTTGATTCACGATCATTTCGATGCATTTCATGGTGAAGTGTAGCGATTGGACCGTCAAATGCGCGGAAATGACCGTGAAGTGAAAGGGCACAACCGTGAAATGCGTCGAAATAACCATGAATCAACATGGAATAGGCGGGAATGACTGTGATATGCATGGAAATGACCGTGAAGTGAGGCGATTGGACCGTGAAATGCGTGGAAATGACCGTGAAGTGAAGGGGCATGACCGTGAAATGCGTTGAAATGACCGTGAATCAACACGGAATAGGCAGGAATGATCGTGATTTCCATGCATATCATGGTCATTCCCGCCTATTCCGTGTTGATTCACGGTCATTTCGACGCATTTCACAGTCAATTCCCTTCACTTCACGGTCATTTCCATGCACTTCACGGTTAATTCGCTTCACTTCACGGTCATTTCCATGCATTTCACGGTCATTCCCACCTATTCCGTGTTGATTCACGGTCATTTCGACGCATTTCACGGTCATGCCCTTTCACTTCACCGTCATTTCTGCACGTTTCACGGTTCAATTGCTACACTTCACCGTGAAATGTGTCGAAATGACCGTGAATCAACACAGAATAGGTTGGAATGATCATGAAATGCATGGAAATGACCGTGAAGTGAAGTGAATTGACCGTGAAATGCGTGGAAATGACCATGAAGTGAAGGGGTATGACCATGAAATGCGTCGAAATGACAGTGAATCAACATGGAATAGGCAGGAATGACCGTGATATGCATAGAAATGATTGTGAAGTGAGGCGATTAGACCGTAAAATGCGTGGAAATGACTGTGAAGTGAAGGAGCAGGACCATGAAATGCGCCGAAATGACCGTGAATCAACACGGAATAGGAGGAAATGACCGTGATTTCCACGCATTTCACAGTCATATCCAACAATTTTGTTTACATTCATGGTCATTTCGACGCACTTCACGGTCAATTCACTTTACTTCATGGCCATTTCCAAGCATTTCACGGTCAATTTTCTTCACTTCGCGGCCATTTCCATGCATTTTACGATCATATCCAGACATTTTGTTTAGATTCACGGTCATTTTGACGCACTTCACTGTCAATTCACTTCACTTCACAGCCATTTCCAAGCATTTCACGATCAATTCTCTTCACTTCACAGCCATTTCCATGCATTTCATGGTCATATCCGGCAATTTCGTGTTGATTCATGGTCATTTCGATGCACTTCACGGTCAATTCATTTCACTTCACGGCCATTTCCAAGCATTTCATGATCAATTCTCTTCACTTCATGGCCATTTCCATGTATTTCACGGTCATTTCCGCCAATTCCGTGTTGATTCACGGTCAATTCCATGCACTTCACGGTCAATTCCCTTCACTTCAGGGTCATTTCCACGCATTTCATGGTCGATTCGCTTCACTTCAGCGTCATTTCCACGCATTTCACGGTCATTCCCGCCAATTTCGTGTTGATTCACGGTCATTCCACGCACTTCACAGTCAATTCCCTTCACTTCACGATCATTTCCACGCATTTTATGGTCGATTCGCTTCACTTCAGGGTCATTTCCGCGCATTTCACGGTCATTCCCGCCAATTCTGTGTTAATTCACGGTCATTCCACGCACTTCACGGTCAATTCCCTTCACTTCACAGACAATTTCATGCATTTCGCAGTTAATGAAGGCGATTTCGCTTCACTTCACGGTCAATTCCCTTCACTTCACGGTCATTTCCCTCCACTTTACGGACATTTCCATGCATTTCACGGTCAATTCCCTTCACTTCACGGAAAATTCCATGCATTTCACTGTCAATTCCCTTCATTTCACGGTCATTTCCATGCAATGTATGGTCAATTCCGACGATTCCGCTTCACTTCATGTTAAGGGTCAATTATTGCATACTAGACCCTAGTTATTGCTTGGATTTACAAACATGATGCTGCGTAACGGTCTATTTTAATCGTGTTTGTTGTGCAAGGTGAATTCACAAGCATAGGACTGAACAGGGTACTAAAAGCTAAGATTTAATGCCTAGAATTCACCAAACCATGGGACGGACCCTAGGAGACCAAGATCGACAGATTTACACACTAGAGATCAGAGAAATTCCAGCCACTCACTTCAAACAGGCCTAAAAAACATCCAGAATGCAAGATCACAGGGTCCCACCATCTGATCGGCTTGAAACTTCATACATGGCCCAGGAACCATAAATTAACTGTACATATCAAATTTCAGCTACTGGAACCCTATGGAAGTGGCCCAACGAATAGATCAGGACATGAATATGTGATTTGAGGCCCACCTGAGATCTAGAAATGCTTCAAACTTGGGCTTGACCCATTAAATGAGGTGATAAAATGTATGGATGGAACAGATTTCTCAAAAACATCAACATGGACCACACCTTGCATGGTGTGTGTATAGGGCACAAATATAGTGGAGGTGCGCTGTAACTTAAGTCGGGTCAAACCGACTCTGACTCGAACTCGTTTTAAAAACGGCAACTGCCGTTACAGCATTCGCAGCCAACCGCCTGGTTCGCAGTTGTGGGCCCCACCCACTGTCCAAAAGGGTAATCCACACCATCCATTAGATTCCCACGGCCCAGCTTACCAAATCCTAGCTGACGGAATGTGAAGAAACACAGAGGATGGGATTTCAGCTATCCAAACATCTAACGGACGATAAAGCTAAAAATCAGGTGGGCCGCATCAACGGACAACCAAAACCATTCATGCTTGACCGAACTTTTGTCCTGCATCCAATGAATGGCTCGGATGTATCAAAATATCATCGGTGTGGACCCCACCAGCGTCGCAGTGCGATCAGCGTACACCCTCTGTTTTGCGTTTGAATGCAGCCCGCCTTTTGCTAGCTTTGGTGTGATTTTGATGACGATCAGATGGCTGATCTACACCGTTCATCATGTAGACCTGCCCAAAACGTCCTAAGGGATGTTATCCTTTTAGAAAGTAAGCAAGGGAAGCAGGATTTTTAGGCGCTGTTTTGTGGATGCGTAAACAGTCCCTGCGCAAGGAGATTTCTGAATCTGGTGTGCGTAAAACGTCCGAATGAAGCTTGTAACCTGTCTCTCCATCCTAGCCAATTTTGACTTGTCTATAAAGAAAGCAGGAGAAAGAGGAGAGAAGGGATCTACAGCTGGGAGGACAGCTGGGACGTGGAGGCTAAGCAGAGAGAGAGAGGGTTTCAAGCAGAGAAGTGTTTATGTTTTTTTTTTCTGATTTATTATTTTCTTTTGAGGCTACACCTCTTAGCTAGGGCTAAGAGGTGAAGCTTGTAGCGTAATGGGAGACTTTAATTTAATTTGTGAACTAAACTTGATATTAGTTTGATTATTATGGGAATATTTTAAGTTTTTAATGGTCTGTTGTAACTGAAATTACAATGGGTCTGTGATGGCTTTGAGTACTTCCTTTTCCTTTTTATGTTTATGACATCAGGAAGCTCCGTTGTTCACCATCGTCTCCTGGGCATGGTAGGATGTCAGTACCCTTCCTAACCTTCATAATTATTTGATTGGTTGTTAATTAGTTTAATTCTATTGTTTACTTTATCTCTTGGGCATGGTTTGGTGATGGAATCCATTCTAATTCATATACCTTTCATCTCTTGAAAACTATATCAAAGGAATTTCAGTTGATTTTCATGGTTACACCCTTCAATTGGATGAAGATGGGACTCTAAGTCCAGTTGAGTTCTTGAAATAGGCATAAGATCTCCCTGATCTCTATAAGTGGATCCTCTGAATCCCTAGTGTCCTTCCCCTGAATTCTTTAAGTTTTAGACAATTATTTCATCATTATTCCTCAATTTACACGCAATTTAGATTTCGTCTTAGTCTAATTCTAGTTCTACTTAGTTTCAGATTACGTACAGGTATTAGTCCTTTGGGATTCGACCTTGGTCTCACCGAGTTTATTACTACATCACAGCCTTATACTTGGGGAGTGAACAAGTTTTTGGGTGACTTAAAACCCACCCTAACCACACTACAACTTACTGATTGCTTTGTTTGTGTACCAAGAGGGATAATTGAGGATGTGTTGGTCCAGGTCGATAGATTTTACTACCTTGTAGATTTTATGTAACAGCCCGGATCTTCAGGACCCGAGTACACGACCCGTTTCCCAAAAACCCGAGTGTTAACCTTAAAGGATGGTCAAATAGATATATTTTTATTTTCTTCTTTTATCAGAATAAGCAGATGAGCGTAGAATGGACAAGTAAGCATAAAGGAAAGTTCCATTATCATTTAGAATATACAAAAGAGTGCCCATAATGACTTATACAAACCAATGTCCTCATTCTTACAATTACAAAATGAAGTAATATTACATGTGAAATAAAATAAATTACAACAAATTTGAGATATGAAATCCTGTAGCAACCCTTAGCAAATATAATCATGCACCCTTATCAACCATAGCCTGCTCCTCATCAATATGAATATGAATGTTGTTGAAGCACACTGTGCTACCTATACGGTTATATATTTGATGGATGAGTGGCCAACTCAAGTGTGAACTCCCTCAAGATTACACACCGCCGCATTAGGTAAGAATAGTTATAAAATAAAGCATACAAAACAATACATGATGCAAATCTTATTATGTGCATGGATGCGTGAAGTATGCAATCATCGCCCCGGGGATGCTCATCCGTGCGATCATCGAACCTGGGAAACATCATCCATGGTCCTCATGCAATCGTCGACCTGGGTAAAACATCCGGACGGTCGGTGCCCCGGTAAAACATCCAGACAGCGATGTGGACCGGTTATCGGCAGCAACATTCAGCGTAATCGCGGGGCATGAAGATCCGTGTCATCATCATAATCGAATGACTGGTCATAAGCGCAACATTCAGCGTAATCGCAGGCAAAGTGATCCAAGTCATCGAGATATGCCATGTATGCATGATTAGCCAATCCGTTATTAATTCAATTACAACCAGCAGGTTTAATAAGCTCAAAGGTCACTACGGGGAGCACAAGGCCCAGCGTAGGCCGACAGCTCAGGCATAGTGTCCCATTCCACCATCCCTGGCTCATGAGGCTACCACCTTAGGATGTTTAATGGAAACCCATCGACTAGTGGCCAATCATATTACAATATGTGGGGCTTACCATCGCATGGTTGCACAAAGATAAAACATCGAACCCATGTAGGGAAAATATCAAATAAAACCACGTAGGGCAGTATCAAAATATGCCACATAGGGCGAATATCAAAATCATATGATAAAGACCATCCTTAAAAACCATTGGGCACAACAACCCTGGATGGTAGGCCCACATCAATGATCCATCTAGACCACCACTCAAAAACCACCGAGTCAAAGGTCCATTACGATCACAAAGAGTCAAGTTACATCCCAAGTATGGGTGTACATTCATACGTGGGAATTTCCCACTAATGTACCCAGTTTAGGTTCCGTAAGCAATCCACAAATAATCCACAAGCATGAACAATTATACAGATAATCATAAAGCATGTAAGACAAAGAATTTAATTTCTACCAGCTAACACATGTGATTATAAGGAGAGATATCAATTATGAATTTAAATAAAAACTATAACTTAAGCTAATGAGAAGATGGAAAGCTCAAGGGGAAGAATCATCACCTTATACTTGGAACCGCCTACTAGTATCGCAAAGTGCTTGCGCCTTTAGAATTGAATCCTAACAAAATTAATGAACTTGTACGATTAGATCCAAGTCCTACATACCACCTAGGGTTGGGATTATTTATTTTTAGGATTTTCATATAGAATTAGGGCTTCATCCTAGGGTTTATTATAGGCTTTAGATTCCAGGATTTGATTCCTCGATTAACATTATTATTATTATTATTATTATTATTATTATTATTATTAATTTTGTACGATGGATCGAATAATACTCATAGGAAAAATACTAATCCATAATCAATGATGGCTCCTAGGTTCCTATTTAAATATACCGACATTATTTAATATTCTTATAATGACTGATAGCTTCTTAGATGATATAAGTAATAGTACTGGAGTCTTTGCTAACGATAGTATAGTAAGGACTAATACTGATAATTATATTACCAAGAATTATACTAATCCCGTAATGAAGATGTTGATATTCCCTAATGATAATAATAATAGTTATCATTAATACATCTAGCTATGATAATAGATGTTATGCTTTACCATAATTTGTGAAATCCTACAATCAGGTAAAACCTAACACACTCTTAGAGTTTAGATCACCTAGGTCTAGGATGGATTTTAGGTTTTGAATGTTAATTGGAGTACGTACAATTGTAACCATAATCATTAACCATGAAATTACGGTTAGCTATACGACATCAACAATCATTGCGATGAATTAAGTGGTATGACCTACTATCAATGATTGTACCAAAGGATGCTAAGTAAATTACTAATGTTTAATAATGATAATTTTATTTGTAATAAATACCATTAGCATGGATAATCTATTAACGGTTAATCATGCTCAATTTATTATCTTAGTATTAACAATAATAATCAAGACAATCTATGTTGGGAGAGAAGAGTGGACTTACATATTATAACTCGGTGGCTCGATTCGATGCAACCGAGTTGACTCGACTCCAGCCGAGTTGACTCGGTCCAACTTAACCGCTAACACCTCCCCATCTCTCTTTCCCTCACTCGTTTTTCTTTCTCACCTTTCATTCCCTCTTTCTTTTCCACTCCATCCCATGTGCCAGCAGCAGCAGGACCGAACCAGTCCTGCCCAGAACTTGAATCAAGTCAGCGACTCGCCCCGAGTTCGTGGGTTAACTCGGCAGCGGGTCGAGCTCCTCAACTCGTCCCAACATCCTCAGCCCTCTCTTCTCTTTTCTCTCCCTCTCTCCCAATCTCTTCTTCCTCCTTTCTGCTTCTCTCCTTTCTTTCACCCCTGCTAAAATATCCAGCCATAATGCTGGCTTGAACCGGGTCGAGCCGAGTGGGTGCACACAGCAGCCACAGCAACTCTCTCTCTCTCTAATTTTCCTCTCTTCTCTTTTCTTTTCTTTTCTTTTCTCTTCCTTATGGCCAGCAAACATCTGGATTGACTGAGACCCATCCCCGGGCCGGGATCGACTCGGGTCGGCCGAGTTCGTGGAGTCGGGCCGGCTCGGTTGGCGGGTCATGGTGCAGTGCAGCAACCGCACCACCCCATTTCCTTTCCTTTCTTCTTCTTTCTATCTTCCCATCCTTCCTTTCTTTTCTCTCATTTCTGATTTAGCTGGAAGGCTCCAGCAGCACCTCCAGGTGATCGGCCCCAAGCTCAACAGTGAGTCGAGCCGAGTGGTGCAACGACCGCACCTTGAACCGACACTCCTACCTTCTCCCCACCTCTTCTTTCTCTCTCCTCTCTTTTCTTTCTTTTCTCTTTTCTTCCTGGCCTTCCGTGAGATTTGGAGTGGACAAAACCCATGCGAAAACAGGGTTGCTGGCCTGGACCGGACCAAACCCAGTTTGGATTTAAACGAAGGAGATGATCCGCCATTAATGGTGGATTCGAAAACACCACCAAATCCTTCAATCTACTTCCTTCAGATGGTTTGTATGGACCCTACGAAACTTGTGGATAAGCTTTCATGAAGCTTGAAGGGGTTTAAGTTGGTGGGTTCGGAGGTGGAAGGGAAACGGCTAGGGAGAGCTGTTTTTCGTCTGGTCTTTCTCTCTCTCTCCTTTTGTATCCGAAACCTAGCTTTGGAGGGCTAGGATTGGTTTAGAATGGACAGTCGGGATTGGCGGATTCGACCTCACACGGATCGCCAACGTGGAGCTGAAGCAGTTTCCATTTTTGGAATTTTTGTGTTTGTAGGGTCGTTTTGCAGCAAGGAATGTGCGCACGTGGGTGCCTTTCAACATGTGATACGAGATTGGTTTTGGTGGGACCCAAACCCTGGACACGATGGACGGTTTGGATCAGCAAAAGGGTTGCTGGTGGTGGGCCACCAGTTGAAATCACGGACGTTCGTCCGTCGGCTATAGAAAAGAGAGAGAGAGGAATCTCTCCGTTGGGGAAAACTCTCTGTCACCATCCGACCCGAGTCACGGTTCGGGTGCAGACTTGCATGTGCACATGCCTTGTGCACACGCTTCATGTGAGTGGGGTCCACAGTGATGTTTTTAAGAAATCCACTCCGTCTATCCTACTCTATGGGCCTAAATGAGTCCCTATGCTAAAGATCAACCATATCTAAGATCTAGGTGGGCCATACTAACAAAACTAAGGTCTTTTAGGACCGATTGCATTGATCCGGTGGTCGGATTGCATCCAAACTCATGATCAACGGTTGGAAAGGTCCCAGGGTTCATTTTAGGCTTTCATTAACCAATATTAATATGTATTTACTTATAATTAAAATAATCAGAAACTCATACATATATAAATAAAATTTTTAATATTGACATGCTACTAATCACATGTTTACTAATATATAATTCTTAATATACATAGTGGATTGAAAACTGTATAATGTCTATTTTAAAATCACATTGCTAAATAATATACCATCTTATTTAAATATCTAATAAATTTTTGTACATATGTTTAATACTATGTTGATATTTATATTTAAATTATATATTGAAAAATTATTATCCACTATGTTTAGTTGATACAATATTACTTCCACAAAAATATTTATGTATCACTCTATTACAATTCACCTTCATTCATTACTATATGTTATATAGGTTATCAAAATTTATCTGTAATAATAATAATAATATTGTTATTATTATTATTATTTTCTATGTTTGTGTAAAGTTTATCATATAATAAATAAAGGAAATATACTTACTAAATATTATTAGACTACCACTTAGACAGATGGGTCCACATATGGGTGGGGACTATTTCAACGATCGGATTTAAACTAGGATGAACGCCAACGTTTACTTAAGCCTGACTTGAATTTATACTAAGTTTGGTTATACGGTAACACCCGAGTACTGAAAAGTATGGGGTGTTACAATCTACCCTCCTTAAAGAGAATTTCATCCTCGAAATTCAGTGCTTCTAATATGATTAGTGATAATGAAAATATTCACTATTTTCCTACATGTACAAACGCATGCCACTAGGCGCCCAAAACTGCGGTCGTTACATTTTATCATCCTGGACACCGAACCCATCAATAACATGAGCACTCAGATTCCCATCATTCTTGGTCGCCCATTCCTTGTCACTTCAAATGTAATTATCAATTGTAGGAATGGTGTCATGACTATGTCTTTTGGGAATATAACATTAGAGTCAAACATCTTTTTTAATAATGGCAGAAACTTAGAGGATGATGATGATTTCCATGACATTAATATGATTGACTCTTTCGTGGAAGATACGACACCTCTGACCTTATCCTCTGACCCTCTGGAGACGTGTCTGGCCCACTCCCATGATTTTGATGATGACATGATTAGGGAGAGGTGTGCCATACTTGATACTACACCGATACTTGAAGTTAACTGGTGGAGGCCACAATTTGAAGAGTTGCCCCAAACTAATGTAGTGCCTCTACCATCTAACCTCAAGCTACCGAAGCTTGACCTAAAACCTTTGCTCTCTGATTTGAAATATGCATATTTAGGTCAAGATAAGACATACCCGGTTGTGATTTCTGTCCACCTTGCGAAAGAACAAGAGAATATGCTCATATCTACTCTCCTTGAGCATAAGGGAGCCCTCGGATGGACGATTGCAGACCTCAAGGGAATCGACCCCTCGATTTGTACTCACCGCATATATCTTGAGGATATTGCGAAGACCGCTCGGCAATCACAACGTAGAATAAATCCAAAAATGAAGGAAATGGTTAAGGCTGAGTCTCTTAAACTATTGGATGTGGGTATCATATACCTCATATCCGATAGTCAATGGGTGAGTCCAACTCAGGTGGTTCCTAAGAAGTCCGGGATCACCATCGTAGCCAATGCCAATAATGAACTCGTGCCAACTAGAGTTACTACTAGTTAGAGAATGTGTATTGACTATAGGAAGCTGAATACCGTCACGAGGAAAGACCACTTTTCTTTGCCCTTCATTGATCAAATCTTGGAAAGGCTAGCTGGTCATTCCTATTACTGTTTCCTTGGGTATTCGGGCTACAATCAGATTGAAATCGCCCCTGAGGACTGGGAAAAGACCACATTTACATGTCCCTATGACACCTTTGCCTACAGAAGGATGCCATTCGGATTATGTAATGCCCCTGCCACCTTTCAGCGATGTATGATGAGTATCTTTTCTGACATGGTGGGGAAATATGTAGAGGTCTTCATGGATGATTTCTCTGTTTTCGGTTCATCTTTCAGCGAGTGCTTAGAGAGTCTTAAAAGTGTGCTGAAAAGATGTGAAGAAAAGAATCTGGTACTTAACTGGGAGAAGTGTCATTTCATGGTTTAGAAGGGAATTGTCCTTGGGCACATCATCTCGTCCAAGGGAATCGAGGTAGATGAGGAAAAAATTAATCTTATCTCTAACCTACCTCCACCCAAGAACATCAGAGACGTGCCATCCTTCTTAGGACACGCAGGATCTTACAGGCGATTCATAAAGGACTTTAGTCTTCTCTCTTCCTTTATATAATCTTCTGCAAAATGATGCACCATATGAGTGGACTGAGAAATGCCAGGAAGCTTTCACCAAGCTTAAGGGCATGTTAACCACTGCACTTATCATGTAGCCACCTGACTGGAGCCTTCCTTTTGAGCTTATGTGCGACGCTTCTGATTATGCTCTTGGAGCGGTTCTAGGTTAGAGAAAAGATAAGAGGCCTTACGTCATTCATTATGCAAGTAGGACTCTAAATCCTACCCAAGTGAACTACTCAACTACGGAAAAGGAACTCTTAGCCGTAGTGTTCGCCTTTGACAAATTTAGGTCCTACCTGATCGGATCCAAGATCATTATCTACACAGATCATGCAGCACTCAAGTATATTATTTCTAAGAATAATTCTAAGCCCCGCTTAATAAGATAGATCCTTTTACTCCAAGAATTTGATTTGAAAATTAAAGATAAAAGAGGAGTAGAGAATGTAGTGGCCGATCACCTTTCTTGCCTTAATACCTCTGATTCCCTTGAGGTGACCCATATCAATGATATGTTCCCTGATGAACAAATGTTCAGAGTCTTCCATTCACCTTGGTTTGCTTATATCGCTAATTATCTTGCCACAGGTTATATACCGACACATTGGACTGCACAAGATAAGAAGAAATTCTTTACCAAGGTGCGCAACTTTTTCTGGGACGATCCATATTTGTTTAAATATTGCCCATAATAAATCCTGAGGAGATGTGTGCCAGACGATGAGCATCAGAGTGTCATCTCCTTCTGTTACTCACAGGCCTGTGATGGTCACTTTTCTGCTAAAATGACTGCAGTGTGGTTTTTATTGGCCCACTATGTTCAGGGACACTCATGAGTTTTGTAAGGCTTGTGAGCGTTGTAAAAAATTGGGAGCATCGTCCCATCGAAATATGATGCATTTGAATCTCATCCTTATTATTGAAGCTTTTGATTGTTGGGGCATCGATTTCATGGGACCATTCCTCCAATCCTTTAGAAATTTGTATATTTTGCTCACCGTAAATTATGTCACTAAATGGGTCGAAGCAATTCCATGTCGAAACAATAACCATTGTACGGTCATTAAATTTTTAAAAGAAAACATCCATTCGCGATTCGGAACACCTCGATCCATCATTAGTGATTGGGGCTCACACTTTTGTAATAGACCATTCGAGAGTCTAATGAAGAAATACGGTATCTCTCATAAGGTGAGCACCCCATACCATCCACAGACAAGTGGACAAGCTAAGATTTTCAATAGGGAGATCAAACATATCCTGGAGAAAATGGTTAACCTTGATCGTAAGGATTGGTCAACCCGATTGACCGATGCCTTATGGGCATACCGTACTACTTTTAAAACCCCTATTAAAACATCTCCCTTTAAACTTGTTTATGGGAAAGCTTGTCACTTGCCTATGGAGTTAGAACATAAAGCGTACTGGGCGATCAAAAATTTGAATTTCAATCTAGACAACGCTGGCTCGTTACGCAAACTTGAGTTGAATGAACTTGAAGAAATCTGGAATGACGCATACAAGAACTCGAGAATTTACAAGGATAGGATGAAGGTGTTTCATGATTAACATATTCTACGAAAAACATTCATGTCAGGTCAGAAAGTCCTTTTGTATGACTCTCGACTACATCTCTTTCCGAGTAAGCTTCGATCTCGTTGGACCGGCCCTTACATTGTTGTTACTGCTTATCCTCATGGGACTGTTAAGATAAGAGATCCCGACAATGGCAAGGAGTTTAAAGTAAATGGACATCGATTAAAACTAATTGTCGAGAAATTTGATTCAGAGGACATGTCCATGCCTCTGAATGATCATGTTTACCAGGACTGATCTCCTAGTCTGATGCAGGTATAGGTAGGTTTATCGCTTTCATAGGACTAGGATAGTTTGCTTTATACATGGTTTTAGGATAGTTTTCTTTTGTTGGTATCTCTCTTGTGCTGACCCACTCTGATATCTTTGAAAAGCCTCGTGATTCTTTCATCCAGGTACTATCTTCTCATTACTTCTCATTTACTTTCGATGTCCCATGTGTAGTACATGCTTATATCTTTTACATTGGGGACAATGAAGATTTTAGGTTGGGGGTGGGAGATTAGGTAACCTAATCAGTGTTTTTTTGGTCTTAAGCGAAAATTGTGAAAATTTTTCAAAATTTTCTGGACTTTCTTACTAATTCGAAGTGATTTTGATGGCCATCTTTAATTCAGAATTATAAGATACGTAATGTTGGATCTATGACTCTTGGATTTAGTTATCTATTAGATTTCACAATTAAGTTTGAAGTGTTAATCCAAAATTAGAAGTTGTAAACATTGATTGAGCCATGATTTCACATGTCACATCTTGTTTTCACATAAAGGTTTCAGTTTGATATTGAAGGGTTAACTTGGTAATCACTAAGCATGTAAGGAACTAGCCTGGAAAATTTATCGGTCATGATCAATTGAAGAAAAAGAAAAATACCTAGCTAGAAAAAAAAATAGATACCTTTGGAAAAGGTTGGGCGAATAATCTTCACCATAGGTTTGCCCCCTATAGGTGTAGAGTTAACTCCCCATGGGTGATGTGTGGAAAAGGGTTGGGTGTACGATCTTCACCATAGGTTTGCTCCCTATAGGTATGGATTTGATTCACCTCCCCCTTGATGGAAAAATCAAAACCTGGAAGAATGAAAAGAAGAACTGTAAGGCAAGTTCTGGTTTAGGTTGTCTTGAATGCTCTTGTGATCATCAATATTATCATGGAAATTGACGATTAAATCTCTTAATGATGGTAAGTAGGGTACATTATACACCCATGGAACTCAATGTTTAGAAATTTTTTTTTTTTTCTAATTGAGGGATTAATACTTTGAACTTGACTATGAAATTTACTGTGCGCTCGAGTCTAGGAGATAGTAATGCCCAACATTCATGAAACTTAGAATTCTAGGATCTTGATTGTTTTTCATAAATCACTCGAGTTTATGGAAATCGCCCTGTAAGTCTCAACTTATTTTTCGCATACTTTACTCGGGACTAGCAAGATGCTGGTTGGGGGTTGTGTTGAGGGTCAAATATTGCATACTAAACCCCAGTTATTGCTTGGATTTACGAACATGATGTTGCGTAACGGTCTATTTTAATTGTGTTTGTTGTGCAAGGTGAATTCACGAGCATAGGACTAAACAGGGTGCTAAAAGCTAAGATTTAATGCCTAGAATTCACTAAAGCATGGGATGGACCCCATGAGACCAAGATTGACAGATTTACATACCAGAGATCAGAGAAATTCCAACCACTCACTTCAAACAGGCCTGAAAAATATCTAGAATGCAAGATCATAGGGTTCCCACCATCTAATCGGCTCGAAACTTCATACATTGCCCAGGGACCATAAATTAACCATACATATCAAATTTCAGTTACTGGAACGCTGTGAAAGTGGCCCAACGAATAGATCAGCCCATGAATATGTGATTTCTGGCCCACCTGAGATCTGGAAATGCTTCAAACTTGGGCTTGACCTATTAAATGAGGTGATAAAATGTATAGATGAAACGGATCTCTCAAAAACATCAACATGGACCACACCTTGCATGGTGTGTGTATAGGGCACAAATACAGTGGAGGTGCGTTGCAACTCAAGTCGGGTCAAACCGACTCTGACTTGAACTCGTTTCAAAAACGACAACTGCCATTACAACATTCGCAGCCGACCACCTAGTTTGCGGTTGTGGGCCCCACCCATTGTCCAAAAAGGTAATCCACACCATCCATTAGATTCCCACAGCCCAGCTTACCAAAGCCTAGCTGACGGAATTTGAAGAAACACAGAGGATGGGATTCCAGCTGTCTAAACATCTAACAAACGGTAGAGCTAAAAATCAGGTGGGCCACATCAACGGACAACCAAAACCATTCATGCTTGACCGAAATTTTATCCTGCATCCAATGGACGGCTTGGATGTATCAAAATATCATCGGAGTGGACCCCACCAGCATCTCGGTGCGATCAACGCACACCCCCTGTTTTGCGTCCGAACGCTACTCGCCTTTTGCGGGCTGTGGTGTGATTTTGATGACGATCAGATGGCTGATCTACACCGTTCATCATGTAGACCTGCCCAAAACGTCCCAAGGGATGTTATCCTTTCAGAAAGCAAGCAAGGGAAGCAGGATTTTTGGGCGCTGTTTTGTGGATGCGTAAACAGTCCCTGGGGAAGGAGATTTTCGAATCTGGTGTGCGTAAAACATCTGAATGAAGCTTGTAACCGATTTCTCCATCCTAGCCAACTTTTACTTGTCTATAAAGAAAGCAGGAGAGAGAGGAGAGAAGGGATCGATGGCTGGGAGGACAACTGGGACGTGGAGGCTAAGCAAAGAGAGAGAGAGGGTTTCAAGCAGAGAAGTGTTTTTTTTTTTTTTCTGATTTATTATTTTCTTTTGATATATAGTCTAACAATGTTGGGCTAAACCTCTTAGTTAGGGCTAAGAAGTGAAGGTTGTAGCATAATGGGAGACTTTAATTTATGCCTTTGATTTAATCTGTGAACTGAACTTGATATTAGTTTGATTATTATGGGAATATTTTTAGTTTTTAATGGTCTGTTGTGACTGAAATTACAATGGGTCTGCGATGGCTTTGAGTACTTCCTTTTCCTTTTTATGTTTATGACGTCAGGAAGCTCTGTTGTTCACCATCGTCTCCTGGGCATGGTAGGATGTCGGTACCCTTCCTAACCTTCATAATTATCTGATTGGTTGTTAATTAGTTTAATTCTGTTGTTTACTTTGTCTCTTGGGCATGATTTGGTGATGGAATCCATTTTAATTCATATACCTTTCATCTCTTGAAAACTATATCAAAGGAAGTTCAGTTGATTTTCATGGTTACACCCTTCAATTGGATGAAGATGGGACTCTAAGTCCAGTTGAGTTCTTGAAATAGGCATAAGATCTCCCTGATCTCTACAAGTGGATCCTCTGAATCCCTAGTGTCCTTTCCCCGAATTCTTTAAGTTTTAGACAATTATTTCATCATTATTCCTCAATTTACACTCGATTTAGATTTCATCTTAGTCTAATTCTAGTTCTACTTAGTTTCAGATTACGTACAGGTATCAGTCCTTTGGAATTTGACCTCGGTCTCATCGAGTTTATTACTACATCACAACCCTATACTTGGGGCGTGAACACTTCACGATCATTTCCATGCATTTCACGGTCAATTCCCTTCACTTCACAATCATTTCCATGCATTTCATGGTCAATTCCCTTTACTTCACGGTCATTTTCATGCATTTCACGGTCAATTCCAACAATTCTACTTCACTTCACGGTCATTTCCATTCACTTCATGGTCAATAACCTTCACTTCACGGACAATTCTATGCTTTTCACGGTCAATGAAGGACCTTCCGCTTCACTTCACGGTCATTTTCATGCATATCACTGTTAATTCCCTCCACTTCACGGACAATTCCATGCATTTCACGGTCAATTCCCTTCACTTCACGGACAATTCCATGCATTTCACCGTCAATTCCGATGATTCTGTGCACTTCGAGTGTCCAACCTTCCCACACTTGAAACAAATCGAAATTGTCCATGATCAACTACCCCCTGTCATCTAATGCCTTTGTTGTCCAGATTGGGAACATTTCCTTGGCTGTGATACCACACCATTTGTGGTTGCCAAATGTCACCCAAGTTCTTCGATGTGCTGATGATGGCCCACCTTGTCAACTTCACTTCCTGTACTAGGCAATGGTTGGGATCCTTTCCCATTTGATATATTGAATGTTGCACTCTCTCGTCCATTAACATCTCCTGCACCGCCATCTGTATGTAAACCGGGCTCCTTGCTAGGCAAATGGTTGGGAATCCTTCACCAGAAGATGATGGCAGCCTTTATCTGTGAATCCATGGAGTAACATACCCTCCAGTGCATTACCATTTCCTTCTACCCCTTCATGTAAATCAAGACCCTTGATTGGTGGATGATGGACAGTCATTCTCAATTGACCCATACAACTACACGCCCTCCATCCTATCACCATCTCCTCTCCCTTCTTCATTTAAATCAAGCTTCTCGATCAGCGAATAGTGGCCCACCTCCTCCACTTGAAACCCTTCCCCAGGCATTGAGATTCTGGTTGGTAGTTAAAAGGTCTATAATTGGACCAGGGGTTAGGATCATCATAGTCGAGACATCTGCAGAAGGAACCGCTGGAATTGTCATCTAGAAGTCACAAGCATAGTGAAAATTATAGATCGCTGCCTAAATGAACGACAAATAAAGACTAAAAACTGCTACAGAGAAAAGTTATTCCCATATTCATTGACAAACCACCTTAGGTGGTGCAGAAACTAGAGTGAAACCCTCGAAAACCAGTGACACCACCTCCCAATTCGGTGAAGCTCCTCACGTCATCATGAAAAAAATGATTGTCTTACTAGGAGGCATCCACTACATTGCAGTGATAGATAAACGCAATGTGTCTACTAAATACATCTACTACTGAGACCCAATCCATTGCTTGGTCCAACCAATATTTTCCTGATAAAAGAAATGGAAATCAAGGAGATTGAAGAAGTGGAGA
The DNA here is from genome assembly GCA_030180095.1 of Magnolia changhungtana. Taxonomy (NCBI): domain Eukaryota; kingdom Viridiplantae; phylum Streptophyta; class Magnoliopsida; order Magnoliales; family Magnoliaceae; genus Magnolia; species Magnolia changhungtana. Next base: position 16,875,964 of record JASAUF010000617.1, read on the forward strand.
GCAAGTGGGGATGAACAGGAAAAGAAAAAGGGGCGGAAAATCTTGGGTTTTGAATGATTGACTAATAAAAGTGATTTACCAACCTTAAAAAACTCTGGAAAATGGCTCAAATTCACCGCCATCGACTTCTTGGAGAGGATGCGTCGCAGAGGAAGAAGAGAGGAAGAAGAACATAGAAGGAATGAAATGGAATGGAGGTAGCGTAGTTTAAATACATGCACAAATTCGATATATCGAAAGAAGCCCAATGGTCGGGCAAAGGGTTTATGGCTTTTTAAATCTTTTTCAATCAAGTCTACTTCGATATATATGGACAAGTTCTTCGATATATCAAATATTAATCGATAAAATCGAAAATTCGTTTTAAACGAGCATTCATCCTTAGACATTTTTTTATGTTATTTGATATATCGTAAACCATTCGATATATATGCACATACAAATCGAAGTTTAATTGATATATCAAATCTTCGATATATCGACGGAGTATCGATATTATCGATAATTCATTTCAGAAGAGCAGTGTGTCTCTGGACAATTGATGAACATTTTTGATATATCGAAATGTAGTCGATATATCGTCTCCTTCGATATATCGAAATGTTGTCAATATTATCGATAATTCCTTTTAAAAAAGCATTTTGTCTCTGGACATTTTCTAACCATTTTCGATAAATTGAAATATAGTCGATATATCGACACATTACATCGATTTCAAGGCGATGTATCGTTCCGTTGTAGCGATGATTTAGTTTGATAACATCGATTAGAGTTTGATGTTATCGACAACTTAAGCCCGATGCAATCGATTAGAGTTCGATAACATCAAAGCGTACTTTCATTTTTTCCTTACAAAAATTCAGTGGATTCTGTTTTTATAATCGAGTGTCTTTCGATTGATATCAAAATTTCTTCCTTCGATTTATCGAAAGCATCTCGATATAATCAAAAAATTGTTTTAAAACAGCATTTCATCTCTGGACAGTTTTGGACTAACTTTGATATATCATCTGACATTCGATATATCGAAATACAGCAAATGTCGATATATCTTGTATTGTTCGATATATCGAAGGGTAATTTTTACTCTTTTTTTTTCTAAAGTTTTTTTTTTTTTTTCTTTTTTAGGTTAGCTTGTTAGTACACACCCATGTCGGTACACACTCCATGTTATCCACCCCCACTACGGATCGATACGAAGACCTCAAATTGTGTAAATGAACATAAGTTCTTTAGAGACTTGTGGACCTTTTTCGATATATGTAATCCTACCTTGTCACAGTCTCTCGTTCATTAACATCTCCTGCACCCCCATCTGTATGTAAACTGAGCTCCTTACTAGGCAGATGGTGGCCCACCTCCTCCACCTGGAATCCTTTACCAGAACGTGATGGCGATCCTTTATCTTTGAATCGATGGAGTAACATACCCTCCAGTACATTAGCATTTCCTTCTGCCCCTTCATGAAAATTAAGACTCTTGATTGGTGGAATAACATACCCTCTAAATCACTACCGTCTCCTCCCCCTTCATGTAAATAAAGATTCTCAGTTGGAAGATAGTGGCCCACCTCCTCCACTTCAGATCCTTCACCAGATGATATTGAAAAATGACGATCGATGAGTTTCATCGTGCTTTTAAGATATCGAACAGTCTTTGAATTAGGCAATTAACCATGAATTAAAGCAAATTGACCGTGAAATGCATGGAAATGACCGTGAAGTGAAGGGAATTGACCGTGAAATGCATGGAAATGACCGTGAATCAACACGAAATTGTTTAGAATGACCGTGAATCAACACGAAATTGTTTGGAATGTCCGTGACATGCATGGAAATGACTGTGAAGTGAAGAGATTGGACCGTGAAATGCGCGGAAATGACCGTGAAGTGACGGGGCATGACCGTGAAATGCGCCAAAATGACCGTGAATCAACACGGAATAGGCGGGAATGACCGTGATATGCGTGGAAATGACCGTGAAGTGAAGCGATTGAACCATAAAATGCGTGGAAATGACCGTAAAGTGACGGGGTATGACTGTGAAATGCGCCAAAATGACCGTGAATCAACACGGAATAGGCGAGAATGACTGTGGTATGTATGGAAATGATCGTGAAGTGAAGCGATTGGACCGCAAAATGCGTGGAAATGACCGTGGAGTGACTGGGCATGACCGTGAAATACGCAGAAATGACTGTAAATCAACACGGAATAGGTGGGAATAACTGTGGTATGCATGGAAATGACCGTGAACTGAAGCGATTGGACCGCGAAATGCGCAGAAATGACTGTGAAGTGAAGGGGCATGACTATGAAATACACCGAAATGACCGTGAATCAACACGAAATAGGCAGGAATGACCGTGATATGCATGAAAATGACTATTAAGTGAAGCGATTGGACAAGGAAATGCGCGAAAATGACTGTGAAGTGAAGGGGCATGATAGTGAAATGCGTCGAAATGATCGTGAATCAACATAGAATAGGCGAGAATGATTGTGATATGTATGAAAATGACTGTGAAGTGTAGCGATTGGACCGCGAAATGTACAGAAATGACCATGAAGTGAGGGGCGTGACTGTGAAATGCGTCGAAATGACTATGAATCAACACGGAATAGGCGAGAATGACTGTGATATGCATGAAAATGACCGTGAAGTGTAGCAATTGGACTGCGAAATCGCAGAAATGACCATGAAGTGAAGGGGCGTGACTATGAAATGCGTCGAAATGACCGTGAATCAACACGGAATAGGCAAGAATGACCGTGATATGCATGAAAATGACCGTGAAGTGTAGTGATTGGACCGTGAAATGCGTGAAAATGACCGTGAAGTGAAGGGGCATGACCGTGAAATGTGTCGAAATGACCGTGAATCAACATGGAATAGGCGGGAATGATCGTGATATGCATGAAATCACAGTCATTCCCACCTATTCCGTGTCAATTCACGGTCATTTCTGCGCATTTCACGGTCATGCCCTGTCACTTCATGGTCATTTCCGCGCATTTCACGGTCTAATCGCCTCACTTCACGATCATTTCCATGCATATCACTGTCATTCCCACCTATTCCATGTTGATTCACGGTCATTTCGGTGCATTTCACGGATATGCCCCTTCACTTCACGGTCATTTAGGCGCATTTCACAGTTCAATCGCTACACTTCACCGTGAAATGCATCGAAATGACTGTGAATCAACACGGAATAGGCGGGAATGACCGTGAAATGCATGGAAATGACCGTGAAGTGAAGTGAATTGACCATGAAATGCACAGAAATGACCGTGAAGTGAAGGAAATTGATCGTGAAATGCATGAAAATGACCGTGAATCAAAATGGAATCACCGGGATTGACCGTGAAATGCATGAAAATGACCGTGAAGTGAAGCGAATTGACCGTGAAATGCATCAAAATGACCATGAAGTGAAGGGAATTGATCGTGAAATGCATGAAAATGACCGTGAATCAAAACGGAATTGCCGGGATTGACCGTGAAATGCATGAAAATGACCGTGAAGTGGAATTGATTGTGAAATGCATGGAAATGACCGTGAAGTGAAGGGAATTGACTGTGAAATGCATGGAAATGACCGTGAATCAAAATGGAAATGTCGGGATTGACCGTGAAGTGCATGGAAATGACCGTGAAGTGAAGTAAATTGACCGTGAAATGTATGGAAATGACCGTGAAGTGAAGGGAATTGACCATGAAATGCATGGAAATGACCGTGAATCAAAACGGAATGCCGGGATTGACTGTGAAATGCATGAAAATGACTATGAAGTAAATGAAATTGACCGCGAACTAATTGAAATTGACCGCAAAGTGAATGAAATGGATTTTCGACCATCAACCTGATGGAATCTTGGAAAATAACTAGGTTAGTTGGTTAAAGTAGCTTCTCCTACCCCAAAATCATATGTACATCAAGTAACTAATTTTGGTTTAGAAGATATTCTTATTAAATGAATAAAGAAAGAAATGAAAAAAAATAGAGAAAATTTTTTTATATGCTTATATATACATATTTATATAAATATGTATTAGAGAAAATTGTAGGTAGAATAAAGTTCTCCATATAAAAAAAAAATAAATCGCATAGACTTTTACGGATTGCAGTTATGGCTACGGCTATAATCCGTAGCTATATGCCTATATCTTCGATAATATCGAATACACTTCAATATGTATCGAAAATTGCAGGATTTTTTATGCAAAGTCGTTGGACAATTTTGGACCCTCATCGATTAATTGAAAGACCTTCGATATATTGAAGTACATATCAAGGACCTTCGATACATAGCAAAGGCCATATCAAAAAAGCATGGGTTGTGGTTATGGCTTCGGTTATAATCCGTAGCCATAGATTCCAAGCTTCCTTTTTTTTTTTTTTTTTTTTTTTCCATGTTGTAATCCCCACTGCCTTTGTGGGTCCTTTTACAAGGTATGTGTTATATCCAAACCGTCCATCTATTTCGCGAGCTCGTAATAAGTCTTGAGAAGAAAAATAAGACAGATTTAGCTATCAAGTGGACCACACTGTAAAAGGCAGTGGAGGATTGAACGTCTACCGTTGAAACCCTTTTAGGGGTCACGGAAGTTTTGGATCATTACAAAAAAAAATTTTCCTCTTCATCCAGGTCTTTGTGACCTTATGAATAGATTGGATGGAAAATAAATGTTATGGTGGGCCCTACAAAAGTTTCAACGGTGAAAATCAATTTTCTGCTGCTCTTTGTGGTGTGGTCCAGTTGATCTTTGGATATGTTTTTTTTTTTTTGGATAATGCTCTGAAATGATCTCGAAATATGGATGAACGTTGTGGATATAATAAATACATAACTGTGGGCCCATGTAACGTTGATCTCTTTTGAACCGTTCGTATAAGTCCCAGTTCGAGGAGCGTCAGCGCTCGTCTTCGAGCCGTGGCCGATCCGCCTGAAGGAAAAAGCAGGGACATTTTCGACCTTTGGGAAGGCGTCCGTACATCTGGGGCTTATTCTTGCAAGGTAAAATAAGGTGGGCTTGGTCTCGTAAATGGGCCATAAATGGGTCGTACAGTCGTCAATTTCTCGGAGGAGGTCTAAACTTACAAACAAGGTTCTGCAGCTTGTATTAGTAGATTTTGTGCTCCTAGTTTCATAGGGACACTTGCTAGTCCATTATATCGATCTGAACCGTCAATTACAACATTAAGATGGCCCCATCCGTCGATTGGCTGACCTATTGTTTTGCAGCCATCCCTTATCTTGACCACAGATGAGACTATCAGTATTGACTGATAAAACTGATTCTTTGGAACCATAGGCAAGACATGAGGGGACCCAGGAAATCAATGGCTGAGATTATTGATTATACATGGTGGGACCAGCGTGCTGGACAGGTTAGGATAATCCAATTAATCTGATTTTGGAATCGTAAGGTAGCATGTGAGCACTTGATTGAGGCACGTGCATGCCACACTTGTACAATTGTCTAGTGTGAATCCGTGGACGGTCACGCTCGCATTTTGTACCATTCAAGTACATCATACAACTCAGTTTCATTTAAGCTTGTTTTCGAGTGGAATTTTTTTTTTTTATTTTTAAGAATTTTGGAACACCTAAACCGTCCTGCACCCAGCATTGATGATAATACCTACTAAAAATGAGGCCGATCCAACTCATTAAGTGGGCCACACCATAAAAGACAATGGACACCGCTAAAGGCTTCCAAATTCAATGTGGCCCACCTGATAACTATATCGACTTGACTTTTGTTTTGTTTCATCATCAAGGTGGGTGCACCTGTTGGATGTGTTGGATGTGACACGCAATATATGGACCCATGATGCAGGGCCCCACCACTATTAATTTAGACAATCTAGATATAAGTAAGTGTGAGAATAAGCTACATCCAACCCTTTGAAAAAATCAAACCCGTCCACTGATAGGGCAGCCACACTATATAAAATAAGGTATATCAGCTGATAAAAAAAAAATAAAAAAAATACAAGACTTATATTTTGTTATTTATCAGTGGCTATACATTATTTTATATCTTGTGGCCACCTGATGAGTGGATGGGGCTGATCTTTTGCACAAGGTGATTCTCATGGTGATACCAATTCTATTGAATGGGTTGGATGTTGCGTGTACATGACATGTTGAAAATTATTCACACGGTGGACCGAAGCTTATCATCCAACTGGCTGTATAAACTATTTAAGAGCTTTTTTAGGGCGACGCGGTTGTACAGCTCATGTATATGCCACACATGTGCCATCATGGCATGATCGATCCAAAATCCAATCCGTCCATTAGAAAGCACCACTTTATTGATGACAGCCCAAGAATCAGATAGAGCCACTGGTCACGTGACTACAGTTTGAAAAATAAATATACGGCTCCGAAAACTTGGCTGAAGATTTCTAAGCTATCCACCGGTTTCCAATATTGGACCCACGTGCTGATTGGATCAGTTTTTTTTTTTCGGAAAACCATGTATAAGGTCTGACCAACCTGATGGATGGATTAATTCCAACACCTACTTGCCATGTTGGCACCGTGTGTCGTGTGTGCACTAGGGGCCATACCTAATCCATCTACAGGATGCGCCAAATCAGCCCAATACAAAAACACGAGGGGATCGGACCACGGGGAACAGTAGAAATCAAGAGGCCCACCATTGAAACCTTCTCGATGGTGTTTGGGTCACACCGTGCTCTATATATGCTTAGGGCTGTACACGAACCGGGCTAGCCTGGTTAACTCACTTGACTCGACTCGAAAAAGTTCAACTCGGCCCGACCTGGAATTGAGTTTGGTCTGGGACCGGCTATTTTCTTCAGCTTGAAATTGAGTTCGGGCCGAGTTCGAATAGGTCCCAGTTCGGCCCGACTTGGTCCGAAACCCGACTCGACTTGGCCCAACTCAGCCCTACCCGGCCCAACTCAGCCACACACACACACACACACACACACACACACACACACACACATATATATATATATATCGAGTGTAAAGCGGTCATCCGTGAGGTCGAGCTGGGTGGGCCTCACCGTGATGCCTTTCGAAAATCAACACCGTCCACCAGATGCACCATTCCATGGTGAGCCTGGACGGCCCAAAATCAAGTCAATCCGTGACTCAGGTGGGCCACACCATCTAAAACCATAAGTATACATGCTAAAAACATATAAAAGCACTGGTGGGACCCACCTGAGTTTTCCATGCACCCGAAACTTGGTCTCGAACCCTCATTCAAGTGGGACACACATAATGGATGAAATTTGGATTTGCCAAAAACATCTCGGTGGGCCCTCAAAAATAGTTATGAATGTTTTAATGGTGCACGACCCCTCTGCACTTCTGTATGTGGTGTGGCCCGCTAAGGTCACGGATTGACTTGATTTTGGGCCGTCCAGGCTCACCATGGAATGGTGCATCTGGTGGACAGTGTTGATTTTCGAAAAGAATCACGGTGGGGCCCACCCAGCTCGACCTCACGGACGACCGCTTTACGCTCGAGCGCATAGTACCTTTTCCCTATATATATATATGGAAAAGGTACAATGTGCTCGAGCTGACGATAAGCTCCAGTGAGGTCAAGCTGTGTGGGCCTCACCGTGATGTGTTTCGACCATCAACACCGTGCATTTGATGGGTACCCTTTAAATTATAGGATATCCCAAAAATCAACCGTATATGGAACTTAGGTGGGCCATACCATCTAAAATTATGTGAAGACACTGTTAAAACATATAAAAGTACTTGGTGGGGCCCACCTGAGTTTTGCATGCACCTGAAACTTGGTCTGAACCCTCATTCAAGTGGGACACACATAATGGATGGGCTAGATTTGCAAACTACATCTCGGTGGGCCCTCAAAAATGGTTATGAATGTTTTAATGGTGCACGGCCCCTCCCCACTTCTGTATGTGGTGTGGCCCACACAAGTCACGGATTGACTTGATTTTTTAGACCTAGGCCCACGATGGAATGGTGCATCTGACTAATGGGGTAGATGTTTGAAACGTATCACGGTGGGGCCCACACAGCTCGACCTCATGGGGCGTTAAAATCAGCTCTAGCGCATTGTACCTTTTCCCACACACACACACACACACACACACACACACACACACACACATATATATATATATATATATATATATATATATATAAATCCTTCCTGTAACCATTTGAGACAGAGAAGTGAGAATGCCGCCTGACCCATGAACTTGCTGTAAGGTCTGAAACTGACCCAAACTTGGCTTGAACTCGTCCGATTACTTACCGGGCCGAGTTTGGGCTAGACATGTTGCCCTGATGACCGGCCCAGACCGGGTTCGGGCTGGGTTTAGCTGGTGACTGGGGGCCGGGTTGAGCCCAGTTCGACTCGGATTGGCCCAATGTACAACCCTATATATGCCATCTAATCCATTCCATTCAGAAGATGTAACCCCACAGGACACGGATTGTGTACTACCCCTGCCCGTCCCTAGCTCCAAACGGGCAGGTTTGTGGGCGGGCCCACCGTGATGTATCTGTACATCCAAACCGTCAATCCAATTTCTCATATTATTTTAAGGCATGAACACATAAATGAGGCATATCCAACGCTCAGGTGGACCACACCAACTAATAAGCTTGGTTGCATTAAAATGCACAAAGCATTAAATATCAGTTGCATTAAATGCAAGAGTCATCTGTGGTGTGGTCCATTTGATCGTTGGATCTGTCTCATTTTTGTTTTGATGCCTTAAAATAATCTGATAAAAGGGATAGACCCTTTGGATGTACATATACATCACGGTGGGCCCACCCCACAGAACTGCCCGTTTGGAGCTAGGGACGGGGGGGTAGTACGCAATCCGTGTCCAACCCCACAAGGATGAATTGACACACTAAAAAATGAGACCAATCAAAAAATCATGTGGGACACAAGGCCCTACATAAAGGATGGATTGGATGTCAAGCACATGTCACGGTGGCCCACAAGTAGGGGCAAGATAATACAAAAAGCTCCATTGTTTTTTTTTTTTTTTTTTTTTTAAAATTTTTTTTATTAGCTTGTTAGTACATAACACAGTCAGTTCACACTTCACTTTTAGCCACCCCCACTAGGGAAACGATGCCATGACGTCGGTGTTGAAACGAGGTATCTTTCACTCAGTCTACCACTTGAGCTATGGATCTGGGTGTTGTATAGCCTTTGAGCTCCCCTTTGTGAATATAAACTTCCTTGAGAAAAAAAAAATTGTCAGACATTTGTAACATAAAAATGGTAGGTACTTGATGTAGAGTGGGTCACGGATGATTTTATGGGCAAGGACTAGAAAAGGCCCGATCGAAGGTGAAAGTGATCCAGACCATCAGAATCTTAAAATGAACGTATCTCGCAAACCGAAATGAGTTATCCGACCTGCCATATATGATTTTGAGGTAGGACGGGCTACTTTAGCCACCCAACCCTGCTGTGCCGGTTTACTCACGTCGGATTTCTGAGATTTTATTAGATCAATGGTTGAATTTCCATTTTATTTTGGTTTTATTATTTATAGTAAATTTTAGTTTAATTATAACTCTTCATCCGTTGAGCTTTATAAGTTGCGTCCAACATGAAAAGTGCTTAGAATAATTAGGAGAATCACATGATTGAGCCAAATAGGACACTATTTTCGGCCGAAAACACATCTATAAATTTGAAGTTTACTATTTATAGTAAGTCACGATTTCTAGGTGTTTTAATTATAGTTTAATTTCGAAACTTCTTCCAAGGTTTAGTATTCCTATTTAAAGGGTTGTAAACTCATTTATTTCAATTATCAATCAATTTATGAATTTCTAGAAATTATTCTTATTTTCTTCTTCTTCTCGTGGATTTGAGGTATCTCTACGAGGAGTCCAGAAAAGCTCTGTGAATTTGAATTTGGAGTAGTTACCCCCGAGGAAGACGTTCTCGACCTCATCACGTTCATCCCTACATCAATATTGAAAAAACGTTAAGTATCTCATAGCATCCACTTGTTTCTAATATTGTGGCCCGCATGCTGAGTGGACCAGATTTATTCTTGGGGAAACATCTAAAGAGTCAAAATAACCTGATGGGTGGATTGGAACTCGTGCCATTGTGCCATGCTCGCACACGTGTGCCATGTGTTGTATTTTGTTTTAAAATAAAATTAAATTTGAAATTTGAGATTTTCGGTGTTTTCCCTCCACGTTAAAATTTTGGTGTTTTTGAGGTGTGGGTTTTGTCCCACATCGGATTTGAGAAAGAAAATTCTCTTGTTTATAAGATAGACTTTTTGCCTTGGGCTTGAGCCCCCTTCAGGGGGCATGTGAATTTGGTCATGGGGGGACTATGCCAATAGCTCTAATCTATGTCATTGACCACACACATGCGCGCGCGCCGAACCGAGCCGAGCAGAGTCCGAGTCCGTGTTCGTGTGCGTGACGCGACGCGACGGGACAGGCTAGGCATGAGCGCGGGTGTGGGTACGATGTGAGTGTACTCGCGTGGGTGTGTGTGTATGGGTACTCACAGGACTTTATTTGCAAGAGTGTACTCGCACTCACGCCTTTTCGTTTTAAACCAGAGAGATGCATCCCTTCCGGTTGGTTGCACCTATTGGGTTTAAACCCAACGGACCTAACCTTTTGTAAAGGGTGCTTATGCACCACTTCAGAGTCTATATAAAGACTAGCGATTCCAGTTTTAAAATATGAAAATTATTAACTCTCTTATAAAACTCTCTCTGATTTGGTTTAAGAATTTTACTGAGTTTATTGCCGAGTCAACTCACCACTTTCGGATTAAACTGCAAGTGGTTCTAGCTCGCGTACAGTGAGTGCACCGCTGGGACCGGGTCATAGTCGTTATATCCCGGAGGTCAATTGCTCTGGAAACCTATTGCACTTGGGACACTGTCCAAGGGAAGAAAATTCGATTTCAAGCCGAGTGACACAGTCACACCTCGACTCAATTTAATAAGTTCTTTCTCAAAATTTTATTTTTCTTTTTTGGTTCTCGATTTTAATAGTCAATTTAATTCAACCAAATATTTCAACAATCTTGAAATCGAATTTGTTGAATTATATAGACTATGGCTGCAGTAACAGTAAATGCTTCTATTGAGTTAGTCAAAATCGAACTGTTCGCTGGATAATGCTTTAAACGGTGGAAACAAAAACTGATGTTCGCTCTGACCACCCTGAAAGTTTCATACACTTTATCTGAATCATTTACTATAGATCCAGCAAATCAAACTAAAGTAACAGATAAAAATAATTGTAAAAACTATATTCTAAACTCTTTATCTAACGAACTATATGATGTGTATGCTTCTTACGTGTTTGCTAAAGACATATGAACTGCCTTAGAAAAGAAATACATATTGGAATATGCAGGCGCTAAGAAACATGCAATTGCTAATTTCCTTCATTATGAAATGACAGACGATAAACCTATCACAAATCAAATTCATGATTTTCAAAGTTTAGTACACGAACTATCGACAAAAGGAATTAAGTTGGATGAAGTGTTTCTGTCAGGAGCGCTAATAGAAAAGTTACCGCCCTCGTGGAAAGAATATAAGAATAGAATGAAACATAAAAATAACGGTGTTTCTTTGGAAACCACTATCGTACACATATGAATAGAGGAGACCAGTAGAATCAAGGACCAAAAAGAAAATGGAAAGGAGATAGATTCAAAGGCAAATCTTGCGGAATCAAGTCGGACAAATAATAAGAAAAATGACAATTGTCATAACTGTGGCAAACCTGGACATTACGTAAATAAATGCAAGCTCAAAAAGAAGAATGCAAACAATCAATTCAAGAAAAAATGAAACTGCTATAACTGTGGAAAGCCAAGGCATTACATTAAAACCTGTCGGCTTAAGAAAAACAAAGATAAGCCGTAAACTAATCTTACAAAAACAGGCGATGAGTCTGACATGGTAGTAGTTGTGGTGTCAGAAGTCTTCCTTTTAAACAACTTGGAGTGGATACTAGACACTGGTGCAACTAGGCACGTGTGCAAGGATCATAACATGTTTGCCTCCTACCAAGTATTAGGAGATGATGAACAGGTGTTCATGGGTAATGCTAGAACATCTCCAGTTGTCGGGAAAGGGAAAGTACTTCTGAAACTGACTTCTGGAAAGACACTAATGTTGAATGATGTCCTACATGTGCCTGACATAAGAAGAAACTTGGTCTCTGCTTCGCTCCTCAATAAGGCTGGTATCAAGTTAGTATTTGATTTAGATAAGCTTGTAATGATTAAGAATGAAACTTTTGTTGGTAAAGGATACTGTAGTGATGGTTTATTCATTGTAAATGTATCCAATGATGATAATAAGAAGACATCTATGCTAATAGCTATAATCTATGCCATTGACCACACATGCACGCGTGGGTTGAGCCGTGCTGTGCTGAGCCGAGCCGAGCCGAGTCTGAGCCCGTGTTCGTGTGCGCGACGTGAAGTGATGGGACGGGCTGGGCATGGGCGCTGGCACAGGTGCGGGTGTGGGTACGGTGTGAGTGTACTTGAGTGGGTGTGTGTGTGGGTACTCGCGAGACTTTATTTGCAAGAGTGTACTCGCACTTGCGCCTTTTCGTTTTAAACCAGAGAGATGCATCCCTTCCGGTTGGTCGCACCTGTTGGGTTTAAACCCAACGGACCTAACCTTTTGTAAAGGGTGCTTATGCACCGCTTTGGAGTCTATATAAAGACTATCAATTCCAGTTTCAAAATACGAAAATTATTAACTCTCTTATAAAACTCTCTTTGATCTGGTTTAAGAATTTTACTGAGTTCATCGCTGAGTCAACTCAGCACTTTCGGATTAAACTGCAAGTGGTTCTAGCCCGTGTACAGTGAGTGCACTGCTTGGACCGGGTCATAGCCGTTGTATCCTGGAGGTTAATTACTCTGGAAACCTATTGCACTTGGGACGCTGTCCAAGGGGGGCAAATTTGATTTCAAGTCGAGTGACTCAGTCACGCCTCGACTCAATTCAATAAGTTCTTCTTTCTCAAAATTTTATTTTTCTTTTTTGGTTCTCGATTTTAATGGTCAATTTAATTCAACCAAATATTCCAACAATCTTGAAATCGAATTTGTTGAATTACATAGACTATGGCTCCAGTAACAGTAAATGCTTCTGCTAAGTTATCCAAAATCGAACCGTTCGCTGGAAAATGCTTTAAACTGTGGAAACAGAAACTAATGTTCGCTTTGACCACCTTGAAAGTTTCATACACTTTATCTGAATCATTTACTATAGATCTAGCAAATCAAACTGAAGTAACAGAGGAAAATAATTGTAAAAACTATATTCTAAACTCTTTATCCAATGAACTATATGATGTGTATGCTTATCACATATCTGCTAAAGACATATGGACTGCTTTAGAAAAGAAATACATATTAGAATATGCAGGCGCTAAGAAACATGCAATTGCTAATTTTCTTCATTATGAAATGACAGACGATAAACCTGTCACAAATCAAATTCATGATTTTCAAAGTCTAGTTCATGAACTATCGACAGAAGGAATTAAGTTGGATAAAGTTTTTCTGTCAGGAGCACTAATAGAAAAGTTACCGCCCTCCTGGAAAGAATATAAGAATAGAATGAAACATAAAAAAGAACGATGTTTCTTTGGAAACCACTATCGTACTCATACGAATAGAGGAGACCAATAGAATTAGGGACCAAAAAGAAAATGGAAATAAGATAGATTCAAAGGCAAATCTTATGGAATCAAGTCGGACAAATAATAAGAAAAATGGCAACTATCATAACTGTGGTAAACCTGGACATTATGCAAATAAATGCAGGCTCAAAAAGAAGAATGCAAACAATAAATTCAAGAAAAAGGGAAACTGCTACAACTGTGGAAAGCCAGGGCATCACATTAAAACCTGTCGGCTTAAGAAAAATAAAGATAAGCCGTAGACTAATCTTACAGAAACAGGCAATGAGTCTGACATGGTAGTAGCTGTGGTGTCAGAAGTCTTTCTTGTAAACAACTTAGAGTGGGTACTAGACGCTGGTGCAACTAGGCACGTGTGCAAGGATCGTAGCATGTTTACATCCTACTAAGTATCAGGAGATGATGAACAGGTGTTTATGGGTAATGCTAGAACTTCTCCAATTGTAGGGAAATGGCAAGTACTTCTGAAACTGACTTCTGGAAAGACTCTAATGTTGAATGATGTCCTACATGTGCCTGACATAAGAAGAAACTTGGTCTCTGGTTCATTCCTTAATAAGGCTGGTGTCAAGTTAGTATTTGATTCAGATATGCTTGTAATGACTAAGAATGAAACTTTTGTTGGTAAGGGATACTGTAGTGATGGTTTATTCATTGTAAATATATCCAATGATAATAATAAGAAGATATCTAGTTCTGTTTATATCATTGAACCTTTTTATCTATGGCATAGTAGATTAGGTCATGTGAATAAAGAAAATGAAAAGATTAGGTTTTTTACCTAATATATCTAATGAAGAATTCAAAAAATGTGATACATGTGTAGAATGAAAATTCATTAGAAAATCCTTTAAACGAATAGAAAGATCATATGTTCTTTTAGAATTAATATACAGTGACTTAGGTGATTTTAGAAATCACATGTCTAGAGGTGGAAAAAGATATTACATAACTTTTGTAGATGATTACTCTAGGTTCACTAGAGTCTATTTATTAAGAAACAAAGATGAAGCTTTAGATGCTTTTTCTAAATACAAAATTGAAGTTCAATATCAGTTAAATATAAAAATTAAAAGACTTAGAATAGATGGAGGAGGAGAATATGAATCTTCTTAATTTAGAGAATTATGTGAAAAGAGTGAAATAGTTCACGAAACTACAGCTCCTTATACACCAGAACAGAATGGAATAACAGAATGTAAGAATAGAACTCTAAAATAAATGATGAATAATATGTTAAATAGTTCAGACTCACCCTCAAATATGTGGGGAGAAGCAATTTTGTCTACTTGTTATATCCTAAATAGAATTCCTTCTAAATCTTTTGAACAAACACCTTATGAACTTTCGAAGAATCATGTTCCTAGTTATAAATATATTAAAGTGTGGGGGTATCTTGTTAAAGTAGGATTGCCTGAAACTAAGAAAAGAAAATTAGGCCCTAAAACGACCGACTGTGTATTTATAGGTTATGCACAAAACAGTGCAGCTTACTGGTTTCTAGTTTTAAAAACTAAGAATAATATTCTAGATCATAATACAGTTATAGAAGCTAGGGATACAAAATTCTTTGAGAACGTATTTCCTATGAAATCTAAATCTATAGGAATAGAGGAAGTCAATGAATCAGATATCGTGTCTACTAGTAAAAATGCTTACGAGAAAGTAGTAGAAGAAATAAAATAAAAAAAGTACTAGGGTTAGAAGAGAAACTAATCTAGGAGATGGTTTTTTCACCTTCTTAGTAGAAAATGATCCTACAACCTATATAAAAGCTATTAACTTTCCAGATGCTACCTTTTGGAATGAAGCAATAAATGATGAGTTGTAATCTATAATATCTAATAATATTTGAAAACTTGTAGATCTACCACCTAGAAATAAACCAATAGGCTGTAAATGAGTGTTTAGAAAGAAACTAAAACCAGATGAAACTATTGATAAGTTTAAGGCTAGGTTGGCAGCAAAAGGCTTTAAACAAAAGGAAGGAATAGATTACTTTGATACATATTTCCTTGTAACTATAATTACAACAATCAGGGTTTTAATAGCGATAGCCTCCATATACAAACTGGTGGTACACCAGATTGACGTTAAGACAACTCTCCTAAATGGAGACTTAGAAGAAGAAATATATATGGAGCAACCTGAGGGTTATAAGATATCAGGTAAAGAAAAAAAAGTATGTATATTAATTAAATCACTATATGGTTTAAAATAAGCTCCTAAACAATGACATGAAAAATTTGATGGTATTTTAAAATCAAATGGTTATCATATAAATGATGTAGATAGATATGTATAGTGTAAAATTTCTAAAAATGATTATGTTATTATATGCCTTTATGTTGATGACATGCTTATTTTTAGAACTAATATTAAATTAGTTAATGCAACTAAGAAATTCTTGTCATCTAAGTTTGACATGAAAGACTTAGGAGAGACTAGTGTAATCTTGGGTATCAAAGTAACCAGAAAAAATAGTGTTATTATATTATCACAATCTCATTACATTGAGAAGATATTGAGAAAGTTTAACCATTTTGACTGTTTACCTGTCAGTACTCCTTATGATTATAATGTGACTCTCATGAAGAATATAGAAAATAGTGTGTCTCAGTTGGAATATTCTAGAATAATTGGTAGCTTCATGTATCTAACAAACCGCACTAGACCAGACATAGCTTTTGCAGTAGGAAGGCCAAGTAGATATACATATAGCCCTGGAAAAGAGCATTAGAATGCGTTGTCTAGGATTTTGAGATACCTAAAAGACAGTTTGGCCTATGGTTTACATTATACTGGTTATCCTGCTGTATTAGAAGAATATAGTGATGCTAACTGGATCAGTGATTCAGATGAGACAAAATCTACTAGTGGATATGTCTTCACTTTGGGTGGAGGAGCAGTATCTTGGAAGTCTATCAAACAGACATATATTGCTCGGTCGACTATGGAATTCGAGTTTATTGCCTCAGAAAAGGCTGGATTAGAAGCTGAGTGGCTTATAAATCTCTTAGCTGATATATCATTGTGGCCAAAGCTTGTATCAGCCGTGTCGATTCATTGTGACTGTCAAATAGCTATAGCGAAAGCAAAAACTAAAAGATATAATGGAAAGAACAAGCATATTAGACTCAGACACAACATAATGAAACACATGTTGCGTGATAGAGTCATATCTATTGACGTTGTGAGGTCAGAAAAGAATCTAGCAGATCCTCTGACCAAAGGACTATCTAAAAGGTTAGTCAATGATACATCGAAGGGAATGGGGCTGAGCCTAATATATGAGCTGCCAGTATCGGCAACCCAACCTATACAAGTGGAGATCCCATGAGATAAGTTTAATGGGTAAACAACAAGACACGAGGTAGACGATTGTATTGAGTTATTTGAGCCCCTTTTATGGTG
Organism: Magnolia changhungtana; assembly: GCA_030180095.1. NCBI lineage: Eukaryota > Viridiplantae > Streptophyta > Magnoliopsida > Magnoliales > Magnoliaceae > Magnolia > Magnolia changhungtana. The sequence continues at coordinate 16,893,102 of JASAUF010000617.1, forward strand.
TATAGTGCGAGTAGCAACGCAGAAGGATGAGTGTTTAGAACTCTTAATGGATCTATAACCATATATTTGGTAGTGTATACAGTTGCTACATACACTTGATGGAATTCACCTATATAGGTGTGGAGGTGGAGGCCGCTTCATATGAGAATCTAGGTAAATTCTCTAGAGCACTCATGAAATCCAGGTAATGGTGTATGGTCGAAACGCACCAAACCGCAGAATCACTTGCAGAGGAAGAGTTGTGTGAGTGGCATCACTACCAAAAAAATGAGCAAAGGCTACGGTCCATGCTAGCTTTTGGCTACGGATATAAACCGTAGCAATATTGCTACGGCTTAAAACCGTAGCTAAAAATAATAAAATCGTAGCTAAAAGTTATTTCCACCACTCGTGGCTCCACCATGTGGTAGCCCCATAAGAGACTCTACGAGGCCCATTAAAATGTGTGTGCTCCATCTAACACGTCTATCCATTTTTAAATATCATTTTAGAAAAGATCCTAAAAAAGGAAGTAGATTGAAGGCTCAAGTGGACCACATAACAGGAAATAATGGAGATTAAATTTGTACCATTGATCAATGGTGTGGTTTAATTGGACCTTAGATTTGCCTATTTCTTGGGGTAATTCTCTATAAAATAATTACAAAATTAATTGACGGAGTGGATATGGCAAATACATCTCGATGGACTCCACAAAGCAGTTGACAGGACCCTCCGTCCCCTACTTGTTAGAATCATGCGAACGCTGAGGTGAGGTGAGGAATGGCACAAAGGCTACGGTCCAAAGGATTTTAGCTACGGTCGAAAGTTGTAGAAAATAAAAATGCACAAATACTCAGCCCACGTGTCTATTTCTCTCATTCCCCCTCTCACAAATTGAAATTTTCATAGCCCGTGTGTCCATTTCTCTCATTCCCCCTTACAAACTGAAATTTTCATCTCCCTCCCACTCGTGAGATAAAAAACCTAAACCATCCCCTCTCTCTCGATCTCCCGCGCGTCCCTCTCTCTCTCTCTCTCTCTCTCTCTCTCTCTCTCTCTCTCGATCTCTCAAACCCTCTCTCACAAATACTCCCCTCTCACGAACCCATCTTCTCTCCCCAGCCACCCCCTCTCTCAAAATCTCATGAAGACTCCCCTCTCACGACATAATCCGAGTCCATTTTAGGTACGCAAGACCCATTTTTCTCTTTTGAATATTCAGATTTTTTTTTATTTTTATTTTTTTTTGTGGAATTAGATTGGGGGTTTGAGGAGGTATTGATTATATTGATTAGGGGTTTGAGGGGGTTCAGAGATTCAAGTATACTTTGACTTATGTTTCTGATTTTTGTTCTTTATAGTTTGGATTGGAAAAATAATGACCTGTTTTTCAATCCTTGTATGTAACTATTAGTTTATATCTGTTTGTAAATTCATCCCTTGGGAAACAAATCTTAAGTATATATAATGAAAAGGGTGTTTAATCACATGGTCGAGAGTGGGTTTGAACGGGATCAGTATTTGAGGAACAAAATGTTGTTGATGCATGTGAAGTGTGGGATGATGATTGATACCCACCGGTTGTTTGATAAAATGCCTGAAAGGAACTTGGTGTCTTGGAACACCATTATAGGAGGGCTGGTTGACTAAGATGATTTTATTTTTAAGGTTATTCTCGCTCTCTCAGATGATTTTGTTTTTAAATTTTTAGTAAATTCATCGATTCATAGGTATGATTTCTTCGAACCGATAATCAGCAGTTCTTAAGGTTTGCTAACTTTGGTGATTTTTCTACTCGAAATTTTCAGTGAATAGTTTTAGTAATTTCACAACCTTGAATACCGAATGGTTGAGCTGCTATCAGGTGGGCCCCACTATGGGATCTCCTTTGTCTGAAAATCAGGTTTTTCCATCTATCAGGTGGATGAAAGTAAACTGAAGAAATAGACTAAAGTAGTCTTGAACAAGTTTCTTTTTCGCGGTTGATTTGTTCCATTTGATCTGGCCCTCTGGATGTTAGGCTAGATTATCTTTTTGCCAAAGCATCCACACAGTGGAGTCCAGCTGATGGATATCTTGTATGTTTTGCAATCTTGCCACATGACACATTTGACAGTGTGGATCGTGTTCAGGCTATTCATTGTGTAGAATTGACAAATCATTTCAATGTGATTTAGAGTAATTTGAGTTGATTCTGATGGTGTAGAAGTTGTAATTTGTTGATAGTTGCATAAAAGGATTTATAGAAGTTGTAATTTGTTGCTTTGAGCATCCTCTCTTAACATTTTAACTGAACTGATTTGATGCCGGTACAAGTGCTAGCATATCCACTTGCTACCTGTAGCCGCATGCATGTAGGCACAGAAAACAAAGATTGCCGGTGGGCATCAGCTCTATCACTTTTGTAAGGTGTTGAGGTTATTTGTTCTAATGCAAACTAGTAAATATGCAGAATTCTGCTTGTGATTTTATTTTTTTGCAGATGCCAAACTACTTTATGAATTGTCAATTACATTATTTACTAATCACTAGAATGCATGATTTTCATTTATTTTGGTAATGGTTAAGTGAGATGGAATTCCTATTCCTAATCACACTCTTGGATAAATTCTAGTATGAAAACCATAATATAAACATGATTTTCTCTTTTCATTCCATGTTATTTCCTCTCTCTCTCTCTCTCTCTCTCTCTGTCTCTCTCTCTGTTGTTCTTTTTTTTTTTTTTTTTTTTTGTTTTTGTTTTTTTAAACAATGTCATTTACCTCTTCACAGCATGTTATGTCAGAACCCTTTGAGCCATCACCTTTCATGCCTCCTGTTACCAAGGGGTTTGATAACAACTTTGATGCAATGACTAGTAGGTAACAAAGAAGCCAAGTTGCCGCCTTAGTTAGATCATCAACTAGTGAAAAAGAGGCCGGTTCGAAGGAGAGCAACCTGGTGAAGATTAGATAAAAGTTGTGGTATGTTGCTTCCATTCTTTACTACCAGCCACTCACCATCTAAGACGTTTGTCCGCTAAGCATGGTAAATGTTTTGATCCAGAAAGCTTGGTGGTGCTCATATGCTACCTACTTGCTAAATTTTTATTGGGATCCATTATATTGACACTTAACATCATGGTTTCATACAAGAAAGCAGTCTTGATTTTGAATTAACTCTTGAAATCATGGATTTTTTCTTTCTGCATCATAGCTTTTATCTGCACTGCATCCATCACAAACTGTAATGCTAACTCATTGATGGTTTTTTTATGTTTTGTATATTTGAGAGTGCATGCCAAATTTATTGAAATTGTCATTTGTGAGCAAGAACTTATCTATTGTGCATGCAACTGTTCCACTGATGCAAGCTGAAGTTGTTGCTGCTCCTGCTTATTCAGAATCCCAATGATTTCTGCATGTTGTTCCATTTTGCATGCCAGGTTTGAAAAAGGCCTTTGAACAAGGAGCTGTCTCGAAAAGACGAGGATATTGTAACCGTCTATGATAATGCATACTTACTGTTCATGAGCCAAAGCTAAAGGTTTGATTGTTTATCTGCTGCTTCATAATGCTATGTTGAATTATTTATGTCTCTCCTTTTTACGGTCTCTGATAAATCCTGTTTGTACTTTCAGTGTTCTACTTAGCATGTTGTATCTATAAAGATGTGCACACTTTTTTCTTATGTTTGGAAGTGTAATCAATGCTCACTCTCTCAAGTATTCAAGACATATTGCATAGATTTGAAGCTTAAACATATTGCATAGATTTGATATGCTTAAATCTATATATTTACATGTTGACAATAATATTGCTTTATGGCTTCATTTGTAGAGACTTTATTAATCTATAGAAATATTCCATGCTATGTCTTTTCTTCTCCTGTTTCTAGATATCTTCCTAAGCATCTTAGCAAACCCAAGTTCAATCCCCACTGCTCTATGTGATGTGGTCTATTTAAACACTTGATGTGCCTTAAATTTCTAGAATCTATAGGTGTAAATGATCTCCGACAACCAGTTGTAGTTTAGCTAATGAAATCCGTTTCTTGTGCCAATGTGGTGTTTGATAAAGGCGCTCAATATTTAAGATTTCATCAATCGATGAAGAACAATTTTGATGATGATAAAGAGCATTTTTTTCATCTATGTATGAAGTAAATTTGATGTATAAATTATAGGTTTTTTTAAAATTTATTTTTATTTTTTATGTTTGATTTTTTATTGCATGAAAATTAAGCTGAAAATCGAGAAAGGGTTTGGTTTTTCGTTTGCACATGTGATATAAATCATTTTTTAATATTATATTATAAGCTTTTAATTTGAATTTAATGCTGAAATCTTGGGTTTGTTCTTTCTTTTGTTTAATTTTGTTTGCCAGGAATTGAAGTTTTAAACCAAGAAAAGGTTTGATTTTTAGATTGAATGTGTCAGAGCTTGTGGTTTATTTATTTATTTTTCTTTCTAAGGTTTGGGTCTGATATTGGAATCAATGTTTTTTTTTTTATTATTATCTTTTATTGTTTCGAAGATTGGAATCTCATTGGTTTGTTTACTATGTTAAAGTTAAAAAGAAAGTATTAAGTGCTTTGGGAAAGAAGACTTGTGATGCATGAAATGGATGATGAATGTATTCGCGAATATAAATGAAAATAAAAAACTTATAATATGTGTGTGTGTGTGTGTGTGTGTGTGTGTGTGTGTGTGTGTGTTATCAATGGAGGATACCTTGTTTAGGGGGACATGAAATTCTTGTAGCTTATGGTATGGTGCCCCAATATTGGTTGTGTGTTACTAATATGTAGTAGATAATACTAGGTTCAATAGTAGATAATACTAGAGAATACCTAAACTTAAACCTAAAATAATATTCTTTTAATGGTGAGCGTTACTCTCCCCATTGTCTTCTATGTTGGGATCTACTACTGCTGTGGATCTGCCTCTTTCTTTGTCTCGTGCCATGAAATAATATTCTTTTGACAGTATGAGTGCGGGAGCCAACACTTTCGGAGTTCGGACTCATTCTTTTGAAAAATAGAAAAATGAGAATATTAGTAAATATGGATTTTTTTGTTAAGAAGAAAATGGAAGGTAAAGAAGAGACATAACTGAAACTTTGCACTGTGAAAAGTAATATTAACCATCTTACTTTCCTCGTTGAATTTGACGTCCAAGAAATTTTCCTCAGTTCCTGAGATTTGAGGCTCTCTTGAATATAAATTGTTGTTGATAAGTTCTTTCTTGCTATTAGTTTTGTTGGTCTGTAAGGAAAACCTTGGAAGCATACAATGGAAGGTAAGGAAAACCCTCAAGTTCCCTTCTTTAAATCATGAAAAGGTATTTGTGCTCTTTTCATTGAGTGGTTGGTCGATTACTTAAGCATGACAGTTATGCACATTCTTTCAGGTGGATGTTGCATGTGGGAGGATTGGAGCTACATATTTCAGATTCAAGCATCTGGTACGTCTCTTATTAAGAATGCACATGATTGGAGTGACCTGACCATTTGGACAGGCCGTATTTATGTATTTGCTCAAAATTGATGGAGCAGACTTGGATGTGCGTCGGAGCTATCCGGATGAGCGGGGGTCCCTGAAAGGTGGGAACCGCTGTTATGACCATGATGAAGCTGTTCATTTCCTATGAACGGCATTGGAGGGGCTTGACCATTTGGACATGCTGTGTTTATGTATTTGCTCAAAATTAATGGATCAGATCCGGACGTGCGTCAGATATATCCGGATGAGCGGGGGTTCCTGGAAGGTGGGAACCGCTGTTATGACCATGATGAAGTTGTCCATTTCCTATGGATGGCATTGGAAGGGCCTGACCATTTGGATAGGCCGTGTTTATATTTGTATTTGCAGGGACCACACCCTTTACCTAAACCCGAACCCATTCTCAAATCCCAAAACCTATAACCTATAACCTATAACCTAAACCAAAACCTATAACCTAATCTAAAACTAAAACCTATAACCTAAACTCAATTCCCTAAAGCTAAACCTATACCTAATCCTAATCTCAACTCCCTAACCTAAACCTAAACATAAACTTGAACCCATTCTTAAATCCCAAAACCTATAACCTAAACCAAAACCAAAATTATAACCTAAACCCGAACCCATTCTCAAATCCAAAAATCATAACCTAAACCTATAACCTAAATCAAAACCTATAACTTAAACCAAAACCAAAACTTATAACTTAAACCCGAACCCATTCTCAAATCCCAAAACCTATAACCTAAACCTAAACCTAAACCTAAACCTAAACCTTAACCTAAACCTATAACTTATAACCTAAACCAAAACCAAAACCTATAACCTAAACCGGAACCCATTCTCAAATCCCAAAACCTATAACCTAAACCAAAACCAAAACCTATAACCTGGCCCGAACCCATTCTTAAATCCCAAAACCTATAACCTAAACCTAAACCTAAACCTTAACCTAAACCTATAACTTTTAAACCTAAACCAAAACCTATAACCTTAAAAACAAAACTTAAAACTTATAACCAAACAAAAACTCAAACCTAAAACCTATTCTCAAATCAAAACCAATAACCTAAACCCGAAATTCTCAAAACCAAAACCTATAACCTAAGCCGAACCCATTCTCAAACCCAAAACCTCAAAAACTAAAACCAAAACCAAAACCTATAACCTAAACCAGAACCCATTCTCAAATCCAAAAACCTATAACCTAAACCTAAACCTATAACCTATAACCTAAATCAAAACATATAACATAAACCAAAACCAAAACCTATAACTTAAACCCGAACTCATTCTCAAATCCCAAAACCTATAACCTAAACCTAAACCTTAACCTAAACCTATAACCTAAAACCTAAACCAAAATGAAAACTTATAACCTATAACCTAAACTAAAACAAAAAACCTATAACCTATAACCTAAACATGAACCCATTCTCAAAACCCAAAACCTATAACCAAAACCAAAACCAAAACCTATAACCTAAACCCGAACCCATTCTCAAATTCCAAAACCTATAACCTAAACCTAAACCTTAACCAAACCTATAACCTATAACCTAAACCAAAAGGCCTATAACAAAATCAAAACCTATAACCTAAACCCGAATCCATTCTCAAATCCCAAAACCTATAACCTAAACTAAAACCAAAACCTATAACCTAAACCCGAACCCATTCTCAAATCCCAAAACTTATAACCTAAACCAAAACCAAAACCTATAACCTAAACCCGAACCCATTCTCAAATCCCAAAACCTATAACCTAAACCTAAACCTTAACCTAAACCTTAACTAAAACCTATAACCTATAACCTAAACCTAAACCTATAACCTATAACCAAAACCAAAACCAAAACCAAAACTTATAACCTAAACTCCGAACCCATTCTCAAATCCCAAAACCCTAAACCTATAACCTAAACCTAAACCGAACCCATTTCTCAAACCTATAATCTTCAAAACCTATAACATTAACCTAAACCTAACCAAAACCTATAATCTATAACCAAAACCAAAACCAAAACATATAACTTAAACCCGAACCCATTCTCAAATTCCAAAACCTATAACCTAAACCTGCACCCATTCTCAAATCCCAAAACCTATATAACTAAACCAAAAACCTATAACCTAAACCAAAACCTATAACCTAAACCAAAACCAAAACCTATAACCTAAACCGAACCCATTCTCAAATCCTAAAACCTATAACCTAAACCTAAAACTAAAACCTATAACCTAAATCCGAACCCATTCTCAAATCCAAAACCAGTAACCTAAACCAAAACCTATAACCTAAACTAAAACCAAAACCTATAACCTAAACCCGAACCCATTCTCAAATCCCAAAACCTATAACCTAAACCAAAACTAAAACCTATAACCTAAACCCGAACCCATTCTCAAATCCAAAACCTATAACCTAAACTAAACCTTAACCTAACCTATAACCTATAACCTAAACCAAAACCTATAACCTAAACCTATAACCTCAGAACCTAAACCAAAACCTATAACCTAAACTAAAACCAAAACCTATAACCTAAACCCGAACCCATTCTCAAAATCCCAAAACCTATAACCTAAACCCGAACCCATTCTCAAAACCCCAAAACCTATAACCTATAACCTAAACCAAAACCTATAGCCTAGACCAAACTCAAAACCTATAACCTAAACCCGAACCCATTCTCAAATCCCAAAACCTATAACCTAAATCAAAACCAAAACCTATAACCTAAACTCAAATCCATTCTCAAATCCAAAACCTATAACCTAAACCTAAACCTTAACCTAAACCTATAAACTATAACCTAAACCAAAACCAAAACCTATAACCTAAACTCGAACCCATTCTCAAATCCCAAAACCTATAACCTAAACCAAAACTAAACCTATAACCTAAAGGCCGAACCCATTCTCAAATCCAAAACCTATAACCTAAACCTAAACCTTAACCTAAACTTGTAACCTATAATCTAAATCAAAACCTATAACCTAAACCAAAACTAAAACCTATAACCCAAACCCGAACTCATTCTCAAATCACAAAACCTATAACCTAGACATAAACCTTATCTTAAACCTATAACCTATAACCTAAATCAAAACCTATAACCTAAACCATAACCAAAACCTATAAACTAAACCCGAACCCATTCTCAAATCCAAAACCTATAACCTAAACATAAACCTTAACATAAACCTATAACCTATAACATAAATCAAAACCTATAACCTAAACCAAAACCAAAACCTATAACCTAAACCCGAACCCATTCTCAAATCCAAGAACCTATAACCTAAACCAAAACCAAAACCTATAACCTAAACCCAAACTCATTCTCAAATCCCAAAACCTATAACCTAAACCTAACCCTTAACTTAATCCTATAACCTAAAATCAAATCCCTAAACTTTAACCTATAACCTATAACCTAACCTAAAACTATACTTATAACCTAAAACTATTCCCAAATCCCAAAACCTATAACCTAAACCTAACCTTTCCCTAAACCTATAACCTAAACTCAATTCCCTAAACCTAAACCTACACCTAATCCAAATCTCAACTCCTAACCTAAACCTAAACTTAAACTTGAAAACCCAAACTTAAACCCAATCCCGAACCTGAACCCGATTTCTAAACCTAAACCATAACCCATTCTCAATTCCTAAAGTTATAACCTATAACCTAAACCTATAACCTTTTCCTAAACCTTTAACCTAAACCTAAACTTAAAACCTAAATGTATTCTCAAATCCTTAAACCCAAACCTATACCTAATCCTAATCTCAACTTGAAAACCCAAACCTAAACCTGATCCCGAACTCGAACCTGATTTCCTAAACTTAAACCTCAACCTATATTCAAGTTCCCAAAAGCTATAACCTATAACCTTAACCTAAACCAAAACCTTAACCTATAACCTATAACCTAAACTTAATTATAACCTATAGCCTAACCTTAACCTAAACCTTAACCCAAACCTATAACCTAAACCTAAACCAAAACCTATAATCATATGGTGAGACCATTTCATTTGTATCAATTTCATTCCTCTTTGAATTTTTTTTTTTAATTCATTAAGAAAAAAAAATGGTTATACATGATGCACTTCTTTCACTTTGTCTTTCTTTTCCTCAATGGGCATTCTAATTTATTATGAATGACATGACTGTTTGTAGGATGATGGAATATACGAAGCTGTTGAAATTTCATGGTGAAGTCAAGCACATTTCTCTAATGAAGCCAAAGATTTGTATTTTCAGCATTATTGTAATTGTAATTGTAATTGTAATTGATTGAATGAATTGGATTGTAATTGATTGAATAAAAGATTGTAATTGTAATTGATTGTAATTGAATAAATGAATGATTGTACAGGTGGTAATTGAATGAACAAAGGATTATATGTAATTTTTTAATGTACAAAATAGCTACGGATATTGACCGTAGCCATTAATCTGACAGGTGTAGCCTTTATTAATTTGGCATATTGCTACGGACTTTTCGATACAAATAATATCTGTAGCTGTTTGAAGTTTTGCTACAGATATAATTGTTACAGATTAAATCCGTAGCCATAGGTTCCAGACCTATTGTTACGGTACCTATGACTACGGTAGTTCTACGAACTAAAACCGTAGCCATAGGTCTATGGCTACAGATTTTATCCGTAGCCTTCGCCTGTTTTTTGGTGGTTATTGCTACGGATTATATCCCTAGCTGTTGGAACTTATAACTACGGATTAAATCCGTAGCCATAGGTTCCAAACCTATTGTTATGGCACCTACGACTACGGTCGTGCTACGGATTAAAACCGTAGCCATAGGTCTATGGCTACGGATTTTATCCGTAGCCTTTGCCCATTTTTCTGGTAGTGCATGTACTTGCGATCTATATTAAAAGGATTCAGGTTCAAGACTATGGTGTCACCTGATTCCTGTAAACCTGTCTTGCTTACTCTAATGTCGGTTCAAGTCTATGGTGACACCGACACCATTGCACAACTATTACGTTTTAATCCGAAAGAGTTTTATTTTAAAACATGTAGGGGATTATTGTATTTTGTTTTAAAATAGTATTAAATTTGAATTTTTAATTTTTCGGTGTTTTCCCTCCAAATTTAAATTTTGGTGTTTTTGAGGTATGGTTTTGTCCCACATTGGATTTGACAAAGAAAATTCTCTTGTTTATAAGATAGGCTTTTTGCCTTGGGCTTGAGCTCCATTTAGGGGGCATGTGAATTTGGTCCTTAGGGGGGGTGCGGCTATGCCAATAGCTCTAGTATATGTCATTGACCACACACGCGCGTGCGCCGAGTTGAGCCATGCCGTGCCGAGCCGAGTCCGAGTCCGTGTTCGTGTGCGCGTGCGCGATGGGACGGGACGAGCTGGGCGTGGACGCGGGTGCGGTGTGAGTGTACTCGCGTGGGTGTGTGTGTATGGGTACTCGCGGGACTTTATTTGCAAGAGTGTACTCGCACTTACACCTTTTCATTTTAAACCAGAGAGATGCATCCCTTCTGGTTGGTCGCACCTGTTGGGTTTAAACCTAATGGACCTAATCTTTTGTAAAGGGTGCTTATGCACCACTTCAGAGTCTATATAAAGACTACCGATTCCAGTTTCAAAATACGAAAATTATTAACTCTCTTATAAAACTCTCTCTGATCTGGTTTAAGAATTTTACTGAGTTCATCGCTGAGTCAACTCAGAACTTTCAGATTAAACTGCAAGTAGTTCGAGCCCGCGTACAGTGAGTGCACCACTGGGACCGGGTCATAGTCGTTATATCCTGGAGGTCGATTGCTCTAGAAACCTGTTGCACTTGGGACGCTGTCCAAGGGGAGCAAATTCGATTTCAAGCCGAGTGACTCAGTCACGCCTCGACTCGATTCAATAAGTTCTTCTTTTTCAAAATTTTATTTTTCTTTTTTGGTTCTCGATTTTAATGGTCTATTTAATTCAACCAAATATTTCAACACCTTGAACATTTTGTTTACATAACCACATGTACAAGATATGGAAGTACTTTTTTAGTGAGGTCCACATGCATGTAACACTACCATACGTGGGGTCCACAATTTCCACTAACTATATGTGAGAAGCCGGGAGCCAATCTTTATGACTTTTGGAAAATGATGATTATAGATTGAATTGAGATAAAAAAAATGAAAGCTGGTTAGTTATAGACAGATAAGGATTATAAATAGGAGTTTTGCAGCATTTTCTAGGTTACAATTGGGACCGTTTGTAGAGATGGTCCCACGTATGTTTTGTTAAGGACGTGGATTTCCTGCTTACATTGCTAGCAGCGACGTAGCCACTGGACGGTAAATCGGATTGCGGACTGAGTTGGGCCCATCATGAATATATGTAGTTTATCTATGCTGTCCATCCATTTTTTCATCTCGTTTCAGCAGTTGGGCCCAAAATTGAAGTATATCCAAAGCACAAGTTGACCATACAATAGGGAATAGTGGAAATAATGATTTCCACCGTTGAAACCTTCCTAGGACCCACAGTAATGTTTATTTGTCATCTAACCCGTAAGATCACACGGAGATGGATAAAGGGGAAAAAATATCAGCTTGATCCAAAGCTTTCAGTAGACCCCAATAAATTTTCAATGGCAGAAATTCAATTCACAGTACTGTTTCCTGTGGTGTGGTCCACATGAGTTTTGAATATTCTTCATTTTTGGGACCAAGACCTAAAACTATCTGGTAAAATGGATGTACCGAGTGGATAAAATACATAAATCATGAGGGTGAGCCCCACGTAGTTTACTCAGTACACTTAGCATACTGAGTTACTCATTATGCGATCTGCTTCCACTGGACAGTGCTTAGTGGCCCACTATGTGATATATGTATTTTATCTATGTCATCCGTTTATTTTTTTCCATATTATTTTAGGGCATGGGCTAAAAAATGAGATAGATGCAATCTCAAGGGGACTAGATTGCTAGAAAACAGTGGTGACTAAATGCTCACCATTAAAAACCTCGTGGGCTCATCGTAATGTTTATTTTCTATCTAACCTATTGTTAATTAGGTCACATGGACCAAGATGAAGGGAAAACAAAAATATCAGCTTCATCCAAAACTTTTGTGGTCCCAAGAGGTTTTTAATAGTCAGCGTTCAATCACCATTATTTCCTTTGGTGTGGTCCAAATGAGATCTCGAACTGCTTCATTTTTTGATTCATGCTTTAAAATATCTAGAAAAATGGATGGATAGCATGGATAAAACACATATATCATGGTGGACCTACAAAGCACCAATCCACATCCTTTTCTTAAAAATTGAGATTAGGGAAAAAATATTTTAAAAAATAGTAATCTAAGATTTACATAACACATGCACTCATTGATCACACTAACACCGTCTACTAACAAGAGTACCTTTGTACAGACAAGAGAAGTACCTGTGTATACTACTCATACACAAATGCATATTAAGAAACTGAAATGAGATGACCTAAAACCATGTGAAGACATGCCTAAAACATATAAAATCACTTAGTGGTGCCCACATGAGTTTTGGATGCTGCTGAAACTTAGTCTAACCCCTCATCAAAGTGGGACACACACAATGGATGGGCTGGATTTGTGAAATACATATTGGTGAGCCTAATAAATGATTATGAATGTCTTAATGGGAGGGTAACCCCTCTCAACTGTTGTATGTGGTGTGGCACACCTTAGTCAATCTTTGACTTGATTTTTAAGCCCGTGGCCCATAATGGAATGGTGCATCTGACTGATAGTGTTGATGTTTGACACACATCACTATGGGGCTCACATAGCTTGACCTCATAGTACCACTTCCCACTGTGTGTGTGTGTGTGTGTGTGTGTGTGTGTGTGTGTGTGTATCATGGTAGGGCACTTGTAGGAAGCTCCTTATCTGGCAAGCTAGGTGGGGCCACTGTCATCCTTTACATGCCTCATTTTTGGTCTGATGTATTAAAATTAAAAGATAAGAGGGACGGAGTAGATTTCTCACCAACATTACGGTGGGCCCATTTAAGTAGCAAATCGGCCATTCATAATGTGGCCCAATTGGTAGATTTGTCATGGAAAAAAAATCAAGCTAGCAGAGTAATAATGTGGACACAAGTAAACGTCACAAATTTGCTTGCTCCACACTCACCCTCCCCGTGCCCAATTTCCAGCCTGCACAGCACGAGTGGCAAGCCGGAAAGTGTATGAATATTTCAGCCGTATACACCATGAAGATGATCATGCAACAAAAAAACATGCTGGTCATTGTTCACATTCAACTTATACTAAGACGCCTTATCAGTGGATGAGCCTGATTTTTGTATATGTTTTGGGCGGGGCCACCATTTCCTCCCAGTTTTAAGTTTGGGCACCAATTTGAAACAAAAGTTGTGTTGGGCCCACTGTAATATCCTTGTGACATCTACTCCGGTTCATATGAGGAGGTGAATCGAAAAATAGGCAAATCCAAAACTCAAGTGGGCACACCACAGGGAACTGTGTGGATGGAACACCCAACACTAGGACCTCCCTGAGGCCCACCGTGATGTTCATATGCCATCCAATCCATTCATTAGGTGAGTCCCACAAGGATGAAGAAGAAACCGAATATCAGACTGATCCAATACTTTAGTGGACCGCGAGAGCATTTCAATGGTAGCCTTACCCGATCCCCACTTTTCGTTGTGGTGTGACCCACTTGAAATTCGGATGGGCCTGATTATTGGGTTCACGTCCTAGTCCTAATATGAGCTTCGAATAATGATGGACGGAGTCGATGCCATACCCAAATCACGGTGCCCCCACAGCTTTTTGTTTCGTGGGCATCCCGTTGTGGGGCGCAGCTTCGGCGGATCCTTGACAATGGGGTCCATCGTGATGCATGATTGAATACCCACCATTAAAAACTTATTGGGGCAACCGGAATGTTTATTCGCCATCCAAACTGTTGATAAGGTAAAAAATATCTGGATAAAAGGAACACAGAAATATTAGCTTGATCCAAAACTTTTGTGGCCCGAATAAGATTTAATGGTCAATCGTCACTGTTTCCTGTGTTGTGGTCCACTTAAGATTTGGATCTGCTTCTTTTTCATAACCATATTCTAAAATGACCTGTAAAAACGATGGACAGCGTGGATGTAATGAAAATACATCATGGTGGGTCCCATCGTCAGGGATTCACCGAATCTGCGCCCTGTCCTGAGAATAGCACGCTCGCCAGTGCGTGTAAAGGCGCGTTGAGGAGGTTGCATTTCGGGCTAGTGCCCTCCTTGTGTGACAGTTGGTTATCATTGTCCTTTTCCTAACCATTCAATTTCATTTGAAAAGTGTGGCCCACCTCATGTAAGGGTGTGGACCTTGTGGCAATGTATATAGCTGATTCTTAGAGATTTTGTATGGGCCTTTTCCTATGTTGGAATTTGGAGACCCCTCTATGGGCCCAACACGCAGGATTCTATTTAGCTTTCTTAAGCAAGAGGGGATGCGGATTCTTTTTAGTTAGGTCGTTGATGCAGGGGAGGATGTGAGGTCGAGCACCGTCTTCCTGAAGAGGATAACTATTCCGAATCCACGGAATTTCTTTGGACTCCTCATAGAGATTTCTCGAATCCACGAGGAAACAAAGCAAAAAATAAGAATAAATTCTAATAAATTTGAAATTGATTAATGAATCAATAAAAAATGAGTTCACAACCCTTTAAATAGGGGTACCAAGCAATGGGAAAGAAATCAGAATCAAACTACAACTAAAACTCCTAGAAATCGTGACTTACTATAAATAGTAAACTGTCGTGATGTCTACTAGTGCGCAAGGTTTTCGGCCAAAAATAGTAAGTGTCCTATTTAGCTTCACCAAACCGTTCTCCTAATTATTCTAAGCTCTTTTCACCTTGGGCGCAACTCTTAAAACCCGACGAATGAAGAGTTATAATCAACTTACTATTTATAGTAAAAACGAAATTAAAACAGGAAAACAACCGTCGATCTAGGGGTTTTTCGCAATTCCGGGCTGTGCAACTCGGCGTAGCATGGTTGGTTGGCTAAAGTAGCTCGTTCTATCCCAAAATTATATATTTTACGTCAAATAACTCATTCCAGATTGCGAGATACGCCCGATCTAAGGTCCAACGGTCTAGATTACTTCTGTCGTCGACCGGGCCTTTTCTCATCCATCTTGGCCATGAAACTGTCCGCGACCCGCTCTACGTCACTCGTGCAACAAAAATCTGTGGGGCCCACCGAGATGGGTGTGTGAAAGCCAATCCGGCAGTAATTAGTGCCGGCTCGTTTTAGCACGTGAGCCCAAAAGTATAGCCGATTCAAAGCTCGAGTGGGCCGCACCACAGGAAAAAATTCGATGGGGATGCATACGATTGAAACGTTCATCAGGCCGACTGTAGTTTTGTAGCAGGCTGATATTTGGCTTTTCTCTTCGTGTTGTTGGGAGTCATCTCTTGAACGGTTAGATGGCAAACAAGCCTGACGGTAGGCCCTAGAAATGTTTTAATGGTACGCCACCTTCCATAGTGTCGTGGCATACTTGAGTTCTGGATCAGCATAAATTTTAAGCTAATGCCTTAACGTGAGCTGGCGCAAAAGATAGACGGAATGGATGCCACACTCAGAAGCAGCTTGTGTACTAAGTAACTAAGTCTGCTTTATCATAACTAGTAAACTCAGTTGGGCCCACCTTGAATGTATATGGTTTATCTACACCATCCATCCATTTTCCTGCTCATTTTAGGGGTTAAGCCCAAAATTGAAGCATATCCAAAGCTCAAGTGTACTACACCGCAAGAAGAATATCTACCGTTGAAAATTTTAAGGGGCCAAAGAAGTTTTGGATCAAGTTGATTTTTATGTTTTCCCTTCACCTACGTCTGTGTGATCTTGTGAACAGGTTGGATGACAAAAAAAATCAATGGGCCCTAGGAAGATTTCATCCGTAGAAATCATTATTCTCCTACTTTCTCTGGTGTTGTCCACTTGAGATTTGTATGTGTTTCGATTTTAGGCTTAATCCCTAAAATGAGCAGTAAAAATGGATAAATCACGCACATTTACAGTGGGCCCGACAGAGTTTACTGAGTACGATAAAGCATTCTGAGTTACTCAGCGAAAAATCAGCTCCAGCCACACACGCATCACAGTGCCCCATAGAGTGACACGTGTTAAAGATAGAGACGTTCATCATGGCCCGTCGTTGAATGTGTCCTAGCCTGAAAATGAGGGCACCCCACCTGTCAGCTGGACCTCACGTATACTTTGCCTGTGGACCATTGCTTATCCTTTTCTCAGTCTCCACTTTTTATTAGCAT
Organism: Magnolia changhungtana; assembly: GCA_030180095.1. NCBI lineage: Eukaryota > Viridiplantae > Streptophyta > Magnoliopsida > Magnoliales > Magnoliaceae > Magnolia > Magnolia changhungtana. The sequence continues at coordinate 16,909,906 of JASAUF010000617.1, forward strand.
GCGGCCCACCTGATGTTAGGTTGTAGCCATGTAGCTGGCACTTTGGATGAGATTACGTAGGATTCTTTCCAGCTGCTTCTATCTCTAGTCTCTTTCCAGTGGACGGGGATTGTGCGGTGATGGGATTTGATTATAGGGGAATTGCCTCGGGAAGTTAGGATGGGCCACTATAATGTTTGTGAGAAATCTAATTCCGCTGGATCGACATGCTTAAAAAAAATAGACAGATTTAAAATTCAGGTGAGTTGCATGACACAAAATAGTGAAGATTAAACATCCACCGTTGCAACATTTGTAAGGCATAGAAGTTTTGTTTCAGGCTAATATTTCTATATTTTTAATTTATCCCAATAATAAAAATCTTATAAACAGTTTAGATGGCATATAAACATCTCAGTAGACTCCAAGGAGGTTTCAACCCTAAATACCCATTTCTTTCTGTCAAAGCTGGTGCTAAAAGTTCATACAATATGTTGTTGCACGCATTTCTAGCCAGATTTTCTTAGGGCGCATATGGGATCGTCCATTTGGAACCCCTGGATTTGAAATCTTCTTGTTGCGTTTGGCACCGTGGATTCAAAATCAACTTTAATATATTTACCGTGGTTTGAATTTTATTACTACACCAGCTTTAATATCTCTAAGTAGTGAACGCATGTGATGTTTGACACAATGGTTGTAATAAGCCCTCTAAAATATATACTTTGCCCGAAAATGATGAAATGCCAAGTCTTGGATGGGTCACAAGCATAAGATCACGTCCAAGTGACTAACCAACAATTTTTAACCATTGATTTATATGGATAATTTTTGGACAGTGTTGATCATCATTTTAAAGTTATTATAGTGATGCAATTGATAATCTAATTATTTTGGGATATCATTAGTGAGCTATGTGTCCAATAGATTAATGGTCTACTGACACACATGTTACACATGCAACTCTTGGAAAGATTTTAGACAGACATCAAACCTCTTGTTTCAGGGGATTTGAAACCACCGGTTACCTTATGGTGCCCAACAAACAGGGGATTTGAAACCTCCTCAAATCCTCCAAAATCCATGGTGCCAAACGACCCCTTAGGCCACCGGTCGCAGTTAGAGAGGAACCCTTACTTTGCCTAGGCTCTAGGGCTCATAGCCTAATCTAATTTCCGAGGCGTTGGACCAAAAGAAGCCATGTTTCAAGGGGATATCCCTGATGAACCAACATGGTTGGATTTAATTGAACCACTTTTGTGAGCCTGAATTAATGGAAATGCATGTGACTTCTACCTACAAAGTTCAGGCTGTATAAAGCTAAGTGAGGCCACCGTAATGTTTACGAGAAATCCATCCCATCCATCCATTTTGCCAGCATGAGGGAGATCCAGAACTCAACTGAGCCATGTGGCATAAAATAATGGAGAATGAATGTCCACAGTTGAAACATTCGGGGGCCACTGAAATTTCGGATCAAGCTAATATTCTTGTTTGTTGAGATCATCCCACTGATAGCGACCTTATAAAAAGTTTAGAGGGCATTACATAAACATCAAGGCAGTCTGCCGGCATTTTCCCTCTTCACTCTATTCTGTCATGTGGCCACTTGAGCTTTGGATCCGCCTTTTTTGGGCTCTTACCCTAGCAGGATAGATTTTTTACAAAGTTCACCTTGGGCCCACCTAACTTACGTATCCCGCAGGGACACACGGATGGAACACAAGTGCCCCCTAGGTGGTGACGTGCAACACGTGGGAGATTTAATCACGAGGGTCCCTCAGTTCGTCCCAGCCCAAAACTCAGGCTGGCCTTCTAATTGCCTGGACTGCAAGCATACGCAATTAGACCATTTCTATTCCTTTCTGTTGCTTCCCATTGATTTCGTGGTACGGTCCACCCGAATTTTAGGGGCTGGCATAGGGTGAGGTCTTGCCTTCTAGATCTCTTTCATCCTCTATTAAAAACTTTCTCGACCATTCTGTAATGTTTAGTTTCCGTCCAACCTCTTGATAAGGTCACACATACCTTGATAAGGGAAACAAAAATATGGGCTTGATCCATAACTTTTATAGTTCATGAGAAGTATTTAATGGTCAATTTAATCACCATGTTCCATATGGTGTGATCCACCTGCTATTTGAATCTGCTTTATATTTGAGCCCAAACTCTAAAATAAGTTTGTTTTTTCTTTTTTTCTTTTTTTCTTTTTTTTTTTTTTTTTTTTTTTTTAAAAAAAAAAAAATAAAAAAAGACGGCATGAATATACGGCGCATACATCAAGGTGAATGGTTGGGGAAGTTTTTAATGGCATGCCTCTGACAGGGGCCTGCTGCTCAATGAATTCAGCCATGTGGGGGTGGGGGCCGAGGGACCTCCATCCAGGCGGCTCCGCGTCTGGTTTTAAAGGTGTAGTGGGGTTCACGTGATGTATTCTTGACATCCAAACAGTCCATCCAATAGGTCATATTACATAACCGGCAGGGCTCAAAAATTACTCAAACGGAATCTTAGACGGGCCAAAGCACATGGGACAATTTGAGAGGAGATGACCATCCTTGATTTGCATATTGTGGTGCGAGTGCGTGGGTGTGTGTGGGGTGTGACCATGTGTTAAAAAAAATTGATTTGCGTAGGGGTTCTGCAGTGTTGTTTATATGGAATTCAAGCCATCCAAACCCTTCATCTGGTCTGGAAGAAGGGTTGGGTCAGAAATTTTGCTGTTCTATAAATTAGATGGGCATCCCTTCTCACTTTATTATTTTTTTTTCCATTTCTGCGGCCCACTAGAGTTTTGGATTGTTCTGATTTTCCGTCCGTAAAGTAATTACTTGAAGTGATGCATCCAATGAATGGGTTGGATGTGATACACAGACATGTGAACCCCACATCTACCCACTACCATGGTACGCTTATGGTTCTCCCGGTACCACTGGTGCAACTGGGCCGGTGGACCACTGAAAACTCGGGTCAGTGGTGGTAAATGAATCTAGTATTTGAGAGCACACATGTGTGAATCATGCAAATTGTCCAATTTAAATGCATTGGCGTGACCATGACTCCACTGGAATTTTATGTCCATCTGACATTCAGGTGGGCCACAACAGTGCACAGAATCTGAAGCGTCAATGAAAATTGCAACGAAACTCTGATGGACATTTTTTTGTCTGGCAAAAATGAGAGTAATCGGATTTTCAGTTGCACTCAAACAGGCCTTAAAATATTATAAAGAACACTTATTAATGAACTTTTAAATTTAGAGATTTTCTTGTGTTGATGCTGTTTTCTACTCACCCATTTCTGATGCTCGGACACTTGCACAGGAAGTGGACAAAGGGGACCCTGCGATGCCTAAGTCAGACTTGGATTTTGAGTCTAATGATTTGATAGGGATTTAGGGGTGATAATGTGTGTGTACTTTTCACCATTAGATATTTCTTACTTAAAAAGGAGAAGTGATCCGTGTAACTTTGGGATCTTCCCTAAATGGGATAGATCATTATTTGGACGATCCCGAGATCCTCGATTCCTTGGATTCTCAGGATTGGAGATTATCTTCCGAAGATCTCAGAGGAAGATTTTTAACACTGGCCAACTCTTGGCTCAGCTTAAGGCGAGATTCGATGATAAGCCTTAGATGAGAATAAGTGGCTCGGCAAGCCATTGGCCAATCTCGGAGCGTTGACCATCTCAGGCACTGGCCGACTTTCTTTCTCTGCTATTTGTTTGACTCTTAGTTGGATGCGGTTGATCCATAATCGACTTATTGTTGGTCGATGGCAGCTATATTGGCCAACTTAAAAGGTAGGTCGGACTGAGGTTGAGCCAAAACTAGGTTGGCTTATGCCTGAATGATGGCTGACTCATGAAATGAGTCGGCATAGATTGGCCCCTGAGAATCCCTTGAGGGATCCTTAAGGTACTTCGGCCTCCTTAGAGGTCTCGCTTTATGGCACTGGACATGTAGGCCTTGGTCAGGCTCGGTACCTTGCGAGTCTGGGCCATGTCATTCTTATATAAGCTGACTTATAGGACTTGTCATATTCTTCCCCAATATCTTGTATAACTGCTTATCTCCTAGGTTATTTCTAAGTAAACATTTGTTTTCAAAATATTTAAAGTAAAATGCTTAACTTTTGAAAATACCAAGAAAAAATTGCCTCTTTCACTTGACTAATAAGACTGTACTGTTAACTTATCTAAATAATAAGGTTGTCCTCGAATGTTTTATTTTATTTTTTTAACTATTATACCCTATTATAATGGGTAGGCGTGCGAAGGATTCTACAGGCTCATCCGTATGACCATGTGTGATTGGCTCTGTCCATTCATTTTATTATCTCATTTTAGGCCATAAGCCTAAAAATAAGCCAAATATGAAGCGCAGGTAAACCCCATCACACAAACACTAGTGATGAAATGCCTACCATTAAAAACATGTTGGGTCGTGAAAGTTTGGATCAAGCCGATTTTTCTGTCTTCCCTTCATCCATGTCTTTGTGGCCTTATTAACAGGTTGAATGGCCCTGATGTACATCAGGGTGGGCCCTAGGAAGGTTGTAACGGTGGGTGAAAAAACATGGTCGGTTGCTTGTGTATCACCTAGGATGGTGTGATCCTTGCCCTCGGGCCCACCTTGATGTATGTATTCTATATCCACACCATCCATTCGTTTTTTCAGATTAGTTTTAAGAATTATTTTAAAAAAGAAACAAATTCAATTATCAGGTGGTCCATATCATAAAAAATAATGGTTATTAACCATTAATGGGCCACAAAAGTTTTGGATCAAGCTGATATTTGTTTTTTTCCCTTATCCAGGCTTATGTGACTGTTGAGTGTGAAATATTGCATGTCCCCCTGTTTATACCTTGGTTTTATGAACATGATAGCGTTTAAACAATCTATTTATGCATGTTTTGTCTTACGAGGTGATTTCGAGAGCTTAAGGTGAAAAGGATGTTAAAAACATGAAAATTTATGCTCAAGAATTACCAAGGCAATGATGGATCTTTGGAGGTCAAGATTGAAGATTTCAAGAGTCCAAGATCCAAGAAAACCAAGTGAAGAATGAATAAAATAGAGTTTGTAAAAGTGTAAAATTCAGGAGCTGCTGAACTTGATTATTCAATGACATCAAACAAACTTCGATTCCATCGAAGTAAGTGTTCGATGCCATTGAAGGAGGCTCGATCACATTAAAATTATCGGAGAAATTCTAGTTTGGTTGTTGGACAATAGTACAATTGTCGATTTCATTGAAGACCCTTCGATCACATCAAAGATCAATTCGATGCCATCGAAGCCAGTTCGATGGCATCAGTAATGTGGGATCCTGGTTTTTTGCAACATCGCACATGTGCACATGTGTCCCAACTTGCACCGTTGATAGACCATACACTACACCCTAGTGCACCTAGAAAACTCAGCAAAGTGATTTGTTTTGAATGACCTTGAGACCTCTATCATGTCGACCGCGTCGTCGTTGTGGTCGCAATGGTGAAAGCCCTGTGTCAATTTGACGCTCCGTTAGTGAAATATGACCCATCGAATATATGGCCCAAATTATGTATCCAGTAACATAAGCAACCTTTATTATGCTAGGCCCATTGGACTTAAGCCCATGTGGGCCTAAAGCTCACTTTTAGAACATGGAAATTACCAACAAATAGGACAATTACTACATGACAAAATAAGAACCTAGCACATATATATAAGACAAGCACTATAAGACAAAATTGGGTTTTATCTTAAAACTCATCATTAGCTCTCTCCCCATGCCTTAGAAACTAATCATGGATCATGTTCACCTCATCCTATACATGCATCCAATGCATGTCTTGATTTGTATCACATCACTTCAAACAACCAATTGTAACACTCCACTTCATCATCTACCATACATCACCTACAACCCATAACCCTTATCCATCCATTAGCCAATGCATGTCTAGATTTCTTTCACCTTAGCCAATGCATGCTTAGCACCATCTACCTCATCCATCTACTACCCATACCATACATCACATTCCACCTCACTTTTAGCACCAATGAGATCTCATGAACTTACCACATCATTTTGCCACCTCAACCCTCGATTCCCTATATAAGAGTAGGAGCTCTCTTGCACTTATTCTTTTCTTATATTTAAGAAAAATTCTGAGATTTTAAGAGAGAGTGACAGAGAGTGGGGCCAAGGTGTAGTCCACCATTGATCAAGAGGGAGTGGACAACACATTATTATCCAACCATCCATCCATTGAAGTGAGTCTACACCCCTCCTTCCATCTTCCTCATCCTCCTCTTTTTTTCCCTTTTTATTTTCTTGAAATGTGTGGGCCCCTGATGTTTTATTTAAACGAATCTGATTTAAATGATGTTAAACTCGCAAGTATACGAATCAGATGTAGACATGGTATGTATTACGAGATCGTTCCCACGAGGACTGGTTGTCACAATTCAAAATTTACGACTCTTCTTAGCTAATCCAACAAATGGTTTAGCAAACTATTAAGTAAACTATCACAAATCTATGAAAAATAACCGAGAACAATAAGGAAAATTCAATCAAGGAGAAGACTAGGACTTTCGAATCCACCTCTAATTATCCTGACCCTTGTTTTACCTGTTGATTCTCCCTGATTCAGATTGATATAAAAATAAATAAATCACACTCTATATCCTTGGTCGGGCACACAAAATGTATAATCCCTTAAAGCATAAGGATCACATCTTTCCATCCATAGTCAGGCATGAAGAGATGTATATTCCTATTTCTTCCTCTATCGGAAACCTGTTCATGGTCAGACATAAGCACCTATAATGAGATTCTAAACAATATCCACATCTAAACTTTGGTTAAGCTCAAAGAATGGAGAAGTACGGAGATTTCAGTTAAGCACACTAGAAAAAGAAACACATCAATCAAATTAGATGAAATCAATACATACAAGAGTCATTCAAATTAGGAGCTTCATCTAAGCCCTAGCTAAAGAGTTTAGCATAACAAAGACATGATTAAGCTAAACCTCTTCAAAGAAATAATAACAAGAAGCATTAAAATCTAAAAATCTGAAATATTCTCTTTCCCTGCTCCACGTCTAGCCACAAGCCGAGCCTCAGTTGCTGACGTTCCAAAGTCTTTCCAAAGCTTCCAATCCTTCTCTGTCTCACGTCTCTTTTTCTTCTCCTCTAAGCCGAATTCCCCCCTCTCAAGCTCTTCTTTTCTTCTTTTATACATGGCAAGCCGGTGGACGGTGGCTGGGAGTCGGTTTAGAGTCAGACCGACTCTGTTTACGCAGTTAGTTCGCGTGCCGAGCTTGCTGTCACGCAGCAATAGGTCGGTGCGTGTATAACCGATACATAGTGAAAATCGGAACCTCACGACTCCCCCGTTCCTGTGATCTTTTCCAAAAGAATAACGTCCCTTGGGACGTTTTTGAGTGGCCTACACGATGGACGGTCTGGATTGCTCATCCGATCATCACCGAGACCACACCGCAGCCCGCAAAAATTGGCTGCATCCTGACGCAAAACAGGGACGCGGATCTCTTTCGCTGTGACGCTGGTGGGGCCCATTATCAGTGGTTGTTGAAAAATCCACTCCATTCATTCAACTCGTGGCGAAAATCAAGTTAAAAAATTTTTGGTTTCATATTGGATTTAGTGTGGTCCACAGAATAGCTTGCTTAGCCGTCCGAATTGCGTTCAACGGCTTGGATCTTTCGATAGATTGCCTGAGGGAGAAAGAGAACCTAGGTCTTGGTAACATGAGCCTTGGAAATCTAATGGACGGTTTGGATTGTCTATATGGACAATATGTGGGGCCCATAACTGCGAACAGATGATCGGTTTACGGACGCTGGAAATGGCGGTTTACGGACGCTGGAAATGGCAGTTTCCTTTTTTTTTTTTTTTGAATTCTGTCGGTCAAAGGTGTTTGACCGACAACAGTGTTTACAGTGCACGGCGTGAGCGTGTGTACTCTATGTACACACGCTGTACATGTGGGGTCCACTGCAATGTTTCTAAGAAATCCAATCCATCTATTCATTTTGTCTCCCCATTTAAGGAGTTGAGACCAAAGTTAAGGCATATCCAGATTGTAGGTGGGCCTAGAATCAACGGTTTATAGGATGATCTGTCAGTTGGGGCACTTCTATAGTGATTTGAGGGTTGAAATTTTATATGTACAGTTAATTTATGGCCCTCATACCATTAATGAAGTTTCGAGCCGAATGGATAATTAGAACCATGTGATCTTGCATCTTAGACAACTTTTGAGCCTCTTTAACGTGAATGACTTGATTTCCTCGGATCCTTGGCATGTAAATTCTTCAATCTTAGTCCTCCGGAGTTCGTCCCTTACTTTGATGACTTCGGAGCACTAAATCCCAGCTTTTATTATCCTTTTTCAATCCAAGTTCCTAATTACTCCTTGCAACAAAAACACGATTGAAATGTGACGTTAAGCATTATAATGTACGTAAAATCAGGCAATAATCAAGGTCTAATATATAATATTCAACCTTCATCAGCCCCACTGGTGTGGAGTTCTTGTGCATGTATTTATATCTATGGTGGTCAGCAAAGTGGCCCATGTCAATATGGTCCTCCATGATAAACATCATATTTACACCCTTCATTTGTAATCTTATTTTTGTTTCTGGACAGCAAGTTCTAAAAATCATATAAAATCAACCATGCTAAGATCGAAGTTGAAACTTGAGGATATTATAAATCACAATATGAACTAACTCTGAACCAAATTTCGTAGTCATCCAACGGTCCAATCATCCGTAACGTCAAGTTTACTTGGCTGCTATCCAACAACACATGCAGGATTTCGATTTGCCTAAATGGACCCATTTTTTAAACTCTTTTAATGAATGTATTAAAAATATGTGTTCTGTTGGATTCGTATAAAATCGAAGCAGCTTTTCAACAGTATATAATAAGCCTCAATCGGAGTTCAGACGGCTAAGATCTTAACCTTATATGAAAGATGTATTTGGGAGTTTATTATGACCATTCTTGTTTGAGCCATATCCGTGATTCCAACGGTCGGATGTATTTGATATTTGATGTTAACTTACTTGAGATAGTTAATAATCATATGTATGGTCCTTATGATCGGATTCTTTTATGATAAATTTAGAAAATTCTGGACCGATAAATACTTTTGTAAGGATGAATCTTGAATTTTTATGTGTGGTCCACATGGATCCAAGGCTCTGTATGGTTAGAAACCTATAAACGGCCTAAATGACTTGTTCCCAAACCATCCATTGAATCAGATCTTCCAACAGAGAATCTGATCATAAAGATTTCATCAATATATATTTCATGTGTTATTTGATGAATATGTTGGATTTATGTTATACATAACAATTATCCTCTCATTGACCCACTTGGGTGTGAGATCACTTGTGATTTATGCATTTTATTAGTTCATCCAATCTAGGAACCCATATATATTTTTCTGTCTCTTATCTATAATTTACTAGTATGCGGGCTCCACTTGCCATTGGATCTATTTCATTTCCTTTACACTTTCTGTTTGTTAAAAATTTTCTAACTGTATTGTATGTAGGCCTCTTTGACACCTTGTGTCACTCCCCAAACCCAGAGATTGGACTTACAGGAATCCCGATCACCGAATCTAGTGCCGACAGCCTCCGTAGTACCCCATTCTCGGCTCCTAGCGCCCATACGCCAGATTCCGATCCTGGGATCCTACAAGGAGGATTTTTCAACGTACATTTATCTCGTAAGAAGCATAACCACAAGTTTACCCAAATCATAAAGGCGACATCATCATCACATATCTACTAATATAATCATTTGAATACAATGCTTAAAGGGAAATACATATATCAAAAATCAAAGCTCCAGAGGTCCGCTGCATGCTCCAAGCTCAACGCTGCTACAACCTAACGCCACCTGCACGCATCTATCGTGCATAAGCTTATAGAAAGCTTAGTGGGCGGTGAAAGTGTGTGCACAAAGTAAGTGCTAAGTAAGCAATATCAGAGTAATCAGAGTAAGCGGAAATACTGACAAGCCCATAAATCATACAATATCAGAGTAATGTGAAAACATGCTGATCGGCCCATAAATATCATCAGCCTTATCCATACTATGCGATGCAAAAATATAATAAGCCAATGTCATATACTGATAAAGAGATGTAAATCAACTATATAATGTGGAGACAGTAAGCTAAATATCAGATGCCGATGATGCAATGCAATATACAAATCCTGATGAGTCCACGAATGTCGTCAGCCGTATCTAGGCCCTATAAATGCAGAAACATGGCAACCCAAAATGCTAAATGCCGCGGATGCAATGTAATATGCGGTGCAAATGAAATGACCAAGCTGGAGTGAAGTCGGGATGATATTACATAGTATCACAGGCTATGGGGTCCATCACAAGGGACTTCTATCCAAACCAGTCTCATACCTAAATTTGGATAGCCAGACTCAATGTAGTAGACTCCTGATCTCAGGTTGTTGCGCGCCCAACCGAAATCCTTACCATTACAAAGGTACATAACAATTAGTTGCGCACCACCAGCCCGAGTGGATAGTGAATGAATGAATGAATGAATATGCAACTCCTACTCAATAAGTCCATATATCAGTACGGTTCCTCTCTGAAAAATCACTGGGGTCTATTACACTCCTAACCAGATTGTCGTCCCATCGCGCACAATAAGGTGAATGGAAGAGACCTCAGTATCTGCCTGCAAATATCGGGCCCAACTCATCGATAGCAGACCCATTACTCTAGCTGGTTAGACTTAGCCTAGCATTGTCCCCTCATCTCCGGCAGGTAAGGCCGTACTCCCTTCCAACCGACCACGACACAGTGGGAGACGCGGCCTAACGGTATACATTCCTCATGCGCTCATGCATCCACTCGGTCTAGACGTTGGTGCAACATCTTGAACCAAGAGGGTTTAGGGACTTTCACCCAGGGATATCTATAGCACCCAATGTAGAACAAATTTTTGGTGTCCCATCTGGCCATCCACGATATGCCTGTGGAGGATACGACCTTAATGTCGCTAGGGAGTACAGTAATCACAGCATACAATGCAAGATGCATGAGCCATACAATCCAGTCATGAATCAATCTTGCGCATATCGTACTCTCGTGTGAGACAATCTCCGCCTATCAGGGAGTCTCATAACAACCTGCGAAATGGCATATGCAATGGTCAACCACATCTCATAACAAACATGCAGATGATGCATTTGTACATGTATTATGATGCTATGCTGTCACGTACTCATAATCGGTATCAATAACCGGCATCAACAATCGACCTCGACAATGTGGACATTTAACCAACATTGCCCCCAAGGAATGACCCACAAAGAGCCTAACATATAGTGGACCCATGGCCTCGCACAAGGGCCTAATGTACAACACCATGGGCCTTACTCAAGAGCTTAATACACATCACAATGGGCCTCTCACATGGGCCTAATATACATCACAATAGGATCCATCATCTGGCCCTCAAATGCACCACAATGGGCCTCATAACATAGGCCTCATATACATCACATTGGGCCTTAAACACGGGCTGAATACACATCACAATGGGCCTCAAATACAGACCGTATATACATCATATTAGGCCTCGACAATTGGAATTGGACTCAATAATCAAAATCGGCCTCGACAATCATAATCGGCCTCGATAATCAGAATTGGCCTCGACAATCAGAATCGACCTCGATAATCATAATCGGCCTCGATAATCGAAATTGGCCTCTATAATCAGAATCGGCCTCAACAATCAGCCTTGACAATCAGAATCAGCCTTGACAATCGGAATCGGCCTCGATAATCAGAATCGACTTCAACAATCAGAATCGGCCTTGATAATTGAAATTAGCCTCGACAATTGAAATCGGCCTCGACAATCGGAATCAGCCTCAATAATCGGAATTGGCCTTGACAATTAGAATCCGGCTCGACAATCAGAATCGGCCTCGATAATCAGAATCGGCCTCGACAATCGGAATCGGCCTCAACAATCGGCCTCAACAATCAAAATCGGCCTCAACAATTAGCTTCGATAATCGAAATCGGCATTGATAATCGAAATCAACCTCGATAATCAGAATCGACCTTAACAATCGGAATCAATCTCGACAATCAGAATCGGCCTCGACAATCGGAATCGGCCTCGATAATCGGAATCAGCCTCGACAATCAGAATCGGCCTCGATAATCAGAATCAGCCTCAACAATCAGTCTAAGGGAAGGTCACAATGTGGACATTTAATCAACATCGCTCCCAAGGACTGACCCACATAGAGCCAAACATATAGTGGGCCGAAGGCCTTACACAAGGGCCTAATACACATCACAATGGGCCGAAAATACATCACAATGGGCCTCATCATATGGGCTAAAAATACATCACAATGGGCCTCATCATATGGGCCAGAAATACATCACAATGGGCTGCTTATATACATCACCATACACATCACAATGGGCCCCATACATGGGCTAGAAACACATCACAATGGGCCTCATCATATGAGCCAGAAATACATCACAATAGGCCTCATCATATGGGCCATAAATATATCACATCAGGACTTGCCCATGGGCCTCGAATACATTACAATGGGCCTCGCCGAACGGACCACTGATATATTACAACAGGTCACATACCTGGGCCTAATACATAACGGGTGGGCCCCGCATAGACAGCAAATGGGTCCCACTAGATGGGTAGCGTGGGTACAACATACATTGCAGTGGAACCCACGACACCGCCCAAACATTGTCCATGTAAATTAACACTGTCCAAACATTGTCCAGCATCGTCCAGCACAATCTGGACGGCGTGGATGAAATAAATACATCATGGTGGTCCCATGCTAGCAAAACAGATGGACGGCTTAGAGAAATACCAGCATCATGGTGGACCCTTGAGATGTATGACATGGAATGAAGCACATGCATCAAGGTGGGGTCCACGTCCCCCAGACTGGACAGAGTGGGTAAAATACTTACATCAAAGGGTTCCACCGTCCACTGGCCGACGGTGGAGCCACTCCTTGTGAGGTAAAAGAAAAGGAGAGTGGGAGAAAGAGAGAAAAGAAAAGAGAGGGAAGAAGGTGGTGGACAGCGTGAATAAAACATATACATCATGTGTGGGTTCCATGTCAGATGGACTGTGTGAATATACACATCAACAAGGTGGGCCCCACCTAACACATCCAATAATGGACAGTCAAATACACAACACATACATTTGGTGGGCCCCACCTCCACACGTGTAACACGTGTCAAGTGGGTCCCACATTATGTGGGCCACACACCGATGAACGGCATAAACATCACAGCGGATTCCATCGTCTAGAGAGCTGGACGGTGTGAATATAAGATACACATCATATGGTGCCCACGTGGGTGAACGGTTGGATATACAACATACATCACGGTAAGGCCCACTTGACCTACTGATGTCATACAATAGCCAAATGGCTGGTGTGGGGCCCACGTCCAGACAGATGGACGGTTAGGATATATCATATACATCATGGTCAGGGCGCCACCATCAGATGGATGGTGTGCTCAGAACACACATCACCCTGGGTCCTAGAACCTGCTGACGTACACAGCAACTCCCAGCTGCAAGGTTCCCACCTTCCAGATGGACTGTGATGTAACACATACAATCATGGTGGTCCACCAGAGAAAATGGATAGATGGTGTGGATGGGGTCCACACGGCAGATGGGCCCCTCTACAGCTGACGTCAATACATACAATACATGCCGATACAACCGCATCATCGCGCTTTGGTATTTGTAAGACCTGTATCCTAGTCCATACTGTTCCATCGACTCCAGTGATTCTCCAGGTCGAATTCCGACAACCGATGACCGATAATCGATGATTACGCGCAACCCTAGGCCGTATCCTATAGAATTAAGTCAGCTTAATCTGAGACTTGTACCATTACGACAACACCGTTGCCGTGGTTTCGATGCAGCATCTCGCGCACTGATCCGATACCCTGACTAAGAGATGTGAGCCGGCGTTTGTTTCGAAGAAAACACCGCACGTTTGCAATCCTAAGAGAATCTTTACAACATGTCTCATTAATCAATCAATCAATCTCATCAATCACCTCATGTCAAGTACAAAGTAACCCATGCTTTCTTTCTCTACATGTCAAGCAAACCCAAAAGTCAACTAATCCATCACCTCACCCATCACTCACATCCATCACCCATCTCCCATCACTTCCCTTACAACCACCCTCTCTCTCTCTTTCTCTTCACATTTTCCAAGCACCAAATGAGGTCACGTCCAAGCTCTTCCATGAGAGAAAAGTGAGTTGTGTGGCCCGCCTTTCCATCCTAAAAATCCATCATCTTAGCCCTTCATTTCTCAAGCTCTCCATTAAAGTGAAGCATAAGGAGGTCAGCTTTCTAACAGACCAAGAAGATCGACGGTGAGTGCTTCTATAGGCTAGATTTTTATGTTTTTATGATGGGCCAAGTGAGGCCTACCACTCGATGGTATGGATCTCACTTTGGACCCTAAGATGTGGCCGATGGCCCACCTTGATTACCACTTGATGTATGGTTGATTTCAAAAGAGGGCCCATAGTGTCGGGGTCCCTCCATCACACGTGTTGTTCTCTCTCTCTCTCTCTCTCTCTCTCTCTCCCTCTCTTTTCATGTTTTTGTGTGATGACATGGCCTTGTGGCCCCCTCTCTTTTCATGTTTTTGTGTGATGACATGGCCTTGTGGCCCACCCGAATGGATCCCACCATAAGGCATGTATTTTAGCCCAAGCCATCCATAGGTGGGGCCCACTTTATAAGTGTGATATCCAAACCAATCCATCATTTGGTGGCCCACTTGAGCAGGGCCCACCTCACTTATATGTGTCATGCTAAGCCGTCCAGCGTCCAGAGATGCTGGATGTGATTTGTAAAGAGAAAAAAAAAGATTTCTTTTGGTGGACCGCTCCCACAGGCCCCACCTTGATGTATGTTTTTAATCTAAGCCAGCCATTTCATTCCTTAGATCATTTTAGGCATTGAGCCGAAAAATGAAGTCCATCTGATCTTTGGGCGGGCCATAACATGTGAAACATTGGTTTATACCCTTGAAAGTCACCCTGATGTTTTTTATGCACCGAAAAATGTCAGATATTGGGCTCGTTTGGACGGTCTTGAGCCATAGAGTGCAATGGACGGGTTGGATTTAGTTGACGTGGGCCATACCTCTGAAAAACCATGAAAATTCGTTATTAAAAAAAAAAAGCAACCACAATAGCATTGTTCTTGTCATTGCTGTGAGAGAGGACACGCAGCGCCCCGCGCATCGAAGACTTCGGCCAAGAGCGGCGCAGACGGACTGAAGTCCCACGGCCCAGCCGTGGGCCCCACCATGATGTCTGTTTTGTATATCCACACCATCCATCTTGAAGCCCTTAGGTCAGTGGGCCACCCTTCAAATATCAGCCCCATCTGAAGCTTAGGTGACCCACATCATAGGAAACAATGGTGGTTGTGGGGCTGCCATTGATACCCATTTTGGGTTCACAAGAGTTTTAGATCATTGCGAAATTTGTTTTTCCTCTTCGGCTGGGTACGTGCGACCCTATTAATAGATTGGATGGAGATAAACGTTATGGTGGGCCCCACGTGGAGCCGACAGTGATGCATGTGTTGTATTCCCACCGTCCAGGCGGATGGTGGAGCCCAAAGTGATGCATGTGTTGTATGTCCCACCATCCAGGCGGACGGTGGAGCCCACAGTGATGTATGTGTTGTTTTCCGACCGTCCACTGTTTGGACGGTGGGACATAGCCATTTATCTGGTGGGCTCACATCAAGGAAACAATATTGATTAAACGTCTACCATTGTGCCCCTTTTTGTGTGGTCTAGAAATTTTGGGCCAAACGTGAAATTGTTTTCCTTTCATCCAGGTCTGTATGGCCGTATCAACAGATTGGATGTCATATAAACATTATGGTGGGCCCAACATGGTACCCCATGATATATGTGTTTTAGCCACACCGTCCATACCTGGACGGTGGGACCCACCATGATGCATGTGCTACATCCAAACTGTCCAGCCACTTTGAAAACTCATTTTTGGGCATGAGCTAAAGAATGAGTCACGTCCGTAGTTCATGTGGATCCCCACCATGATGCATGGGTTGCATCCAAACCATCCACCATTTGACAAGCTTGTATTACCGGCTTGAGACTAAAAATAAGGTAGATTTGTAGTTCAAATGGACCCCACCTTGGTGTATGTATGGGGCCATCTTGATTTATTTATGACCGTTCATTTAGGCCTACCTTCGTGTATATATATATATAAGGCCCAAGTGATTAGGCCCACCTTGATGTGTATGAGGCCGTTGTTGAGGCCCACCTTGATGTGAATGTAAGGCCCATGTTGTGAGGCCCATTGTGATGTATTTAAAGGCCCATGGGATGTGGCCCATTGCAATGTACATAAGGCCCCTTTGATGCGGCCCACTTAATTTATAAAGGCCCATATGATGCGACCCATTTGATGTATCCAAGGCCCATGGGCCAAGGCCCAACGGGATGTCCTTAGGGTCCATTACAATGGGTGATTACCCCATGGTTTGTGTGATGATATTTATGGCGGGCCATGCCTTGGGAGCAATGTTGGTTTGACGTCCACATTGTAAGAATGATGTTAGTTTAATGTCCGCATTATAAATCTCCCTAGGGCCCATTGATAGGCCCATACTAGTTATATGTAGGCCGTGTAGGCGCATCTTCGGTGTAAGGATAGTTCATTACTTTATAACATGCTTAGTACACTCCCATGATTCATGCACATATGCATCATATGTATGCTTGATATGAGAAATGTTTGATCATAATATAAGCCGTTGGGTTGAGACATTTACTGGACTCCTTATGAGACGGAGTGCCCTACATGATCGCATGGTACGCGTGAGATTACTGCATGATTGTACTGTGTGACTCATGTATCTCGCATATGTGTGACTTGATCACTGCATGCTCTAGTGACATCAGGGCCGTGGCTCCACAGGCACATCGTGGATGGCTGTATCGGATACCGAAAATACCTTGTTCTAGCACTGTGGGAACTTAGGATGTCCTTGGGTGAAAGTCCCAGAACCTTTTTGGTACCAGGGGATGCTCCAACGTCTAGACCGAGTGAATACATGAGCGCCCGAGTGCCGAATACCAGTAGGCCATGTCTCATACTGTGTCGTGGTCGGTTGGAAGGGGGTGTGGCTTTATCTGCCCGAGTGAGGGGGCTATAAGCTAGGCTGAGTTTGACTAGCTCGCAAATGTGTCTGCTATCGACGAGCCGTATAGTGTTGAGGGTCAAATATTGCATATCAGATCCCATTTATTGCTTGGATTTACATGCATAATATTGTTTAATGTTCGGGTTTAATCGTATTTGTGATGCAGAGTGTATTTGCGAACATGGACTGAAAAAGGGAGCTTAAAGCATGGATTTAATGCTCGAGGACCACCTAGCAAGGGATAGACTCCATGGGACCAAGATCATCGAATTTACACACTTTGGAGATCCGCGAAAATCGAGAACTGAAGCTCAAGTGGCCTGAAAGTCACAGACAGAATGTAAGATCACAGGGTTCCCACCATCCGTCCGGCTCAAGACTTCATGCATGGCCTAAGGACCATAAGTTAACCGTACACGCCGAATTTCAGCCATTAGATCCTGGTGGAAGTGGCTTAACGGACAAATCAGCCCTCAGAATCATGATTCTGGGCCCACCTGCTGTTTGGATGGGCCTCATCTTCGGTCCCTACGGGTTAAATGATCTGACAAAATGGATAGATGAAGCGGATTTCTCGAAAACATCATAGTGGACCCCACGTGAGCATGAATGTGCATAGTGCACAAGTGCACTCGCCGTGCACAACAACAGAAAATCGGTCAAACGACTCATTGACCGCAAATCATCTTCTTCTCCTTCTCTGTTTCAAACAGCGGACGCACCGCGTCCGCTGGTTCCTCTCTATGGGGCCCACTCCTTGATCAAATCACCAATCTGGACCGTTTATTATGCACAGAGGGGGGGTAGTAGCCTCACCTAGGTGTCGTTTCTCAACCATGCGAACTATTGGAAGATCCTGGCCGTCGAAAGCAGGATGGACGGCGGAATAAAAGATCAAGTGGGCCACACTGAAATCAAAGAAATTTTACCCTTCCTGGACGGTTTTTCGTCCTGAAGCTAATGGACGGCCTGGATTCTCCAACCGACGTTGATTATGGGGCCCACCGATCATCGCAGCGTCCCTGCTTGCGTTCGCACTGACGGTCGCGATTTTCCTCTGTGGGCCACCATCATGAGGACATACATTGATCCGGATCGTCCATGTGACTCACGTGGCCCATCTCACTCAGGTCTAGGTGTAAGTATTTCGAAAGATAGCATATAAGGTATCTTAGCCGTCCAAACGTAAGATGAATGGCAGAGAAAAATATCCTGAGGACCTCATCAACAGAAGGCCAAAGATACACAATTATGACCGAAATTACAAAAGGAATCTGGTGGACGGAGTGGATTTCCCAAAAGGCAGCTGAATTGGGCTCCACCAATGCATCAGCGTAAGTAGATTTACGCGGGCCCTGTTTTCCGCGATCGGATGAGTCCGAGATTTGCGAGGAGTAATGGGCCACGATCGTCAATTATTGGAGTGATCGAGACCGTCCAATGTGTCCACAGGGAGGCCAATACCCTATCCAAGATGTCAGAATTGATAGATGAGCTGATATCGCGCACCAATTTCGCTCCAAACGCAAGAAATTTTATGCTTTTGCTGCGCATGCGAACGAGAATCACAAGAGGAGTCGGACTACCGACTACCCGTCCAGGCTCTATAAAAGGGAGAAGAGGAGGGAGAGACAGGGAGCAGCTCGACTGGGGGATTGGACGTGGGAAGCAGACGTGGGGAAAGTTTTCTTTTTTATTTTTTATTTTTTATTATTATTATTTTATTTTTTTTGCTTATTTTATTTTATTTTATTTTATTTAGGGATCTAGCCAACATGGTTGGCTAAACCTCTTAGCTAGGGCTAAGAGGTGAAGCTTCTTGACGTGATGGGAGAGTCTATGCTTGTGCCTTTTGTTTAAACTGAATGGATTTTTGATTTAATTTTATTAAGGGAATGTTTTCAGTCTTTAATGGTCTGTTGTGACTGAAATTACAATGGGTCTGCAATGGCTTTGAACATGTTCTTTTTCTCTTATGTTTATGACGTCAGGAAGCCCTGTTGTTCACCATCGTCTCCTGGGCATGGTTGGATGTCGGTACCCTTCCTAACCTTCATACATTGATTGGTTGGTAATTAGTTTAATTCTGTTGTTTGCTTTGTCTCCTGGGCATGGTTTGGTGATGGAATCCATTCTAATTCATATACCTTTCATCTTTTCAAAATTACATCAAAGGAAGTTCAGTGGATTTTCATGAATCAAGTGTAGTTCTCCCTGATCTCTACAAGTGGATCCTCTGAATCCCTAGTTTTTCACTTCTGAATTCTCCTAAGTTTTAGATTAATTATTTCACCATTATTCTTCAAATTACAATCGATTTAGATTTCATCTCATTCTAGTTCTATTTCTACTTAGTTTCAGATAACGTACAAGTTACAGTCCCTTGGGATTCGACCTCGGTCTTACCGAGTTATTACTACATCACAACTCTATACATGGGGAGTGAACATATAGGTATTGGTAGACTACTGGTCAGGCGGATAGTGTGGTCTCTTCCACATGCTTGACTGTGCAGCTAGGGAGGAGGTAGTTAGTGTGAGGTGTATTAGACCCCAGTGATATCCAGAGAGGAACTGTACTGATACGTGTACTTGATGAGTAATGACATACTTGTATTGCATCTCGCATATGACATTTGGCTATATAGGCCTCACATCGCATGACTTTGGTATAGCCGATAGCATTCATGACTTACATTACATAGCTTTGGTACAGCTGATAGCATTCATGGACTTACCGCATATTTTTGCATTACTCTGATATTGTATACTTGGCACTCACCTTGCGCACACACTTACACCACCCTCTAAGCTTTTATAAGCTTATGCACGACCGTTGCGTGAAGGTAGCATTGGACAGTAGCAGCGCTGAGGTAGGAGCGCACATCTGTTTATTTTGGTGCTTCTTGATCACACTGTATTTCCCTTTCCGCATTGTACTTAAAAGTTTTTGATATATTGGATATGTGATGATGTTGTTTTGTGACTTAGTTATGCTTGTGGTTATGCTCCATTATATATATATATATATATATATATATATATATATAAATTTCATACTGAAAATCCTCCTTGTAGGATCCCAAGATCTGAATCTGGCGTATGGGCGCTGGGAGCTGAGAATGGGGTACTATGGAGGCTGTCGGCACCAGATTCGGCGATCGAAAATTTTGTGAGCCCATTTTCTGAGTTTGGGGCGTGACAGAAGTTGGTATCTGAGCATAACTTGGGAATACCTGAGATCACATCACATATCTGCTATGAATTTAGAATGAATAGGTTCCGAGTCCTGATAACTTATCAATTTTCCGACATAAACCCTTGATGTTTCTGCCTTCGAGAAATCTCAAGGCTGATAGGCCCTTGTTCCTTCCTGTAGGACATAATGGCTAGAAGAGCGACCTGAGGAAATCCCGCTCCACCACCTGCTACTCCAGCTTTACTACCTGTGACTCCCGCTCCACCACTAGATATTCCTGCTTTTCAGCCCGAGGATGCCAATCCTTTACCTGAGACTGGTGCGGATCTGACCGTACCCGTGAGTGCCACCCAGGTGCAGCAGATGCTTCAGGCGATGACCGCCATTCTTCAGGGGCAGAGTAGGCATCCCACTGTTACACCAGCCGAGGCCGAGCAAGAGCATGTGAGCGCCCTTCTCAAGGACTTCCGAGAGCACGATCCTCCACGTTTTTGGGGTGAACCAGACCCTACTGCTGCAGAGATATGGTGCTCTGAGGTGAAGAAGATATTCGACACCATGAGATGTACGACCCAGCAGCGAGTTACCTTAGCTGTGTTTCTTCTCCAGGGTGAGGCTCAGCATTGGTGGGCATTTGTAGCCTGATCGGTAGCGGCCGATTTTGTATGGACCTGGGAGGACTTTGTGGACCGGTTTGACTGGAAGTTCTTTCATGAGCATATGCGACAGCAGCGTGCACTAGAGTTTGAGACTCTGGTCCAGGGGGACAAGACAGTGTCCCAGTATGAGGCACGTTTTGTCGCACTATCGAGATTCGCGGTGTATCTTGTTGACGATGAAGGGGCGGAAGGCCCGCCGTTTTGAAAATGGTTTGCGTCCTGCCCTTAGGAGTCGTGCAATTGGACACATGCTTTCAACGTTTGAGCAGATCGAAGAGAGGTCCTAGATCTACGAGTCAAATTGGGCCAGTTTGCAGAGAGCCCGTGACCTGAGGGGAGATCAAAAGAAGAAGGAGCCCTCCAGTAGCTCCCAACCACAGCAGCATCATCCACAACAGTGATGCATGACCCGCCCAGCATTCCGAGCACCAACATTACCCCTAGCACCACCTTCGGGACCATTCACAGGTACCTGCTTTGGATGCGGTAAGACAGGACATTGTATGCATGAGTGTCCTCATCCGCAGCAGCAACAGGTGAGGGCACCACATCAGTCTCCACGACAGTCTCCACCACAGCAACAACGACCACAACACTAGCCTTCGAGATCTCCCCCGCAACAGTAGAGACCTCAGAGGGGACCTGCACCTCCCCAGCAGGCCTAGGGCAGATTTTATGCCGCCTAGCAGGACCCTCAATCATCAGGCGCAGTCGTCGATGATTCGCATGACTTGGCCTCTACATCGTCTTACTAGGTTGCTCATGAATGATGCGTTTTGGGAGTTAGAGCTTGAGATTCATAGGCATTATCCCCATCTCTTAGGTATTTGATTATGATGATATGTTGTGTTTTGATTATATATGATGTTATATTTCCTATTTCCTTATGAGTTTCAATTAGGTGCGATGGTAGTGCAAATTTCAAGGATGAAATTTTTATTAGGTGGGGAGAGCTGTAAGACCCGTATCCTAGTCCGTACTGTTCCATCGACTCTTACGATTCTCTCGGTCGAATTTTGGTAACCGATGAACGATAATCGATGATTACGCGTGACCCTAGGCCGTATCCTGTAGAATTAAGTCAGCTTAATCTAAGACTTGTACCATTACGACCGCACCGTCGGCGCGGTTCCGATGCCGCATCTCGCGCACTGATCCGATACCTTGGCTAAGAGATGTGAGCCGACGTTTGTTTCGAAGAAAACACCTCGCCTTTGCAATTCCAAGAGAATCTCTACAACATGTCCGATCAATCAATCAATCAATCCCATTAATCACCTCATGTCAAGTACAAAGCAACCCATGCTTTCTTTCTCTACAAGTCAAGCAAACCCAAAAGTCAACAAATCCATCACCTCACCCATCACTCACATCCATCACCCATCTCTCTCTCTCTTTCTCTTCACATTTTCCAAGCACCAAATGAGCTCACATCCAAGCTCTTCCATGAGAGAAAAGTGAGTTGTGTGGTCCGCCTTTTCCATCCCAAAAATCCATCATCTTAGCCCTTCATTTCTCATCCTCTCTATCAAAGTGAAGCATAAGGAGGTCAGCTTTCTAACGGACCAAGAAGATCGACGGTGGGTGCTTCTATAGGCTAGATTTTTGTGTTTTTATGATGGGCCAAGTGAGGCCTACCGATCAATGGTATGGATCTCACTTTGGACCCTAAGATGTGGCCGATGGCCTACCTTGATTACCACTTGATGTATGGTTGATTTCAAAAGAGGGCCCATAGTGTCGGGGTCCCTCCATCACACGTGTTCTCTCTCTCTCTCTCTCTCTCTCTCTCTCTCTTTCTCCCTCTCTTTTCATGTTTTTGTGTGATGACATGGCCTTGTGGCCCACCCAAATGGACCCCACCATAAGGCATGTATTTTAGCCCAAGCCATCCATAGGTGGGGCCCACTTTATAAGTGTGATATTCACACTAATCCGTCATTTAGTGGCCCACTTGAGCAGGGCCCACCTCACTTATATGTGTCATGCTAAGCTGTCCAGCATCCAAAGATGCTGAACGTGATTTGTAAAGAGAAAAAAAAATTTCTTTTAGTGGACCGCTCCCACAGGCCCCACCTTGATGTATGTTTTTAATCTAAGCCGTCCATTTCATTCCTTAGATCATTTTAGGCGTTGAGCCGAAAAATGAAGTCCATCTGATCTTCGGGCGTGCCATAGCATATGAAACATTGGTTTCTACCATTGAAAGTCACCCTGATTTTTTTATGCACCGAAAAACGTCAGATATTGGGCTCGTTTGGACGGTCTTAAGCCATAGAGTGCAATGGATGGGCTGGATTCAGCTAATGTGGGCCATACCTCTGAAAAACCATGAAAATTCGTTATTAAAAAAAAAAAAACAACAGCAACCACAGCAGCATTGCTGCTGTTGCTGACAGGAGAGGACGTGTAGGCGTCCTGCGCCATGGGCAAACGGACGACAGTCCCACGGCCCAGTCGTGGGCCCCACCATGATGTCTGTTTTGTATATCCACACCGTCCATCTTGAAGGCCCTTAGGTCAGTGGGCCACCCTCCAAATATCAGCCCCATCTGAAGCTTAGGTGGCCCACATTATAGGAAACAATGGTGGTTGTGGGGCTGCCATTGAAACCTATTTTGAGTTCACAGAGTTTTGGATCATTACGAAATTTATTTTTCCTCTTCGGCTGGGTACGTGTGACCCTATTAATAGATTGGATGGAGATAAACGTTATGGTAGGCCCCACGTGGAGCCGACATGATGCATGTGTTGTATTCCCACCATCCACGCGGATGGTGGAGCCCAAAGTGAGGCATGTGTTGTATTTCCCACCGTCCATGCGGACGGTGGAGCCCACAGTGATGTATGTGTTGTATTCCGACCGTCCACTATTTGGACGGTGGGACCCAGCGTGACGTACGTGTCCTATTCACGCCATCCAGCCATTTATCTGGTTGGCCCACATCAAGGAAATAGTATTGATTAAACGTCTACCATTGTGCCCCTTTTTATGTGGTCCAGAAATTTTGGGCCAAACATGAAATTGTTTTTCCTTTCATCCAGGCCTGTATGGCCATATCAACAGATTGGATGTCATATAAACATTATGGTGGGCCCAACATGGTACCCCATGATATATGTGTTCTAGCCACACCATCCATACCTGGACGGTGGGACCCACCATGATGCATGTGCTGCATCTAAACTATCCAGCCACTTTGAAAGCTCATTTTTGGGCATGAGCTAAAGAATGAGTCACGTCCATAGTTCATGTGGATCCCCACCATGATGCATGGGTTGCATCCAAACCATCCACCATTTGACAAGCTTGTATTACCGACTTGAGACTAAAATAAGGCAGATTTGTAGTTCAAATGGACCCCACCTTGGTGTATGTATGGGGCCATCTTGATTTATTTATGACCGTCCATTTAGGCCTAACTTGGTATATATATAAGGCCCAAGTGATTAGGCCCACCTTGATGTGTATGAGGCCATTGTTGAGGCCCACCTCGAAGTGAATGTAAGGCCCATGTTGTGAGGCCCATTGTGATGTATTTAAAGGCCCATGGGATATGGCCCATTGCAATGTACATAAGGCCCCTTTGATGCGGCCCACTTAATTTATAAAGGCCCATATGATGCGGCCCATTTGATGTATCCAAGGCCCATGGGTCGAGGCCCAATGGGATGTCCTTAGGGTCCATTACAATGGGTGATTTCCCCATGGTTTGTGTGATGATATTTATGGCGGGCCATACCTTGAGAGCAATATTGGTTTGACGTTCACATTGTAAGAATGATGTTGGTTTAATGTCCGCATTATAAATCTCCCTAGGGCCCATTGATAGGCCCATACTGGTTATATGTAAGCCGTCTAGGCCCATCTTCGGTGTAAAGATAGTTCATTACTTTATAACATGCTTAGTACACTTCCATGATTCATGCGCATACGCTTCATATGTATGCTTGATATGAGAAATGTTTGATCATAGCATAAGTCATTGGGCTGAGACATTTACTGGACTCCTTATGAGACGGAGTGCCCCACATGATCCCGTGGTACGCGCGAGATTGATGCATGATTGTATGGTTTGACTCATGCATCTCGCATATATGTGACTTGATCACTGCATGCCCTAGCGACATCAGGGCCGTGGCTCCACAAGCACATCGTGGATGGCCATATTGGATACCGTAAAACCTTGTTCTAGCACTGTGGACACTTAGGATGTCCTTGGGTGAAAGTCCCAGAATCTTTTTGGTACCAAGGGATGCTCCAACTTCTAGACCGAGTGGATACATGAGCGCTCGAGTGCCGAATACTAGTAGGCCGTGTCTTCCACTATGTCATGGTCGGTTGGAAGGGGGTGTGACTTTATCCGCCCGAGTGAGGGGGCTATAAGCTAGGCTGAGTTTGACCAGCTCACAAATGTGTCCGCTATCGACGAGCCGGGTAGGTATTGACAGACTGCTGGTCAGGCGGATAGTGTGGTCTCTTCCACTTGCTTGACTGTGCAGCTAGGGAGGAGGCAGTCAGTGTGAGGTGTATTAAACCCCAGTGATATCCAGAGAGGAACTGTACTGATACGTGTACTTGATGAGTAATGACATGCTTGTATTGCATCTCGCATATAACATTTGGCTACATAGGCCTCACATCGTATGGCTTTGGTATGTCCGATAACATTCATGACTTGCATTACATAGCATTGGTACAGGTAATAGTAGTCATGGACCTATCACATATTTCTGTATTACTCTGATATTGTATACTTGATACTCGCCTTACGCGCACACTTACACCACCCTCTAAGCTTTTGTAAGCTTATACACGACCGTTGCGTGCAGGTTGCATTGACGGCAGCAACGCTGAGGCAGGAGTGCACATCTGTTTATTTTGGAGCTTCTTGATCACACTGTATTTCCTTTTTCGCATTGTACTTAAAAGTTTTTGATATAGTGGATATGTGGTGATGTTGTTTTGTGACTTAGTTATGCTTGTGGTTATGCTCCATTATATATATATATATATATATATATATATATATAAATTTATACTGAAAATCCTCCTTGTAGGATCCCAAGATCGGAATCTGGCGTATGGGCGCTAAGAGCCGAGAATGGGGTACTACGGAGGTTGTCGGCACCAGATTTGGCGATCAGAAATTTTGTGAGCCCGTTTTTCGAGTTTGGGGCGTGACAACGGCAGAGGTTGGTCCCACGTAGGGCCCACCATCATATATATAATATAATATTATTATATTAATATAATATATTATTATTATTATTATTATTATTTTTTTGTTAGCTGTTAGTACACCCCACTATCAGTTCACCTTCATTGCCATCCACGTCCAGCGTCCCTGGACGCTGGATGGTATGGATGTATATACTTCAAGGTGGGTCCCACATGGACGTGGCCCACCTAATTTAGTTAAATCTGATATTTGTGTTTTCTCATCGTCTAGGCCCGCTGGACAGCCTCTATAAAATAGATGGGTGGCGTTGATAAAAAACATACCATATGGTGGGTCCACGTGGTGGCCCACCTGAGCAGGGATCAAGCTGAAATTTGTGATTCCCCTTCATCTAGATCAGGCAGCGGGGCTAGCCCAATGGCTATCACACATGCACAAAATAGGTGGGCCACATCAACAAGGAAGGAGAGAGAGAGAGAGAGAGAGAGAGAGAGAGAGAGAGAGAGAGGGATCAGAGTAGCGGAGGGACCCTGCCACTATGGGCCCCTCTATACAATGCATACATCATGATGGGTCCCACCATATGTGGGCCCTCAAATCATCAAAATCTCACAAATTAAATAATAAAATACACCCACCTTTAGATCTTGTACTCCTTCCACCGATGCGATCTAGAGCTCCACGGAATGCATTTCAACGGTTAAGATTGATTTTGGAGGGTGGGATTGGGTGGTAGGGAGTGGGCCACATAAAGCTTCTCTCCCATGGAAGCCATGGACGTTGGGTGCTTGGGTTGCTTGGGAATGGGTTTGAGAAATGAGAGAGAGAGAGAGAGGGTTTTAAGGAGAGAGAGAGGGATGGGTGATGGAGTGATGGGTGAGGTGAGTAATGAGTGTGTAAGAGCTTTATTGACTTTTGAGGTAATTTGTGTAAGAGGGGTATGGGTTGCTTTGACTTTAGGGTCCATTTGGTAAGGGAGTGATGGGATATGTACTTGACATATGAAGTGATTGATATGTACTTGATTGATGGGACTTGTTGTAGAGATTCTTTTGGGATTGTAAATGCGCAGCATTTTCCTCGAACTGAACATAGGCCCACATCTCCTGTCCTAGGTATCGCCTCGACACGCGAGGCGCGGCATTGGAACCGCGACGATGGCGCGGTCGCAAGGATACAAGTTTCAAGTCGAGCAGACTCTGATATACGGGACACGACTCAGGGTCACGTGCAACTGCCGATTACAGATCGCGAGTCACCGGAATTCGACCGGGAGGACCGATGGAACCTACGGAATGGTACGGACTAAGATACGGGTCTTGCACCTTATAGTGGGCCCCACACTCTATAGTTAAGGGTCCCACTTTAGGGGATGTTTAATCCTTATATAAGTGAGCTGGGATGTCCCACCTTTTTGTCAGGAATGATCCCTAAGTGTTTGAAAATTGGGCCCTAAGTTGTGACAGACCCCATTTCTGAAAACTGTTTGATTATTTGTGTTTTGTACCAACTTTGGGCTTCTGTAGTAGACCACACGCTGGAGGTTTGAGTATGCCACCACTTGGAACCTCTAACCTATACTAATAAATAGATAAATAATATTTTAATTGGGCCAAATCAGACCCCACATGATTAGGGAGTGGATCCCAAAATGTGGTCAGGCATGGTTGTATAGAAAAATTGTGTAGAAAATCAAAGTGCCTATATTTGGCCCTATACCAAATATTACATGTACACAACCAGTTGGTCCCAACTTATAATTTTTGAAGTGCATATATAGTACAACCAAGGACACCTGACAGCACACTGAAATGTGGTCCCTTGTGGTCATGGGATATACTTAAAATTGGGTCAAAACTAATTCTGCACTATATTTCCTGCACAATTTCTCTAAGTACCCATGTTTGGGCCATCACTGTAAATTGTACTCACCCAACCAATGAGGCCTGCTTTATAATTTGTAAAGCCCATATATAGAGCTACTAAGTAGTTATTCTCTTTCACCATATGTAGGCCCCACGTGATCATGAATCTGACTATAAAATGGCCCAAAACCAACATTACACAAAAATCTGTTTGATGTAAAATTTATGTGGGGCCACGTCAGTGGGGTCCACCACCTTCCCAAAGAATTTCATGCAGTATCTAAACTTTGAAAAATAACTCTCAGGTGTTGTAGGGCTCAAAACCTTAAGTGGGCCATATAGTATGGGCTATCTTGTATGGGCCTTACCTTCCATGTGATGAGGCTTAATGTGATGTATGTGAGGCCCTTGTATGAGGTTCATTGTGATGTGCATAAGCCTATGTGGTGAGGCCCATTGCGATGTATATGTCCCCAGTGATGAGACCTAAGGCCTATGGGATGAGGCCCATTGTGATGTATATAAGGCCTATGTGATGAGGCCCATTGTGATGTATATGAGGCCTATGGAATGAGGCCCATTATGATGTGATGAGACACATGTTATGAGACCTATTGTGATGTATGTGAGGCCCATGTGATGAGGCCCATTGTGATATATGAGACTCTTGTGCAAAGCCCAATTATCATGTTGATCCCTCCATGATGTATATGATAATGTTTATGATGCCTATCCATTTTTCTAGCTAGTTTAAGGGCCATGGGCCCCATTGTGAGATAGTCTCTATAGCGGGCCACATTCTAGGAGACAATGATGGTTAAATGTCCACATTGTAAACTCCATAGGGCCCATTGCTAAGCCCATTCCCATTGTAAATTAGAATCTAAGGAGAGCTGCACTTTAGGAGCAATGATGGTTAAATGTACACGTTACAAACTCTTTGGAGCCCATTGTTAAACCCGTTTCTATTTTCCCCTCATTGGGCCTTAATTGAGAATAATGCTTTCCACCATACCCTGTAGTACTACTCAAACCTTGGAACCCATCTTGTGGCCATGATATGTAGGCCCATTGTGATATGTAGGCCCATTGTGATATGTAGGCCCATTGTGATTGTATGAGGCCCATTGTGATTGTGTGAGATCTAATATGAATGTATAAGGCCCATTGTGCGAGACTCATTGTGACTATATGAGGCCCATTGTGATTGTATGAGGCTCGTTATGATTGTAGGAGGCCCATTGTGATGGTATGAGGCCCAGGGACCCACCGTCCTGCCTGGACGAACGGTGTGGATCATCTCAATGTCAAGGTGGGTCCACATGGCCTTGGATCGAGCTGATCCATAGACAAGCCGGCCCCCAAAATCAGGCAGCGTAGCTGCTGGATGGAGGACAATAAGGTGGGCCGATCCCACTGGATGGACGATCTGGATGGGGTCCGTGCAGCAGCTGGCCCCACGCTGCTGCTGCTTCAACGCGACAGGTGGGTCCCACGTAGGGCCCACCATTATAAATATTATAATAATATTTATTTTGTTAGCTGGTTAGTCCACTCCATGTCAGTTCACCTTCTCTGTTAGCACATCCAGTGTCCTTGGACACTGGACGGACAATGGATATGTATGTGGGTCCCACGCATGGGGCCACGGCCGGTGGGTCCCACTGTCTTGTTGTGTGGACGGTGTGGGTGTGCCACATCATCACAGTGGGTCCTCATCAGTGTGGCCCACCCAATTGGGATCAAGCTTATATTTATATTTTCCCATCACCCATTAAGATAGGACCCACATGGCTTGGACGGTGTAGATCCAACACGTTCATCAAGTAGGTCCCACGAAGGTGGACGACATGGATAAGTTACATACATCATGGGGCCATCAACAAGGGAAAAAGAGAGAGAGGGAAAGAGAGGTGAGACAATTGTGAGAAGGGAGGGGCCCCGCCACTATGGGCCCTCCATATACATGCATACATCAAGATAGGTCCCACATATGTGGGCCCTCAAATCACAAAATCAACAAATAAAAGCACCCACCTTTGATCTCCTCTTCATTCTTCCGCCAACGCGATCTAGAGCTCCAAAGGACAAACTTCAATGGTTGAGATTATTTTTGGAGGGTGAGGATGGGAGATAGGAAGTGGGCCACATAAAGCCTCTCATGGAGCTTGCTTGGACATGGGTTGCTCCCATGGCAGTCACTTGAAATGAGAGAGAAATGAGAGAGAGAGAGAGAGAAGTGGTGGGGTGGAGTGATGGGATGAGATGGCATGGTACTTGTTGACTTAGGGTAAGAAATGAATGAGATGGGTATGGGTTGTGTAAGAGAGAGTTGACTTGGGGAATGAGAGAGGGATGGGCTAGGTAAGATTGTGTACTTAACATTGATTGATGGACTGATGTGACGTTTCGTAGAGATTCTCTCGGAATTGGAACGCGTGATATTTTCCTCGAACTGAACGCTGGCCACATCTCCTGGCCAGGGTATCACTTCGGTGCGTAATACGCGGCGTTGGAACCGCCGCGATGACGCGTTCGTAGGGGTGCAAGTCTCGGGTCGAGCCGACTTTGGAATATAGGATGCAACTCGAGGTCGTGCGCAAATGCCGATAACAGATCGTGGGTAGCTAGAATTCGACTGGGAGGACCACGGAAGTCTATAGAATGGTACGGGCTAGGATACGGGTCTCACAGCATGGCTCCATCAAAGAACTCCAACAATTCTACTTCATCTCCTCTTGATGTTGATCTCAGATACTCTGAGAATCCAGGTCTGAAGATCACATCATTTCTTCTCACTGGTCCCAACTTCTTACAATGACAACAGGCTGTCAGTATCTTTATTGGGGGTAAGCGTAAACTCGGCCACATCACTGGGACCCTTCCTCATCCTGATGATGGAGATTCGAAACAGGCGGATTGGGAATCAGATGACATGATTGTCATGTCATGGTTATGGAACTCCATGGATGACAATGTCTAGAGTGGCCTTCTCTTCTTAAAGACGACAAAAGAAATTTGGGACACTGTCCATGAACTCTACAACGATGCACACAATATGGCTCGCATCTTCTAGTTGGAGAAGGAGATTGCATCTCTCCAACAAAATGACAAGAGCCTCACCGAGTATTATGCCAGACTTCACAGTTTATGGGAGGAACTCGCCTACCATGATGAGGAGGATACTTATTATACTCGCGATGTGGTTCTTATCAAGAAACGGCAAGAGCGACGATGGATCTTCAAGTTTTTAGATGGTCTGAATGATGAATATGACACACTCAGGCAACAAATTATCCATAATGCTGAGTCCATGACATTGAATCAAGCATATGCTATTCTAGACAGAGAAGAGAAGAGGAAGCAGGTTATGACTCCATCCATCTCGATCACTCAGTCTGCCTTATAGGCTGATGTTTGTACTTCTGCTGATCGAGGACGTGGTTCTGGAGTCCGTGGTCGTGGCCGCAATTCTTTTTTTTTTTTTTTGCACTCATTACAAACACACCAATCATATGGTTGATACCTGCTAGATCCTTCATGGCAGACCTCCAATGCGTGGAGGTTTTTCTCATGGACGAGGTCCCTTGTCTGGTTACCGTGGTGCATATTTTTCTACTACTAAATCTGAGGAGGCTCCATCTGATTCCTCTCCTAGTATGGTTCAAATTTCTCAAGAAGAATATGACAGTCTTGTCGCTCAGAAGGCTGGTCTATCTGTCTCAAAATCTTCTGCTACTTTCAGTTCTGCTGTGCAAGGTACATCCACCATTACTCCCTCTTCCCAGCCTTAGGTCATTGACTCAGGGGCTACTGACCATATGACTAGTATACCTCACATTTTCTCCTCATTTACTCCCAGTTCTACTTTAGGTTCTGTTAAGTTAGCAGATGGAAACCTTACCTCTATTACTAGGTCAGGTGCCATTCCTCTAACTTCTACTATGACTCTTAACAAGACCATTCTTGTCCCAGGTCTTGCTTCTAGGTTACTTTCTGTGGGCACTCTTACTAAACAACTTAACTATGCTGCCATATTTCTTCCTTCTTATTGTATGTTTCAGGATCTCAGAATGCGGAAGATGATTGGTGGTGGACGTGAAAGTAATGGCCTATACCGATTTGATGGGGGTGTTTAACCCTGTGCTGCTACTCATCTCATTTCTGTCAATCATGAGGATATTTATCGATGGCATTGTCGTTATGGCCATCCTTCTTTTTCAGTTTTATGCAGTTTATTTCCCTCTTTATTTTCTCAGCATAACATTAAGAAATTTCAATGTAGTACTTGTGCTTTGTCAAAACAAAGACGGGTTTCTTTTCCTTTGATTTTAAATAAATATTCTATCCCTATGTTTTCTTTCATTTAATTCGATGTGTGGGGACCCTCTCCTGTTAACTCTTCCATGGGGTTTCATTACTTCGTCTCTTTTATGGATGCCACCACAAAAATGACATGGATCTATCTCCTCAAAAATAAAAGCAAAGTTTTTGAAATTTTTAAGTCCTTCCATGTTTGGTTGATAAATCAATTTAGTGCCATCATTAAGATGCTCCATTGTGACAATGGCGGATAATATCTCTCTATTAATTTTCTTACCTATCTTCGCCAACATGGTATTAAGTCAAACACTACTTGCGCTTCCACTCCTCAGCAGAATGGGGTAGCCAAGAGGAAAAAACAACAATTGCTAAATATTACTCGGTGTCTCCTTACTGAGATGCATGTTCCCAAATGATATTGGGGAGATGTCGTTCTCACTGCATGCTACCTGGTCAATTGATTACCTTACTTTGCTCTCAATTTTCAAACTCTTATTTCTTTATTAAGGAAAGTGCATCATGTCACTGATATTCCTCTTAGGGTATTTGGGTGCACCGCTTATGTGCATGACTTTTCTTCTTCCCATACAAAGTTGTCTCATCGCTCCATTCCATGCATATTGTTGGGTATTCTCCCACCCAAAAAGGTTACAAATTTGTTAATCCTAATACTGGCCGAGTTATGTCACCCTTGATGCTTCCTTTTTTGAGTCTCTAAATTTCTTCTCTCCAAAGTATTCAATCCTTTCCTCACCCCCTCATGTCACTCATATACCCTTTTTAGATCCTTCATCCTCTAACCCGTTACCGGTAGATCCCTCATTGCCTTCATCTATCACAACTTCATCTCCTCCTTCTCCTTTCTTACCACCCCACCACCACCACCTCGCCATTCTACCCATCCTAATACCAGACCAACTCACCTACATGATTACATTTGTTCTCAGGCACTGTTACTAGCACCACCACATGCTTCTCATCACCAGCAGAAGCGGAGTAGCGCCGATGCACCATTACTTCCATCACCAACATCCGCGGCTCTGGGATCCATTTCTGCATCGGACGTTCCTACTTATCTATGGAAAGGTACTCATCCTTCTACTTCTCATCCTATCCACCACTTTGTTTCATATCACTCAATTTCTCCTTCCTACAAGTCATTTATTGCCAATGTGGATTCCATATCTCTCCCTACCCAGGTGGATGTTGCCTTAGCACACTCGAACTGGAAGCATGCCATGATGGATGAGATGACTGCCTTGGAGAAAAATCAGACATGGGAACTTGTTGATTTACCTGTGGGAAAATAGGCGGTGGGTTGTAAATGGGTGTACACTCTCAAGCATAAACCCGATGGTACTGTTGATCGGTATAAAGCTTGCCTTATTGCAAAAGGCTTTACTCAGACCTATGACATCGATTACACTGAGACGTTTGCCCTAATTGCCAAAATGAATTCCATTCGTGTCCTTTTATTTCTTGCAGCAAATTTGGGCTTGCCACTTCATCAACTTGATGTAAAAAATGCATTTTTATATGGTGATCTTCATGAGGAAGTCTATATGAGCTAGCCACCAGATTTTCACTGAAAGGGGAGCAAAAGAAAGTGTGCCGCCTTCACAAGTCTATATATGGCCTCAAGCAGTCGCTGCATGCATGGTTTGACAAATTTACTCATGCAATGAGAGATGCATTTTTTCACCAGTGCAGGTCAGATCATTCTATCTTCTGGAAATGCTCAACAAATGAGATTACAATTGTTTCTGTTTATGTTGATGATATTATCGTCATGGGTAACGATTCTCTTGCAATCTCTAGCATAAAATCCGACCTTTCTCGCATTTTTTAGGTCAGAGACTTGGGCTCTTTACATTATTTCTTGGGCATTAAGATAGCTCGTTCTTGGCATGGAATCTCCTTATGTTAGCGTAAATATGTGCTGAACTTACTCACTGAGACTAGAATGATTGGTTGTAAACCACTTAACACTCCTCTTGAGGTCAACCATCAACTCACTTCATTGGATGGTGAGGTCCTCTCTGATCCCAGACCTTATCAATGCCTCATTGGGAGGCTTATTTACCCATGCTATGAGTAAATACCAGGCCGGATATTTCTCATACTGTGAGTGTCCTAAGTCAGTTCATGCATTCGCCTCAAGTTACCCATATGGATGTTGCATATCATGTGCTTCGTTGTATCAAAGGATCTCCTGGCAAGGGTCTCCTTTATTCCAAGTTTGGTCACCTAAATATTTTAGCGTTTTCTTATGCTGATTGGGCCAGTTCCAAAGATGACAAGAAATCTACAACCAGCTATTGTTCTTTCGTTGGCAGTAATTTTGGTGACTTGGAAGAGCAAAAAGCAAATGGTTGTGGCACGCTCCAGTGCCGAAGCCGAGTACAGAGATATGACACAGACCACCTGTGAATTACTTTGGCTGAAGAAATTTTTGACTGAGATTGGTTTCTCTCATTCTACACCAATGTAGATGATGTGTGATAACCAGGCGGTTATTCATATCTCTAACAATTCTGTATTCCATGAGCACATAAAGCATATCGAAGTCGATTGCCACTTTATTCGGGAAAAAATCAAGGCTCAGGAAATTGTTACTCCACATGTTCGCACAACGGACCAACTTGCCGATGTGTTTACCAAAGCTTTACCAAGATATCGGCATATGACTATTTCTTCCAAGCTTGGACCGTCCGACATTTTTGGGCCAAGCTTGAGGGGGAGTATTGAAGGAGAAACGGTCAAGGGGTCGCATCATCCATGGGGGACGTAGCTTGTCCTTATCTCTCCACATAACTCGTCCTTATCTCTCCACATAGCTCGTCCTTATGTCTCCACATAGCTCGTCTTTATCTTCTTATCTCTCCATGTAGCTAGTCCTTATCTCTCCACATAGTTCATCCTTATATCCTTATCTCTCATTTATTTTCTTATCTTAGTTTATTTCTGTAATGACCCTCGAATTTTCATAATGAATTTAAATTAGAATAATAAATAAATATATAAATAGTTGAATGAATAAACTGTTCAACTTGAGAACGACCAAACCCTTAGAAATCCCTAAATACATTAACTACAGAAATGAAAGTAGATTAATCCCTAGCTCAGGAAATCCACAATAATGAACTCAAACCCTTGTTCAACCAGTCAAAACTTCCTAGAACTCCAGATGGAGGTGTTTGGGGACCTTTCAAGACTAACTGATAGTGTAGATTTGCCTAGATCTTAAGGTGGACCCCACATTAAATCCTTGTGTGCATACACATGAGCTGCACACGCAGCCCACCGAATTGGATATCTGGTCAAACAGCCTTTGACCCAATACAAATCCCAAAAGTCAGAATTTCATCCGTTTTCTCCCGCGCACGCGAAATTTTAAAAATGGCCGTCCGTCTAACCTAAGTGGACCCTCATCATGGGAAATCAGGGCCATTTGCGCTTGATCCGAACCATCTATCATGAGCGGCTGGTCCCATCGACCATAACCTACATAGAAAATAGGATTGTATGGACCAGTAGAGTGTTCAACCAGTGGATCATCAGGTCTATCCCAACACAACGTCTGGATGGGAGACCCTTCTAAGCCGCGCGTTTAGCTGGCTATTCGGACGGTCGGATAAGAGCGGAATCACGTGCTCTCACACCACGTAGAGCTTAGTCACCACCCTTCTTTGGGTAATGCCACGTCGGCGACTGGATAAGGACGAAAATCATTCCGTTTTTGATAACGATCCATCCCAACCGTTTATGACCACCTAGAAGCTTCCC
The DNA here is from genome assembly GCA_030180095.1 of Magnolia changhungtana. Lineage (NCBI taxonomy): Eukaryota > Viridiplantae > Streptophyta > Magnoliopsida > Magnoliales > Magnoliaceae > Magnolia > Magnolia changhungtana. The sequence continues at coordinate 16,946,225 of JASAUF010000617.1, forward strand.
TTAAGTTGATCTTGGATGTCCAAAATAGGGCGACATGAGATTTTCCCTCTCAGCAACGAAAAATTAGGGAGAAATTGAATTGGCTATCGAAATCTCATGTGCAACGTAACCCTTTTAACCTACGGACCATCAGACACCACGAATGGACCCCACAAGTCCTATAGACCCCATCTGAATCATCTGAACGACTCAGATCATGGAATCAACTGTCCAAGACAAAATCGCCATTTTTATTCAAATCATCTTCCTCAACTGACAGTGAAACCCATCCTCTCTGAATCAAATCATTTTGTGAATCAAAATCGTCCGTTGGGTGGCCCATTGTATCCGAAATCCTTCCACGAATTCCACCTGGACCCATGCAACCATTTAGAACCTTAAGCTTTAGTTCTCTCAGTCGAGTTAGGTTAAACCCACCCTATCCGAAGATTAGCGGAAGAGCTTTCCAGAAGAGGAAAGCTTATAAGAATGAGAGAGAAATGGATAGGGAGAGGGAGAGAAACGGATAAGAACAAGAGAGAAGAAAATAGAGAAAATGGAGAAAATGGGAAACCGCCATTCGAACGGGTCACTGGTGACTCGACTCAGCTGAGTCGACCAGCCCTGAAAGTAGTAGAGAGGGAGTGGTTTGATTGAGAGAGAAAGGAGAAGAAATAGAGAAGAAAAGGAAAGGAAAAATGGAAGTTCCCATGGGATTTCTGGAACTAGATTCCACCAATTATCTCGACTCGTTTGAGTGGGCCAGGTACAACAGTGGAGATCAGTTGATCTCTCAAACCAACCTTAGTCATGTCTTCAATCCATTTACACCAACAGTCAAGATCGTTCCAGGCATAGCATCCAAACCGACCCTACAAATTTTCAGTTCAATCAGCCCGTTAACATGCTAACTCAGTGCCTGTTTGAAAGACCAGGTCTTAACAACTCAATCAGTCGTTGAAGACAGCGTGTTCGAGCTGAAATCTCATCAGTAATAGAAGGTAGTAGCTAAACTCCCTATCTTAAGCTATACTCGACCATTGACTCGACCAATATTACAACTGGGTCGACCCAATACCCAACAGCGAGCTGACTCAGTCAGTTTCCCTACTGAATCAAGATGATGACTCAGTCCTATTCCAGCACCATCCCTGTGGCAGAAAGACCTGACCTGCCTCCATGGCAGGAGCCGGTTTCTTGCTAGGAATGGGATTAGCACTATAACCATGGTTGGGTTGCCTGTTGCTACTAAGTGTGATACCGGCTGTTGATGCCTCTACTGAGTCAGCGATCCTGACTCGGTGCTGATGATGAATACTTGACTCGGTCAGCTTCCAGCGGAGTATAATGGACTTCTGCCAGTTGTGAATGATTCTGAAATGCAATGGATTCAACGAGCCTTCAATCTGACCCCAAGGCTAATTAGACCCTTGAATCGGACTCAGCATATCGGATAGTTGAAAACCCATCTGAGTCAACTCAGAGCTAACTCACTTGGATGCTATATTTCTCTCATCAGGGACTGTTTGCATCAAATTTGTTTGAAGCACATTTACCTCAAAACAATCTCAAATAGGTGTTCATAGACGCACCCCATCCAATCAAGGTGAGGAGCATCCCCTATAGCTTCTTCCATTTACTGGTTTCCATGTAGATTACATCTCTAATGTAGAGAATTTTAGAGGATTATAAAATTCCTAGTTACCCTGATTTTCATGAAGAAATTGCTTTAATGTCACATTTCCTTACAATTATGTATGTGATGTATTACCTTATAAACTCCATGTTACATTTATAATCACTTGCATATGAAAATATCTTTGTTAGACATGTTAATAAAAGAAAATTTTCGTACAAGATTTACTATGAATTGTGTAGTGAAACATTATCCTCATAACTTTCTATATTCTCTAATCTCTAATTTAGTGACCCTATCTTGTGGATAGTTCTTAAGATATGACAAATATGGAGGTGTTCACATATAGTGTACAAAGGGATGATTGGGATTTCATCTTCCATCATTATTACTGTTGCCGTCAGAAGAAATTCTTCTTGTTATCATTATATCATGAATATAACTCTAAAGTGCTTGACTTGAACTTCACAAACTCTTACTCATTATACCTTGTGAGTAGTATGAAGAATGATTATGGGAAGAGTCCTTAAGGGACTTAGAAGGACTCTTAGATAAATCAAATGATATGACCTCACTCAAAAATTCACATGACTCTTGGTGAGCCCTCCTTTGAATGTAAAGAATTCATGTGGAATGCATGATTGGATATTTCCTATTTGGAAGTTGAAGGTTATTACTATTCTATCAAAGTAATGTATATATATGTCATGGTGCATAACATTTACGCATGACATATGAGCTTTTCTGAGTGTTCATCATAAGTCACATCTTGTTGGGTTGTGCAAGGTCCTATTACCTAAGTCCAACCATCAGGTTTGTGCACATGTACACTTTGGGCCGCTCTTTCTTTACATGAGGCTTTTCCGAGATTTTATACCTCCTCGGGCATACCCCGAGTATTTTTCCAGGAGGTCGTCCTTGGGCGCACTCACCTTCATGGCCTTTTCCAGGTAGTCTACCTATTACGGGCGGTCTTTTATTTGGACAGCTGGATTGCATACCCAGATCTGTGACTTGAACATACATCCATACACCCATTCATTCATTTATAATTTTATGCTTTATCTCCTTGAAATTTGAATAGGTTATATCTGTATTCGTATCGTCCTGTGAATTATATATATGAATTGTTAATCTATTTTGGAATGATGTGTTATGGTTGAATCTATGAGGAAAATTCTCACTGAGTTTTCATTCACCCAATTATGCGGTTGCACCAAATAGATACAGGTATGAAGGCCAAGGATAATACCTATGACGAGACTCTTAGTGTTGCCAAGAAGGAGTAAGGCGAGGAGGGCCCATATAATGATATAGTCAAGCTACAGGAACTTCACTAAATGCTTAGGATCTACTGCTTTTATATGCCAGACATTATATTTACTTGCCTTTGAGTTTTGTAATTAAATCCCCTACTGTGAGATCTCACCTTACTACTGATTACTATTTCATGTATGTTGACTAGTGTTTGTTAGCTTATACAGTGGTTATGTTTGGTTATTATGAATTGCGTGGGAAATTTAGTTAAATTATAATTCCATGCATAATGTAACACTCGGGTTCTTGTACTCGAGCGACCATTCTCAGGTTATAAGAATCAGGGTGTTACAATTTCCTTCTTAAATAAGGGTTGTATTTTAGTATAAATAATATAGAGATTGAGGGCATTACTCAATTCTCTTTTTTCTCTCATCATTTGAAGTTTCAATACAACGATGTTTGGAAATCCGTTGTGATAGCTGAGAACCAGCCTCGCATCAAGTTCAACGTTGTGTTGCAACCGAGTTTGATCAAATCGAACAAAATTGAGCTGAGTCAAGTTAAATTCGAATATGAGTTATCAAGGTGAGTTGTTTCATACCTTTTCTCATCATGTCACTACAAGAAAACGTGTTATAGACTATGGTGGAGGAATCCTTTGCCCGCGCTAAGTAACGACCGGGCACCGGAAAAAATATTTGCTATAAAAAAAACCCTACACACCATGAGGTAACCTGATCAAGTGACGCATCTAATGGATGGGTCAGATGCGATTCACACACCATGTGAGTCCCACATCTACCCAGTGCTGACACGATTGGTGCTCCCAGTACCACTGGAGCTACTAGACCGGTGGACCACTGAAAATCAATGGTTGTAAATGAATAAACTATTTGAGAGCACACATGTGCAAATCATCCAACTAGTCCTATTTAAATACATTGGCGTGACCATGCCTCCACTAGAATTTTATGAAAGTAATTAGTTTTTTAGTTGCACCCAAACAGGCCTAAAATTTTTCTAAAGATACCAATTAATGAACTTTAAAATTTATGGATTGACTAATTTGATGCATCCAATCACCTCATGAATTTTAATATTAATTGAGGAAAATGTATCACAAAGGTTTGTATTGGATTTAAAATGACAATTTTGCTGGAAAGTGATCAAGAAAGAATATCGAAATTCCAAGAAGATTGAAAAAAAGAAGAGGGAAAAACAAATAGCAGAAAATGGATGGTCCATATATATTATAATAGAGAAAGTTAATCAATGATCTTCCCTCATCATCTTTCATTACATGCACATCTAAAAAATTTGTTCAGGTTTTTCTAATCATTTAATGGCTATTACAAAAGAGAAAGTCCACTCTTAGCTAAACCATCTATCTTGGGGAGTCCATCTTTGATTTCCAATCCCTCTTAAAATTACTTTGATCAAGTGATCCTAACCATCTGATAAGTGGCTATGGTTAAAGGGCCATATTAATTATAATAGAAATGGCCTGGTCACTGATTTGGGCCGTCCCTGATGTAGGGCCCATCTTTGATTGCCAACTTTAAAATTAGGTGAGTGACAGAAAGAGGGAAAGAGCGAGGGCTACCTTTGTTAATTTTCCGTATCATTTAGAAATCAGACTTTCCATTTTCATGACAAGGAAAAATTTTGAAGGGCTTGCCATGGGAAACTGTACCCTTTGCCATTTTAAAAATATGTTTCTACACTTGCAAACAATGAAATTGTAGTTTCTTATGGAAAACTATTTTCCATGAAACTATTTTTGCTTTCCCAAAGGGCCTATTTTGTATTTTTACTATAAATAACCAACCAAATGGGGTAAATTGTTTGTAATTAATTCTAAAAGTAGGGGTGTCAACGGGCCAGGTTATGGCGGAGCCAAGTTCTATCAGCCTGAATCTTTAAACCTAAGTCCAAATTCAGCCCAAGCCCGTGATGGGCCAAATTAAAAAGTCCAGCCCAAGCTAGGGTCAGGCCGAGCACGTGTAAAAAAATTTAAAAGAAAAATGGAGGCAATCCCTTGATTTTTTAAGGGGTTCACTGTGATGATTGTATGAGATCTACTCCGATCATTAGATGTGTAGCCTCATGCTAGGCCAAGGGTCAAATAATAAGGCTTATTCGTGACTTAGGTTGTCCACACCAAGGGAAACGATTGCAAGAGAGATGTCCACTCGGGATTATTACAGGGCCCACCATAATGATTATATAAAATTCTCTCTAACCATTAGATGTCAAACATATTTAGGCACATGGCCCAAAAATCAGGCCCATTCATGATTTAGGTGGGCCACACCCAGTGAAACAGTTTGGAGGATGAACCTTGTCTTGTATACTATTTCGAACATGTGGATTGGTTGATTTTACTAATGGAGCTGATTTTTAAGCCAGAGACCTATCATGGTGTGACACACCTAATGGACAAGGTGAATTTTACATCAACATTAAGGCTGGAGTTCACCCAAACATGGTGGATTTTACATCTAAGGTTGAAGCCCACCTAAATGCCTGACTCATTTTATATAAAAGACGCGTGAAATAACTTCTCTTTCTCATTATGTTTGAGATGTTGATCAATAAGATAACTTTATTTGGGACTTGTTTTTTATTTTTTAAGAGGCCCACCTTAATATATAAGTAAGATCCACACTGACCATTAGATTGTTAATCCTACATTAGGTACATGACTAGGAAACCATCCTGATATGTGACTCGGTTTGGGCACACTAAAGGAAAAAGTTGTGAGAGATGTAACTTGTTGATATTTACCAGGCCCACTATGATAATTATCTAAAATCCACTCCAACCATTACATACCATACCCAAAACTTGGCCTGGGACCCAAACATCAGCCCTATCCCTTATTCTAGTGGGACACAAGAAATGAAATAGTTTGGAGGGTTAATATTTTCCTATACACTATTTCCAATTGTGTGGTCCCATCGAAACTAAGACGGGACAAGTTTTTTGTTACTAGGCCTAACATGAGGTTAGATACTGCGTGGTCAAGGTGGATTTCACATAAACATTAATCCAAGCCTCGGAAGTCCAACTAATTAGACTTAAGAGGACTAGGTGAGGCATTGTAACACCGAATCCACCCCCCCCCCCCCCCCCCGCCAAATGGATGGGGGTGAGGCAGGGTAACACTTCCACAATTGAGTGGGTGAGGCCCTGACCTGGGGCCCACCTAGATGTATATGTTGTATATTAATGTAGGATGTGACACATGCATTATTTGCACGATGAAGTAGTTTGTCATATCCAAGCATGTGGGGCATGACATAATTGGGCCTAGGTGTGTCTGATTCGAAGAAATTCATTTAGATAGGGAAAAATTATCGTTTGAAGTGTGGACCATAAATCATTCATAACTTTTGATGTAGGTATCTTTACGAAATGCATAACCTATCGTTCTTATGTAACGATGGTTCTAGATAGTAGTTCGTATACCTCCGTTTCATAGAAAAACACATGCTTCTAGATCAAATTTTAAATTTTATGAAAACTTTAATATTTTTAGTAATTCTAATTTTTGTCTTTTCTCATTTATTTTAGATTTTTATGATTTCTATCTTTTTAAAATTTACTTGTAATCATACTAGGACTCCTCTAATATGGTTTATTTGTACATTCTATTTTTAGTAAATGAGGCTTTAGAACGGTTTTGCTAGAATTAGAAATTAAACTTTAGAAGAGTTTTGGTAGAATTAGGAAATTACATTTAGAAAAGTTTTACCACTTTAGGTATTTTGAATTGGGGTTTTTTCTTTATTAGTGGTGTAATTGAGAAATCATGCACTTTAGATATTATTCAATACGATATTCAAGTTTTCTCTTTTATTATTTCTTCTGGATTCGAGGTTTTAATCACCCGTGGAAAATAATGATCTTTCTCTTATCGTTTCATTCTTTTCCTTAAGTCAGTTGGTATCAGAGCGAGATTTTTTCTTAGGTTGATGGCATCTAACAATGGTTCAAGCAACCATCTTGGACGGTGCTTCAAAGAATAATCCTAAGACATGAACAATGTTTATAGCTTTCTAGCGGGAGAATGTCCATTCCATGTAAGGACTATAAGTGGTGATCGATTGTTTAATGGGAGTGGGAGCTTTAGGATGGACCTGTTGTTAACAGATGTCTTAAATTTAAGGAAATTCAACTAGCTCGAGAAAGTTCGGGTGAAAATCTAGCAACAATTTATTTTGATACTTCCGAGAAATTCGACTAGTCGAAAGATAAGTTCGACTAGCCAAAGTGTCATCCTTCGACTAGCTCGAGCTTTGGTTCGACTAGTCGGAGGTTATGCAGATTGTGCGCGGACTGCGTAAATTTGAGGCGGTTTCTGGATTATTATAAGTCGGTGCGAAAGTTGGGGTTCCTAATATATAAATATGAGTTCCTAGGGCAATTCTAATATATTCTAAGGCTTCTTAAAGTACTCCAAGGATTTCTAAAAGGGGTTGTAAGGTTTCAAAGGGGTAGAGCAAGGGAGAGATTCAAGGTAGTTTGAATCGGGTAAGTCCTCTTTCTTTATAATTTCTGCTTTCATAGTGAAGATTTGTCTCTTTGTGCTGTGGTTTTTTTCCAAAAGGGTTTTCCACGTTAAATTTTTATGTTCTCTTGTGTTTGCTTAGTGCTCTTGAATTACTATTCTAGATTCATCTCTGTGTGATTCCGCAGCACAATCCCCAACAAGTAGTATCAGAGAAATCGTTGGGACACAAATTTGAATATGCAGGATTAACATCAATGAGAAGCACTAGGTATGATATTGAGAAGTACTCAGGGAAAAATAACTTTGAGTTATGGAAGATCAAGATGATCAGTTCCTTAACCAAGTAAGGTGAGGATGGTGCTCTTGAGGAGAGAAAGTCTGTTATGACTGATGATGAATGAAATACTCAAGATTAAAAGGCCTTATCCTCGATCCGTTTATGTCTCACGGATGAGGTCCTCTATAATGTTTTGAGGGAGAAAACTATAGCTGGTTTGTAGGTGAAGTTAGAGGATATTTATGTAAAAAAATCCATTGAGAATCGCCTACACTTGAAGCTACAATCGTTCACCTTCAGATTGGCAGAGAGTGGAGATGTAGAGGCCCACATCAGTAATTTTAATAAACTGATTTATAAATTGCTGGACATGGAAGAAGTGATCAAAGATGAAGATCAGGCATATATATTATTGAATACTCTATCGCCATCGTATGAGTCATTCAGGGACTCATTGTGCACTAGAAATAAAATCCTAAGTGTGGACACCGTTATTTCAGCCTTTCAAGTAAAGGTCATGAGAAAGATGAACGGTGGCTTGGGTTCATCTTTTGATGCACTGTTTACAAGGGGAAGAAATACTGAGCGAGGTACAAGATCTTCAAGACCTAAATCCAAATCCAAGGGCAAAGGAAAACTAATGTGTTGGAACTGTGGGATGAATGAACACATGAAGAAGGATTGCACAAATCCTAAAGCGAAGAAAGAAAACTCAGAGGCTTTTTTTAGGGAGGCCAATTTTGTCACATCTGATGAAGAAACAAGTGGAGGTGATGTTCTATCTATGTCTATGGTCAGATACTTGCATGAAAATCTTAAAGATGAGTGGATCCTTGACATAGGGGAATCATATCACATGACTCCTCATCAGAGTTGGTTCGCTAGTTACAAGAAATGCGATGGTGGACATGTATTTATGGGCAATGACAATTGGTACGGTGAGCATCAAGATGTTTGATGGGATGAAGCACACTTTGACTGATGTCAGGCACATTCTTGATATGAAGAAAAGTCTGATTTCTCTCGGTGCACTTGAGCTTGTAGGGTGCAAGCTCACTGGTATTGATGGTGTCCTTAAAGTTTCAAAAGGGGCACTCGTGGTTATGAGAGCGCAAAGGTATGAAAACCTTTATAGGTTGATCGGAAGCACTTCAGCAGGTGGACCGACAACGACTGTTGTAGATTTCATGTCTGTACATATGTGGCATGCTCGTCTGGGCCACATGAGCGAGCGGAGATGAAGGTACTATCTGATCGTTGTTTGATTCCAACTTTTAAGAATTCTGATTTAGATATATACAAGCATTGTATATATGGTAAACAATCTACATTATCATTTAAATCTGGAAAACATAAATGTAAGTGAGTGCTTGATTATGTGCACTCTGACGTATGGGGGCATCGCCAGAGGTTTCCATTGGGGGTCGTCATGGTTTATTTCATTCATTGACGACTACTCCAAGAAAGGTTGGGTTTACTTCATAAAATGTAAATTCGAAGTTTTCACCTTATTCAAACAATGGAAGGCAACGGTAGAAAAATCGTCAGGGCGAAAAATAAAAGTTTTAAGGACTGACGATGGTAGAAAATTTACTTCCATTGAGTTTAATGAATATTGCAAAGACGAAAGGATCATCAGGTACAACACAGTGCGTCACAAGCCTGAACAAAATGGTGTGGTTGAGCAGATGAATTGGACTCTCTTGCAGAGGGCCCTATGCATGTTAAGTAATGTTGCGTTGGGCGACTGAGGCGGTTGTTTGCTACTTGGTGAACCGATCCCTGTCTATGATAATTGAATGTAAAATTCCAGAGGAAGTATAGAGTGGTCATAAGCTGGACTACTCAGATTTACGCATATTTGATTGTGAGGCTTACTCTCATATACCATCAGTTGAGAGAGATAAGTTAGACCATAGAGCTAAAAAGTACATCTTTGTTGGCTATGTTATTGGTGTGAAAGGTTACAGGTTATTCGACATGGTCACATGCAAGGTCATCACTACCCGTGACGTCAGGTTCGATGAAAGCTCCCTATTCCATAAGAATGATCAGGAGGAGCAAGATGAACTAGAAAAGTTGATCATAGATGTCCAGATTGACACAGATGATATTCGGGCAGAAACAGATGCGCAGATAGCAGTACAGGAGTAAGTGAAGTAGTCACCTATGAGAAGGAACCTAACGCGTGATCGCAGGTTACCGGCAAGAAATAAGGACAACTCTAATATTATGTATGCCCTCTATTCAGGAGGCTCTTGATGAGCTTGATGCAGAAAAGTGGAAGGTGGTTATAGATGATGAGATGAACTCATTGCATACAAACCACACATGGGATCTGGTGGAGCTTTCAGTGGGCCAAAAAATGATCAGATGCAAGTGGTTATTCAAAAGGAAACAGGATAGATACAAATCGAGACTGGTAGCGAAGGGGTATGCTCAGAGAGAAGAAATCGACTTTACAGAGATATTCACGTCGGTGGTTAAGCAAGTATCTATCAGATTCATATTGGTGTTGGTTACCTAATACGAGCTCGAGCTGGAACAAATGGATGTTAAGACTGCATTCTTACACGAGGAATTGAAAAAGCAGATCTACATGAAGCAACCTGAGGGATATAAAGTTAAAGGGGTAAAGAAAAAAGTCTGTAGGTTAATGAGGTCATTGCATGACCTGAAACAGTCGCCTAGGTAGTGGTATATGATATTTGGTTCTTTTATGTTGAGTCGGAAGTTTACTCGGAGTGAATACGATTACTGTGTCTATTACAAGACACTGAGGGATGACAAGTTCATCATTCTAGTATTGTATGTTGATGATATGTTGATCACCAGTCATGATATGTCTGAAATCAACGTATTGAAGACTGGGTTATTAGGGACATTCGAGATGAAAGATCTAGGAGCTACAAAGAGGGTTCTCGGCATAGATATTCATAGAGATAAGAAGAGGTGTTGGCTTTGGTTATCATAAGCAGAATACTTTGAAAAGGTGCCGATCAAGTATGAGATGGACTAGGCAAAGCCGGTGAGCGTTCCCCACGCGACTCACTTCAAGCTTTCCTTAGAACAATGTCCTAAATCAATTGAGGAAAAGCAAGTTATATTTCATATGCCTTATTCGAATGCGGTTAGCAGTTTAATATATGTTATGGTTTGTACGAGACCAGATATTTCATAGGCAATTGGTGTTGTGAGTAGATACATGTCAAACCATGGTAAACAACATCGGAAAGCGATGAAATGGCTACTTCGATACATTCGAGGTATAAAAGACTATGCCTTAACTTTTGAGAAGACATGGATAAAGTTGGTAGGCTATGTGGTTCAAACTATGCATGCAGTGTGGACTCGAGGAAGTCAATTTCTGGTCACTCGTTCGTACTAGAGGGTGGAGCAATTAGTTGGATGTCGAAGCTTCAGTCCGTGGTGACTCTTTTCATGACCGAATCAAAGTATATGACAGTGACAGAAGTGTTTAAGGTATGTGTTTGGTTAAGAGGCATGACAAATCAATTGGGGCTTTAGCAGGAAGCCGTGCCAGTTAATTGTGATAGTGAAAGCGCTATAAATTTGGCTAAAAAGTCTGTCTATCACTATCGTATTAAACACATTAATATTCATCACCACTTTATCTGACATGTGCTTGAAGAAGGAGGTGTAACTCTGGAAAAGATTCACACCAGCGTGAATCTATCAGACATGCTCACCAACGTCGTTCCTATAGAGAAGTTCAAGTTCTATGCAACTTCTCTAGGCTTGATGATGGCATTGTTGAGGGTCAAATATTGTATATTAGACCTCAATTATTACTCGATTTTACGAACATGATACTTTTTAACAGTTTATTTTAATCGTGTTTGTGATGTAGGGTGTATTTAAGAGCATGGACTGAAAAAGGGTACTAAAAGCATGGATTTGACACTCATAAATCACCAAGGCAAGGGACGGACTTCAAGGGACCGAGATCGATGAATTCACATGGCCAAGATTTAAGAAAATCAAGCCATTCACATTAAACGGGCTTGAAAGTCAGCCAAAATGTAAGATCATAGGGTTTCCACCATCCGTTCGGCTCCAAACTTTATATATGGCTTGAGGACCACAAAGTAACCATACATGTTAAATTTCAGCCTTTGAATCCTTGTGTAAGTGTCCCAACGATAGATCAGCCCCCAAATCTTTGATTCGGGGCCCGCCTAGTATCAGGATGTGCCCCAATTTTGGTCTCAACCTCCTAAACTTGATTACAAAATAGATGGACAGAGTGGATTTCTCATAAACATTACAGTGGACCCACTACAAGAAATATGGTTTTTACCGACGAAACTTTTACCGACGAAATTAATTTTCATACGTAAAGATGACTTTGACTGACGAAATTAATTTTCGTAGGTAAAAGCAAACTTTTACTAACGAAATTAAATTTCGTAGGTAAAAGTCATCTTTACCTACAAAAATTTTCATAGGTAAAGGGTGTTTTCAATTTTTCTATATTTACCTACGAAAATTTCGTAGGTAAAGGGTGTTTTCAATTTTTCTAAATACCAACAAATATTTTTACCTACGAAATGTACTTTCATAGGTAAAAGCCATTTTTACCTATGAATATTTTTGTAGGTAAAAGATGTTTTGAATTTTCAAACTCATCAAGTTTACTTAAATATACTTTTACCTACGAAATTAACTTTCGTAGGCAAAAGTCATCTTTCCCTACGATAATTTTCGTAGGTAAAGGGTGTTTTCAGTTTATCAACCCGAAAAGTTTATTTTTTACCTACGAAATCTAATTTCGTAGGTAAAAGTCATATTTACCTACGAACATTTTCGTAGGTCAAAGGTGTTTTGAATTTGTAAAAGTCATCTTTCCCTACGACAATTTTCATAGGTAAAGGGTGTTTTTAAATTTTCAAAATACAAACAAATGAAAAGTTGATTTTCATATTTACCTACGAATATTTTCATAGGTAAAAGGTGTTTTGAATTTGTAAGTCATCATTCCCTATGACAATTTTCGTAGGTAAAGGGTGTTTTCAATTTTTCAAAATACAAACAAACGAAAAGTTTACTTTTACCTACGAAATCAAATTTGGTAGGTAAAAGCTATATTTACCTACGAAAATTGTCATAGGTAAAGGTGTTTTGTATTTTTGAAAAAACCAAAAATAAAAAAATTTACTTTTACCTACCAATGATTTCGTAGGTAAAAAAAAAAATGTCTATGAGACTTTTACCTAAGACTATTTTCGTAGGTAAAAACATATAGGAGACTTTTGCCTACAAGCTATTTCGTATGTAAAAATATAATATTTAACTTAAATTTCAAACGTACACGAGACTTTTACCTACAAAATATTTCGTAGCTAAAAAACATGTCTGGGACTTTTATCTACGCAATGGTTCGTAGGTAAAAATATAATCTCTAACTTAAATTTCAAACATAGTTGAGACCTTTACTTATGAAATATTTCATAGGTAAAAAACGTGTATCAGACTTTTACCTACAAAATGGTTCGTAGGTAAAAAAAATATCATATTTAACTTAGATTGCAAGCATTAAGACTCTTGCCTACGAAAATCGTCGTAGGTAAAAATGTTTCTGAGAATTTTACCTACAAAATATTTCGTAGGTAAAAGTCTTTTTAAAAAAAAAAAAAAAAAATATCGAGCTCAAAATTCCTGATATACACCTGTTACAATATAGTTCATCATATTCTTCCTGATATACACCTGTTACAATATAGTTCATCATATTCTTCCTGATATACACCTGTTACAATATAGTTCATCATATTTTTCCTGATATACACCTGTTATATAATATTTCATCATATTCACATTCAAATCCATCTAAACCCAAACTACGTAAATCCATCCAAACATAAACTACATTCATCCAAACATAAACTACATCCATCCAAACACAAACAATCTTATCCACATGACATTCATCCACGCATAAATACATATAAGTTTAACATGATAAACAAAATACAAAAAGTTATACATGGCGTTAGGGAATTGAGAATAGGTTTAAGGTTTAGGTTTAGGAAATCGGGTTCGGGATCGGGTTTAGGTTTGGGTTTGGGTTTTCAAGCATAGGTTTAGGTTTAGGTCAGGGAGTTGAGATTAGGATTATGTATAGGTTTAGGTTTAGGGATTTGAGAATACATTTAGGTTTTAGGTTTAGGTTTAGGTTTTAGGTTATAGGTTAAGGTTAAGGTTTTAGGTTTAGGTTAAGGTTAAGGTTAGGTTATAGGATATAAGTTTAGGTTATAGGTTATATGTTAAGGTTTAGCTCATAGGTTTTGGTTTAGGTTAAGGTTATAGGTTTAGGTTTAGGGTAAGGTTAAGGTTAAGGTTTAGGTTTAGGTTATAGGTTTAGGTTACAAGTAATAGTTTTAGGGAATTAAGAATAGGTTAAGGTTTAGGTTTAGGAAATCGGGTTCAGGTTTAGGAAATCGGGTTCGGGATCGAGTTTAGGTTTGGGTTTTCAAGTTTAGGTTTACGTTTAGGTTAGGGAGTTAAGATTAGGATGGAGTGTAGGTTTAGGTTTAGGGATTTGAGAATACATTTAAGTTTTAGGTTTAGGTTTAGGGATTTGAGAATATATTTAGGTTTTAGGTTTAGGTTTAGGTTTAGGTTAAGTTTAAGGTTAGGTTATAGGATATAAGTTTAGGTTATAGGTAATATGTTTAGCTCATAGGCTTTGGTTTTAGTTAAGGTTATAGGTTTAGGTTTAGGTTTTAAGTTATAGCTTTAGGGAATTGAGAATAGGTTAAGGTTTAGGTTTAGGAAAATGGGTTCGGGTTTGGGATTGGGTTTAGGTTTGGGTTTTCAAGTTTAGGTTTAGGTTTAGGTTAGGGACTTGAGATTAGGATTAGGTGTAGGTTAAGGTTTAGGGATTACGTTTTAGGTTTAGGTTTAGGTTTTAGGTTATAGCTTTAGGGAATTGAGAATAGGTTAAGGTTTAGGTTTAGGAAATCGGGTTCGAGATCGGGTTTAGGGTTGGGTTTTCAAGTTTAGGTTTAGGTTTAGGTTAGGGAGTTGAGATTAGGATTAGGTGTAGGTTTAGGTCTAGGGATTTGAGAATACATTTAGGTTTTAGGTTTAGGTTTAGGTTTTGAGTTTTAGGTTATAGGTTAAGGTTTAGGTTTTAGGTTTAGGTTAAGATTAAGGTTAGGTTATAGGATATAAGTTTAGGTTATAGGTTATACGTTAAGGTTTAGCTCATAGGTTAAGGTTTAGCTCATAGGTTTTGGTTTAAGTTAAGGTTATAGGTTTAGGTTTAGGTTAAGGTTTAGTTATAAGTTATAGCTTTAGGGAATTGAGAATAGGTTAAGGTTTAGGTTTAGGAAATCGGGTTTAGGTTCGGATTCGGGATCGGGTTTAGGTTTGGGTTTTCAAGTTTAGGTTTAGGTTTAGGTTAGGAGTTGAGATTAGGATTAGGTGTAGGTTTAGGATTAGGAATTTGAGAATACATTTAGGTTTTAGGTTTAAGTTTAGGTTTTAGGTTATAGCTTGAGGGAATTGAGAATAGGTTAAGGTTTAGGTTTAAGAAATTGGGTTCGGGTTTGGGTTCATAATCGGGTTTAGGTTTGGGTTTTCAAGTTTAGGTTTAGGTTAGGGAGTTGATATTAGGATTAGGTGTAGCTTTAGTTTAGGGATTTGAGAATACATTTAGGTTATAAGTTTAGGTTTAGGTTTAGGTTTTAGGTTTAGGTTAAGGTTAAGGTTATGTTATAGGGTATAAGTTTAGGTTATAGGTTATACGTTAAGGTTTACCTCATAGGTTAAGGTTTAGCTCATTGGTTTTGGTTTAGGTTAAGGTTATAGGTTTAGGTTTAGGTTTAGGTTATAGGTTTAGGTTATAAGTTATAGCTTTAGGGAATTGAGAATAGGTTAAGGTTTAGGTTTAGGAATTTGGGTTCGGGTTCAAATTCGGGATCGAGTTTAGGTTTAGGTTTTCAAGTTTAGGTTTAGGTTTAAGTTAGAGACTTATGATTAGGATTAGGTGTAGGTTTAGGTTTAGAGATTTGAGAATACATTTAGGTTTTAGGTTTAGGTTTAGGTTTAGGTTTAGGTTTTAGGTTATAGCTTTAGGGAATTGAGAATAGTTTAAGGTTTAGGTTTAGGAAATCGGGTTTGAGTTCGGGATCGGATTTATGTTTAGGTTTTCAACTTTAGGTTTAGGATTAGGTTAGGGAGTTGAGATTAGGATTAGGTGTAGGTTAGGTTTAGGGATTTGAGAATACATTTAGGTTTTAGGTTTAGGTTTAGGTTTAGGTTTTAGGTTATAGGTTAAGGTTTAGGTTTTAGGTTTAGGTTAAGGTTAAGGTTAGGTTATAGGATATAAGTTTAGGTTATAGGTTATATGTTAAGGTTTAGCTCATAGGTTAAGGTTTAGTTCATAAGTTAAGGTTTAGGTTAAGGTTATAGGTTTAGGTTTAGGTTAAGGTTAAGGTTATAAGTTTAGGTTATCACTACGCCAAAACAGTGAAAAAAGGACGGTCAAAAACCGTCTCAAATGATCAAAAAGGACAGTCATGGACCGTCGCATAGGCCGTCAAATTTTGACGTGTCTTATTTTTTAAGGGACGGTTGAAAACCGTCATTCTTATTGACAAAAAAAAGACGGTCATGGACCGTCCTAAAAAAGGACGGTCATGGACCGTCCTTAAAATGGACTGTCATGGACCGTCTCTTATGATCCTAAAAAGGACGGCCATAGACCATCCTTTAAAAGGACTGTTATGGACCGTCCTTAAAAAGGACTGTCATGGACCGTCTCTTATGAGCCTTCAAAGGACGGCCATGGACCGTCCTTTAAACGAATGACCATAGGCCGTCCTTGAAAATGACTGTCATAGACCATCTCTTATGAGCCTTCAAAGGACAGTCATGGTCCGTCCTTTAAAAGGACTGCTATTGGCTGTCTCTTATGACCCTTAAAAGGACATTTTCAAATTTGACCTGTTACAGTATTCTTCTTGATATACACCTGTTATATAAACTACGTAAATCCAAACTGTTTCATCACATCCACATTCACCTGTTTCATCCAAACAAGACTGATATACACCTGTTTCATTCACATTCACCTGTTTCATCCAAACAGGACTGATATACACTTGTTTCATTCACATACGTAAATCCAAACTGTTTCATCACATTCACGTTCACTTGTTTCATCCAAACAGGACTGATATACACCTGTTTCATTCACATTCACCTGTTTCATCCAAAGCAGATGATATACACTGTTTCATTCACATACACTGTTTCATCCAAACAGGAATGATATACACTGTTTCATCCAAACAGATGACATACACTGTTTCATCCAAACAGGATCGATATACACCTGTTTCATTCACATTCACTGTTTCATCCAAACAGATCGATATACACTGTTTCATTCACATACGTAAATCCAAAGCTGTTTCATCACATTCACATTCACTGTTTCATCCAAAGCAGATGATATACACTGTTTCATTCACATTCTGTTTCATCCAAATAGGGATGATATACACTGTTTCATTCACATACCTGTTTCATCCAAACAGATGACATACACTGTTTCATCCAAAAGCAATTGATATACACAATTTCATCCAAACAGACTAATATCTACTGTTTCATCCAAATAGGGAATGACATGCACTGTTTCATTCACATTCACCTGTTTCATCCAAACAGGACTGATATACACCTGTTTCATCCAAACAAGACTAATATACACCTGTTTCATTCACACCTGTTTCATTCACATTCACCTATTTCATCCAAACAGGACTGATATACACTTGTTTCATCCAAACAGGACTAATATACACCTGTTTCATCCAAACAGAATTGATATACACCTGTTTCATCCAAACAGGACTAATATACACCTGTTTCATTCACATTCACCTATTTCATCTAAACATTTAGGTTTTAGGTTTAGGTTTAGGTTTAGGTTTAGGTTTTAGGTTTAGGTTTTAGGTTGTAGCTTTAGGGAATTGAGAATAGGTTAAGGTTTAGGTTTAGGAAATCGGGTTCGAGTTCGGGATCGGGTTTATGTTTAGGTTTTCAACTTTAGGTTTAGGTTTTGGTTAGGGAGTTGAGATTAGGATTAGGTGTAGGTTAGGTTTAGGGATTTGAGAATACATTTAGGTTTTAGGTTTAGGTTTAGGTTTAGGTTTTAGGTTATAGGTTAAGGTTTAGGTTTTAGGTTTAGGTTAAGGTTAAGGTTAGGTTATAGGATATAAGTTTAGGTTATAGGTTATATGTTAAGGTTTAGCTCATAGGTTAAGGTTTAGTTCATAAGTTAAGGTTTAGGTTAAGGTTATAGGTTTAGGTTTAGGTTAAGGTTAAGGTTATAAGTTTAGGTTATCACTACGCCAAAACAGTGAAAAAGGACGGTCCCAAAACCGTCTCAAATGACCAAAAAGGACGGTCATGGACCGTCGCATAGGCCGTCAAATTTTGACGTGTCTTATTTTTAAGGGACGGTTGAAAACCGTCATTCTTATTGACAAAAAAAAAACGGTCATGGACTGTCCTAAAAAGAGGACGGTCATGGACCGTCCTTAAAATAATTTGTCATGGACCGTCTCTTATGAGCCTTCAAAGGACGGCCATGGACCGTCCCTTTAAACAACGACCATAGACCATCCTTGAAAATGGTATGTCATAGACCATCTCTTATGAGCCTTCAAAGGACATGGTCATGGTCCGAGTCTTTAAAAGGACTGCTTATTGGTTGTCTCTTATGACCCTTAAAAGGACATTTTCAAATTTGACTACATTCTGATATTCTTCACGATATACACTGTTATATAAACTACGTAAATCAAACTGTTTCATCACATTCACATTCACCTGTTTCATCCAAACAAGACTGATATACACCTGTTTCATTCACATTCACCTGTTTCATCCAAACAGGACTGATATACACTTGTTTCATTCACATACGTAAATCTAAACTGTTTCATCACATTCACGTTCACCTGTTTCATCCAAACAGGACTGATATACACCTGTTTCATTCACATTCACCTGTTTCATCCAAACAGGACTGATATACACCTGTTTCATTCACATACACCTGTTTCATCCAAACAGGACTGATATACACCTGTTTCATCCAAACAGGACTGACATACACCTGTTTCATCCAAACAGGACTGATATACACTGTTTCATTCACATTCACCTGTTTCATCCAAACAGGACTGATATACACTGTTTCATTCACATACGTAAATCCAAACTGTTTCATCATATTCACATTCACTGTTTCATCCAAATAGATGATATACACCTGTTTCATTCACATTCACCTGTTTCATCCAAACAGGACTGATATACACCTGTTTCATTCACATACACCTGTTTCATCCAAACAGGACTGACATACACCTGTTTCATCCAAACAGAATTGATATACACCTGTTTCATCCAAACAGGACTAATATACACCTGTTTCATCCAAATAGGAGTGACATACACCTGTTTCATTCACATTCACCTGTTTCATCCAAACTGGACTGATATACACCTGTTTCATCCAAACAGGACTAATATACACTTGTTTCATTCACATTCACCTATTTCATCCAAACATTTAGGTTTTAGGTTTAGGTTTAGGTTTAGGTTTAGGTTTAGGTTTTAGGTTATAGCTTTAGGGAATTGAGAATAGGTTAAGGTTTAGGTTTAGGAAATCGGGTTCGAGTTCGGGATCGGGTTTATGTTTAGGTTTTCAACTTTAGGTTTAGGTTTAGGTTAGGGAGTTGAGATTAGGATTAGGTATAGGTTAGGTTTAGGGATTTGAGAATACATTTAGGTTTTAGGTTTAGGTTTAGGTTTAGGTTTTAGGTTATAGGTTAAGGTTTAGGTTTTAGGTTTAGGTTAAGGTTAAGGTTAGGTTATAGGATACAAGTTTAGGTTATAGGTTATATGTTAAGGTTTAGCTCATATGTTAAGGTTTAGTTCATAAGTTAAGGTTTAGGTTAAGGTTATAGGTTTAGGTTTAGGTTAAGGTTAAGGTTATAAGTTTAGGTTATCACTATGCCAAAACAGTGAAAAAGGACGGTCCAAAACCGTCTCAAATGACAAAAGGACGGTCATGGACCGTCGCATAGGCCGTCAAATTTTGACGTGTCTTATTTTTTAAGGGACGGTTGAAAACCGTCATTCTTATTGACAAAAAAAAGACGGTCATGGACTGTCCTAAAAAAGGACGGTCATGGACCGTCCTTAAAATGGACTGTCATGGACCGTCTCTTATGAGCATTCAAAGGACGGCCATGGACCGTCCTTTAAACGAACGGCCATAGACCATCCTTAAAAATGACTGTCATAGACCATCTCTTATGAGCCTTCAAAGGACAGTCATGGTCCGTCTTTTAAAAGGACTGCTATTGGTTGTCTCTTATGACCCTTAAAAGGACATTTTCAAATTTGACCTGTTACAGTATTCTTCCTGATATACACCTGTTATATAAACTACGTAAATCCAAACTGTTTCATCACATTCACATTCACCTGTTTCATCCAAACAAGACTGATATACACCTGTTTCATTCACATTCACCTGTTTCATCCAAACAGGACTGATATACACTTGTTTCATTCACATACGTAAATCTAAACTGTTTCATCACATTCACGTTCACCTGTTTCATCCAAACAGGACTGATATACACTGTTTCATTCACATTCACTGTTTCATCCAAACAGGATCGATATACACTGTTTCATTCACATACACTGTTTCATCCAAACAGATCGATATACACTGTTTCATCCAAACAGGATGACATACACTGTTTCATCCAAACAGATGATATACACTTGTTTCATTCACATTCACTGTTTCATCCAAATGGATCGATATACACTGTTTCATTCACATACGTAAATCCAAATCTGTTTCATCATATTCACATTCACTGTTTCATCAAACAGGATTGATATACACCTGTTTCATTCACATTCACCTGTTTCATCCAAACAGGACTGATATACACCTGTTTCATTCACATACACCTGTTTCATCCAAACAGGACTGACATACACCTGTTTCATCCAAACAGAATTGATATACACCTGTTTCATCCAAACAGGACTAATATACACCTGTTTCATCCAAATAGGAGTGACATACACCTGTTTCATTCACATTCACCTGTTTCATCCAAACTGGACTGATATACACCTGTTTCATCCAAACAGGACTAATATACACCTGTTTCATTCACATTCACCTATTTCATCCAAACATTTAGGTTTTAGGTTTAGGTTTAGGTTTAGGTTTAGGTTTAGGTTTAGGTTTTAGGTTATAGCTTTAGGGAATTGAGAATAGGTTAAGGTTTAGGTTTAGGAAATCGAGTTCGAGTTCGGGATCGGGTTTATGTTTAGGTTTTCAACTTTAGGTTTAGGTTTAGGTTAGGAGTTGAGATTAGGATTAGGTGTAGGTTAGGTTTAGGGATTTGAGAATACATTTAGGTTTTAGGTTTAGGTTTAGGTTTTAGGTTTAGGTTAAGGTTAAGGTTAGGTTATAGGATACAAGTTTAGGTTATAGGTTATATGTTAAGGTTTAGCTCATATGTTAAGGTTTAGTTCATAAGTTAAGGTTTAGGTTAAGGTTATAGGTTTAGGTTTAGGTTAAGGTTAAGGTTATAAGTTTAGGTTATCACTATGCCAAAAACAGTGAAAAAAGGACGGTCCAAAACCGTCTCAAATGACAAAAAGGACGGCCATGGACTGTCGCATAAGGCCGTCAAATTTTGACGTGTCTTATTTTTAAGGGACGGTTGAAAACCGTCATTCTTATTGAAAAAAAAGACGGTCATGGGCTTGTCCTAAAAAGGACGGTCATGGACCGTCCTTAAAATGGATTTGTCATGGGCCGTCTCTTATGAGCCTTCAAAGGACGGCCATGGACCGTCCTTAAACGAACGGCCATAGACCATCCTTGAAAATGACTGTCATAGACCATCTCTTATGAGCCTTCAAAGGACAGTCATGGTCAAGTCTTTAAAAGGACTGCTATTGGTTGTCTCTTATGACCCTTAAAAGGACATTTTCAAATTTGACTGTTATTCTGATATTCTTCACGATATACACTGCGTTATATAAACTACGTAAATCCAAATTTGTTTCATCACATTCTCATTCACCTGTTTCATCCAAACAAGTGATATACACCTGTTTCATTCACATTCACTGTTTCATCCAAACAGATGATATACACTTGTTTCATTCACATACGTAAATCTAAACTGTTTCATCACATTCACGTTCACCTGTTTCATCCAAACAGGACTGATATACACCTGTTTCATTCACATTCACCTGTTTCATCCAAACAGGACTGATATACACCTGTTTCATTCACATACACCTGTTTCATCCAAACAGGACTGATATACACCTGTTTCATCCAAACAGGACTGACATACACCTGTTTCATCCAAACAGGACTGATATACACCTGTTTCATTCACATTCACCTGTTTCATCCAAACAGGACTGATATACACCTGTTTCATTCACATACGTAAATCCAAACTGTTTCATCACATTCACATTCACCTGTTTCATCCAAACAGGACTGATATACACCTGTTTCATTCACATTCACTGTTTCATCCAAATGGAGATCTGATATACACTGTTTCATTCACATACACTGTTTCATCTAAACAGGATCGACATACACTGTTTCATCCAAAGCAGAATTGATATACACTGTTTCATCCAAACGGGACTAATATACACTGTTTCATCCAAATAGGAGTGACATACACTGTTTCATTCACATTCACTGTTTCATCCAAAGCGGGATCGATATACACCTGTTTTCATCCAAACGGAGGACTAATATACACTTGTTTCATTCACATTCACCTATTTCATCCAAACATTTAGGTTTAGGTTTAGGTTTAGGTTTAGGTTTAGGTTTAGGTTTTAGGTTATAGCTTTAGGGAATTGAGAATAGGTTAAGGTTTAGGTTTAGGAAATCGGGTTCGAGTTCGGGATCGGGTTTATGTTTAGGTTTTCAACTTTAGGTTTAGGTTTAGGTTAGGGAGTTGAGATTAGGATTAGGTGTAGGTTAGGTTTAGGGATTTGAGAATACATTTAGGTTTTAGGTTTAGGTTTAGGTTTAGGTTTTAGGTTATAGGTTAAGGTTTAGGTTTAGGTTTAGGTTAAGGTTAAGGTTAGGTTATAGGATACAAGTTTAGGTTATAGGTTATATGTTAAGGTTTAGCTCATATGTTAAGGTTTAGTTCATAAGTTAAGGTTTAGGTTAAGGTTATAGGTTTAGGTTTAGGTTAAGGTTAAGGTTATAAGTTTAGGTTATCACTATGCCAAAACAAAGTGAAAAAAGGACGGTCCAAAACCGTCTCAAATGACCAAAAGACGGTCATGGACCGTCGCATAAGCCGTCAAATTTTGACGTGTCTTATTTTTAAGGGGACGGTTGAAAACCGTCATTCTTATTGACAAAAAAAGACGGTCATGGATCTGTCCTAAAAAGGACGGTCATGGACCGTCCTTAAAATGGTTTGTCATGGACCGTCTCTTATGAGCATTCAAAGGGCGGCCATGGACCGTCCTTTAAACGAACGGACCATAGACCATCCTTAAAAATGATTGTCATAGACCATCTCTTATGAGCCTTCAAAGGGCAGTCATGGTCGTCTTTTAAAAGGACTGCTATTGGTTGTCTCTTATGACCCTTAAAAGGACATTTTCAAATTTGACTCACATTCTGATATTCTTCCGATATACACTGTTATATAAACTACGTAAATCCAAACTGTTTCATCACATTCACATTCACTGTTTCATCCAAACAAGATGATATACACTGTTTCATTCACATTCACTGTTTCATCAAACAGGATCGATATACACTTGTTTCATTCACATACGTAAATCTAAACTGTTTCATCACATTCACGTTCACACATTTCATCCAAACAGATGATATACACTGTTTCATTCACATTCACTGTTTCATCCAAACAGGATGATATACACTGTTTCATTCACATACACTGTTTCATCCAAACAGATCGATATACACTGTTTCATCCAAACAGATCGACATACACTGTTTCATCCAAACAGATCGATATACACTTGTTTCATTCACATTCACCTGTTTCATCCAAACAGGATCGATATACACTGTTTCATTCACATACGTAAATCAAGCTGTTTCATCATATTCACATTCACTGTTTCATCCAAACAGGATCGAGATATACACTGTTTCATTCACATTCACTGTTTCATCCAAACAGGACCTGATATACACTGTTTCATTCACATACACTGTTTCATCCAAACAGATGACATACACTGTTTCATCCAAAGCAGAATTGATATACACTGTTTCATCCAAACAGGACTAATATACACTGTTTCATCCAAATAGGAGTGACATACACTGTTTCATTCACATTCACTGTTTCATCCAAACTGGTGATATACACTGCTTCATCCAAACAGGACTAATATACACTGTTTCATTCACATTCACCTATTTCATCCAAACATTTAGGTTTTAGGTTTAGGTTTAGGTTTAGGTTTAGGTTTAGGTTTTAGGTTATAGCTTTAGGGAATTGAGAATAGGTTAAGGTTTAGGTTTAGGAAATCGAGTTCGAGTTCGGGATCGGGTTTATGTTTAGGTTTTCAACTTTAGGTTTAGGTTTAGGTTAGGAGTTGAGATTAGGATTAGGTGTAGGTTAGGTTTAGGGATTTGAGAATACATTTAGGTTTTAGGTTTAGGTTTAGGTTTTAGGTTTAGGTTAAGGTTAAGTGTTAGGTTATAGGATACAAGTTTAGGTTATAGGTTATATGTTAAGGTTTAGCTCATATGTTAAGGTTTAGTTCATAAGTTAAGGTTTAGGTTAAGGTTATAGGTTTAGGTTTAGGTTAAGGTTAAGGTTATAAGTTTAGGTTATCACTATGCCAAAACGAGTGAAAAAAGGACGGTCCCAAAACCGTCTCAAATGACCAAAAAGGACGGTCATGGACCGTCGCATAGGCCGTCAAATTTTGACGTGTCTTATTTTTTAAGGGACGGTTGAAAACCGTCATTCTTATTGACAAAAAAAAGACGGTCATGGACTGTCCTAAAAAAGGACGGTCATGGACCGTCCTTAAAATGGACTGTCATGGACCGTCTCTTATGAGCCTTCAAAGGACGGCCATGGATCGTCCTTTAAACGAACGAGCCATAGACCATCCTTGAAAATGACTTGTCATAGACCATCTCTTATGAGCCTTCAAAGGAACGGTCATGGTCCGTCTTTAAAAGGACTGCTATTGGTTGTCTCTTATGACCCTTAAAAGGACATTTTCAAATTTGACACATTACTGATATTCTTCTGATATACACTGTTATATAAACTACGTAAATCCAAAGCTGTTTCATCACATTCTCATTCACTGTTTCATCCAAACAAGACTGATATACACCTGTTTCATTCACATTCACTGTTTCATCCAAACAGATGATATACACTTGTTTCATTCACATACGTAAATCTAAACTGTTTCATCACATTCACGTTCACCTGTTTCATCCAAACAGGACTGATATACACCTGTTTCATTCACATTCACCTGTTTCATCCAAACAGGACTGATATACACCTGTTTCATTCACATACACCTGTTTCATCCAAATAGGACTGATATACACCTGTTTCATCCAAACAGATCACGCATTACTGTTTCATCCAAGCAGGTGATATACACTGTTTCATTCACATTCACTGTTTCATCCAAACGGATGCCCGATATACACACTGTTTCATTCACATACGTAAATCCAAAGCTGTTTCATCATATTCACATTCACTGTTTCATCCAAACGGATCGATATACACTGTTTCATTCACATTCACTGTTTCATCCAAAGCAGGATCGATATACACCTGTTTCATTCACATACACCTGTTTCATCCAAACAGGACTGACATACACCTGTTTCATCCAAACAGAACTGATATACACCTGTTTCATCCAAACAGGACTGATATACACCTGTTTCATCCAAACAGGACTGACATACACCTGTTTCATTCACATTCACCTGTTTCATCCAAAGCGGACTGATATACACCTGTTTCATCCAAACAGGACTAATATACACCTGTTTCATTCACATTCACCTATTTCATCCAAACATTTAGGTTTTAGGTTTAGGTTTAGGTTTAGGTTTAGGTTTAGGTTTTAGGTTATAGCTTTAGGGAATTGAGAATAGGTTAAGGTTTAGGTTTAGGAAATCGGGTTCGAGTTCGGGATCGGGTTTATGTTTAGGTTTTCAACTTTAGGTTTAGGTTTAGGTTAGGGAGTTGAGATTAGGATTAGGTGTAGGTTAGGTTTAGGGATTTGAGAATACATTTAGGTTTTAGGTTTAGGTTTAGGTTTAGGTTTTAGGTTATAGGTTAAGGTTTAGGTTTTAGGTTTAGGTTAAGGTTAAGGTTAGGTTATAGGATACAAGTTTAGGTTATAGGTTATATGTTAAGGTTTAGCTCATATGTTAAGGTTTAGTTCATAAGTTAAGGTTTAGGTTAAGGTTATAGGTTTAGGTTTAGGTTAAGGTTAAGGTTATAAGTTTAGGTTATCACTATGCCAAAACAGTGAAAAAAGGACGGTCCAAAACCGTCTCAAATGACCAAAAAGGACGGTCGGCCATGGACCGTCGCATAGGCCGTCAAATTTTGACGTGTCTTATTTTTTAAGGGACGGTTGAAAACCGTCATTCTTATTGACAAAAAAAAGACGGTCATGGACTGTCCTAAAAAAGGACGGTCATGGACCGTCCTTAAAATGGACTGTCATGGACCGTCTCTTATGAGCATTCAAAGGACGGCCATGGACCGTCCTTTAAACGAACGGCCATAGACCATCCTTAAAAATGACTGTCATAGACCATCTCTTATGAGCCTTCAAAGGACAGTCATGGTCCGTCTTTTAAAAGGACTGCTATTGGTTGTCTCTTATGACCCTTAAAAGGACATTTTCAAATTTGACCTGTTACAGTATTCTTCCTGATATACACCTGTTATATAAACTACGTAAATCCAAACTGTTTCATCACATTCACATTCACTGTTTCATCCAAACAAGATCGATATATACACTGTTTCATTCACATTCACCTGTTTCATCCAAAACAGGATGATATACACTTGTTTCATTCACATACGTAAATCTAAAGCTGTTTCATCACATTCACGTTCACTGTTTCATCCAACAGGACTGATATACACCTGTTTCATTCACATTCACCTGTTTCATCCAAACAGGACTGATATACACGTTTATTACATACACTGTTTCATCCAAACAGATTGATATACACCTGTTTCATCCAAACAGGACTGACATACACCTGTTTCATCCAAACAGGACTGATATACACCTGTTTCATTCACATTCACCTGTTTCATCCAAACAGGACTGATATACACCTGTTTCATTCACATACGTAAATCCAAACTGTTTCATCATATTCACATTCACCTGTTTCATCCAAACAGGACTGATATACACCTGTTTCATTCACATTCACCTGTTTCATCCAAACAGGACTGATATACACCTGTTTCATTCACATACACCTGTTTCATCCAAACAGGACTGACATACACCTGTTTCATCCAAACAGAATTGATATACACCTGTTTCATCCAAACAGGACTAATATACACCTGTTTCATCCAAATAGGAGTGACATACACCTGTTTCATTCACATTCACCTGTTTCATCCAAACTGGACTGATATACACCTGTTTCATCCAAACAGGACTAATATACACCTGTTTCATTCACATTCACCTATTTCATCCAAACATTTAGGTTTTAGGTTTAGGTTTAGGTTTAGGTTTTAGGTTATAGCTTTAGGGAATTGAGAATAGGTTAAGGTTTAGGTTTAGGAAATCGGGTTCGAGTTCGGGATCGGGTTTATGTTTAGGTTTTCAACTTTAGGTTTAGGTTTAGGTTAGGGAGTTGAGATTAGGATTAGGTGTAGGTTAGGTTTAGGATTTGAGAATACATTTAGGTTTTAGGTTTAGGTTTAGGTTTTAGGTTTAGGTTAAGGTTGTTAGGTTATAGGATACAAGTTTAGGTTATAGGTTATATGTTAAGGTTTAGCTCATATGTTAAGGTTTAGTTCATAAGTTAAGGTTTAGGTTAAGGTTATAGGTTTAGGTTTAGGTTAAGGTTAAGGTTATAAGTTTAGGTTATCACTATGCCAAAACAGTGAAAAAAGGACGGTCCAAAACCGTCTCAAATGACAAAAAGGACGGTCATGGACTGTCAGATAGGCCGTCAAATTTTGACGTGTCTTATTTTTAAGGGATCGGTTGAAAACCGTCATTCTTATTGACAAAAAAAAGACGGTCATGGATCTGTCTCTAAAAGGACGGTCATGGATCCTCTTAAATGGATCATGGACCGTCTCTTATGAGCATTCAAAGGACGGCCATGGACCGTCCCTTAAACGAACGCCATAGACCATCCTTAAAAATGATCTGTCATAGACCATCTCTTATGAGCCTTCAAAGGACGGGGCCATGGTCCGCTCTTTTAAAAGGATGCTTATTGGTTGTCTCTTATGACCCTTAAAAGGACATTTTCAAATTTGACTCTGTTACAAGATTCTTCCCGATATACACTGTTATATAAACTACGTAAATCCAAATCTGTTTCATCACATTCACATTCATTGTTTCATCCAAACAAGACCGATATACACTGTTTATTCACATTCACTGTTTCATCCAAACAGACTCGATATACACTTGTTTCATTCACATACGTAAATCTAAATCGTTTCATCACATTCACGTTCACTGCTTCATCCAAACAGATCGATATACACTGTTTCATTCACATTCACTGTTTCATCCAAACAGACTGATATACACTGTTTCATTCACATACACTGTTTCATCCAAACAGATCGATATACACACTTTCATCCAAACAGGATCGACATACACTGTTTCATCCAACAGATCGATATACACTTGTTTCATTCACATTCACCTGTTTCATCCAAACAGATCGATATACACTGTTTCATTCACATACGTAAATCCAAATATGTTTCATCACATTCACATTCACCTGTTTCATCCAAACAGGACTGATATACACCTGTTTCATTCACATTCACCTGTTTCATCCAAACAGGACTGATATACACCTGTTTCATTCACATACACCTGTTTCATCCAAACAGATCGACATACACTGCTTTCATCCAAACAGACTGAATTGATATACACTGTTTCATCCAAACAGGACTAATATACACACTGTTTCATCCAAATAGGAGTGACATACACACTGTTTCATTCACATTCACCTGTTTCATCCAAACTGGACTGATATACACCTGTTTCATCCAAACAGGACTAATATACACCTGTTTCATTCACATTCACCTATTTCATCCAAACATTTAGGTTTTAGGTTTAGGTTTAGGTTTAGGTTTAGGTTTAGGTTTTAGGTTATAGCTTTAGGGAATTGAGAATAGGTTAAGGTTTAGGTTTAGGAAATCGGGTTCGAGTTCGGGATCGGGTTTATGTTTAGGTTTTCAACTTTAGGTTTAGGTTTAGGTTAGGGAGTTGAGATTAGGATTAGGTGTAGGTTAGGTTTAGGGATTTGAGAATACATTTAGGTTTTAGGTTTAGGTTTAGGTTTTAGGTTTAGGTTAAGGTTAAGGTTAGGTTATAGGATACAAGTTTAGGTTATAGGTTATATGTTAAGGTTTAGCTCATATGTTAAGGTTTAGTTCATAAGTTAAGGTTTAGGTTAAGGTTATAGGTTTAGGTTTAGGTTAAGGTTAAGGTTATAAGTTTAGGTTATCACTATGCCAAAACAGTGAAAAAAGGACGGTCCAAAACCGTCTCAAATGACCAAAAAGGACGGTCATGGACCGTCGCATAGGCCGTCAAATTTTGACGTGTCTTATTTTTTAAGGGACGGTTGAAAACCGTCATTCTTATTGACAAAAAAAAGACGGTCATGGACTGTCCTAAAAAAGGACGGTCATGGACCGTCCTTAAAATGGACTGTCATGGACCGTCTCTTATGAGCCTTCAAAGGACGGCCATGGACCGTCCTTTAAACGAACGGCCATAGACCATCCTTGAAAATGACTGTCATAGACCATCTCTTATGAGCCTTCAAAGGACAGTCATGGTCCGTCTTTTAAAAGGACTGCTATTGGTTGTCTCTTATGACCCTTAAAAGGACATTTTCAAATTTGACCTGTTACAGTATTCTTCCTGATATACACCTGTTATATAAACTACGTAAATCCAAACTGTTTCATCACATTCACATTCACCTGTTTCATCCAAACAAGACTGATATACACCTGTTTCATTCACATTCACCTGTTTCATCCAAACAGGACTGATATACACTTGTTTCATTCACATACGTAAATCTAAACTGTTTCATCACATTCACGTTCACCTGTTTCATCCAAACAGGACTGATATACACCTGTTTCATTCACATTCACCTGTTTCATCCAAACAGATGATATACACTGTTTCATTCACATACACCTGTTTCATCCAAATAGGACTGATATACACCTGTTTCATCCAAACAGGACTGACGTACACCTGTTTCATCCAAACAGGACTGATATACACCTGTTTCATTCACATTCACCTGTTTCATCCAAACAGGACTGACATACACCTGTTTCATCCAAACAGAATTGATATACACCTGTTTCATCCAAACAGGACTAATATACACCTGTTTCATCCAAATAGGAGTGACATACACCTGTTTCATTCACATTCACCTGTTTCATCCAAACTGGACTGATATACACCTGTTTCATCCAAACAGGACTAATATACACTTGTTTCATTCACATTCACCTATTTCATCCAAACATTTAGGTTTTAGGTTTAGGTTTAGGTTTAGGTTTAGGTTTAGGTTTTAGGTTATAGCTTTAGGGAATTGAGAATAGGTTAAGGTTTAGGTTTAGGAAATCGGGTTCGAGTTCGGGATCGGGTTTATGTTTAGGTTTTCAACTTTAGGTTTAGGTTTAGGTTAGGGAGTTGAGATTAGGATTAGGTGTAGGTTAGGTTTAGGGATTTGAGAATACATTTAGGTTTTAGGTTTAGGTTTAGGTTTAGGTTTTAGGTTATAGGTTAAGGTTTAGGTTTTAGGTTTAGGTTAAGGTTAAGGTTAGGTTATAGGATACAAGTTTAGGTTATAGGTTATATGTTAAGGTTTAGCTCATATGTTAAGGTTTAGTTCATAAGTTAAGGTTTAGGTTAAGGTTATAGGTTTAGGTTTAGGTTAAGGTTAAGGTTATAAGTTTAGGTTATCACTATGCCAAAACAGTGAAAAAAGGACGGTCCAAAACCGTCTCAAATGACCAAAAAGGACGGTCATGGACCGTCGCATAGGCCGTCAAATTTTGACGTGTCTTATTTTTTAAGGGACGGTTGAAAACCGTCATTCTTATTGACAAAAAAAAGACGGTCATGGACTGTCCTAAAAAAGGACGGTCATGGACCGTCCTTAAAATGGACTGTCATGGACCGTCTCTTATGAGCATTCAAAGGACGGCCATGGACCGTCCTTTAAACGAACGGCCATAGACCATCCTTAAAAATGACTGTCATAGACCATCTCTTATGAGCCTTCAAAGGACAGTCATGGTCCGTCTTTTAAAAGGACTGCTATTGGTTGTCTCTTATGACCCTTAAAAGGACATTTTCAAATTTGACCTGTTACAGTATTCTTCCTGATATACACCTGTTATATAAACTACGTAAATCCAAACTGTTTCATCACATTCACATTCACCTGTTTCATCCAAACAAGACTGATATACACCTGTTTCATTCACATTCACCTGTTTCATCCAAACAGGACTGATATACACTTGTTTCATTCACATACGTAAATCTAAACTGTTTCATCACATTCACGTTCACCTGTTTCATCCAAACAGGACTGATATACACCTGTTTCATTCACATTCACCTGTTTCATCCAAACAGGACTGATATACACCTGTTTCATTCACATACACTGCTTTCATCCAAACAGATTGATATACACTGTTTCATCCAAACAGATCGACATACACCTGTTTCATCCAAACAGACTGATATACACTGTTTTCATTCACATTCACTGTTTCATCCAAACAGATCGATATACACTGTTTCATTCACATACGTAAATCCAAATCTGTTTCATCATATTCACATTCACTGTTTCATCCAAACAGATCGATATACACTGTTTCATTCACATTCACTGTTTCATCCAAACAGATCTGATATACACCTGTTTATTCACATACACTGCTTTCATCCAAACAGATCGACATACACTGCTTTTCATCCAAACAGAATTGATATACACTGTTTCATCCAAACAGGACTAATATACACTGTTTCATCCAAATAGGAGTGACATACACTGTTTCATTCACATTCACCGTTTCATCCAAATCGATGATATACACTGTTTCATCCAAACAGACTAATATACACTGTTTCATTCACATTCACCTATTTCATCCAAACATTTAGGTTTTAGGTTTAGGTTTAGGTTTAGGTTTAGGTTTAGGTTTTAGGTTATAGCTTTAGGGAATTGAGAATAGGTTAAGGTTTAGGTTTAGGAAATCGGGTTCGAGTTCGGGATCGGGTTTATGTTTAGGTTTTCAACTTTAGGTTTAGGTTTAGGTTAGGAGTTGAGATTAGGATTAGGTGTAGGTTAGGTTTAGGATTTGAGAATACATTTAGGTTTTAGGTTTAGGTTTAGGTTTTAGGTTTAGGTTAAGGTTAAGGTTAGGTTATAGGATACAAGTTTAGGTTATAGGTTATATGTTAAGGTTTAGCTCATATGTTAAGGTTTAGTTCATAAGTTAAGGTTTAGGTTAAGGTTATAGGTTTAGGTTTAGGTTAAGGTTAAGGTTATAAGTTTAGGTTATCACTATGCCAAAACAAGTGAAAAAAGGACGGTCCAAAACCGTCTCAAATGACAAAAAGGACGGTCATGGACCGTCGCATAAAGTCAAATTTGACGTGTCTTATTTTTTAAGGGACGGTTGAAAATCTTGTCATTCTTATTGACAAAAAAAGACGGTCATGGATTGTTCTAAAAAGACGGTCGTGGGACCGTCCTTAAAATGGATTTGTCATGGACCGTCTCTTATGAGCCTTCAAAGGACGTGCCATGGACCGTCCTTTAAACGAACGACCATAGACCATCCTTGAAAATGACTGTCATAGACCATCTCTTATGAGCCTTCAAAGGACAGTCATGGTCCGTCTTTTAAAAGGACTGCTATTGGTTGTCTCTTATGACCCTTAAAAGGACATTTTCAAATTTGACCTGTTACAGTATTCTTCCTGATATACACCTGTTATATAAACTACGTAAATCCAAACTGTTTCATCACATTCACATTCACCTGTTTCATCCAAACAAGACTGATATACACCTGTTTCATTCACATTCACCAGCTTTCATCCAAACAGATGATATACACTTGTTTCATTCACATACGTAAATCTAAACTGTTTCATCACATTCACGTTCACCTGTTTCATCCAAACAGGACTGATATACACCTGTTTCATTCACATTCACCTGTTTCATCCAAACAGGACTGATATACACCTGTTTCATTCACATACACCTGTTTCATCTAAACAGATTGATATACACTGTTTCATCCAAACAGATGACATACACTGTTTCATCCAAACAGATGATATACACACTGTTTCATTCACATTCACTGTTTCATCCAAACAGATCGATATACACTGTTTCATTCACATACGTAAATCCAAACTGTTTCATCATATTCACATTCACTGTTTCATCCAAACAGATCGATATACACTGTTTCATTCACATTCACTGTTTCATCCAAACGGGATGATATACACCTGTTTATTCACATACACTGTTTCATCCAAACAGGATCGACATACACTGCTTTCATCCAAACAGAATTGATATACACTGTTTCATCCAAACAGACTAATATACACCTGTTTCATCCAAATAGGAGTGACATACACCTGTTTCATTCACATTCACCTCGTTTCATCCAAACTGGACTGATATACACCTGTTTCATCCAAACAGGACTAATATACACTTGTTTCATTCACATTCACCTATTTCATCCAAACATTTAGGTTTTAGGTTTAGGTTTAGGTTTAGGTTTAGGTTTAGGTTTAGGTTTTAGGTTATAGCTTTAGGGAATTGAGAATAGGTTAAGGTTTAGGTTTAGGAAATCGGGTTCGAGTTCGGGATCGGGTTTATGTTTAGGTTTTCAACTTTAGGTTTAGGTTTAGGTTAGGGAGTTGAGATTAGATTAGGTGTAGGTTAGGTTTAGGGATTTGAGAATACATTTAGGTTTTAGGTTTAGGTTTAGGTTTAGGTTTTAGGTTATAGGTTAAGGTTTAGGTTTTAGGTTTAGGTTAAGGTTAAGGTTAGGTTATAGGATACAAGTTTAGGTTATAGGTTATATGTTAAGGTTTAGCTCATATGTTAAGGTTTAGTTCATAAGTTAAGCTTTAGGTTAAGGTTATAGGTTTAGGTTTAGGTTAAGGTTAAGGTTATAAGTTTAGGTTATCACTACGCCAAAACAGTTAAAAAAGGACGGTCCAAAACCGTCTCAAATGACCAAAAAGGACGGTCATGGACCGTCGCATAGGCCGTCAAATTTTGACGTGTCTTATTTTTTAAGGGACGGTTGAAAACCGTCATTCTTATTGACAAAAAAAAGATGGTCATGGACCATCCTAAAAAGGGACTGTCATGGACCGTCCTTAAAATGGACTGTCATGGACCGTCTCTTATGATCCTAACAGGACTGATATACACCTGTTTCATTCACATACACCTGTTTCATCCAAACAGGACTGACATACACCTGTTTCATCCAAACAGAATTGATATACACCTGTTTCATCCAAATAGGACTAATATACACCTGTTTCATTCACATTCACCTGTTTCATCCAAACAGGACTGATATACACCTGTTTCATCCAAACGGGACTAATATACACCTGTTTCATTCACATTCACCTATTTCATCCAAACAGGACTGACATACACCTGTTTCATCCAAACAGAATTGATATACACCTGTTTCATTCAAACAGGACTAATATACACCTGTTTCATCCAAATAGGACTGACATACACCTGTTTCATCCAAATAGGACTGAATAGGTTAAGGTTTAGGTTTAGGAAATCGGGTTTGAGTTCGGGATCGGGTTTATGTTTAGGTTTTCAACTTTAGGTTTAGGTTTAGGTTAGGGAGTTTAGATTAGGATTAGGTGTAGGTTAGGTTTAGGGATTTGAGAATACATTTAGGTTTTAGGTTTAGGTTTAGGTTTAGGTTTTAGGTTATAGGTTAAGGTTTAGGTTTTAGGTTTAGGTTAAGGTTAAGGTTAGGTTATAGGATATAAGTTTAGGTTATAGGTTATATGTTAAGGTTTAGCTCATAGGTTAAGGTTTAGTTCATAAGTTAAGGTTTAGGTTAAGGTTATAGGTTTAGGTTTAGGTTAAGGTTAAGGTTATAAGTTTAGGTTATCACTATGCCAAAATAGTGAAAAAAGGACGGTCCAAAACCGTCTCAAATGACCAAAAAGGACGGTCATGGACCGTCGCATAGGCAATCAAATTTTGACGTGTCTTATTTTTTAAGGGACGGTTGAAAACCGTCATTCTTATTGACAAAAAAAAGATGGTCATGGACCGTCCTAAAAAAGGACGGTCATGGACCGTCCTTAAAATGGACTGTCATGGACCGTCTCTTATGATCCTAACAGGACTGATATACACCTGTTTCATTCACATACACCTGTTTCATCCAAACAGGACTGACATACACCTGTTTCATCCAAACAGAATTGATATACACCTGTTTCATCCAAATAGGACTGACATACACCTGTTTCATTCACATTCACCTGTTTCATCCAAACAGGACTGATATACACCTGTTTCATCCAAACAGGACTAATATACACCTGTTTCATTCACACCTGTTTCATTCACATTCACCTATTTCATCCAAACAGGACTGATATACACCTGTTTCATCCAAACAGGACTGACATACACCTGTTTCATCCAAACAGAATTGATATACACCTGTTTCATCCAAACAGGACTAATATACACCTGTTTCATCCAAATAGGATTGACATACACCTGTTTCATTCACATTCACCTGTTTCATCCAAACAGGACTGATATACACCTGTTTCATCCAAACAGGACTAATATACACCTGTTTCATTCACACCTGTTTCATTCACATTCACCTATTTCATCCAAACAGGACTGATATACACCTGTTTCATCCAAACAGGACTAATATACACCTGTTTCATTCACATTCACCTGTTTCATCACATTCACATTCACATCCATCTAAACGCAAACTACGTAAATCCATCCAAACATAAACTACATCCATCCAAACACAAACAATCTTATCCACAATACATTATTCATCCACGCATAATACATATAAAGTTTAACTTCATAAGTAAAAAAAAGGAAAAAAAAAAGGTTCAGGTTTAGGTTAGGGAGTCGAGATTAGGATTAGGTGTAGGTTTAGGTTTAGGGATTTGAAAATAGGTTAAGGTTTAGGTTTAGGAATTCGGGTTCGGGTTCGGAATTGGGTTTAGGTTTGAGTTTTCAAGTTTAGGTTTAGGTTTAGGTTAGGGAGTTTAGATTAAGATTAGGTGTAGGTTTAAGTTTAGGAATTTGAGAATAGGTTAAGGTTTAGGTTTAGGAAATCGGGTTCGGGTTCGGGATCGGGTTTTAGGTTTGGGTTTTCAAGTTTAGGTTTAGGTTTAGGTTAGGGAGTCGAGATTAGGATTAGGTGTAGGTTTAGGTTTAGAGATTTGAGAATACATTTAGGTTTTAGGCCATAAGTTTTAGTTTAGGTTAAGGTTATAGGTTTAGGTTAAGGTTTAGGTTATAAGCTATAGGTTTAGGGAATTGAGAATAGGTTAAGGTTTAGGTTTAGGAAATCGGGTTCGGGTTCGGGATCGGGTTTAGGTTTAGGTTAGGGAGTTGAGATTAGGATTAGGTGTAGGTTTAGGTTTAGGGATTTGAGAATACATTTAGGTTTTAGGTTTATTTTTAGGTTTTAGGTATTGGTTAAGGTTTAGGTTTTAGGTTTAGATTAAAGTTAGGTTATAGGTTATAAGTTTAGGTTTTAGGACATAGGTTTTGGTTTTAAGGTTATAGGTTTAGGTTAAGGTTAAGGTTTTAAGGTCTTATAAGCTATAGGTTTAGGGAATTGAGAATATGTTAAGGTTTAGGTTTAGGAAATCGGGTTCGGGTTCGGGATCGGGTTTAGGCTTGGGTTTTCAAGTTTAGGTTCAGGTTTAGGTTAGGGAGTCGAGATTAGGATTAGGTGTAAGTTTAGGTTTAGGAATTCGGGTTCGGGATTGGGTTTAGGTTTGGGTTTTCAAGTTTAGGTTTAGGTTTAGGTTAGGGAGTTTAGATTCGGATTAGGTGTAGGTTTAAGTTTAGGATTTGAGAATAGGTTAAGGTTTAGGTTTAGGAAATCGGGTTCGGGTTTGGGATCGGGTTTTAGGTTTGGGTTTTCAAGTTTAGGTTTAGGTTTAGGTTAGGAGTTGAGATTAGGATTAGGTTTAGAGATTCGAGAATACATTTAGGTTTTAGGTCATAAGTTTTGGTTTAGGTTAAGGTTATAAGTTTAGGTTAAGGTTTAGGTTTAGGTTATAAGCTATAGGTTTAGGGAATTGAGAATAGGTTAAGGTTTAGGTTTAGGAAATCGGGTTCGGGTTCGAGATCGGGTTTAGGTTTAGGTTAGGGAGTTGAGATTAGGATTAGGTGTAGGTTTAGGTTTAGGGATTTGAGAATACATTTAGGTTTTAGGTTTATTTTTAGGTTTTAGGTATTGGTTAAGGTTTAGGTTTTAGGTTTAGGTTAAGGTTAGGTTATAGGTTATAAGTTTAGGTTTTAGGCATAGGTTTTGGTTTTAAGGTTATAGGTTTAGGTTAAGGTTAAGGTTTTAAGGTCTTATACGCTATAGGTTTAGGGAATTGAGAATATGTTAAGGTTTAGGTTTAGGAATTCGGGTTCGGGTTCGAGATTGGGTTTAGGTTTGGGTTTTCAAGTTTAGGTTTAGGTTTAGGTTAGGGAGTTTAGATTAGGATTAGGTGTAGGTTTAAGTTTAGGGATTTGAGAATAGGTTAAGGTTTAGGTTTAGGAAATCGGGTTCGGGTTCTGGATCGGGTTTTAGATTTGGGTTTTCAAGTTTAGGTTTAGGTTTAGGTTTAGGTTAGGGAGTTGAGATTAGGATTAGGTGTAGGTTTAGGTTTAGAGATTTGAGAATACATTTAGGTTTTAGGTCATAAGTTTTGGTTTAGGTTAAGGTTATAAGTTTAGGTTAAGGTTTAGGTTTAGGTTATAAGCTATAGGTTTAGGGAATTGAGAATAGGTTAAGGTTTAGGTTTAGGAAATCGGGTTCGGGTTCGAGATCGGGTTTAGGTTTAGGTTAGGGAGTTGAGATTAGGATTAGGTGTAGGTTTAGGTTTAGGGATTTGAGAATACATTTAGGTTTTAGGTTTATTTTTAGGTTTTAGGTATTGGTTAAGGTTTAGGTTAAGGTTATCTTATAGGTTATAAGTTTAAGTTTTAGGGCATAGGTTTTGGTTTTAAGGTTATAGGTTTAGGTTAAGGTTAAGGTTTTAAGGTCTTATAAGCTATAGGTTTAGGGAATTGAGAATATGTTAAGGTTTAGGTTTAGGAATTCGGGTTCGGGTTCGGGATTGGGTTTAGGTTTGGGTTTTCAAGTTTAGGTTTAGGTTTAGGTTAGGAGTTTAGATTAGGATTAGGTGTAGGTTTAAGTTTAGGGATTTGAGAATAGGTTAAGGTTTAGGTTTAGAAATCGGGTTCGGGTTCGGGATCAGTTTAGGTTTGGGTTTTCAAGTTTAGGTTTAGGTTTAGGTTTAGGTTAGGGAGTTGAGATTAGGCTTAGGTGTAGGTTTAGGTTTAGAGATTTGAGAATACATTTAAGTTTTAGGTCATAAGTTTTGGTTTAGGTTAAGGTTATAAGTTTAGGATTTGATTTAGGTTTAGGTTATAAGCTATAGGTTTAGGGAATTGAGAATAGGTTAAGGTTTAGGTTTAGGAAATCGGGTTCGGGTTCGAGATTGGGTTTAGGTTTAGGTTAGGGAGTTGAGATTAGGATTAGGTGTAGGTTTAGGTTTAGGGATTTGAGAATACATTAGGTTTTAGGTTTATTTTTAGGTTTTAGGTATTGGTTAAGGTTTAGGTTTTAGGTTTAGGTTAAGGTTAGGTTATAGGTTATAAGTTTAGGTTTTAGGGCATAGGTTTTGGTTTTAAGGTTATAGGTTTAGGTTAAGGTTAAGGTTTTAAGGTCTTATAAGCTATTGGTTTAGGGAATTGAGAATATGTTAAGGTTTAGGTTTAGGAATTCGGGTTCGGGTTCGGGATCGGGTTTTTAAGTTTAGGTTAGGGAGTTTAGATTAGGATTAGGTGTAGGTTTAAGTTTAGGATTTGAGAATAGGTTAAGGTTTAAGTTTAGGAAATCGGGTTCGGGTTCGGGATTAGGTTTTAGGTTTGGGTTTTCAAGTTTAGGTTTAGGTTAGGGAGTTGAGATTAGGATTAGGTGTAGGTTTAGGTTTAGAGATTTGAGAATACATTTAGGTTTTACGTCATAAGTTTTGGTTTAGGTTAAGGTTATAAGTTTAGGTTAAGGTTTATGTTTAGGTTAAGCTATAGGTTTAGGGAATTGAGAATAGGTTAAGGTTTAGGTTTAGGTATAGGCTTAGGTTATAGGTTATATGTTTAGGTTAAGGTTTAGGAATTCGGGTTCGGGTTTGGATTCAGGTTTAGGTTATAGGTTTTGAGATTTGAGAATTGTTTTAGGTTATAAGTATAGGTTTAGGTTTGGATTCGGGTTAAGGAGTAGATTAGGATTAGGTGTAGGTTTAGGTTTAGGGATTTTCTAGTATTATCTTCTATTGAACCTAGTATTATCTATTACATACTAGTAACATACAACCAATATGGGGCACCATACCATAAGCTACAAGAATTTCATGTCCCCCTAAACAAGGTATCCTCCATTGATAACATACATATATATATATATATTATAAGTTTTTTTTATTTTCATTTACATTCCCAAATACATTCATCATCCATCCAAGAAAATTGAAACAAGTACTGTCAATCTATGACTAACAATTGAAAAGAAAATTCATGCATCTTATCTTACCGACCGACTTATGTTTCTTTTCACCTTTGTAACTCTCATATATGTTGTTAAATGTTGCTAGTTCACCATCAAGTGGTCTCCCTAACCAAATCTTTGTGCAGTCCCTCCATTTGAAGCAGTGGCTGAAGTTACAAGAAGTAGGACTGATTAGTCTTTCCATGTTTTGAAAAAAATCAAATTCTTTATTTTTGGCTGCAAGTCTACTTATAATTATCATTGGCTCTTAATCTATTTATTATGAAAATCTTAAATATCACCCAATATTGCTC
This sequence comes from Magnolia changhungtana, assembly GCA_030180095.1. Lineage (NCBI taxonomy): Eukaryota > Viridiplantae > Streptophyta > Magnoliopsida > Magnoliales > Magnoliaceae > Magnolia > Magnolia changhungtana. The sequence continues at coordinate 16,986,504 of JASAUF010000617.1, forward strand.
CTTTGATAAATGTCCTGTTTGAAACAAATAATTTCTGTAAAACTCTTTTATGTTTTTTCAATCCATCTTCCATTTTCTTCTTAATAAGAAAATCTATATTTACTAATATTCCCATTTTTCTATTTTTTAAAAGAATGAGTTCAGTTAAAATTTACTAATAAGAAAATCCAGATTTCCACTTTTAAAACCTTCCTAGGGTCTAAAGTAATTTTTATTTGTCATCCAACTTGTTAATATGATCACAAAGACATGGATGAAGAGAAAGCACAAACATCAGCTTGATCCAAAAAAGCACAAACATTAGCTTGATCCAAAACTTCTTTGGCCTCCAAAAAATTTTCAATGGTAGATGTTCAATCAAACTGTTTCCTGTGCTGTAATACTTTCATATTCTCATACATGCCTAAGTTGGATTGATGTTGTGGAGATGTTTTCCTTGTAATGTTTTCCTGATGGATGGTCCAGATGGGTGATGTGGAGGCCAACTGATCCAAATGCAAGTTGATATGTGGAAAGTTTTCCATGCACTTGTACCATGGGAAAATTTTCCATTTGAGATTGTAAGTCTATATCATGTACTTGACTCATTTGAACAGTATGTATTCTTCAAAAGTTAACCAACCAAACATCATGGATGGAAGTTGAAGTCGGATAAATCCATTGCCCAATAGACAATGTAAACTACCATAATATTTATTTTATAAGTATTCAACAAGAGAAGCAACTATAAGCTTTTGCAGTGTAATGAATAAAGAAGGCTGTGATAGGAAACCTGGTGTTGAATGTTAAAAAGTAAAAAAGTAGGAACTTAACTGTTACAATTTCCGTAATTCTTTTTCAAGAAAAGAAACCTAAATGAATACAATTGAATTATGAAGTAAAAAAGTAAAAGGCAAAACCACATGAACTAGCAATCTGTTTAGCTAAAGGAGTAAATGGATAATTGCTTGCTGCATCAATTTCAACAACATATGAAGAACATAGACATGGTATTAGCGTGAATCATTCACAAAGATAACCTGATCAAAGATAATGCTTAGAAAGCATCATGAAACACCAAATATATTAATGCTATGGAAAACTGTAAATTTAAACTGTACGAAACATTCCTTAAATTGAAGCAGGCGGATATGTATATTTACAAAAAGTTTCCATCCAAAAGACATTTCCTGTTAGAAGACAACCCAGAGAGAGAAAAAAACAATGTCAAAATTTTCACATGATGAAGATTCATTTGGGAGAGAGTTATACTTTGTACTCAATGCCATTGACCTACACACAAACATAGATTTATGCCTAATTAAGAAGCTAATGTCATCAATTAGTTGTAAAAACAAATCAAATCATGATAGAATAAGGACATGCAAATAGACAAACATAAATAACTTAACGACTGAACAAAGATTCTTAGGTGTTTGGCAATAGAAAAAACTTTTTATTAGGTGTTTACGTCCTAGGTGTTTAGCAGTGGATAGTCATGCCTTAGAGCATGTGCTTCACTAATTTCCCTACACCAATTGTAAGATTTCTGATTTTCTTAAATTACCAAACAAAAAAAATCTGAAAAATATATAAATGGAAAATTAAAAGCTCATCGATCATCCATTTCCCATCAACATGCACTTATAAGGTAATCTCATGTCATGATATTGGTAATTGAGAACACGAATATGGATGCAAATCATGACTGTGTTCAGGGATTCTCGTCTTTCCTTTTTGCTCTCTCAGGGTGGAAAAGTTAAATTAGCAACAAACCTAAATATTAGGAGCAAAGCCGCCTTCATCACCAACATTCATTGCATCTTAGCCATATTTTTCGTTAATCACAGCCTGAAGGAGAAGAGGGAATCAAAGTTTGTAGCTGAGACCTAAATGGACAGTTTTTGAAGCTGTTAAGCAAAATAAAAGCTTGCCTTCAAATGGTGATATACTTCACACCCATCTTCATGGCTTCCTTGAAGGTGGATGCCCCAACAAAGGAAGGATCGTCTGTTAACACCAATGGAGGTGAATGCATTTCATCCATTTCTCTAATTTTTATCCATGCCACTCATCCATTTCTCTGATTTTCTCCATTTTCTGATTTACAACCCTCTAATTTTTGGGATAAATACATAAAATAATCTGTAAAAATGGATGAATGGCATGGATAAAATATATACATCATGGTGGGGCCATAGATCATGGTGGTGCTGCAGAGGAAATCGGATTGCATACTGAGTTACTCAGTACGCTCTTATTGTACTGAGTAAATTCAATAGGGCCCACCTTAATCCCTAAGGGCCTGTTTGGCCGGGCAGGGTGGATGGGATTAGGTTGTATTAGGGTGGATTGGAAGGAGCAATCCTGGGAAAGGATTCATCACTGATCACCTTCTTGATGTTGATCTCAAGGAATGCTTTGGGATCACAACCACCACACAGAAGATTGTTCATGGAGAGACAGCCTCCACCTGCCCCTTGAATAGGCTTGGGTGACGACGCTTCCTCACTCATTTGTACCAGCAGAAATTTCATGCCATGGCATATACCATGTCGATCATCATACAAAATTCCCCAATGAAAACACAATGGTCCAACAAACATAACACGACATGTTCTCATGGTTACACCATCAAGACACACTATAACCACATACTCCTTGCTAGCCCAAATGGACAAAGGACATCTATAGCCGACGTACTCAAACAAAACTGTTAACATCGAGGAGCCCAATGTAGATAGCTTAGGCCATAACCCAAAAAATGAGATTGGTTTAATGGGCATGTGTAATTCTTGATGCATGTATGAACCATCACACTTTGCCAGAGTATAAAAAGACTCGTGATAAAGTGACAAGCCAACTAATAAGATATAGTGTAAATCATCTCTACAGAAATTCAGTCCTTGTGCCCATCCATCTAGACCATTAGATAGATACCTGACCAAATAGTGCATCAGTCTAGTGATCCTAATTATTGGATCAGTTTACTTCCTTGTGGACTGTTGACAGGATAGTGGTTAAAATTGATCTGTTTACTTTTTTGGTTTTAGCCCACCAAAGAAAGTAATTCCATTAATTGGGTCCTCTGATTCAATTGGCACGTGAAATTAATGGCAGAAGTTCACAGACAAACTTTCAATCCGTAGTTTCTCCACAGGATTATTACTACAAGTAATAATTAACAAACTGAGAAATTATATCATGACGGACCCAAGCCATGTCCCCATGTAATTCTAAAGCATACGGCTGGTAATAAAAACAAAATCAGAAGAGAAAAAAAAACTGACTATCCAAAAACCCCAATGCCAAGAAGGAAAAAAAAAATCCAAACTCAAACCAAACGCTCTAAACCGTGGAGCCATATAACTCAAAGGAAATGGTCCGAAACGTGGGTCCATGATGGATGAGAAAATCAGAAGGTCCAAAACCCCAAAATCAGAAAAAAGATCCCTTACCTATCTTCTTCTTCGATGACCTAATCAATAGGTAAGATCGAAACGTGGGTCCTTTCACGATATTCCCTCTTAATCCCATCTATTTTGCTTGGGACATGTTTGGTTAGACGGAGCAATCCTGGGATTGGCTGACGTAATCCCGAGATTGTCCAGGTGAGCCAAACATACTCGGTGGTGAATTCCCTGGATATAGCAATCCCATGGGATTGCCAACAATCCACTGACACAACCATCATTACTTGTCATCCACCCTAATGCAATCCAATCCCATGGGATGGGCCCGTCCAAACACACCCTAAATCCTTAAATCCCCAAATCCCTAAATCTCTAAATCCCCAAATCGCTTCAATCGGTATTGAGATTGAGAGAGATTGAGCGAGAAAGAAAGAGAGAGAGAGAGAGAGAGAGAGAGAGAGAGAGAGAGAGAGATACCTCGTGCGGATGCACGAGAGAGAGAGCACCGAGAGAAACAGACAGAGAGAGAGGCGGCGCGGTGGAGAGAGGACCAAGAGAGAGATAGGATGCGAGAGAGTGAGAGAGGGCGTGAGGGAGGGTGGCGGTGAGAGAGAGAGAGAGAGAGAGAGAGAGAGAGAGAGAGAGAGAGAGAGAGAGAGAGAGAGAGAGAGGGTAGATGAGGAGGGTGCCGAATTGGGGATTGGGCGCGCGCGGCTCGGTTTTGGGTGCGCGCCCAATTTTGGGCTGTGGTGGTCGGTTCTCTGTGGGCCCTATCATGATGTATGTGTTTCATCCATTCCGTTCATCCATTTTTAAAAATCATTTTAGAGTTTTACGCCAAAAATTAGAGGAATATAAATCTCAGGTGGTCCACACCACATGAGAACAATAGTGATTGGATATCCACCATTACAATCCTCCTAAGGCCCACTATACTATTTATTTGACATCCAATCTGTTGATTTAGTCATACAGGACCAGATGAAGGGAAAAAACAAAAATTAGCTTGATCAATAACTTTTATGGCTACCAAAATGTTTTTAATGGTCGACGCTCATTCAACACGGTTTCCTATAATGTGGTCCACTTGAGATTTGGATATATCTCATTTTCGGTCTCATTTTGTAAAATTATCTATAAAAATATATGGACGGCATGGATGAAACACATATATCATGGTGGGGGCTACAGAGCATCGACCACCAGTGATAGGGATATAAATCCTAGGTGGGCCACACAACAGGACAAAATTAATGAATGGATATTCACAATTAAAATCCTCCTAAGGCCCACCGTACTGTTTATTTGACATCCAATCTGTTGATTTGGTCATAAAGACCCAGATGAAGGGAAAAAATATATATCAGCTTGATCCAAAACTTTTATGGCCCCCAGAACATTTTTAATGGTCAAAATTCATTTAACACTATTTCCTTATACCCTAAGCGTCCTATGGTGCCCACTATGATTTATTCAATTTATCCACTCCATCCATCATTTTAACATATAGTTTTATTACGTAAGGTCAAAATTGAAGCCTATAAAAATCTGAAGTGGACCACATCATAGGAAACAGTATAAATTGAACGTCTACCATTGAAAAATTTTGGGAGGCCACTGAAGTTTTGGATCAAGTTGATATTTTAGTTTTCCCTTCATCCATGTATTTGTGATCTATTGAACAGGTTGGATGACAAATAAATATCACTGTAGGCCATAGGAAGATTTCAACGGTGGAAATCATTATTCCCACTGTTTCCTATGGTATGGTCCACTTGAGCTTTGGTCCTTTTCGATCGATTGATATGGTCCTTTTCGATCGGTTGATATGGTCCACCAAGTGCTTTTATATGTTTTAGGCATGTCTTCACATGATTTTAGATGGTATAGCCCACCAGAGTTCTGTATACGGCTGATTTTTGGGATATCCCATAATTTAAAGGGGACCCATCAAATGCACGGTGTTGATTTTCGACACACGTCATGATGGGGCCCACATGACTTCGACCTCACGGGTAGTTCCCATGAGCTCGAAGAATAGAACCTTTTCCATATATATAATATTTAAAAAATATAAAAACTTATGATGTATTTGTTATATCCACACCGTCCATCCATTTTGAGAAATCATTTTAAGTCACGAGCCAAAGAATGAGACAGATAAAAATCTGTAGTAGACCCTACCATAGAAAACAACAGGAGGGTGATTCCCACCATTGAAACTATCCTAGGGCCCATCGTTATGTTTATTTGAAATCCAACTGGTTCAAAAGTTTTTTTAAAAAAATGGTCGTAGGGCGATACATTATGGTGGGCCCACAGTAATGTTTGTCATCCAACATGTTCATAATATCAAAAAGATATGAATGAAGGGAAACACAAACATCAGCTTAATCCAAAACTTCTATTAAATGCACAGTGTTGATGTTCGACACACATCATGATGGGCCCTACAAAACTTACATTAATTCTTAGAGTTTCAGGGTGTCAATGAGTTGGGTCACAATTTTGACTAGAATATTTGACCCATTTTACATGTCTGGTCCATTCACTTTATTTTACTGATCATTACCCTCAATTTGACTAGTTACTAACCTCAATCATGTTACATATAAAAAAGATATTGGGCAAACAAGATTGATCAACAATTTGAGTGAATTTTGATTTAAACATCTGAAGTTATTAACTCTTCAATTTGGACTAATCAGATTGTCCAAAAATAGTTAAAGGTTGTTCATAATATTAAAAATATATGAATGAATAGAAAACACAAACATCAGCTTGATCCAAAACTTCTATGGCCTCCAAGAAATTTTCAATGGCAGAGGTTCAATCACACTATTTCCTATGGTGTGGTCCACTTGAGCATTGGATATGCTTCCTTTTTGTTATTTAGACCTCAAATTATCTGTTAACATGGATGAATGGAGTGGATAAAATAAATAAATAACAGTGGACCTCAAAATCTAACTTTTGTTATCTAAGTACTTTCCAATTTTTCTTGTCAGAATACAAAATCTAGTTTTCTTTTTTTTTTTAAATATATTTTTTACAATTTGACAATTTTTTCACAATTTTGTTTAATTTTTAAAATTTTATTTTTCAAAATATCATTTTTAAAATCAAAATCTCACTTTTATTATCTAACTTTTCAATTTTTCATGACAAAATACAAAATCTAGTTTTCTTTTTTAAAAATATATATTTTTTACAATTTGTCAATTTTTTCACAATTTTTTAAAACCTTTTAAATTTTCTTTTTCAAAATATCATTTTTTAAAATCTCACTTATGTTATCTAACTTTTCAATTTTTCTTGTCAAAATACAAAATCTAGTTTTCTTTTTAAAATATATATTTTTTTACAATTTGTCAAAATTTTCACAATTTTTTTTAATTTCTTAATATTTCTTTTTTTAAATATCATTTTTTAAATCTCACTTTTGTTATCTATAACTTTTCAAATTTTCTTGTCAAAATACAAAATCTAGTTTTCTTTTTCAAAAATATATATTTTTTTTCAATTTGTCAAAATTTTCACAATTTTGTTTAATTTTTTAAATTTTCTTTTTCAAAATATCATTTTTTTATCGAAATCTTGTAATATAACTTTTTAATTTTTCTTGTCAAAACACAAAATCTAATTTTCTTTTTTAAAATATATATTTTTTACAATTCATCAAATTGTTCACAATTTTGGTTAATTTTTTATATTTTTTTTCAAAATATTATTTTTTTATCAAAATAGATGGACGACATGGATTAAACACATACATCATGGTGGGGCCCATATAGCACCAACCACAAGCCATTAGATGGTGTCAGGGGGAGTAGCCAATTTGTTCCCCTTATTTGTGGTGTAGGTCATTTAATTAATCTTTTGATATGAATCATTTTTTAGATAGTTCTCTAAAATGATCTCAAAAAATGGATGAATAGTGTGGGTTGATCCCAAATTTTCATTATTTTAGGGCTTGTGGGGCTCACCATTGTGTATGTTAATTATCCACTCCGTCCATTAATTTTAACGGCTCATTTTTAGGGTTGATCCAAAAAATGAGTCAAATCGAAGCTGTAGGTGGACCACACCACATACTAATGTTATAAATTTATTTTTCATTATTTCTTATGGTGTGGTCCACTTAGACTTTTAATATTTTCTACTTTTTGAGCTCATGCACTGAAATAATATTTCAAAATTTATGGACGGCTTAGATAAAACAAATATATTGAAATGGGCCCCATGGAGCCCCTTAAGCATCATCAGTCTCTAATAAGATCCTATGGGGAGGTACGTTTTAGAGCTTAAAAATAAAGTCGATCCATGACTTGGGTGGGCCACACCACATACTATAGTTGAGAGGGTTACCCTCCCATTAAAACATTCATAATCATTTATTAGGCCCACCTGGATGTGCTTAATAGATCCAGCCCATTCATTATGTGTGTCCCACTTGGATGAGGAGTTAGACCAAGTTTCATACACATCCAAAACTCATGTGGGCCCCACCAAATACTTTTATATGTTTTAGAGAAGTCTTCACATAGTTTTAGGTGCTATGGCCCACCTAAGTTTCGTATACGACTGATTTTTGGACTTAAAGGGGACACATCAAATGCATGGCGTTGATGTTCTATACACATCATGGTGGGGGACACACAAATTAACCTTATGGGAAGTTCCCATGAGGTGACCTTATAGTACCATTTCACTATTTAGGTAACTCCTTCATAGGTGTTACTCAACCATGTAAGGGCCACCTTAATATATTTTATGTATATCGACACCGTCCATATATTTTTCCATCATATTTTAGGATGTGATTTCAAATCATAAGAACTCAATAATCTCAGGTGGGCCATACCAATCAAAACAATGATGAATAACTATTAAAAACCTTTTGAAGGCCACAAAAGTTTTGGATCAATTTGATCTTTGTAGTTTACCTTCATCTAGATCTTCTTTACATTATCAACAAGTTGGATTGCAAATAAACATTACTAAAACCTTACGATGGGCTCTTTATAATTTTTAATTGTGAGGTACTATATTATCATTCTTTCCAGTGGTGTGGTCCACTTAAGATTTAAATCTACACAATTTTTTATACCCGCCCAAAAATGGGTTGGAGAAACATAGGAGAGCGACAAGGATATACAACACATCATCAAAATCTCACTTTTGTTATCTAACTATTCAATTTTTCTTGTCAAAATACAAAATCTAGCTTTCTTTTCAATTTTTTTTTTTTTTTTATTTTTTTATTTTTTACAATTTATCAATTTTTTTCACAAATTTGTTTCATTTTTTAAATTTTCTTTTTCAAAATATTATTTTTAAAATCTCACTTTTGTTATATAACTTTTCAATTTTTATTGTCAAAATACAAAATCTAGTTTTCTTTTTAAAAAAATATATATATTTTTTTTTACAATTTATCAATTTTTTCACAATTTTGTTTAATTTTTTAAATTTTCTTTTTCAAAATATCATTTTTTTTATCGAAATCTTGTTATATAACTTTTTATTTTTTCTTGTCAAAATACAAAATCTAGTTTTCTTTTTTTAAAAATATATATTTTTTTACAATTTGTCAATTTTTTCACAATTTTATTTAATTTTATAAATTTTCTTTTTCAAAATATCATTTTTTTATCGAAATCTTTTTTTTTTTTTTTTTTTCAAAATTATCAACATTATTCAAAGTTCTTAATTTTTTTTTCAAAATCTAGTTTTTTATAAAATTACATTTTTTTTTTTCAAAATCTAAATTTTTTTTCTTAAACATTGTTAATTAATTTTCTAAGCTTTTAAACTTTTTTTTTTTTCGAAATTCATAATTTTTTTTGTTCTTAATTTTTTACATGAGCATTAGAGACGGTTTAGGACCGTCTCTAATAGAGACGGTCTTTGACAGTCTCAAATGACCAGTATAAGACGGCTAAGGACCGTCTCCAATAGAGACGGTCTTTAACAGTCTCAAATGGAGACAACCGAGGACTGTCTCTAATACAGACTATTTTTTACAGTCTCACATTGCAGGAAAAGACGGCCAATGACTCTCTAATTAAGACGGTCCTTGACAATCTCAGATTGCCAGTAAGAGACGGCCAATGACCGTCTCTAATACGGACGGTCTTTGACCGTCTCAAATGGCTGCATATAAGACGGTCAGAGACCGTCTCTTATTTCAGATGGTTAATGGTCGTCTTTTATCCTCAGTTAACGACGGTTTTTTACCGTCTTAAATGATTTATGGACGTTTAAATTTTTAAGACAATATTAAGGACGGCCAAGGGCCGTCTAAAAGTTTAGAGACGGTTTACGACCGTCTCTAAAGCGTCTTTAAACCAAGCAATTTTAGAGACGGTCCAGAACCGTCTCTAAATCCGTCATTTTTTTCCATTTTTCACGTAGTGTATAAGTTATAGCTTTAGGGAATTGAGAATAGGTTAAGGTTTAGGTTTAGGAAATCGGGTTCGGGTTCGGGTTCGGGATCGGGTTTAGGTTTGGGTTTTCATGTTTACGTTTAGGTTTAGGTTAGGGACTTGAGATTAGGATTAGGTGTAGGTTTAGGTTTAGGGATTTGAGAATACATTTAGGTTTTAGGTTTAGGATTAGGTTTCAAGTTATAGCTTTAGGGAATTAAGAATAGGTTAAGGTTTAGGTTTAGGAAATCGGGTTCGGGTTCGGGATCGAGTTTAGGTTTGGGTTTTCAAGTTTAGGTTTAGGTTTAGGTTAGGGAGTTGAGATTAGGATTAGGTGTAGGTTTAGGGATTTGACAATACATTTAGGTTTTAGGTTTAGGTTTAGATTTTAGGTTATAGGTTAAGGTTTAGGTTTTAAGTTTAGGTTAAGGTTAAGGTTAGGTTATAGGTTATACGTTAAGGTTTAGCTCATAGGTTAAGGTTTAACTCATAGGTTTTGGTTTAGGTTAAGGTTATAGGTTTAGGTTTAGGTTTAGGTTAAGGTTTAAGTTTAGGTTATAAGTTCAGGTTATAAGTTGTAGCTTTAGGGAATTGAGAATAGGTAAAGGTTTAGGTTTAGGAAATCGGATTCGGGTTCGAGATTGGGTTTAGGTTCGGGTTTTCAAGTTTAGGTTTAGGTTTAGGTTAGGGACTTGAGATTAGGATTAGGTGTATGTTTAGGTTTAAGGATTTGAGAATACATTTAAGTTTTGGGTTTAGGTTTAGGTTTTAGGTTATAGCTTTAGGGAATTGAGAATAGGTTGAGGTTTAGGTTTAGGTTTAGGAAATCGAGTTTGGGTTCAGGTTCGGGTTTAGGTTTGGGTTTTCAAGTTTGGGTTTAGGTTTAGGTTAGGGAGTTAAGATTAGGATTAGGTGTAGGTTTAGGTTTAGGGATTTGAGAATACATTTAGGTTTTAGGTTATAGGTTAAGGTTTAGGTTTTAAGCTTTTAGGTTAAGGTTAAGGTTAGGTTATAAGATATAAGTTTAGGTTATGGGTTATACGTTAAGGTTTAGCTCATAAGTTAAGGTTTAGCTCATAGGTTTTGGTTTATGTTAAGGTTATAGGTTTAGGTTTAGGTTATAGGTTTAGGTTATAAGTTATAGCTTTAGGGAATTGAGAATAAGTTAAGGTTTAGGTTTAGGAAATCGGGTTCGGGTTGGGGATCGTTTAGGTTTGGGTTTTCAAGTTTAGGTTTAGGATTAGGTTAGGGACTTGAGATTAGGATTAGGTGTATGTTTAGGTTTAAGGATTTGAGAATACATTTAGGTTTTAGGTTTATGTTTAAGTTTTAGGTATAGCTTTAGGGAATTGAGAATAGGTTAAGGTTTAGGTTTAGGTTTTGGAAATCGGGTTTGGGATCGGGTTTAGGTTTGGGTTTTCAAGTTTGGGTTTAGGTTTAGGTTAGGGAGTTGAGATTAGGATTAGGTGTAGGTTTAGGTTTAGGATTTGAGAATACATTTAGGTTTTAGGTTTAGGTTTAGGTTATAAGTGTAGGTTATGGGTTTAATTTTAAGTTAGGTTATACGTTAAGGTTCAGGGAATTGAGAATAGGTTAAGGTTTAGGTTTAGGAAAATGGGTTCAGGTTCGAGATCGAGTTTAGCTTTGGGTTTTCAAGTTTAAGTTTATGCTAAGGAGTCGAGATTAGGATTAGGTGTAGGTTTAGGTTTAGGGATTTGAGAATAGATTTAGGTTTTGGTTTTAAGTTTAGGGTTTTAGTTTATAGGTTTAGGTTATAGGGTTATAGGTTTAGGTTTAGGTTAAGGTTAGGTTATAGGTATATGTTTAGGTTATAGGTTGTAGGTTATAGCTTTACGGAATTGAGAATAGGTTTAGGTTATAGGTTTAGGGTGTGGTTTTTGTTAAGGGTGTGGTCCCTGCAAATACAAATATAAACACGACCTGTCCAAATGGCTTGGAGACCCTCCAATGTTGTTCATAGGAAATGGACACTTCATCATGGTCATAATAGCGGTTCCCATCTTCCAGGTACCCCCGCTCATCCGGATAGCTCCGACGCACATCCGGGTCTGCTCCATTAATTTCGAGCAAATACATAAACATGGCCTTTTCAAATGGTTAGGCCCATCCAATGTTGTCCATAGGAAATGGATAGCTTCATCATGGTCATAACAGTGGTTTCCACCTTCCAGGGACCCCCGCTCATCCGGATAGCTCCGACGCACATCCGAGTCTGCTCTATTAATTTCAACCAAATACATAAAAATGGTCTGTCCAAATAGTCAGGCCCCTCCAATGCTGTCCATAGGAAATGGACAGCTTCATCATGGTCATAACAGTGGTTCTCATCTTCAAGAAATCCAGAAGCATAAAAATCTAATCTTAATCCCATTAAAAAAATGATGAAAAAATAGCCCCATTTCCGAACTCTCCCCCAACACATAAGCAGAAGTAACTACACAGCCAATAGAAAGAAGGCAGATGAAAAACTACATTACATTGTAACAGGGCAATTTAAAAAGAGAAGATACCTGACAGGAGTGTGTAATGACAGATGCAGATTCCAAGGTTTGGAAAGGAGTAAAGGATTTGGAGATGATCCAGAATAAGGCAACTTAAGTAAGGAAAGACAATTGATCCAGAATAAGGCAACTTAAGTAAGCATTCATGAAATATGACAATCAGAGTATTTAATCACAAAAGTAGCAAGTAATGGTGAAATTTTAGCACTTAAACTAAAATTCGTGCAAGTTTATTCAATTTTTATGATCAATATTCTAGCAAATATTTGTGTTTGTTTTTCTGTACTTTTGTTTCTTTGTTTTATTTTTTTGGCCTTTGGCCTTAACAAGATCATCATCTTTCCAAATAGAAATAAAAGTAAAAAAATCTAGCAATCTGATCACAATTCCCAGCATTCAAGTGTAAATTCCAGCATGTGTAAACTTTCTTCCATTTTCTGCCAATCAGTGTCTAGCAATAAGAAATTCCAAGTAATCAATGAACTGCCAACATGACAGACTTACATGCAGATATAATAAAAAGAAGAGAAGTCTTCAACTTGTATATATAAAAAAAAGCCTTCAACATGTAAACAGGGGCCTGCAATAAAGAAACTACATCCATCATTACATAGCCATACTGCACTTAGGTTGTAATTCTTGCAAGGTCATAAAACTGTGAACTATCAATGTCTGAACTGTTAAGAGGGATAACCAATTTATATCTTATTAACCAGAACCATAGTGAAGTCACAAACCCAACCAAAACTGGCTGAATAGTTGAGAGTGATAGCCAATTTATATCTTATTAATCAGAACTAAAGTTATAAGTCACAAACTCAACCAAGACTTTGAAATATTCACAATTATTCTTGCATATAAATAATTTCGAATTGCAGAAGTGTCCCACAAATGAGAAAAAGAAAAAACCTTCCTGCATAAATTGCTACTTACCTTCCTTAATTATTAGAGGGACTTTCTTAAATAGAAAGGATTTACACCCTATATAGAACATATATAATATAAAGTAAATAAAAAATTCACTTCAATTTCTCGGTGTGCACCTAGGCATTTCAGGAGTTACATTGTCAGCTACGCCTAAGGTGTGCTTCAAACATGATGTAACTACACTTTTTTAACCAACTTATTATTACGGGTCTTGCGCATGTGTTCCATATATTGTCACATGTGCCATAGCTTGCGTCTTCAATATGTGCTCCTGCAATCATGTTTCAGTAAAAGGTTGTCTAGGAGGGGTCGCCCAAATGCAAAATAGCAAAATCCATGGACAATGTCGTGCATGCGCCCAAACACATAAATGGACATTCTTGAGTTGTTTGTGCATCCAAAGCCCAGCACCAAAGGGTAATCTTATAATAATGAACATGATGAAATATTTGACAGTTTGCACCCTCACTAATCCTTGGACTGATGCTACCACAAATTGTCAGTGTGTACTATTTAAAGTAATTTTCCTACTCTTGTACCTTTTGTAAATGGCTTTCTAATGAGAATTGACTGAACACTGTTGAGGGTCAAATATTGTATATCAGACCCTGATTATTGCCTGGATTTACAGATATGATACCGTTTTAATGGTCCGCTTTAATCATATTTGTGAAGCAGAGTGTATTTGCGAACACTGACTGAAAAAGGGAGCTTAAAGCATGAATTTAATGCTCTGATGACACCACAGGCAAGGGACAGACTCCATGGGACCAAGATCGAAGAATTTGCATACCAGAGATCCACGAAAATCGAGAAACTGAAGTTCAAGTGGCTCGAAATTGGTCCAGAATGCAAGATCACGGGGTTCCCACGATCCGTTCGGCCCGAAACTTCATACACAGACTGAGGACCTTAAATTAACCGTACACGTCGAATTTCAGCTCCTGGATCTCTGTGGAAGAGGCCCAACGAACAAATCAGCCCATAAACCGTTGATTCTGGGCCCACCTGCTACTTGGATATGCTTCAAAATTGGTGTCAACGCGTTAAATGAGCTGATAATACGGATGGACGGAGCAGATTTCTCACAAACATCTCTATGGGGCCCCAGAGTACAGTGCATGTGCACGGGACACTAGTGCACCAGGCGTTCACCAAAAATTCGGGAGTCGGTCAGCGAACGCTGACCGACTCTTCTTCTCAAATCGAAAACGCAACAGAGTTTTCCTTGTTCGATTGGATTTCTCTACTGGACCCCACCCAACATTCAAATCATTAATCTGACCCGTCCATTCACTCCATAGGGGGAACGTGATCCTCACCTAGGTGTTTTTTTTTGTCCAAGGCACGCAATAACGCGATTTCCACCGTCAAACGCAGGTTGAACGGTGGCTTGAGTTGATTCAATGGGACATGCAAGAACCTACAAAAATTTACCCTTCCCGGACGGTTTTTTGTCCTGAACACAACAGACGGTGTGGATTTCCGAACGGACTTCAGTAATGGACCCCACCAGCATCGTCAGATCACCGTGCGCGATCCCTGTTCACAGTGTCCGTAAAAGCCGATCGAAGTGGGCTCCAGTGCGTCCGTGATCGTCGTCGGATGGACAATCTAGACCGTTCATTGGACTCGTATGGTACATATTTCCCTTTCCTAGGTGACGAAAATTCAAGATACATTGGAGATTGATTTTTAACTGTTCAAACTTGGGATGGACAAGAAGAAGAACATTCCATGGGCCACACTAAATCTGAATCAAATCAGTCCATGTCTCACCGAAAATTCGACGTGAGTCTAATGGACGAGTGGATTCTGAAGATGTGGATCTTAGGCCCACTAACACCACCGACTCCAAGATTCGCAGCAGCCTATATACGTCTTTGTCCTACTGCATTCGTAGGCCATTGGGTGATGACAATCACGGTCGGATCCGTGATCCGAACCGTCAGCCAGATGCATATGGGGGTCACAACCCCGTCCATGAAGCCATATCGAGATCCAGGCATCGGCGGCCGCGACAAATTCTAAGCGGATGCAAGTCGGTTCCAAGTTTTGCGGCCTGCGTAATCCACCTTTCGCTGCGTAACTGCAAACAGCTCTCCCACTTCCTACCGACGACCCTTTGTTGCTATAAAGTGCAAGAAAACGTGAGAAGAGGAGCCGTGGAGGCTTGGGTTGGAGACGTGGAGCACAGAGAGGAGAGAAAGAGTAGAGTTGTTTTATTTATTTATTTTTTTCTTTTGTTTATTTTATTTTTAAGATTAGCCTAATCATGTTTATGGGCTAAACCTCTTGGCTAGGGCCAAGAGGTGAAGCTTGTAGTGTGATGGGAACTCTTCGCTTGTGCCTTTTGTTTAGATCGATCGATTTTAATTTAATTTTATTAAGGGAATGTTTTCATCTTTAATGGTCTGTTGTGGTGAAATTACAATGGGTCCGCAATGGCTTTGAGCATGTTCTTTTTCTTTTATGTTTATGACGTCGTCGGGAAACCCCGTTGTTCACCATCGTCTCTCGGGCATGGTTGGATGTCTGGTACCCTTCCTAACCTTCATACATTGATTGGTTGGTAATTAGTTTAATTCCTGTGGTTTGCTTTGTCTCCTGGGCATGGTTTGGTGATGGAATCCATTCTAATTCATATACCTTTCATCTTTTCAAAACCACATCAAAGGAAGTTCAGTTGATTTTCATGAATCAAGTGTAGTTCTCCCTGATCTCTACAAGTGGATCCTCTGAATCCCTAGTTTCCCTTCTCTGATTTTTCCTAAGTTTTAGATTAAATATTTCACAATTATTCCTCAAATTACAATCGATTTAGATTTCATCTTAGTCTAGTTCTATTTCTACATTAGTTTCAGATAACGTACAAGTTTCAGTCCCTGTGGATTCGACCTCGGTCTTACCGAGTTTATTACTACATCACAACCCTATACTTGGGGAGTGAACAAGTTTTTGGCGCCGTTGCCGGGGACTGACGGCTACGATTTTCTGAAATTAATTAGATTTAGAGTTAGTTTAAGATTAGGATTTTACTAATTTTTAATTTTGTTTTCTATTTTTCATAGAACTAACATATTTCTTATTCTGTAGGTTGTTAAGATAGAACTCCTAATTTGGTAAACTCTTTCTGATTTGCTAGATTTCCTAACTCTTTAGATTTGATTTGCTTTAGAAATTTCTTCTATTTAGAAGCTAACTTATTTTGTTGTGTTTTGCAGGTTTTTAACATAGGAACTTCTAGTCTGGTAACATCTTTCTAACTTCTCATTTACTTTCTGTATTGCTGTAGGATTTTGCTTTCTTCTAGGATTAGATTCAGAGTTAGAGTTTCACCATGTATATGCACGAGTGGGAACGCCAGTATGCTGAGAAGAATAATCTATATTGGGATGATGATTATGATAGAAATCCACCAATGTCTCAAAACTTTTCTGAAACTATCATCGAGAATCGACCGGAATACAAAGAACCACCAGTTAAGAAGTCCTTACGCGATCATATACGGGAGAACAATTCCACCCCATGGACCATACGTGAATGTTGGGGTTATCATAACTATGGGAGTGAGAATTACTATCACCCATCTGAGAAAAAGAAAACAATGCGTGATTATATTATGAGTGATAATAAGTATTACCAACCATCAGATTCTCCCACCTATGATCCGTATGACTATAATCGGTGGAACCATCAAAGCGGGAAGATGAACCAACAACATGTAATGATTATTCTCTTGGATCCCATACCTTTGAGATCCAACCGAAACGATCCAAGAGGATTCATGTTTTAATCTAGAACAATTCAACCAACATGTTGCGGAGCGATGAAAGCAATGGAAGCACCGAATTCGCACCGAAAAGGATAGAAGAAGCTCGTGCATCCCAACTACAATCCAATCCAGAAATACAATGCCAGGAAAGTGATCCTCACTCGCTTTTGTGAAATCTGGAATTTGGAATAAGGAGTTGGATTCCATTAACGAGCACGTGGTTCAATTTCCCAATGAGCCGATCTCGATGATTTGTTCAAAAGAATGGTGGAGATACATGGGTGTCCTTCAAATACATTGATGATGACACACCTCCCTTACTTGACACACATGAATTCAATGATGAGGTAGAGGTTAGTTCATTCGAACCTCAACCGAATTTAGGAATAGATTGTGAGGAAAGCGATCCCATCTCAAGTGTGTTTGCACCGAATTGGAAGTCGAGAAGTATTGGGATGAGATTCATGAGAGCATAACCCAAATTCCCCCTGGAATCAATCTCAAGTATGGTCCAGTCAATGCTCAAGAAGCACACGAAGTGATCGGTCATCTTCGAGCTACTCCACTCACCTAACATATCCGATTTAAAAGTGGAAGATGAGCTCATTAAAACCGACCCTTCCAACTTCGTGAGACATGTTTGGACCACTCTCTTGAATTGAATGATAATGTGATTCGGGAAAAGGAGAACGGGCTCGCTACACTACGACTCTAGAATTTGAAACCACTCAATTAAGACCACCATCTGAGCTGTACACGTCTGACAGTTCAACGCCTCGATTGAGTAGTTTCAATGAACAAAGTGATCCCATCGATGCTTCTCCTATTGATCTTCAATATGTTTGTGCAGGGCTGGAGCAAGAGAACATATCTTCATATACTTTTAAGGGCGAGGGAGTCCTTGAGCATCTCATTACAGATTTCCATGAGGAAAATAAGTCACTCTCAGCTGAAATTTCCGACTCTTTTGATAATTGCTGGGCACACTTTGCAAAGTCAAACGATCCCATGTCAAAAGACAAAGTGGATGCCTTGCAAGACAACATCTCGGTAGTTATCACTGACCGAGAGAACCCTTATTTTAAAGCCCATTCTTCCCCTGATCCTAAACGTCTACCATTAAAGGAGGAGAAGCTGAAAATTGAACCGAAGTTTGACACTTCGAAATGTGTTGAGGCTACATCACTTTTTGCGAAGTTTTCTAAACTTTATCTACTTGTAGTCTCTGATTCACCATGGGATACTAACGTTGAAACTTCTTCTATCACAGGTGAATCGTACATACTCTGGTTACCTCAAGCAATACAATGGAAAATTTCTTATAAGGTACGTAAGTCTCTCTGGAAAGTCATGCTCCAGGGCACCCAAGCCTTTTACAAAAAGGGCTTTTGGATGATCTTGTTGAGGAACTTACTGAGGAACTTATCAAGATACTGGCCGAAGAGGAACCTTGCAACATGAGTAGTGAGTTCAATGTTTGTGGGTAACATTACTGTAAACCCTCACGAGACTACAACTCGTCCACTAGGGGCAACCTAGGGGTTTAAAGGCTTGTTGCATATGCTAAATGCAATCGACAGCACCTGCGAAAGTGGTATAGGTAGGATGATTTTATTATTCTTGTTTTGTTTTCTCTCTTGCACTGACTTACTCTCTCGCTAATATGTTTGGAAAAGTCTCCTAATTCGTTATCCAGGTACCATCTTCCCATCACTTCTCTTTTACTTTTGTTGTCCCATGTGCATTCCATGCTCATATCTCTTACATTGAGGACAATGTAGATTTTAGGTTGGGGGTGGGAGATTAGGTTACCTAATCAGTGTTTTCTTGGTCTTGAGCAAAAATTGTGAAAATTTTTAAATTTTTTCTGGACTTTCTTGTGAGTTCAAAGTGATTTTGACGGATATCCTGGATTTAGAATTTCTAAGATACGTGATGTTGGAAATTTATGACTCTTACATTCAGTTGCTCGTTAGATTTCACAGTTAAGTTTGAATTATTAATCCATGATTAGAAGTTGTAACCATTGATTGAGTCATGATTTCACATACCACATCTCACTTACACATTGAGATCTCAGTTTGATATTGAATGATTAACTTGGTAATCACTGAGCATGAAAGAAACCAGCCTAAAAGATTTGGCCATCAGGGTATAAAAAGAGAGTTACACCATGGGTTTGCTCCCTATAGGTGTGGATTCGATTTTCTATGATTAACAGTTAGACAGAGCTGGACGACTATTTTCACCATAGGTCTGCTCCCTATAAGTGAAAATTTGATTCCCATCCTGAAAAAAAAAAAAAAAAAAAAAAAAAAAAAAGAAAAAGAAAAATGAAAGAATTATCTGTAAGGCAAAGTTCTGGTTTAGGTGATGGTAGTTATGAATTTTCTGATTGGTTACCAACGATATCATGAAATCGACAATTTGATCTCTTAATGATGTTAGGCCGAGATTTCACTATACACCCATGGAACTCAATGTTACAATTATTCTAATTGATGGATTAATATTTGAACTTGATTATGAAATTCACCCAGCATGAGAGGCCAAGGAGAAATTGATTATCACCATTCAGGAGTCTTAAGATTTATCGTATCTGGATTGTTTTTCAAAATATCACTCGGCTTCACAAGAATTGTCTCGTAATTCTCAACTTAATTTTCGCATATTTTGCTCGAGACTAGCAAAATGCTTGTTGGGGGTTGTGTTGAGGGTCAAATATTGTATATCAGACCCTGATTATTGCCTGGATTTACAGATATGATACCGTTTTAATGGTCCGCTTTAATCGTATTTGTGAAGCAGAGTGTATTTGCGAACACTGACTGAAAAAGGGAGCTTAAAGCATGAATTTAATGCTCTGATGACACCACAGGCAAGGGACAGACTCCATGGGACCAAGATCGAAGAATTTGCATACCAGAGATCCACGAAAATCGAGAAACTGAAGTTCAAGTGGCTCGAAATTGGTCCAGAATGCAAGATCACGGGGTTCCCACGATCCGTTCGGCCCGAAACTTCATACACAGACTGAGGACCTTAAATTAACCGTACACGTCGAATTTCAGCTCCTGGATCTCTGTGGAAGAGGCCCAACGAACAAATCGCCCATAAACCGTTGATTTGGGCCCACCGCTACTTGGATATGCTTCAAAATTGGTGTCAACGCGTTAAATGAGTGATAATACGGATGGACTGAGGCATGATTTCTCACAAACATCTCTATGGGGCCCCAGCACGGTGCATGTGCACGGGACACTAGTGCACTGAGCGTTCACTGTGGTCGGGAGTCGGTCGTGAACGCCGACCGACTCTTCTTCTCAAATCGAAAACGCAACAGAGTTTTCCTTGTTCGATTGGATTTCTCTACTGGACCCCACCCAACATTCAAATCATTAATCTGACCCGTCCATTCACTCCATAGGGGGAACGTGATCCTCACCTAGGTGTTTTTTTTTGTCCAAGGCACGCAATAACGCGATTTCCACCATCAAACGCAGGTTGAACGGTGGCTTGAGTTGATTCAATGGGACATGCAAGAACCTACAAAAATTTACCCTTCCCGGACGGTTTTTTGTCCTGAACACAACAGACGGTGTGGATTTCCGAACGGACTTCAGTAATGGACCCCACCAGCATCGTCAGATCACCGTGCGCGATCCCTGTTCACAGTGTCCGTAAAAGCCGATCGAAGTGGGCTCCAGTGCGTCCGTGATCGTCGTCGGATGGACAATCTAGACCGTTCATTGGACTCGTATGGTACATATTTCCCTTTCCTAGGTGACGAAAATTCAAGATACATTGGAGATTGATTTTTAACTGTTCAAACTTGGGATGGACGGCAGCAAGAACATTCCATGGGCCACACTAAATCTGAATCAAATCAGTCCATGTCTCACCGAAAATTCGACGTGAGTCTAATGGACGGAGTGGATTTCGCTGAAGATGTGGATCTTAGGCCCACTAACACCACCGACTCCAAGATTCGCAGCAGCTATATACGTACGCTGTCTGACTGTTCGTAGGCCATTGGGTGATCACAATCACGGTCGGATCTGTGATCCGAACCGTCCAGCAGATGCATATGGGGGTCACAACCCCGTCCATGAAGCCATATCAGAGATTCGGCATCAGCAGCCGCCACAAATTCTAGCAGATGCAAGTCGGTTCCAAGTTTTGCGGCCTGCGTAATCCACCTTTCGCTGCGTAACTGCAAACAGCTCTCCCACTTCCTACCGACGACCCTTTGTTGCTATAAAGTGCAAGAAAACGTGAGAAGAGGAGCCGTGGAGGCTTGGGTTGGAGACGTGGAGCACAGAGGAGAGAAAGAGTAGAGTTGTTTTATTTATTTATTTTTTTCTTTTGTTTATTTTATTTTTAAGATTAGCCTAATCATGTTTATGGGCTAAACCTCTTGGCTAGGGCCAAGAGGTGAAGCTTGTAGTGTGATGGGAACTCTTCGCTTGTGCCTTTTGTTTAGACTGATCTGATTTTAATTTAATTTTATTAAGGGAATGTTTTCAGTCTTTAATGGTCTGTTGTGACTGAAATTACAATGGGTCCTGCAATGGTTTTGAGCATGTTCTTTTTCTTTTATGTTTATGACGTCGGGAAGCCTGTTGTTCACCATCGTCTCCTGGGCATGGTTGGATGTCGGTACCCTTCCTAACCTTCATACATTGATTGGTTGGTAATTAGTTTAATTCTGTTGTTTGCTTTGTCTCCTGGGCATGGTTTGGTGATGGAATCCATTCTAATTCATATACCTTTCATCTTTTCAAAACCACATCAAAGGAAGTTCAGTTGATTTTCATGAATCAAGTGTAGTTCTCCCTGATCTCTACAAGTGGATCCTCTGAATCCCTAGTTTCCCTTCTCTGATTTTTCCTAAGTTTTAGATTAAATATTTCACAATTATTCCTCAAATTACAATCGATTTAGATTTCATCTTAGTCTAGTTCTATTTCTACATTAGTTTCAGATAACGTACAGGTTTCAGTCCCTGTGGATTCGACCTCGGTCTTACCGAGTTTATTACTACATCACAACCCTATACTTGGGGAGTGAACAAACACAAATTTCACATGGAATTGGAAGATGCATCCGTTAGTATGGTTAAAAGACCCAACTCAAGATTGGACAATGAGGACACCTCAGAAATCTACTGGATTGGAAAATCAAACCCTTCAATAGTGAAAAATAAACTACTTCATTGAAATTGGAATTTCTTTACTTCCAATTGTTTAAATGAAACCTCACAAAAGTCTGAAAATGTAATGCTTTCATCTCTTAGAACAACCCCAATTTAACAAGATTTCCAACTATTGAATTTATTAAATATTAATTGAATCTATCAAAATAGCAAGAAATGAATCTACAATGATGTTGCCATGCTGTAATGCCCTAAAAGAGCTTATGGAAATCCAGAGAATCAACCCCCAAGATCTTCAAAGAATTAGTAAAATCTTCACTTAGATCCCCCAAAGTAGACCCTGAATTAAGGTCCAAAAATCTTCAACTAAAACCCTCCAAAGTAGAACCTGGATTAGGCCTAAAAATCATCAACAAACAGGCATAAATCAACACTTGTTGGGACTCATGGTGATCTCTGTTCCTTTTTCTTTTTTGAAGGGTAGCCTCATTTTGATATTTGAGCCTACAACTTCCAACTACCAAGTAGTACCATTTCTTTTTTGTGTTCTTCTGGAAGTGTTTGGACTCTCAGGATTGTGTACCTTGGTTATTTTCTCCCATTTTCAAATCTACATGTCAGGTTGTGCTTGCTTAGGGTGTGCCTGTGCTGAACAAATGTAAAATTTTGAAGAGGCCTTGCCTGATGGGCCCCACCCAATGCATACAATTCAGGATTCAACCCTGAGATAGGTCCAACAATTCCCAACCGTAACATGCTCTGAATATGAATTGTCTAGTGCTCCTCAAAGTAATGAAATCCTTTTGTTTGGTAGTCATTTCTGGCTCTGAACTGAAGGTGGTTGTGCTTACATTCCAGGTCGATTTGATTAATTTGCTCCCCCAAGTTTACCCCAGAGTGGGAGCATGGGTAGAGGACGTGGTCATGGACGAAGGGAATGGGACCATCCTTACCCTCATGGTCTGCCTATTGATGGCCCTTTATCTCCGTGAGCGTCAAAGACGGCATGTTGTGGCACCTCCTCTCCAGCCCAATGATGCACCCAACTAACTAACAGGGACAGTTGGAAAGTCATAGCCACACTAATAGGGATGTTGTAAAAGATAAAAAAAGAAAAGAAAAGATAAGGTATTTTCTCTATTCTTTTTCATTTATACTTTTGGAAGTGGTTTTGACAGTGATTGGATTTTTCTCCCAACTAAAAGCATTGCTTATATGAGAGTAGTGAAGAGGGAGGAGGAGATTTTGCGGGTACAGGGATCCAAAGCCATAGAGTACTCGCAATATAGTGACAATCATTTGTAACAATAACTGGAAAATAGCAATCCAATGAATTATCCTTAATTAGGGATTAAAAAATGGAAATCCCCAAAAACATGCAACATTGGAAAATCCTAATTAGGGATTAAAAAATGGAAATCCCCAAATACATACACCATTGGAAAATCCTAATTAGGGTTTGGATATTCGACGTTGAAGAGAGAGGAGAGGAGAGAAGAGAAATACCTGTTGCAATGGCCCCTCACTGCTAAAATGGCCGCCGATGTGCAGATCGGTTCAGGTCCCTCCCTTTTTTGGATCAAAGAGAGAGAGAGAGAGAGAGAGAGAGAGAGAGAGAGAGAGAGAGAGAGAGAGAGAGAGAGAGAGAGAGAGAGAGAGAGAGAGAGAGAGAGAGGGGATGGAGAGGATTAGAGAGAGAGAGGATGGAGAGGAATAGGGCACGAGAGAGAGAGAGAAGGGGGGATAGAGAGGAATAGAGAGAGATAGGGTCGGGAGATCGTTTATGCATTAACGCTCCTCAAGCTCCGAGTTGTACGAATGGTTTAAAGAATGTCAAAGTTAAATGGGCCCTACTGTGATGCGTGTCGACCATCAACACCGTGCATTTGATGGGCCCTCTTTAAATTATGGGATATCCCAAAATTAGCCGTATAAGGAACTTAGGTGGGCCATACTATCTAAAATCATGTGAAGAAATGGCTCAAACTTATAAAAGCACTTGGTGGGGCCCACCTGAAATTTTGATGCATATGAAACTTGGTCTGACTCCTCGTCCAAGTGGGACACACATAATGGATGGTTTGGATTTGTGAACCACATCTCGGTGGGCCCAACAAATGGTTATGAATATTTTAATGGTGGGTAACCCCTCTCAACTTTTATATGTGTTGTGGCCCAAAAAAGTCATGGATTGTCTTGATTTTTAAGCCTCAGCCCATCATGGAATGGTACATCTGACTGATCTTGATTTTTAAGCCTCAGCCCATCATGGAATGGTACATCTGACTGATCTTGATTTTTTAGCCTCAGCCCATCATGGAATGGTACATCTGACTGATCTTGATTTTTAAGCCTCAGCCCATTATGGAATGGTACATCTGACTGATGCAATAGATGTTCGACACCAGTGACCAAGTCTAGGAGCCCCACCATATTTTAATTACAAAATTCACTCTGTTAATCAAATTTTATACTTGATGTTAGGTCTTGAGGTTAAAAAAATCAACTAGATCCACAAATTAAATGGGCCACACCACATGAAATGATGTAAATGGGATGTCAACCATGTATAGGTTTGTTTGTGTGTGGGCCACCATGTGGTATATATTTAATCAACTCCATTAATCAGGTTTACATTTTTAGGAGCTCTTTCACAAATTGTGTTCAATCCAATCTCCACCATAGACATGTGTGCGATCTTGATCGCAACTAATTAGTTGATGGGGCCATCTGGTTAGGCTTTCTTGCCATGAATTTGGCGAGGGACACAATTTGAGGTACCCCCATAGACATGTATGGTTCATCTCAGGTGTTGGGCTATGGATATTGTCTCTTTAGCATGAACGGCTAATTGTCTTATATGTAGCACATATACAGTGATTAGAATTTTTGATCTGGTGGGCCATAGTTGCCCTAATTGCCTGATATGTGTAATTTTTTTTACTTAAGGAAGCTGCTGGTGATTTTCCCAAGGACTGACTTGACCTGATGATCTTTACAAAATCTCATTCTATGTGAATGGGGCTTTGGTGGATCCTTGACTATGGGGCGTGGTGGGCCCCAAATTCAGGGATCCATTTAATTCATGTTCATTCTCTATGCATCTTTTTCTTTGAGGAAGTTGCCGATGATTTTCTTGTAGTATGGTTGGCCAAAAGGATGCATTGGCCAAAAGGATGCATTCTTCGCTTGACTTGTTGACCTTTGAATGAAAGGATATTAAAAATAAAATAAAAAATAAAAACAGAAAAACTCCCTTCCTGTATAGGTACATAAACAATGGTACACTTACAATAATTTAAAAGTAGTGATACAGACATCCACCAACCGGTAGGGCCCATCGAAGTTGGAAAATGATAATATCTTGCTAGTTGCTATCTCCTAAAATTTCCAATATCTCGTGATGAGATGACTACGTACATTTTTGCCAACTGGCATGGCCCACTAGATGGACAGACTGGATCACCACATGCACATTTAACACTAAAACAAGGACCTGGCAAGTTACAACATTTTTTGGATAGATGTCACTACCTTAACCATTCACTCATTCATACAATTAGGAACAAGCCATGGTGTAATAATCACACCGGTCGGATGATCATAGCCCTTTGAATGGAGCCAATTTGCTAACAACCATCCATTGTTTGTGAGCCATAATTCACATGGTGGCCCTATTCATAATTGGCAATGGACCTGGATGGCTTCAAGCATAACCATCAATTAGGGCTATCCAAGGGCCCTGGCTCGGTTAGTCCGTTCTCACATTTTAAACTATAGGTGACATTGTATTGGGTCAGCTAGCAGGTTAACAGACCCGAGCTGTTCCTAATGAACGTTGGAGTAAGCTAAATGGGTATGGGTTTAAGTAGGGTTGAACCATATCCAACCTAACCTAACCCAGCCATATAAATAACCAATAGGATGGGATAGATGAACCAATCCAGCCCGAACCATATAGCCCAATGTTCCATTAAACTTCGGGTCTCACTGTTTCCGTTCTCACTGTTTCCCCGTAGTATGGCCCACTTCGACAATGAATCTATCTCATTTTTTAGATCTCATTCTATCATGGTTCGGAGAAAATGATGGATGGAGTATATTTTACACTAGATTCGTAGTTGGCCCACATTAATTCATGTCTTCTTGTGTTTTATGTGCATTCATATCTTTTTGATATTATGAACATGTTGGATGTCAAATAAACATTATTATGCGCCCAAGGAAGGTAGCAATGGCGGAAATCATTATTCCATAATGTTTCGTGTGGCATGGTCTACTTGAGTTTTGGATTTACTGAAAATTCGGGATCATTAGCTTGTTCATCCATTTTTCGATATCATTTTAGAGAACTATCCAAAAAATTATTTTTCCAAAGATTAATTAAATGAACCACACCACAAATAAGGAGAACAAATTAGTTGCTCCCCCTAACACCATCCAATGGCTTGTGGTTGATTGTCTGTGGGCCCTTCCCTGACGTATGTATTTAATCCATGCCGTCCATCTATTTTTAAAAATCATCTTACGCCATGAGACAAAAAATGAGGCATATCCCAATATGAAATGGACCACATTAACAAGAAACAGTGTTGAATGAGAGTCAACCATTTAAAACATTTCAGGGTCCATAAAAGTCTTGGATCGAGATGATTTTTGTTTTTCCCCTTTATCTAGGCCTGTATGACCTAATCAACAGATTGAATGTCAAATAAAAAGTAAAGTGGGCCTTAGGAGGGTTTTAATGATGGATAACCAATTATTATTGTTTTTATGTGGTGTAGTCGGCTTGATATCTATTTACCAGGCAATGGCTGGTGGTTGGTGCTTTGTGGGCCCCACCATGATGTATGTGTTTCATCCACACTGTCCATCTATTTTTATAGATCATTTTATGATATGAGAGGAAAAATGAGGTATATCTAAATCTCAAGTGGACCACGTTACAGAAAAAAGTGTTGGATGAATGTTGACCATTAAAAATGTTTTGGGGGCCGTAAAAGTTTTGGATCAAGCTGATATTTATTGTTTCCCTTCATCCGGGTCTTCATGACCTAATCAACATATTAGATTTTAAATAAACAGTACAATGGGCCTTAGGAGGATTTTAATAGTGGATATCCAACCATTATTGATTTCCTATGGTGTAGTCCACCTGAGATTTATATACCTATCATTTTTTGTACTAAGCCCTAAAATGATCTCTAAAAATAGACGAACGGAATGGATGAAATATATACATCATGGTGGGGCCCATAGAGCACCCACCACTAGTGGCCAATCTGCCTCCCAAATTTGGGCGTGCACTCAAAAAAGAGCCGCGCCCAAAATTAGGGATTTCATGCGGTATCTCCCTCTTCTCTCTCATTCTCTCCATTGCATTCTCTGAACCCTTCTTTCCCTAATCCTCTGTCTCCCTCCCGATCTTTGCTCCATCTCGCTTTCTCTCCCTCTCTCTCCAATGCCTCAGCTGTGAAGAAACACAGGCCGTGAACGCCCTCTTCCCTCTCTCTCTCTCTCTCTCTCTCTCTCTCTCTCTCCATTGCAGTAGCCGTGAATCTCCTACCCGAAGAAACTCATGCTGTGAAGCTCTTCTCCATTGTAGCAGCCGTGTACTGTGCCATGCTTTGTTAGGGTTTCTTGGGTGATGACTTCAAAAGAGAGGGATCACATGTTGCATATAACGTTACAGATTTCTCCACACAGGCATGTTTGTATGACTTGTGGTTATCATGATGGTCTTATTAATGCATTTTTGTAGCAGATCGATGAATCTCTCATTCTCTCTTGCTGAGAGAAATCATTTGTAGTTATGATCTCTGTGATGTTGCCACTGATATTATGATGCTTGCATGACAAATCGGCCTTTATGCATTTTTGTAGCAGATGATGAATCTCTCATTCTCTCTTCTTTGAGAGAAATCATTTGTAGTAAAGACCTATGTGATGTTACCCTTGATGTTCGATGCTAGCATGACAAATCAGCCTTTTCTTCACTAAACTAATGTTGAAAATTTCCTATTTTCTTTCATTCTGTTTTTATGTAGACAGGCATTTCTACAGTTAATATACTAGCAATCATTCTGTTTCATCAACCCAGCTCCCGCGTGTGAGCGAGGCTTTGTAGATAACCCCAATGTCCAGAGCTTCAAGTGCTTTTTCCCAGCAGTTACAAAACAGCCTCCATCTGATGAGAAGCAAATAGATGAAATTGCAGTGCAAGATGTACTTGCTTTAAGCTTGGTTACCAGCCTTCCACTTCGTCAGTCCTAGAGACAGAGGTACCCATCATTAGGAAATCTAATAGACACCAAATGCTTTCCTAGAAAAGCATCCAAAATAGAAAATCGGTAAATCTATTCAAAATTCTAGAACTACACCAATATCAATCAGAGTTTCAACTGGAAGTGCCAACTGCACAACAAAGATGAATTAACAAATCGAGACAGAGAGAAGCTTTAGTTAGCCAGATTTAACTAACCATCAGGTGAAAAGTCAATACATGCCACCCCAGTTGATTGTCAATTCTTACTATAATGCATTTAGTTACACATTTTAACCAAAAGTCACATTAATTAGTTCTTCTGCTTCAATTCATCAAATCACACACAACACTTGTGTTGTCATCTCTAAAATAGGCATAGATGTACCAAAAGTGAGTCCTAGCCTTCCTATATGCTTGAGAAGAAGAAACTACATGAAACTCACAAGAAAAAAGTGAAAATAATTGAACAATAGCCTCTAATAGGTGACATGTAGGAGCATATCAGGACTGACACAAGCCTGTATCATGTCGCTGGGCAGGAAGGTGTTGTCTAGAAATGCCCATATCAGCTAATAAGGGACAATTTTTCAATCCTTTCTTGGTCCACTTGTGGGCCGCCATGTATGTCTTAGTTAGGGACTTCTACAAGGCTTATTTTTCCTTTCCTTAGGAATTCTAGAATAGGTAGTATAAATGACTAAGATTGGTTTTAAATCAAGGGCTAAATTTTAGTTTAGGTCCTTGGGTTATCAGTAGTGTAAATAGTTCTCATGTTAGGTTTTTGGAGAGATCGGAAGAACAGTAGCTGATTTTTTATATATATTTTTTCCTTTTCAAGATAAATGTACGGAATTGGAAATTTGGGGCTTGTAAACATTCATTTTCTTAAGTAGAAGTTTCTTCTCTTGGTAGTGTTGGCAAGTGCATCTTGTATGTGTTGAACAGTTTCTCTGATTACTGGAATCTTACATCGACTGATGGAACTTTTTTCTTTAATGCTGAGATCATTTCCAACTTGCTGGAAAATTCCAGCTATTTGCTGCATATCATTTCTAACTGCTGGATATTGATCCCCACTTGCCAAATTGTTGTTGAATTTTTACTTCGAAGGCTTGGTTCATTGGATGCTTCACAAATACTTCATATTTCGAAGTGTGGACTGTCCTATAACTCTTGAATCAAGTGGCAATTGATTGGGTCTTAACAAACCTAGATTGACCTACATAAAAAAATGGACTCGATAAACTCTGGGACATCTTTCTAGGAAAAAGGCCTTTAAGACAGAAAAAGCATTCAATAGAAGCTTACCTCACAAAAATTAGTGATGAAGATAATTTACCTATATACATCAAGTAGATACAAATCCTAGGTGGACCACACCATAGGAAACAGTGGTGATTGGATGCAATATATTTCCCAAAAATAGATTCACCTGTAATGCAGGGTCATGGCGTTTGAGGGAGCTATTCTTCTCGTTTCATCTCCTATGACCTTTGTATGCAAGGTTGGTCATCTTGTACGATGTATGAGTGGCTGAATTAGCTCTGTATGTTACACATAACTTATCATCCACTAGTTTATGTAAATGAAGATAAGAGGATTGATCTTAATAGTATGGTCGTCACCCACATAGACAGAAAATGCTTACAATGAATTTTTATGAGTACTAGGTGGCCTATTAATGAAAATAATGTCACTTGCGGGTCAAATATAAGGATTCAGACCATCAGAATCTAACCCAAATACACCCTTAGATCAGGAGAAATTTCCCACACATGTCAGTGTACTTGTGGCCTGATCGAGTATCGGTAACCGTTGAACTGAAACTGGTCCGCCACGGTCGACCCACAAATCCGATCGGACCAAAACCTTAACCTGACCTAGATCCAATGTTAGGGAGCTTAAGTCCGACTGTATGCAGAAAAGGGGCCCCCAAAAGTGCTCCGTTGGACTGAAACAGACGCCATTTGGCTATAACCTAAATATACCTTGGCCCTGGGGCCATTCCGGTCAGTTCCGGGCCTATATAAGTGCCTTAAACCCTCTCTCTCTCTCCTTCCATACGAATTTGGAAAACCTAGGAGAGAGAAGAGAGTAAAGAGAGAGGGAAAGGGAGAGAAAGTGAGAGAGAAAGTGGGCGTTTGCTCCTGGGATTCAATCCCATCGTTCTACGGGCTGAATCACCTCATCCGTATCGTTATTTCAGCGATTTCGACTCCGTACTTAGGTAAGAAATCCTAACCCTAACCTATTTTAGGGTTTTTAACTAGTGTAATAGATGAATTAGCTAACCTATTCCCCTGGTATAGGTTATTGTGGTACCGTAGACAAAGACTTAGCATTTAAATTGATTTTGTTTCACGTCTACCGGTGAAAGGTGTGGACTATAGATGTTTAGGTTATGGTTTTCAAGGCTTCCAATGTCAGTTAATGATTTATGACTGACTTGATTGCTATTACATATGCTTAGATATGATATCTTCCGTATATTACATATCTATTTAAACTATGTTGTTTTTAATGCATTCTAAGTGTTTGTTGAAATGTTTGAATGAATGTGGAATTATGATTTGTGCGTGCCATGACTATTGATCACAAATACATGATTGTTGTATACGTGACATCTCCTTTGTGAAAGGATTTGCTACAATATGTGTTTTAACTAAGTATTACATGTATGTGATCTGTGAAGTCTTAAGTGTTTGATAAAATGCCTCAATGAGGAAATACTTGTTGAAATGCATGTAATGAGGGTGTTGAGATAGGATTCTCAATTGCCTTATCTATAGTTACAATTTCTGTTATGTAACCCACTTTACTACTGTGTGATTTATGTATGAAATACCTATGTGTGATAACATGCGTACTACGTGTTTGTTGAAATGCTCATATGAGATTTGTATTTTCTTTCAGTTGCCACATGCTGTTTTGGCTTAATATATGTGAATGTTATTATTTGGAATGTGATTGGGGCTATGATATAGTCTAAGCAATCGGTAACGGATCCTGATTTGGTGGTTGAGGTTGTTTTCATCACATAAGACATGTTCAAGGAATCCGAGTCGTAGGCTGGTTGTCGACAGTGGTTAGGCCACGCGGAGTGCTCATGCACTTCATGTCAATCAATTTGATGTACACTCATATCAGTCGAATTCGTCAAGTAACCCAATTGGCCTTATGTATGTTTACCATGTATGGACGCTAATTTTGAACCTAAGGTACCAGACTCACCAGTGAAACTCTGTTAAACCATGGTACCTCGATTCGCTAAGACTCATGAGCTGGACATGGTGGTATGGGACACCGTGGTCGAGCTATCGACCTACGCTGGGGCGACAAGCCTCCCCATAGTGACTAGTGACCAACTCAGACTCGTGAGCCGAATACGGTGGTATGGGACACTGTATTCGAGCTGTCGGCCTACACTGATCAGGTGACGAGCCCTTTGTAGTGACCTCAAGCGTACTCTGAGTCTACGTGGAGGCAACGACCCTTCCGTAGTAATAAGAGTATAAAATAGGCCTGCACTGATCAGGTGACGAGCCCTTTGCAGTGACCTAGAACCGCAACATCGTATGAGAGTTACTAGGACTGACGACCCTAGGATGGATCATTATCTGAGAAATGACATAAGGGAGGTACCTTAGTTTCCCAATCCTACTGAATAAAAAGGACTAATAAGAACTTGGTAATCATGTGCATGCATCGCATTACATGTGTATTTGGCGTAACAGGTCAAGCACTGAGGAAGGGTTGCATGCGCGATCATGAGATGAAGTTGCTGAGGGAGCGTAGGCGAGGGCATGCATCATATCATTCATATCATTCTTGCATTAACAATAATACTTAAGACCTGATTGTTGTATTGTGTTATCATTACTGCTTGACTGAATTGATAACATATTAACATTTGCTGTATTGTTCCACTGAGTTGATCACTCACTCCCACGTTACAGGATGATGTTGTACACACCAACCAGACTCTGTCTTAGTTTCAGATGATGGCGATGCTTGTGAAGCGGAGTCAGACTTTTATGATGATGAGGAGGGTTTCTCCTATATGCAGCTATCAGGCGGGTCTAGGTAGACCAGGTTTTGATTCGACGGGATTACAGGGATATATGATTTAGTTGAACACTTTACATTTTGGTATTTTGTATAATTTGACACAAAACATGTATATATTCAGCCCTGTTACATATGCGTATTCTGGGGATTTGCAACCACTTATGTATTATATATATATATATATATATATATATATATATATATATATCACAGTCTTCCGCTTGCTTTATTTAGTCAATCCTGTAGTATGATATGTTGTTTTAGTATAATCTCACTCATGCTTGAATGTACTCATATTAATCACCATTATTTGTATTGCATAAGTGATGCGTTGGAACTCGGGAGCTGAGCTTTACTCAACCCCCGATTTTCAGGGCGTTACATACGTCGTAGTATAAGTTCCCTGACAATGGATCCATGCTAGGACGTGGTTTTGGTGCGATCTGATAAGCTGATCGGCCGTGAAGGACCCATGTCAGATTAACGGTCGTACTTACTCGATTGGGGCCACAAGTATACGGATACGTGTAAGGAAATTTTGTGTGTGAACAAATGACCCAATTCACTTAAGTTTCAATACATTTTCTATAAATATTCACATTTCTCACACACTTCGTTCAGGGCTCAAGTTGTGCGTTTCTGGACACTATCTGGGCTCTATTCCCACGATGGCTGTCAAGCCCAGTAGGATGGACATAATCCTATAGTTTCGCTGTCATCAAATTCTCAACGTGTGGTCCAGGTCCGATACGGGGTTTCAATGTATTCCCAAGATCGACAGGCCCTCAGAATTTTCCTCAGGTCTTTATGTAGTATTGAGTTAGTGGTATTAATGGTTTTTGGTCTTCTCATTTGTGAAAATGGTGGTTCGAGCTAAATCCACTGATTATTTAGTTAAGTACTTAACTAATTTTCGCCTAAATTACGATAGGATACGGTCCTTACGTATTTCTGCCTGAGGTGGTACTCGGTTCTTAGTATGGATTTTTCCGAGACGTTACAAGAGTCTAATACTATAATAGAATCAAGAGATGTTAAGTTCTTTGAAAAATCACTATCCTTGGAGTCAAAGGATAATGAAGTCCAAACTCCTAATAGAGAACCAGATAGTACAGCTCCACAAGTAGTGGAAGCTCCTATTGAACCTCGTAGGAGTCAAAGGACAATAATAGAGAAGAGTCTAGGAGATGAATACATAGATTCACAATGTGTCATTTTCCATCTTGTAGAAGGAGATAGAGAAAATGTTATAAGAAAATTATATATAGTAATGACTATAGAAGATGATCCTAAAACATATAAAGAGGCTGTATCCTATAGAGACTCAGTTTTCTGGAAAGAAACAGTATGCGCAGGATTGATGCATAACTGATTTATATGACTCATGTATCCTGCATTGTGTGTTGTGATTACTGTACGCCCTAACAACATCAGGGTCGTAGCCTCCACAGGCATATCGTGGATGACCAGATGGGACACCAGAAATGTTTGCTTCTAGCATACGGGCGCCATAGGTGTCCCTGGGTGAAAATTCCTATACCTCTGTGGCCAAGAGACACCCCAACATCAAGACCGAGTGGATATATATGAGTGCATGAGGGCCGTATACCAGTAGGATGCGTCTCTCACTGTGTCGTGGTCGGTTGGGAGGGGGTGTGACCTTACCCGCTTGAGTGAAGGGGTCCGTTGATCCTAAAATTTGGTATGTGGGTCATACCATGGGTGGATCATCTCCCTATAAATTTTCATGATTTTTGAACACTCAGAAATATTTTAATTAAATTAAGGAATACAATTTGTTCAGAAATTCTGCTGAGTGCAGAATTCTGGATAGACCATGTTTGAACACCCAATGGGGTGGGCCCTAAATGTCCAAAAATTGGAAAAATTAAATTTAAACCTTTCCACATATATGTAGTACAAGGTAGGGTCCACCAAAGTGGTCCACCTGATCAGAAACTATTTTAAAATTTTGAGTTTCTAAATTGCAACCTTATTGGAATTACACCAGAAATTTCAGCAAGGTACCCATATTGGTCCACTCTTTCGGAGACCTAAATGAGGTCGGTTGAGGCTGAAATTTGGCATGCTTATAGGTGGGACATGTACCTTCAAAAATCATGTATTACTTGGTACAAAAATCCAAACCAAAAGCCCCAAATTTTGCCCACAAGTTGGCCCAAAAATTTGTCCAAACAGATTTGGACAACAACATGTAATTGAAAGAAATAAGATATAAACATTATTTACCATGGGATTTAACCCCAGGAATTTGTGTGGTGGACCACCCCAGTGGGCCCTACAAATGTCCAGACCTTCCCCATCATCAAATACCCCTTGCATGTGTCCCATTTAGGTGGATTTTGGGGCTACCTTGCATGTGTCTAAGGATGAACCGCTATGGGCATCCAGGCTCCATGGATGGTCTGGATTTTTGTTGGCCCACAAGGTGGGCCACACATGAAAGATCAGAATTCTATCATAAAATAAAAATAAAGAATTGGCCACAAGAGGAGGGGCTCCGTCACATTGAGGCCCTCCCCTTCATCAATCACACCATAGATTTCTTCTTTTCATATGTTACAACAAAGATCCACCACATACATGTCCTAGATTCAAGATCAATGGTTGGGTTATCATCCCAACCATGATTCTAAGGTCTAGATGACCTATCATGCAATAGAATCCAAATAATCTTCCATGATGGGGGCCCATAGAGGAAAAACCCCATGCATGGGCATGCATGCATCAAATAGGCCATTTGGTTACAACTAGGGGATGGTGTAGGATCTTCACCATTGATTGGTGGGTCCTACACTTTCCAAATGAAAAAAAAAAGAGATCTAAGAATATAAAAATAGAAATCCTAAATCCTAGGAGTACACCCACCTTAGATTGCTCTAAACTTGGTCCTCCTAGCTCCTAGTGCACCAAGGGATTCATATCAATGGGTGAGATTGGATTTATATGGTTAGATTTAGAGGATTAGAGGGGAAATGGGGCTGGAATGGAGGGAAGATGAGTTGGAATAAAGGAGGGCAGTTGCTAGGGAAGAAGAGAAGAGAGAGAGAAATGAAAGGGAAAGAGAGAGAAACCTCTTTTAAGCTAAGTAATCATTTCTCTCTTGCCTTGGTTAGAGAAGAATGATGATTGCAATAGGGAGTTACAACCAAAGTTGTATGGTTAGTAGGTTTTCTAAGCTTGTGGGTGGTGTTTAGAGGTAGGTTGTGTAGGAATAGGTAATGTCAAGAGATGAGACCTACCTAGAAATCCATGAACACTATCCCTAGGTGGGCCACATGACCATGATCAAGGGCCAAAAAATAAAATGCACACAACTTATGATCTACACATCGGATGGATGCACAAGATGCGGCAATGGAAGCGCAACGGCGATGCGAACAAGATGGCACAGGTTTCTGCTCAATTCGAGTCGGGTCTACGTAACCGGACTTAAAGATTACCACAAACACTATCCAATGGTCGCGGGTCGCCAAAATTCGATGGGTAGGACCGCGAGACTAAGATGAATGAGATGCATACTCACACATACATGCACAAATGCGAACTCGGGTTGGGTCTCACAGTTTTTTTTTATGAGATAGCCAGAAAATCTCATTAGAGATTTTGTCTGAGATATCCTGAAAATCTCTGAGGGGTTTCTTTGTTTGTGATAGCCTGATAAAATCACGATTGTATCAGGTTTTAAGGTGACCCTGTGAAAACCTTGTTCATAGTGAAAGCCGAGATTATGAGGTTAGTAATCTTGGGAGTGGAGTAGGTGTGGATGTTTGAGAACAATTTTTGTACACACCAAACCGGTGTGGCTGTTTGAGAACAATTTTTGTACACACCAAACCACTATAATTCTTGGTGTTTGTGGTGAATGTTTCCTTTTTGCATTTGTGGAGAATGTTTGTAATTTCATTTATGTAAAAGTGGTGAATGTTTGTAATAGATAAGTTTACTTTCACTTGCTTGATTTGAGATCTTAATTTCTTACAAACGTTCGTGAAATAAAGTTGTTCTACCTAAACTTTGTTTTAGGTGTAGGTTGTCCTACGAACTAATTTGAATCAATTTTTCAATAATAGTACGATTGAGATTTCATATTTGCTTATTATTTCTACGACCCTCCCCCCTTTCTAGGCCTGTTAAGCTTGCCTTTTCAAGTGGTATTAGAGCTAAGTTACTCATTTTTGGATTAATTTCCTAGGTTAAAGATCTAGAGCTTTAATTATGTCAAATTTTGATAGTTTATCTATTACCAGGCCACTACCTTTTGATGGCTCCAACTATTCATATTGGAAGGCCAGAATGAGGATTTTTCTAAAATGCATAGATGAAAGTGTATGGTAAGCCAATGTGATCAATTGTAAACCTCTCATGACTAAAGTATTAGGCAGTGATGGAACTAGATTTATGAAAGAAACTGCATTCTATTTATGGACTACAACTCAAAACAGTGAAAGCAATGTTAATGCTAAGGCCTTAAATGTCATAACTTGTGCTTTATCACCTGATGAATTCAAAAGAATTATTTCATACAATACAGCCATGCAAGCATGAGATATCCTTGAAATGACACATGAAGGAACTTCTATAGTCGAGAAATCAAAAGTTCAAATCCTCACTACCAGATTTGAGGAAATCTATATGGAAGAAAATGAAACTTTCATGGACTTCTATACGAAACTAAATTACATAAGAAATTCTATGTGGGGTCTAGGAGATAGAATCCCTAAAAGTAAGGTCTGTGCAAAAATATTACGATATCTTCCTAAGAGATTTAATTCTAAAGTTACTACCATTCAAGAATTGGGAGATATTGATCTTATGAGGGTTGAGGAGTTAGTTGGCTCTTTACAAACATACGAGTTGAATTTTAAGGCTCCTAAAGCTAAGTCTGTTGCTCTTAAATCTTCTAAATCTTTTTTAAAAGAAACTAATTTTAATTCTAATTCTGAATTTTTAAAAAAAAAAGATGATATGTCAATGTTAGATAAAAAGTTTTATAGAATTTTAAAAAACAAGAATAGATCAGATTTTAAAAAATCAATAGATAAAAGAAAAAGAAAATCTAATTCTTGGAAATCTAAAATTAAGGACAGTAAATGTTTCAACTGTCACGAATATGGGCATTTGGCTAATAAATGTCCTAAAAATGATAGGTCAAAAAGAAAGGGCATGATTGCTACTTGGGATGAATCATTCGACTTTCAAAGCTCTTCTAAGTCTGATGAATCAGAACAAGAGTATACAAATACAAATGACGTAAAAGCCCTTATGACCTTAGGCAGAGTCACTTTCTCAGATAGTTGTAATCTATCTGACTATGATCTCAGAAGTGACCTTGAAAATGAAAATGAAGATGATCTTCAAGATGCTTACAACGCTCTATATAGAGAGAGTTGTAAAATTGTTGTCAAATTGAAAATTCATAAAGAGAAATATGGTAAATTAAAAGAAGAATTTGAAAATACAGTTTTAGAAAAATCTCAATTTTCAGATTGTTTTAAAAATATAAAATTAGATTTAAGTTTTAAATCTTTTGAATTAGAAAAATTCAAAACAGAAAATGAGAAACTAAAACTTGAAGTTTCTTCCCTTTTGAGTTTAAAAGACACTTGGAAATATACCCATGGTGACCAAAAGCTTGAAAAATTGTTAACCTCATCTAGAAAATGTGGTGACAAGTCAGGTCTGGGATATATTAAAGATAACTCATAAAAATCCAAAGTTTTTATTCCTATTTTTGTAAGAGGAGAATCTTCTAACTCAAAAGGTAAGACTTTAAGAGATGTTAATCATAATGATTTCAAAAACACAAAATCCTTTTAAGTTCCTAAAAATAATAAAACCATCAGCTACAAATATCAAAAGAATAATAGATCTCACTTAGCTGAAAAAATAGTGGACCTACTTAAAGAGCTTTTGAAATTCAACTCAAATGTTTGTGAAGTTTATAGAGAAATGAGAAATCCTAACTCTTAAATGCAGCAAAACTCAAAAGTCACTCCTAAACCTAGAACCGTTATGAAATGAGTTCCAGAGGTCAAGTATCTTATAGTCCACACTGCTTTCAAAGCCATTAGCCATTCAAAATGGTACCTGGATAATGGATGCTCAAAGCATATGACAAGTGACAAGGCGATATTTTTGAATATCAAATAAGTTAATGGTGGTTCAGTTACTTTTGGTGATGGAAGCAATTACAAAATAATAGGCCAAGGTACTGTACAACTTCCTAACCTTCCTCCCTTTGAAAATGTGCTTTATATTGAAGGTTTAAAACACAACCTCTTAAGCATATCTCAAATCTATGATAACAAGCATAGTGTGAAATGTTCTGATCACGGATGTGAAATAATTAATGAGAAAGGTAATGTGATATTAAATGGTTGCAAGACCTCTGAAAATTGCTATATTATCGATAACTCTTGCTCATCTAACCATTCATGTTATATGGTCTAAACAGACAAAACTGAACTTTAGCATAAACATCTTGGACATGTTAACTATGGAGATCTGTATAAGCTAAGTAAAAGAGATCACCTACGAGGCTTACCCAAGCTTAAAAAGATAGAAAAAATATGTGGCACATGTCAAATTGGTAAACAAACTAGGAGTAGTCATAAGAAAGTGAACTCCTTAGCAACAACTAAACCACTAGAACTACTTCACATGGATCAAGTAGGGCCAACTAGAATTGAAAGTAGAAGTGGAAAGAAGTATTTTCTGGTCATTGTTGATGATTATACCAGATATACTTGGGTAGCCTTCTGAAGAGAGAAATCAGATACTCTCGATGATGTTAGAAAATTTTAAAACGAATTCAGACTAAAAAAGAGAAGTCCGTGATTAAAATTAGATGTGATCATGGCATAGAGTTCGAAAATAGCAATTTTGAGAAGTATTGTGATGATCATGGTATATCAAATGAGTTCTTTGCTCCTAAAACACCTTAACAAAATAGAATTGTTGAAAGAAAAAATAGAGTTCCACAGGAAATGGCTGGTGTAATGTTAAACAGCATGAAACTACCAAAGAATTTATGGGCTGAAGCTGTTAATACTGCATGTTATATTATAAATCGAGTTTATATTAGAAAATTAAAAAATAAAATAGCTTATGAACTATGGTTTAATAAAAAGGCCACTATTAAATATTTTAAGACTTTTGGATGTAAATGCTTCATTTTAAGAGACCGAAAATTTTTAGAAAAATTCGAAGCTAAAAGTGATGAGGGAATTTTTCTAGACTATGCCCTAAATAGCTGTGCTTATCGACTTCTTAATAAAAGAACCGAGGTGATTTAAGAATCCATAAATGTGGTAATTGATGATTAACAAATCATAGCCACTATTGATTTAGATGAAGATGAGGTCAATATAATTGATATACCTGACTCTTCATCAAAATCAGTTGATACTGAACTAAGATTAGTTGAAGACCATCCAACTGATCTAATACTTGGTAACCCTAACACTGGTGTACATACTAAAAAATAATTAGAAAATATTTGTAATTATGTCTGTTTCACTTCCCAAATTGAATCAGCCAACATAAATGAAGTACTTACTGATGAAAGTTCAATAATTGCCATGTAAGAAGAACTAAATCAATTTATCAGAAATGATGTGTGCTACTTGGTTCCTAAACCTTCTGATAAACATATAATTGGAACTAAATGGATTTTTAAGAATAAAACTGATGAATTAGGTAATATTATCATAAATAAGGCTCGACTGGTTGTACAAGGGTACATGCAAATAGGAGGTATTGATTACGATGAAACCTTTGCACCAGTTGCTCGCCTTGCATCCATAAGATAATTTATTTCGATTGCATGTTATATGAAATTTAAAATATATCAAATGGATGTCAAAAGTGCATTTTTAAACGGTGAGTTACATGAGGAGGTTTATGTTGAACAACCTAAGGGTTTTGAGGATCCCAAATCTCAAAATTATGTATACCATCTTAAAAAGGCCCTTTATGGTTTGAAACAAGCTCTTAGAGCATGGTATGAAAAATTGACTAAATTTTTTCTTAGTCATAACTTCGATATGGGTAGCGTTGATAAAACTTTATTCGTTAAGAAATATAATAATCATATACTAATAGTACAAATCTATGTTGACGATATAATTTATGGATCTACATGCACTAACTTATCTATAAACTTTAAAGGAATGACTATCACTATGAGTAGGGCGTTGACACTCTCCAACTATATAGATGATGCAGGTGATGAACAGATTGAAGACCCAGAGAATCACCTCCATGAGGAAGACTATACTGAATAAACAAGAAAATAGTTTCATGATTTAGTTTTTATTTATGTTTCCATTGCGACTTGATTTTGTAATAAGCTTCCATTTGAGTGAGCATTTGATGATTCATTGAACTTTTCTTCCTTTTCAAATAGAATAATAAATACAGAGAATTTCATTTTCATGAATTGGTACTTAAGTACTCATAATGTATAAATTTAATCACACTACTTGAACGACGTGTGAATGGGATTAACGCTAGAATTCCTAGGGTGAGCAAAGACTGAGACCTTGGGAATTTAGGGCATTACAATCAGAGTTATTACTAGGTGGAGAATGTGCATTGATTACAGAAAGTTGAATACCGTCACTAGGAAAGACCACTTCCCTTTGCCCTTTGTTGACTAGATTTTAAAAAGGTTAACTAGGCATTCCTACTACTATTTTCTAGAGGAGTATTCGGGCTACAATCAGATAGAGATAGCTTTGGAAGATCAAGAGAAGGCAACATTTACATGTCCCTTTGGCACTTTCGCTTACTGAAGGATGTCATTCTAAATATGTAATGCTCTTACCATGTTTCAGCGAAGTATGTTGAACATTTTTTCTGACATGGTGGAACAATTTCTAGAGGTCTTCATAGACGACTTCTTTATCTTTGGTTCTTCTTTCAACAAGTGCCTTGAACATCTTAAGTTGGTGCTGAAGATATGCGAACAAAAGAATCTTGCGCTAAATTGGGAAAGTGTTGTTTTATGGTTTAGAAGGGAATATTCCTTAGACACATCATATCGTCCAATGGAGTCGAGGTAGATAATGCAAAAATTAATTTGATCTCTAACCTACCTCCACCCAAAAGTATACACGAGGTGCAATCCTTTCTAAGACACGCCAGCTTTTATAGAAGATTCATTAAGGAATTTAGTCACCTCTCTCGTCCTTTATGTAATCTTCTTCAAAAGGACACCACATTCGAGTGGAGTGAAGAATGCCAAAAAGCTTTCACCAAGCTTAAGGACATGTTGACTAGCTCTCCCATCATGTAACCACTCGATTGGAATATTCCTTTTGAAATTGTGTGCGACACGAGCAATTATGTTCTTAAGGTGGTATTAGGCTAGAGAAATGAGAAGAAGCCCTACATCATCTACTATACAAGTAGAACTCTAAATTCTACCCAAGTAAACTACTTTACTATGGAGAAGTTAATTGTAGTATTTGCTTTGGATAAGTTTAAATCCTATTTGATAGGATCCAAGATCATCATTTATACCAACCATGCGGTGCTGAAGTACCTTCTTTCTAATAATGATGTTAAGCCTCACTTATTAAGATGGATCCTTCTACTCCAAGAATTTGATATTGAAATAAACGACAAGAAGGAGTAGAGAATGTAGTGATTGAAATGTCTAAAAATAACTTCCTAGACTGATGTTAAGCCTGACTTGTTAAGATAGATCCTTCCAGTTAATAACTTCCTGGGCCCTACCGGTCTGTTGCCTGAAACGCAGTGGTCATCCCTTCTCCCTGCCAGCATTTACCATTATGTGCTCGCTGAAGGGATTGCAACAAGGAATGGAGATGATTGCCCCATCTGGATTAGGGAATCGTCTAGAAGATTCTCTGTTAAATCTATTAGTAAAATC
Source organism: Magnolia changhungtana (assembly GCA_030180095.1). Taxonomy (NCBI): domain Eukaryota; kingdom Viridiplantae; phylum Streptophyta; class Magnoliopsida; order Magnoliales; family Magnoliaceae; genus Magnolia; species Magnolia changhungtana. The sequence goes on from JASAUF010000617.1 coordinate 17,028,958, forward strand.
ATTCACCCCCCCGAGATCAAGGAGGTCTTAGGAGAAATGGTATGGTTCAATAAAATCCCCCCAAAACTAGCTATGTTGGCGTGGAGAGTGTTGATCGACGCAATCCTGATGGAGATGTGTGTTAAGAGGAAAGGCGTGAATCTAGCGTCTTGCTGTCTCTACTACCACGAGGACACTTCCCACCAGGAAGAATCCCTAAACCTCCTGTTCTCAGCAGGAGATCTGGCCAAAGCCTTGTGGTCCCCCACCCTCCTTTCTATTACATTCCTTCTTAGGCAAACAACCACAGCCCATGCATCGCAATGGTGGGCATCGGCAGCTAAAAACTCTAGCATTGGAATTCTCCGGGTTCTAACCCCCTCCCTAATCTTTTGGGAAATCTAGGCCTCAAGAAACAACAAAAGATTTGAGAACTCCCCTAGCTCGGTGACTCAGTCCATACAAAGGGTGAAAGGTTGGTTCACTCGCATCTCAGCTTCCTTCTCGTTGCCCCTTTCCATCGACCGATCTAGTAGAGAGGAGATCAGGGACCTTCATCTCCAGGTAGTTTCAGAAAGAGCTTCTATAGCTTCCATTGTGAAATGGAAGAGGCCCATGGATGGATGGTTTAAGGTAAATGTCAATGGTTCATCCCGCAAGAATCCAGGGCTATCCGGTAGTGGCGGAGTTTGTAGAGATGATAAAGGTAATCTCATATTTACATTCACCATAGGCTACGGAGTCGGTTCAAATTTCCAAGTGGAGGCTAAAGCGGTGGTGGACGGCTTTGGCCTATGCTTGGCTCAAGATTGTGCTATAGTGATGGTGGAGAGTGATTCAGCGGTGATGGTGGACATGTTCTCGAAATCAGACTAAGTCCCATGGAAGGCGTTTTATTGGAAAAGGTGCTACAATGACTTTAAGAATGTAGCCATTATCTCGATCGTCCATACCCTTAGAGAGGTAGACAGAGTAGCGGATACCTTAGCCTGCCTTGGCAGCGCTAAACTGTAAAACAAGGTCATTATGAACCTTCTCTTCTCCCAACCCTCACTAGAGGAGACCTTGTCCTTAACAGAATGGGCCTAGGAGTTGTTAAAATCAGCCCAAATCTGAATACCCTTTCTTAGTCTTAGCTTATGAGGGTCATGTTAGGATGCCCCCTTCCCCTTTTTGTTAAGGAGGGCGGCCCGAATAGACATTATGTAATGATGTTGTATAATTCCCTCATCTGATATACACATTTTGAAGAAAAAGAAAAACATAGTGACTAACCGTCTCTTTAGGTTTGTTTTATCGGATTCCATTGAGACGACACTGATAAATAATCAGATGAATAAATAATTAGATGAATCGTTTTACATGAGTTGTTAATTATGGAATTCAATTTCTTGATTTTAACCATTGATAGTCTGATGTTGTTATGACACTTGTTTCTAAGCATTTTGTGCCAGATGGTCATAAATAATTATGGTTGAAAAAATTCCCAAAGGGGTGGACTTGGTTGAGTTTCAATTAGATTATGTGATTTGGAGAATGTGATGATCGTGGTTAACGGAAATGTATGGAATTGTATTTTATGTGTGGATGTATGATGGTCAAAATCTAAAATGAACTTAGAATGTGTTCTAAAATGAACTTGGAATGCATTTAAGTTATGCATCCAAGCAATCATATGATTTGCTAGTTTAAGTATGCTTGGGGCACGAATCATGGACTATAAGTTGGGCTCGAATTAGCGACTGACACCTTGAGTAGCTATCTCGCTATTGAAGTAACATCACTAAGTTTTGTGGGCCCCACCAGGATGTATGTGTTAATTTGGAGATATCATTTTAGGCATGAGTTAAAGAAAAAGGCGAATCCAAAGTTGATGTAGAGCAGGTCGCGGATAGTTTCATGGCCAAGATGGATCAGAAAAGGCCCAGTCGACGACAGAAGTGATCCAGACCGTCAGACCTTAGATCGGGCGTATCTCGCAATCCAGAATGAGTCATCGGGCGTAAAATATATGATTTTGGGGTAGAACGGGTTACTTTAGCCACCTAACTCGCTATGCCAAGTTTTGCAAGCCGGATTTGCGAAATACCCCGAATCAACGGTCGTTTCCCTATTTTAATTTCATTTTTACTATAAATAGTAAGTTTTAGTTTGATTATAATTCTTCATCCGTTGGGCTTTACGAGTTGTGCCCAACGTGAAAAGAGTTTAGAATAATTAGGAGAACAGTTTGGTGAAGACAAATAGGGTACTTACTATTTTTGGCCGAAAACCTTGTGCACTAGTAGACATCATGACTGTTTATAAATAGTAAGTTTACTATTTATAGTAAGTTGTGAATTCTAGGAGTTTTAGTTGTAGTTTGCTCCTGATTTCTCTCCCATTGTTTGGTATCCCTATTTAAAGGGTTGTGAACTCATTTATTTAATTCATCAATTAAATTTCAAATTTATTAGAATTTATTTCTATTTTCTTGCTTTCTTTCCTCGTGGATTCGAGAAGTCTCTGTGAGGAGTCGAGAGAAGCTCTGTGGATTCGGAGTAGTTATCCTTGAGGAAGAAGGTGATCGACCTCATCACATTTATCCTTGCTTCAATTGGTATCAGAACGAGGATTTCCCTCAGGCCGATGGCAAACAACAAAGGTATGAGCCAAAATCCTGTGAGCGGTAATCCAGAGATTCGTTATCTTGCGGGAAGAATGGAAGCTTTCTACCAGGAGAGTCAGTTGACCATGCAAGGGCTGTGGGCAACCCTCGACCGTCTTGCAGATGCGCTACTTCCATCTTGAGCCCTAGGTGATGCTCCACTGCCTATGGTTGCTCCACTGCCCGTGGTTACTGTATGACACAATCCCGATTTTCGTAGAGCACTACCATCCACAAACCGTAGGGCCACACCAGATGATTCAAGTTCTAGAGATGAGGACCTTAATGAAGGTTTTGCTTAACGACCAATCTATGGAAGCGATCATATAGATCGTGTTGAAAGAGACTATCGAGGTAAAACTGAACTTTCTAGCTTTAATGGTTTATTACGCATATAAGATTTCCTCGATTGGCTAGACAAAGTAGAGAGATACTTTAATTACATGAACGTGCCAGATCATAAAAAGGTAAAATTAGTAGCGTTTAAATTAAAATATGGTACTTCTGCATGGTGGGAATAATTACAACTCTCGCTTACCCACAATAATAAGGTGCTCATCTCATCATGGCCATGGATGAGATGCCTTCTTTAATCACGATTCCTACCCAGTGATTACAAGCAGATATTATTCCAACAATACCAAAATTGCCGAGAAGGAAATCGAACCGTCATAGATTACACTAAAGAATTCCAGCGATTGGAATATGAAATGATCTATGGAAATATGAGCCACAGAAGGTGGCACAATTTATAGGAGGGTTACCATCGACAATTCAGGATCGAGTTCAGATGCACTCATTTGGGACCGTGGATGAAGCGGTTCAGTTGGCATGTAGGGAGAAAATGCAGCTTGCAAAAGTCTCTCATTGGCCTTATCTTTCAACTCGACCCCCCATAACAGGTCTCGCGCAGGATTTAATGCTGACATGAGGAAAAGAACTAGTAGGAGAACGTCCTCAACCTCCCATGACCGCAAATCATGATACGGGAAGCGGCTCACCTAGGCCTCAACATGTAGCACCCACAACAATGGGCCCGAGTAGGATTCCAAATTTTTACGTTTGGCTAAGGTCAAACAATTGTTACCACTGTGGCCAACCGGGCTACTTATCAAACACCCATCCTCGACGTCCCACTGCACACTTAACCATAAATAAAGGGGGCACTGAAGGTGAGGTCGTAGAAGAAGACTCTGACTTTGATGAACATAAGCAAGTCACTGAGGAAGGAGCATATGATGATGAGTTGACGGTCTAAGATCATGGCGAATCTCTAGTTGTGAGGTGACTATTATATACCCCATGGAAGGAATTACATCCACAGCGACACAATATATTCCGTATGCGGTGCATTTTCAACGGAAAGGTCTGTGATGTGATCATAGACAATGTTAATGGCGAGAACATCGTCTCAATGGTGATAGTGGATAAGTTGCAGCTACCAATGACAAAACATCATTCACCATACTCAATTGGCTAGATAAAAAAGGTAAACGAGACCAAGGTAACTGAATAATGTACTGTCTCATTTTCAATTGGCAAAAATTAAAATGATCAAATACTTTGTGATGTGGTCAACATGGAAGCATGCCATAGTTACTCAGTCGGAACGTAATATGACCCATCGAATATGACACAATGTGTACGTATTCGTCAAGGATAGTTGAAAAATAATCATTACTCCTATGGCACCAGAGAATCACCCTGAAGCCTCTAAAATGAAGGGGAGTTCCCTCCTGACCATTCAAGATTTCATGGAGGAATCCAAGGAAACCGGCGGGGTATATGTCGTAGCAGTGAAGAACGAGGAATCAGAACCCTCGAACATTCCTCTAAGTTTAAGACTATTGCTAAACGAATTCAAAAAAATCTGGCCTGAAGATTTACCCGATGTATTGCCCTCCATAAGGGACATCCAACATCACATAGACCTCATCCTTGGGGCTAGCCTACCCAACCACGCTCATTATCGGATGAGTCCGAAGGAGTGTGAGATACTTCAGGGGTAAGTTGAGGAATTGATCCGTAAGGGTCTCTTGAGAGAGAGCATAAGCTCATGTGTCGTAACAACATTATTAAAGTTTAAAAAAAAATGGGAGATGATACATGTGTATCGACAGCTGGGCAATCAACAAAATTACCATCAAATATCAGTTAACAATACCGTAGTTGGACGACATGTTCGATATGCTAGAAGGGGCCAAACTGTTCTCTAAACTAGACCTAAGGAGCAGGTACCATCAGATTAGTATTCAACCCGGTGATGAGTGGAAAACAACATTCAAGATCAAGGAAGGGTTATATGAGTGGCTGGTCATGCCCTTCGGTCTGTCAAACGCACCAAGTACTTTTATGTGTTTGATTAATCAAGTTCTAAAACCATTCACTAGCCGATTTGAAGTAGTATATTTTGATGACATACCGATATATAGCTAGGATGAAATAGAGCACAGGAAACATCTCAGGCAGGTGCTGTAGGTCCTACAAATTAATAAGTTGCACCTCAACTTGAAGAAGCGTAGCTTTTTAACAGACAGCCTGTTGTTCCTATGATTTGTTGTAACGTCCACGGGCATCCGTGTAGACGATGAAAAGGTGCGAGCCATTAGGGAATGGCCGATCCCAACAAACATTCATGAGGTGAGGAGTTTTTACGGGTTGGCCACCTTCTATCATTGATTCGTGCAAAATTTTAGCACAATAGTCGCGCCTATTACAGATTGCATGAAAAAAGGACCGCTTCAGTAGACTGATGAAGTTGACAAGCGCTTTCATGAGATCAAACATCGTTTGTCCAACTTCCTAATTTCGACAAGCTGCTTGAGGTTAAGTTTAATGCTTCATATGTCGAAATTGGATTATTATCACAGGAAGGCAAGCTCGTAGCCTTATATAGCGAGAAGCTTAAGGATGCTTGAAAGAAGTGGTCAACGTATGAGCTTGAGTTGTACGCAGTGTTCAGGCACTACGACATTGGCAGCATTATCTGATTTGAAGAGAGTTTGTTCTTTACACTGACCATCAAGCATTAAAGTTTATTAATAGTCAAACTAACGTGAATCATGTGCATGCTAGATGGATTGCATTTTTACCAGAATTCACGTTCGTTCTGAAGCACAAGTTAGGGTAGCAGAACAAGGTGGCTGATGCACTTAGCTATCATGCATCACTACTTGTTACAATGAGCAATGAGGTGGTCGACTTTGACTATCTCAAGGAGTTATATATCGAGGAAAAAGACTTCAAAGATTCTTGGATAAAGTACCAAGAAGGTCATCCCAATGACCTTCATATATAGGACGGTTTCCTCTTCAAAAGGAATCGATTGTGCATCCCCAAAAGTTCTCTGAGATAGCAAATTATTCAGAGGCTACATAGAGGTGGCCTTGGTGGACACTTTGGGCGAGACAAGACGAGAGCTCTTGTGGAAGGGCGGTATTATTGGCCTTAATTGGTACGTGATGTAAAAAAATCCATACAATGTTGTCATGTTTGTCAGACTTTCAAAGGGCAATATTAAAATATGGGCCTCTACACCTCATTACATGTGCCTGACGGTCTTTAGGAGGATTTATCTATGGACTTTCTACTTGGTCTTCCATGAACACAACGCGGTATAGATTTAGTGTTCGTGGTAGTAGATCATTTTTCTAAGATGATGCACTTTATCCCATACAAGAAGACCCTCGATGTAACACACGTGGCGAATCTATTCTTCAGGGAGGTCGACGGCTATATGGGGTCCCCAAGACCATTATTTCTGATCGTGACATGAAATTTATTAGCCACTTTTGGCAGACATTGTGGACTCGATTCGATACACGACTTCAATTCAGCAGTGCCTACCACCCACAGAGTGATGGGTAGACCGAGGTTGTGAATTACACGTTGGGAAACCTCATTCGCTGTATTTTAGGAGAAAAACCGAAGCAGTGGGATTTAGCCTTGTTTCAAGCAGAATTTGCATTCAACAACATGGTGAACCGCTTGACAGAGAAATCACCATTCCAAATCATTTACTAATGAGTGCCTTACTATACACTTGACTTGGTTCCTCTGCCCAAGCTCTCATGCATGAGCATTGCAGCAGAACATATAATAAAAAGGATCATGGGCATCCATATGGAGGTGAAAACCAAGCAACATGCCTCAAACGAGAAGTATAAGGAAAAGCGGACAAACATTGGTGACAAAAAGTGTTCGAGGTGGGCGACCACTTTATGGTCCATCTGCATAAAGAGAGATTTCTAACTGGAATGTACAAAAAATTGAAGAATAAGAAGATTGGACTGGTACCAATAATTAGAAAGATTAATGACAACGCTTGCATTATTGATCTTCTAGATGACATAGCGATCTCACGGACTTTCAACGTTGCGGACCTGACTGAGTATCATGAACCAGAGCAGGATGAGAACTCGAGGACGAGTTCTTTTGAAGTGGAGGGGACTGATGTAGAGCGGGTCGCAGAAAGTTTCATGGCCAAGATGGATCAGAAAAGGCCCGGTCGACGATAAAAGTGATTCAGACCGTCAAACCTTAGATCAGGCGTATCTCACAATCCGGAATGAGGCATCGGGCGTAAAATATATGATTTTCGGGTAGAACGGGCTACTTTATCCACCCAACCCCGCTATGTCAAGTTGTACAAGCCGGATTTACAAAATACCCTAGATCAACAGTCGTTTCCATTTTTTAATTATATTTTTACTATAAATAGTAAGTTTCAGTTTGATTATGATTCTTCATCTGTTGGGCTTTAGGAGTTGCGCCCAACGTGAAAAGAGCTTAGAATAATTAGGAGAATGGTTTAGTGAAGCCAAATAGGACACTTACTATTTTTGGCCGAAAACCTTGCGCACTAGTAGACATCACGACTGTTTATAAATAGTAAGTTTACTATTTATAGTAAGTTGCGAATTCTATGAGTTTTAGTTGTAGTTTACTTCTGATTTCTCTCACATTGCTTGGTATCCCTATTTAAAGGGTTGTGAACTTGTTTATTTAATTCATCAATCAAAATTCAAATTTATTAGAATTTATTTCTATTTTCTTGCTTTCTTTCCTAGTGGATTCGATGAGTCTCTATGAAGAGTCCAGAAAAGCTCCATGGATTCAGAGTAGTTATCCTTGAGGAAGATGGTGATCAACCTCATCACGTTCATCCCTGTGTCAAAAGCTCAATTGGACCCCACCACAGGAAACAGTGGGGACAATGACGCCCACTGGTGGAACCTTCTTAGGCCCCACCATGATGTTTATTTGAGATCCACCCTGTTCTAATAAATTCGAATTTTTGGACCTCATGGTGATGGATATGACATCTATTCGTCCATCCATTCTACCACAACATTTTGAGACAAGAACCAAAAAATGAGGTAGATCACCAAAAGAAATAGTGGCCTTGAGAAGTTTTTAATGGTAAGCGTTTGATTCACTTTTTTTTCTGTGGCGTGGTCCACTTAAGATTTTAATATACCTCATTTTTTGGCTCATGCTATATATTCATCTGCCATAATGGATGAACGGCGTGGATAAGCAACATGCATCATGATGGGACCCACAAATATTTTAGCTTTTTCGATTTTTGTGTCAAAAAAGTAAGCGGTCAAATCAGATATACAAAAGAGGGCAGTAAATACACGAGGAAATAATTATGCCGCGTTTACACTGCATTTTTACCAGTGAAGGCATGCCTAAAAGATATAAAAGTACTTCATGAAGTCCACCTGAGTTTTGGATGTTGTTTAAACTTGATATGACCCCTCATCCAAGTGGAACACACACAATAGATGAGACGAATTTGTGAACCACTTCTTGGTGGACCCAATAAATGATTATGAATGTTTTAATGGAAGGATAACCCCTCTCAACTATTATATTGAGTGTGGTCCACACGAGTCATGAATTGACTTGATTTTTAAGCCTGTGACTCACACCATGGAATGGTGCATCTAATTGATGGGGTAGATGTTCAACACACATCACGGTAGAGCCCACACAGCTCGATTACATGAAAAATTCCCATGAGGTCAACCTAATGTAACATTTCCACACACATCTCACATCTTGTCCAGTCTTGAGATTTGGTAAACATTTCATATCTCACAAGACCAGACATGTAGTCCAAGGTATATATATAAACATTTGTCCAGCGCGTTGACATCTGCTATCATGGTAATTGATAAGAGAAAATTATCACTGTAAACTCACCTTTTATCTAGTGTCTTTTGTGAACAATGCAAAACTTACCTTCCCAATAAACAGAATATTTGAGAACGAAAAGACCTTTGTCCGTACTTGCAATGCTACGTAAAAAGTAGGGGTATTTTCATCCTGAAATGCTCTGTCCGTACATGCAAGGTCTAAGTTGGGAAGGTAAGTTTTGGACTCTTCATAAAAGATGTTAGATAAAAGGTAGCATCTACAATGGTAATTTTCTTTTGATAATTTTCATCCACAGGTTTGTAGATCGGCACACATGCGTACACTAGTTACCAGGCCCGGTCGACGACAGAAGTGATCCAGACGTCAGACCTTAGATCGAGCATATCTCGCAATCTGGAATGAGTCATTGGTAATATATATATATATATATATATATATATATATATATATATATATATATATATATATATATATATATATATATATATATGATTTTGGGGTAGAACGTGCTACTTTAGCTACCCAACCTTGCTACGCCAGGTTGCACAAGCGGGATTTACGAAATACCCCCGAATTGACGGTCGTTTTCCTATTTTCATTCTGTTTTTACTATAAATAGTAAGTTTTAGTTTGATTATAATTCTTCATTTGTTGGGCTTTAGGAGTTGTGCCCAACGTGAAAAGAGCTTAGAATAATTACAAAAACGGTTTAGTGAAGCCAAATAGGGCACTTACTATTTTTGGCCAAAAACCTTGCGCACTAGTAGACATCACGACTGTCTATAAATAATAAGTTTAATATTTATAGTAAGTTGTGAATTCTATGAGTTTTAGTTGTAATTTGCTTCTGATTTCTCTCCCATTGCTTGGTATTCCTACTTAAAGGGTTGTGAGTTCATTTATTTAATTCATCAATCAAAATTCAAGTTTATTAGAATTTATTTCTATTTTCTTGCTTTCTTTATGAAGAGTCCAGAAAAGCTCCGTGGATTCGGAGTAGTTATCCTTGAGGAAGATGGTGATCAATCTCATCACGTTCATCCCTGCGTCAAAAGCTCAAGTGCACCCCACCACAAGAAACAGTGGGGACGCCCACTGGTGGAACCTTCTTTGGCCCCACCATGATGTTTATTTGAGTTCAACCCTGTTCATAAGTTTACACATATATAAATTAAGGGAAACAAAAATATCAACTTGATGGAAAGCTTCCTACCATGAGAAGTTTTTAATGATAATCTTTTAATAATCACTGTTATTTATTTATTTATTTACAGTACTGGGTCCCACTTGAGCCACGGATCTACCTCATTTTTTAAAACTCATGCCCTTCAAATGATCTCTCCAAGTAGATGAGCAGCATAGATACAACATATACATTATGGTACGGCCCACAGAATTTGATGACATCACTTCACTAGTACCATAGCCACTGAAGCCATCAGTAGCAAGTGGCATCTGTCTTTGTGCTGTCCTTCCTTTAAATTTTCTTAATACCGAGTAATTATATCAGCCCTAATTGTGTCCAGGTGTCAGTGAAAAACCGGGGCACGGATTAAATACTGACAAGTTCAGTGGCCAAATGGCTATTGAAGTGACGTCACCAAGCTCTGTGAACCATGATTCATGTGTTGTATCCATACGGTCCATCCATTTAGAGAGAACGTTTTATGGCATGAGAAAAATAATAGGATAGATCTAAAGTTCAAATGGACCCAACCATAAAAAGCAGTTGGGATAGTGACATCCACCATTCAAAACTTCTTAGGGCCACAGAAGTTTCCGATCAAGCTTACGTGCATCTTTGTTTTTACTTCTATCTATCTCTATGTTAACTTACGAAGAGGTTGGATCTAAGAAAATATATCATGGTGGGCCCTATAAATGTTTCAACGATGGGTGTGACTTATCCCACGGTTCTCTGTCGTGGGTCCACTTGAACTTTAGATCTCTCATTCTTTTTCTCATGCCATAAAAAGATCTCTACAAATGGTTGGACGGTATGGATATAACACATGTATCATGGTGGGGTCCAAATAGCTTGGTGACGTCACTTCATTAGGCTACTGACCTATACGCGGCTGAAAAACCGCTAGGCTGTGTACGCCGGAAACGGATTGCCTACGTCGGTGCTCTTTGGGCTCCACCATGATGTATGTGTTTCATGCATGCCGTCCATCTTTTTTCCAGATCATTTTAACATATGAAACCAAAAATAAGGTGTATCCCAATCTCAAGTGGACCACATTATAAGAAGCAGTGTTAAATGAGTGTCGGCCCTTAAAAACCTGTTGAGGGACAAAAAAGTTTGGGATCAAGTTAACCTTTTCTTTATTCCCTTCATCTGGGCCTATATGACTTAATCAACATATTAGATGTCAAACAAACAGTATAGTGGGCCTTAGGGGGATTTATTGGTGGATATCCAATCACTATTGTTTTCGTATGGTGCGGTCCACCTCAGATTTATATCCCTCTCAGTTTTTGGGATCAAGCCCTAAAATGATCAGAAAAAATGGATGAAACATCTACATCACCGACCACCAGTCACGAGAATGGTGGCAGGGGAGTAGCCTCCGTGTATGCCATGGCACCTAAAGGGTAAAATCGTCATTTCATGCAGAAAATCTTCACATTTTCATCATCGATCCACGCATATACGGGTACGTGAAGATTATTCACCCGGACGGAATCTTTTTAGCTTTAATTAACTCTAGAAGAATGCGACCCCTGACCGACCTAAGTGGGAAAGCTGGCTGGGGCCTATCAGAAAAATTCACCCTGTACGAACTTTTTCAGGACTCGGATTAGCTACCGACAGGTTGGGCAGCGAGACTCCTACTGAAGTAACGTCACCAAGTTCAGTGGATCACACTATGATGCATGTTTTGCATCCATACCGTGCATCCACATGGAGAGATCATTTTAGGACATGAGCCAGAGAATGAATAAAAATCTCCAGTGGACCCACCACATAAAAGAGTGCCGCTCACCGTTAAATACTCCTAAGGATTACAAAACTTTTTATTAAGCTGATATTTGTGTTTTCCCTTCTATAATGTCTGTGTTAACTTATGAACAGGTTTGATCTCAAATAAATATCACGGTGGACCTTAAGAAGGTTTCACCGATGGGCCTCACTCTCCCCACTTTTTCTACTTTGAGTGTCTCATTCCTTTGATCATGCTCTAAAGTGATCTCTCCAAATGGATGGACAGTTTGGATACAATACATACATCATGGTGGCCCGAATTTTGCGACCTAACTTCAGTAGTAGGGAGTTTTGCTGCTCAACCTGTTGGTAGTTAACCCGCCCCCTTTTCAGCTCATGTGAGCACGAGCTAAAAGAGAGGGGAAGCGGAGTGGCTGTGTGGTAGTGTATTGACGTCACCAGGTACCGTGGATTGAGTTTTGTGTCATATGCAAACCGTCTACTCAGTTATGTGCCAAAAAATAAAAATTTTATTATCAATTGGACCACACTGCAAAAATAAGTGGGGGATTGAACATCTACCATTGAAACCCTTGATGGAAAATAAACATTATGGTGGCCCTATGAATTTTTTAAAGGTGACAATTATTATCCTCACTACTTGTTTTGGTGTGGTCCATTTGATCTTTAGACATGATTCATTTTTTGTCTAATGCTCTAAAATGATCTTACAAAATGGATGAACGGTATAGATATAATAAATACATCATTGTGGGGCCATGTAACTTTGATCTCCTTTGGACTGTTCGTACAACTAGGAGCTCGAGCAGCGTGGGCACTCATCTTCGTACGACACGTATCTATACACCAGCTATACAGCTGATGTGTGGTACACCAGCCAAGTCGTATTCGAAACTAAGTCAATTATTGTAACTCCTAACAAGAAGGAACATTATATTGTAATATTATTTATTTATTTTTCCATTACATTTTATTGGGCTTGCGTAGAAGAGAAGTGGAACCTCTTATCACATCCATTCAGTTTTTTCATGGCACAAAGGCTGAAACAATGGGTGTTCTCACCGCATGATTTCCCCCATCTTCATACCAACTAAGATACCCATAATTACCTGTATATACACTTTTTACTGTAACTGCTGCCATGTTAATCTGTACGCTCATAGTAAATCCTTGCTTGCTGTATTTACCGTCGAATTTCAGTTCCGGTGGGTCCACCACAACTTTCATCCCGTTTGGCACTTTCACGACTGCACGATAGACTGATGGAGAATCTGCGACGTTGGTCAGAACCCGTTTGAACACCACGCTGGATGAGTTGGTATTGTTCAGGATCACCATGAACGATGGGTAATTGAGATCGAGGGTGGCCTTAGAGCACGTGTAGTTCGATCCGCGGGTGAGGATCTTCATCTGCTTACTCGTGTAATTTAGCCCACAGAGGAAATTAATGTAATCCTGACGCTCGAGATCATACACTAAACCGGGGTCTATTGCCTTGTTCGGATCCACGTGTCCTGCACCATAATCAAGAGGTGTGGCGGCTGTTCCATTGGTCATATCTAGGATCGGGCCGTGGGTGTTATCGGTTATGTATGCAGTGGTCATGATTGCAGATCGGATCGCAGCTGGGCTCCAATCGGGGTGGGCTGCACGTAGCAATGCGGCCACACCAACGATGTGGGGCGCTGACATGGACGTACCAGAAAGCAGCCTATATTCCGACATCAAGAAATCATTGCGGATCGGTTGAAATCCACGGTTGGGAGCCCACGCGGCCAGGATATTAACTCCAGGGGCCAGTATGTCTGGCTTCAGGATCGATGGACTAGCCTGATTGGGCCCACGAGAAGAGAAGCTGGCTACCAGAGGCGCCGGCTTCGAACCCAACACCGTCATCTGGAACTTAATATCCACTGTTGGTGGCTGGGCTGATTTCGTGATATACCTCTTCATGATCTCTCCGTCCTTGAAGCTGATCATAACGAACGGCATGAAGAAGAATTCGGGATACACGGACCGGACCAAATCAGTGGCAAATATCGCCCCTTTAGCGTCGGTCCTATTCAATTCGGATATCTGAGAAGTTAAGTTCCCAGGCGCGCAAAAGACGATCTTGCCTTTTACGTCTTTCTGATCAAGGGTGTTTAAATCACAGAGTTCCTTACTAGCATTCCCATGTCCATAGTAAAGTGGGAGACGAGAGATGTAGATGTTCTCAGGATAGATTGACTTACCTTGTACGGTTGTGATGCCATCGCCAAGAGCGATTGAAGCCATGTACTCTCTATCAATGGTCCCCGCAGCCACCGTCGTGATCCAAGGGGCGCCGTTGACAATGGTGAAAGAGTTTGGCCCACTATTTCCAGCTGAACAGGACACAAAGATTCCCCTCTCCATGGCTGCAAAGGCTCCTAATGCAATACCATTTTCGTCGTAAGGCAATACTGGCAGTAATCCCAATGACAATGACATCAGATCCACACCATCCGCAATTGCCTGATCCATGCCGGCCAGAATATCGATCGCAGATGTCTCGAGCGTGGACCGGGAGAATGTGACCTTGTAAATTGCGAGCCTCGCCATGGGCGCCATCCCAACGGCCGTGCCCTTAGCATAGCCGAAGTGGTCCACGTTAGGCGTTCGGCTTCCGGCAGCCGTGGATGCTGTGTGCGTCCCATGCCCATTGTAGTCCCTGGGTGAATCATAGTCATCGATCTTCGATATGTTGAGGCCCCCTTCCTTCAGGCCCTTGCTGAAAGAGCGTGCCCCAATGATTTTCCGGTTGCAGTTGGAAGAATTGAACTTATCACCAGTCTCGCAAGCTCCCCTCCATCTCTTCGGCACCGGCGGCATTCCCTCATCACTGAACATCTCGCTCTCCGGCCAGATACCGGTGTCAATGATGCCGATGATCACATCATCGCCAAAGTTGGATGTGGGCCACAAGCCCGCATGCCTATTCAGGCCTAGAAACTGAGGGGTGTGTGTGGTATGGAGCTGGGCATATGTCTCTGGGTACGTGGCAAGGTGACCAGGCATTCTCTCCAGCTCATTGAGCTGGGCCTCCGACATCACGGCACTGAAGCCGTTCATCACGTGGTTGTACGTGTACAGGTGTACTGCATCCATGCCGTCGGCCACCGAGATGGACGAGATTGTCGACCTGTACCAACTATCATGGTTGGCGAAGGGAGTTGGGATGGATGATTTGTCCATGTGGATGATATAAGGCCGACCGCCGGCCGACGATGATGTGGCCACATGAGTAAGAAGGAAGATTAAGGAGAGGAGCATGGAAGGGGTGATGATGTGGCGGGCCATGGCTACTGACATGGACCATGTGTTGGAGAGAGAGGTTAGTATTTGGGATTTCTATGTATAGGCATCAGATTCGTTCGGCTAATTAGTCAAAATGCAAGCAACACTACCGATTGAGAAGAATTTTCAACAAAGCTTCCCCCGGTAAAAAATCTGTTTGCATGGTATACACTATACACTGGTTTTCAATTCTAAGGACTGGGGATCAATATCGTTTTTGTATTTGACTATTCCTAAGAAAAGGGCAAGCCAGAGAAAATCGAACATTTTGAAACTGACAGTACGTTTAGTCACTCGTTGACTAGACTTACTGTGGGCGGCTGGAATGTCTCATCCAAAACGTCGCTTGGGCGTATTAGGTATAGTGGGCCAGGCCCAAAACTTCTAATTCTTTATCGGTTTTCCTTCGAATATGAAATATCTTCTTTAACCATTTTCTTCGGCAATTGAGAGCATTATTTTGGGTATCCCAATCCATGGTGAGGCGCTTACTGCAGCACTAGCAGGGGCGTACACTGGAGCTGGCCTCAACTCGACTCGGTTAAGCCACTATCTAACCCCATCATGAACTCGGCTCGGCTCGGTTTGGTCAGCCTCGGGCCAGTTCGAGCCAAGTTCGCCTGTGCAGCATTTTCACTAGCACATGGACCGCATCTTCAAAATCTCACTGCATGTAAAATAGCAGCAGTGGTTTTACCGGTATTTTATCAAACACCTTCTATGTAACATAAAAATCAAGAAAAAAATTGGTATTTGTTTCATATACATACCTTACTTGCCACCGGCCACACTTCGTTGAGTCATTTCATCAAACACTTGGTGAGCAACATCAATATCAAAGCAATTGAGTCATGAACTGGTTCGATTCGAGTTGGGTTCGATCCGAGTCGAGTCGAGCTGGGGCTAGCTCGAACTCATTTTCGAGCTCAAAAAATTAGCTCAAACTCAGCTTCGAACCGAGTCGGATCGAGCTTTTTCAAGTCGAGCCGAGCGAGCTAATTATTGAGCTAGCTGGGTTCGTGTACACCCCTAAGCAATAGGCCCACCAGGCCATAGAAAGAGGGCTTGTGCTCTTAAATTTGGCTCAAAGGTCAAGCCCTGACTTAAAATCTAAGCATAGTTTGCTGGCTAAGCCAAACAATGCCAATGATGAATGCTCTGGTGATAACGGCATAATATTGTATGATTAATCCCTATTTTATAGTATTTTTCATGCAAATTTATCATTACGTGGTCTAATTAAATGTATTTTTTATGTGTTGAAAATAATGGAAAGTCTAAAATTAATTTGAACTAATCAAGGTTAATTAGAGCTCAAAAAAGATGATGATCAAGTATATTGAAGTTTTAAAGTAATCAAGTTGAAAGATCAAAAGATATTAAAAGTTGAATGTGCTGAAAAATTGAAGAGAATCAAGTCAAAGGAGTTTGGTCGACCTTAGAAAGGTTCGATCGACCGTGACTTGCTGGACAACCAAGCTATGCTGGACAGACATGTATCGTTGACTGAGCAGTAGTCCGGTTGACCAAAGACATAGAATGGTTGACCGATCAAGTATCAAACTTGTTGCGTAAGTGCGTATTTTTCAAGGTTGGTGGGAGAAAAAACCTATATAAGAAGATCTTTAAACAAGAATTAGATCCATCATAGGGTTTGAAGAGAGAATGTCACGCCCCATACTTCAGATATAAAGTGTGCACCCTCATACCCAAGTTACGGTCCATGACTCATACACTAAGTGTACATAAACCTGCCTATTATACAATTATTAAGACGCGCAATTTACATCTATTCTAGATCGTAACTATATTAACATTCATGCAGCGAACTGTTTTCACTTTATTTATAACATGCATGTTCATAAAATAATTTATCAAATCGGTCAAAGTCCAACCATTTGAGACTTTATTAAACTAAAATAATCAATCATCGTCATCTAACAAGGTTATGGCTATAAACATATTTCAAATTTAATCAAATCAGCAATAATTAAAATAAATGAAAAAAAAACTCATATAATCAATCACATAGTCAATTTAGCCGTCTAATGCAGTGAGCTCATCTTCCACCAAATATGGCCATTGGTTTTAAGTCTCATCCACCAACCCGGCCTCATTTTTAAGTATTTGATTAGATCGTCTTGCATCGTCCATCTCTATATGGTTGTTAATCCACAAAGTTAGATGGCTAGGCTAATGAGTGAACCCGACATGGTTCATACATAACACAATATAACATACCATAATATAACATATCATTGAAAGTTCTCGAGTGTTACCATGAAATTTAATTTAGTATATACAGTTTATATCACTAATTTAGCCTATTCTAACCTTACATCTATTTTCTAACCCGAATTTTATAGTTGATAATAATTTTCATCCATAAATCAAGTCATCCGTCTGTTAATTTTTAGGACAAGATTATCATATATCCAAGTATTCTCACTTGTTCATAATAACCAACTATTCAATCAACTATGCACCGCTAGGTAAAGATATCTGACCATCCACTTTGAGTTTAGACCACCCGATCATGGTAAACTAACTACCTGATCTCTACATTCACTCATACACGAATCGAATTGAGATGCTAATCCATTTATCTTGTTCATCACCTATAAATATGCTTAACCCACCATCAGGAGTACAATTCGAGGAACTTACGCGTGTGAACAAGTCACTTGAATCTAACGACATACATGTTCTACCTCTCGATCACTCCAAAAATCTACTTTTGTTCATCCGTTTACAAAACCGGCCGTATAACCACCTACATACATGATCAGAGTACTAACCATTAAGTTTTTCTATTTTTAACATGCCATCTGACCGTCCATCATATTTGTAGCCGCTAAACGGGCCGCCTAAATATCAGAATGAACTACTCAATTTGAAGATCATAAGGTATATGTCATAATTACTTGCTGACTTCTCTATTAGATATATAAAAGCATTGATTTAAACCTCAGGGCAGTATGGCTATTAAAAAGGCATATTGGTTATCTATAAGCAATCAAGGCCCAAAATGGGGCGTTGGAAAGAGAATGAGAAATAAAGAATGTCTGCGAAATTTCAATTTATTTGGATGGTGTAGTCTAACGTTACGGATGATGGAAGTTGGAGAAATAAAAGATAGCAAAATCGTAAATACTTAATAACATTAACCGATACCCTTGAATTCTAGATCACATGGTTCCCATGATCCTTTTCATGTAAAATTTTATACTATGCCTATTTATCATAAATTAATCATACACATTGAATTTCAGCCCTTAGATCATTGTAAAAGTGGCCCAATTGACAAATCATCCCCTTAATCGTTGATTTTGGTGTCCATCGAGTGAAGAAAGCTCATGAGTAGTTGTAGTAGGATATTTCTCTTTATATGAATGACTTAGATTTTCCGTCATAAACCAAGTGTGAAATATGAGAACCTCACCTTGGTAGGCTTTTTCCTTAGGTGTGAGGTTATATTTTTTAGGCTTCTCAACTCTTTCTAAATCTGGAGCTTCCGATTGACCAACTTTACACTATCAATTATAACTCATATCTAGACCACACTTTAGCCTCATATGACTATGATATCATACAAAATTTAGATCCCGATCTATTATCCTAAATCGTTAAATGATGACCGCCTTGACTCCAATTCATTCATTTTGTTGTAAAAAAGTGAAATTTTATATTTAAGCATTTTCCACCATTGATCAACCATCAACTTTTGTCCAACCGTTTGGCTATCTTGACTACACATTTCTTCCATTATGTTGGTTGATATATGTACATTTCCTTGATTAATTTGGTGAATAATTCTTTATTGATAATAATTTAGATATAAGTTCCTTTTGTAAAAATTATTTAGAAACGTGCTTATAACCATGTAGAACCATTAGATTTTCCAAAACTCTTATATACCAGCAATAATTACGAAAATCTCATTAACGTAGACTGTTGAATTCTAGATCAGATGGTTCTCACGATTTTTTTGATGTAAAATCTTATATCATGCCTATGTATCATAAATTAACCATACATGTCAAATTACGACCCTTATATCATTGTAAAAGTGACCCAATTGACAAATCAATCCCTTAACTATTGATTTTGGTGTTCATCGAGTGAAGAAACTTCGTGGATAGTTGTAGTAGAATATTTCCCTTCATATAAACGACTTATATTTCCCATCATATGGATCAAGTGTGAAATATGAAGACCCCACTTTGGTAAGCTTTTCCTTATGCGCGAAGTTATCCTTTCGAGGTTTACCAACTCCTTATAAATTTGGACCTTCTAATTTAACCACTTCCTACCATCCATCACAACTCAAATTTGGACCACACTTTAATCTCATATGACTAAAAGGTTATACAAAGTTTAGACCCCGATCTATGATATTACAACGTTGAATGTTGAAGCTAGTTCCTTCCTTTTGGTACGAAAGGTGAAATTTTAGATTTAAGCTTTTTCCACTATTAATCAACCATTAACTTTTGTCCAATCGTTTTTTATCCTAATTACATATTTCTCCCAAAATTGGATCCTAATCATTAAGTGTGGTCCATTAATTGAGATCAAATATATTCTGGCATCCGTTAGAAGAATTTTTAAGATAAGCTAATCAAATTTTGGATCACCAAGAAAATTATATACCCCGGCTCTATTCGATGACCTCAATACACTAGATGAATTATATTTAAAGAAAGATCGCCAGAAAAGGTCAAACTAGAGAAACCCAATCCAAGTGGGATGTGAAACACACCCCTCTCACATGTCCACTCCTTTTATAAAATGGGTGTACATTCCCTTTTCCACTCACACACCACCTCTCAAACGTCCAGGGGAGAGAGAAAACTAAAGAGAAAGAGAAGCCTGAACACTCATCATCCTCTTCTTTCTCTACATGTATGGTGTCTCCCTTTTGCTTAAGCAATGTCATGATTCATGTAGAAACTTTCCTACATGGATATCTACCTAAGGTTTAGATCTAAGGCTAAGGCGAGGGATTCCTTTAAAGCTTACACTAATTTTGAGTTGATATGATTTATCTTGTTTTTGCATACTTTCATATTAATGTGATTTTCCATATAATTGATTAATTTACCATTATTAATTATTTATCCTTTTGAAAATTATAGTTAAAGTATGATTGTAATTATGCATGATTTTTATAAATTCATGTGGGGTGATGGATACAAGCCTTACCTTTTATCAATTTTGAGAGCGAAGCGTGCTTCCACTCTATATTGAGATGGCCTTTTGCTCATCTCCCCTTATTTTTGTTGAGTTAGCTTATTTGTTACTCTTCTCTTTTATTGAGTTATCTTATTGTTACTCTTCTCTTTTATTAGGTCAGCCTTGTGGTACCTCCCTTTATGGCTCGGGCATGTGTCTTATAATTCTAAAATACTCATAGTTCGACTTATTTCTCTATTGATGCAAGCGATTTATTATATGCCTCATATATAGTGGTTCATATATATTATTGTAGACGTAATGCGTTTTGGGTAGTGGTGTAACGCCCTGAAATTCGGGGGTCGAGCATAAACTCAACTCCCGAGTTCTAACGCATCACTTATGCAACATAATGAATGATGATTGAATGTTGTTTGTGTTAGTGCATTAAACATGAGTGAGATTATACCAAAATAGTAATTCATACTCCAGATCAATTGTATAAAGGCAAGCGGAAGAGTAAAACTGTATATATATATGTATGTAAAAGAAACAAAACCAATTCAAACTCCAGAGTATGAACTCATCTGAGTCACCATATACATGTATTTGTTTTACGTTGAAAATGTCAAAAATACAACTAGAGAAGTAAGCCCTGCCAGTCCCATCGATCCAGGCAGTCTAGTCAAAGTCACCAAAGTACTGCATAAATGAGAACTCGTCCTGGTCCTCGTCATAGTCTGGCTCAGCCTCCTGAGTCGTCACCTCATCTGTACCTAAGACAGAGTCTAGTTGGTGTGTACAACACTGTCCCGTAACGTGGGAGTGAGTAGCTAACTCAGTGGAACAATAAAGCATAAGTTAACATGCTATCAATTCAGTCAAGCAGTAATGATAAACCAGTACAATCAAACACTTCTAACTATTCTTATTAATGCAAGTATGAATGCAGTCATGATGGATGCCCTCACCACACACTCCCCCATGCGACACCATCTTACGTTCGCGGCATGCTTGCATTCCTCAGTGCTCCAAATCTTTCAGGAACATGCAATGCGATGATGAGCATGATTATCAAGTTGTTATTAGTCCATTTCAAATAGCAGGATTGGGAAACTAAGGTACCTCCCTTGTATCATTCCCAAACATGATCCATTATAGGGTCGTCAAACCTAAATAATCTCATACGATAGTGTAGTTCTAGGGCGCTGCAAAGGCTGTCAGGGCTGTTACATACAATTGTTACACCACTCCCCCATCACCTTTTTAACTATTCATCACTAATTGGATACAGGCCTAGTTTATACTCTATACACTGCGGCAAAACTCGTCGCCTCACCGCAAATTTAAAGTATACTCGAGGTCACTACAAAGGACTCGTTACCAATCAGTGTAGGCCGACAGCTCGAATATAGTGTCTCATACCTCCATAATCGGCTCACGAGTCTGGTTGCTCAATGGACACTATGGGGAGGCACGTGGCCCCAGCATAGGCCGACAGCTCGACCACGGTGTCCCATACCACCATGCCCAGCTCATGAGTCTTAGCAGATCGAGGTACCATGGTTAACGGGATTCCACTGGTAAGTTTAGTACCCTAGGTTCATGCAGTAGCGTCCAAACATGGTGAATATACATTAGACATATCGGGTTACTTGACGAGCTTGACTAGCTCGAGTGCACAATCAACTGAATGACATGAAGTGAATAAGCACCTCGCGTGGCCTAACCACTGTCACCAACTGAAGTACGACTCAGGTTCGTCAAACACATCCTACTTGGCGAAAAGAATCTCAACCACGAAATCAAGTCTGGTACCAATTGTCTGGACTATAAACATAGTCTCAAACGCAATTAATCCTTATTCAAAGCATGTAGAGTAAAGCATAATAAACAAAGTAATTCAAGCATGTTCACAAACATGTCATAAAGCATGTTACAAAGCACAAAGTAAACAAGAAATACAAACACATATATTTCATAAGTAAGCGGTTAAATTTGAAAGGGCCTAGGTATATGCCCTAGAGGGGGGTGAATAGGGCAATGCCAAATAAAACTTAAAACAACGGAATAATAAAAGATATAAATAATAATGCTGAAATAATAACACTCTCAAAACATATGAAATATGAGAATGATACTAAAACAGTTCTAAGGACAACCTTACACCAAAAACCAATGACTTATGGTAGGACAACCTTATTTCTAGAACGATCTAGAAAACACAAATGATATGGAAAATAAATCAAGAATAACTTAAAGAAATAAATCCTAAGTTATTACACCATTCAACCACACTTGCTTGAAATGAAAATTACAACATTCATCCACAAAAGCAATTCACAATACTGAAGGAATAAATGAATAAAGAAATCAAGCACATCCATAACATAACGATATATAGTGGTTCGCCTGTGTGTTCACCAACTGTTAGCCAACAGCCACACAGAATGCTACTCCACTCATAATATCCTCACACAGGGGATATTAGCATGCACTATCAAAATAGGTTTTCACAGGTTCACCCAAAACCTTCACAATTGTGTCTTTTTATCTCGGGCTTACACAATCCAGAAACCCCACAATTTGAGTTTTCTGGCTCTCCTCAGATAACCAAAACAATGATATTTTTCTGGCAAATCTCAAACAAAACCAGAGAAAGTAAATTACAAAGTAAAATACCTGAATCTCCTTTTGAAGTAGCCTAGTAGAACCAATCGGAGTAGATGAATGATACGTCGTTCAATGTCCAATACTCACATAAAGAATGGTTCTATGTCTAATTGATTTTAGATTAAATCAAGAAGAGCAAGGTCTATTTGATTTTGATCCCAGAAGAAGGAATATCACAAATTCCTCTTTTCTAAATAAGATTGGAATATGGATCAAAATCACAATAGAAAAATGCTAACAAAATGAATATTAAATATGCACAATAGCTTAAAAAATAATCACAACTTATCTCAGAGTATTGCCTTAAATCACTTGAATTGAATGGAATGGAATGAATAAACTCTGAAATTCGTGCATTATTTATAGCCTGAAAAATTCCATCTTCGACTGGTCTTAGGATCCTAGGACTGGTCGTAGCATCAAAGATTTTAAAAGATTTCCGCAGGATTAGATTAGCTGTTCTCACGACTGGTCTTAGGTAGCCTACGATCGGTCGTGGACCACCTACGACTAGTCGTGAGACACCTACGACTAGTCGTGGGACTCGAGATAGGTCGCTGGAGTTCGAGTCGTAGGACTACGACCGGTCGAAGGATGAGTCGTAGGACTTCCCAGGACTGGTCGAAGCAAGTCCAGGACTGGTCGAAGGACAACCAGGAAAATCCAAAAATTTGTAACAACCTAGGACTGGTCCTGAGAAACCTAAGACTGGTCGTAGCAGACCTAAGACTGGTCTTAAGATCTCTAGGACTGGTCTTAGAACAGTCACACCAAGTAAATTAAAATATTCGAATTATGTATCTAGAATGACCTATCATACAGACCAACCTAAGGACAATCTAAGGTCAAACAAACCTTGAAGTGAGATGGACATTGAAGTCTTGAAGGTCTGTATTCTCAGATGATCTTGAAGTAGAAGCTTGAATCGAGTTGACGGCATTCTAGAGCTTGGTACTTCTTAACTTGTCTTGATGAAGTCTTCTAATCTTGAACTTGTTAGAAGCAAACTTGAAGTCTTCTGTTCTTGTAGACTTCATTCATGACATGTCTTGCAAACATTCTTCATTTATGATCTTGTCTTGAAAACATTCTTCATTCATGATCTTGTCTTGAAGTAGTGTGTAGTCACAAACAAGAAACACAAGAAGTACAAGACATATAGGTTTTGGCACTACAAAATTTGACAACCAAAGGGATTTGAAATCATAGCACTAACAATCTCCCCCTTTGTCAAATTTGTGACAAAACACATTTATAAATATAAGAGTAAAATGAAGAAAGAATCATGAGCCATTAGAGTGAGAAAAAATACTCTACTCCCCCTAAGTGAGTAGAAACAATCAACCATATTCAAGTACTCACTCTCTCCTGAGTAGAAACAATCAACCATATTCAAGTACTCACTCTCTCCTGAGTAGAAACAATCAACCATATTCAAGTACTCACTCTCTCCCTTTCTCCCATTCTCCCCCTTTCCATACTACTCCCCCTTTTTGTCACAAAATGACAAGGGAAGGCCAAAGGAGAGAAGAGAACACCATATGAAGAGTCAAGATTTAATTATCAAATTAGTACAACACTACAATGTCATCAATCCAAAACATACAACCAAAGTCATCAATCGTAATAATAATACAGAATCCATCATATTCAAACCAAAAAAGATACTCCACCTAATCAAATCCAGATGAAGGAGCAGGGATGGTTAGATCAATTTGATGTAAACCCCTATTAATGCGACGAAGATATTTTCGCATATATTTAAATTGCATATCATGGGCTACGCTCAGGTTATCAACCTTCTCCTCCAATGCACTTAGATGTGCATCATAACCAGAAGATGGATCGTAATCAGAATCATTTTGGGAGTCAGTTTCAATGTCTTCAAATATATCATCCATATTTATATCAGCCTGTGGAGGAAGATCAGCAGCTTCCCCTTCATTTCCTGCTTCAGCACCTTCACCACCACCTTCATAGAATTGACCAGGAAGTAAATCCAACTTCATCTTATTTAAATTAGTATTATTGAATAAAAGATGATGAATTGGTGCCTCATTCTCAGGTAAAGCAACGAGCATATTTGTGGCTAAACAAGTCATAAGATAACTAAATGGAATATCACTATGACCCGGATGAAGACGAAACTGAATGATAAAATGACATATCAAAGAAGGTAAACAGACAACAATGCCGGACACAACAGAGTGCAATACCTGAACCATGAAGGCAGTCAACTCGGTTTTATTGCCTGACCGAGGATACATGTTTGAAGTGAAGATCCGGTGCAAAACTCTATATCTGGGTAAAGAAAATTTTGAGGGGAGCACATTTCCTTTGTGTGTCCAGTGCACTTCCATATTGCATAAATCTCTTGTTAACATTTGTATTTCCGATTTTGATGGTTTGTCATATAATGTATGAATTGGAATATCTTCATCTTTGACAGGTATATTCATAATACCTGATATCAAATGTCGATCTATTAAAAATTTCCCTTCTCTAGTAGCAATTGAGAACGTTAAATTATCAAGGGAAAAATCAGAGATACATGCAACCATAGATTGTGCAATGGACTGGTATGCAGGCCCACCCCAAAACAAAATGTTAGTCCAGCCAACAGATTCAAGGAGAGGTGTAATTTCAAATTGTTCAATGTGACTGAGACTTACAGGACTCTCAATGATAACTTTACGGTTACATAAATCCCGTACATCATTGGGATCATCTTCGGGTGACCGAAGGTGCCGTTTTATTATAGATGTAGATCTAGATGAAGATGGACCACGAGATGTTTTCTTTTTCCCCCTAACATCCATTTTCAACAAGATTTACCAAGGAGCAAGCACAAAGAAACAAGATGTGGTGGGTTTCTCTAGATCAGATTTTTAGAGAGGAAACCCTAAACAATCAACAAAAGACGAGATCAAGCTTATGGAATTTACAAATCAAAGCATAGAAAGCATAAATCTCAAGAAAAATGAAGAAAAACGACTTATCTTGAAGAAAATCATGAGATCTCAAGACAGGTCGAGCCACGACTCGTCGAAGGAAGAAGAGGAAATGAAGAAGAAAGTGATTTTCTCCAAATTATATGATGCTCACGATCTCTACGACCGGTTGAGTGCAGTCCATGACTGGTCAAGTCAGGACCGGTCGTGTATGGCAAAAGCCGGTCGAGCATTGACAAAAATAAATATTTTTATGCAAAAATTGAAATTTATACACATATAGTACACTATGATATATGCAGACAAGTATATTCAATTTAAAATGCACATACCAAGATCAATTTCATTTTAGTAAACCTGTTTTTGTCGAGCGGTTTAGTAAATATATCAGCAAGTTGGACATTGGTTGGAATATATTCCAAAGAGATAGCTTTTTCTTCAACTAATTTATGAATGTAATGATACCTAATGTCAATATGCTTAGTACGCAAATGCTGAATTGGATTTTTGGAAATATTGATAGCACTGGAATTATCACAATGTAAGATCATTGAATCTTGATTAATTCCATAATAACTTAACATGCGTTTCATCCATACGAGTTGTGTACATGCATATCCTGCTGCGATATACTCAACCTCAGCAGTGGAAAGCGATATTGAACTTTGCTTCTTGCTAAACCAAGAAACCAAACAATTTCCAATGTAAAAACAACTACCACTGGTTGATTTTCTATCATCAATATTATGCCCAATCAAGCATCGAATACTTGACTAATTTAACATTAGTATCAAAAGGATACCAAAGACCCAAATTAGTTGTACTTGCGACATATCTAATAATCCTTTTGACAGCAGTAAGATGCGAATCTTTAGGATTAGACTGATATCTTGCATAAATACCAACGCTAAAAGTGATATCAAGTCTACTAGCAGTTAGATATAATAAACTACCAATCATACTACGATATAGCTTAGGATCTACATCTTTACATGTACAGTCTTTTGAGAGTCTCAAGGTTGTACTCATAGGAGTATCAAGTTTTTTACTATTTTCAAATCCAAACCTTTTAACCAAGTTTGTAGCATACTTGGTTTGAGAAATGAAGATTCTGGTTTGAGAAATGAAGATTCCATCAGGTTGTTGTTTTACTTGTAACCCTAGGAAGTAATTTAGTTCACCAACCATGCTCATTTCAAATCTTGATTTCATCAACTCTGCAAACTCAATAGACATGTTAGAACAAGTTGATCCATAAATAATATCGTCTACATAGATTTGAACCATTAAAATCTCATTATTATGTTTCTTAACAAATAGCGTCTTATCGACACTTCCCACTTGAAAACTATGACTAAGTAAGAATTTAGTCAATTTTTCATACCATGCCCTGGGCGCTTGTTTCAGACCATAGAGAGCCTTTTTGAGATGAAATACATGATCAGAAAGCTTGGGGTCTTCAAACCCTGAGGGTTGTTCTACATAAACTTCTTCATGTAAATCACCATTTAAGAAGGCACTCTTTACATCCATCGGATAAATTTTAAACTTTCTAAAGCAAGCGATGGAAATAAAAGTCCGATAGATTCAAGGCAAGCGACGGAGCAAAGGTTTCATCGTGTCGATGCCTTCAATCGAGTGTACCCTTGTACAACCAGTCTAGCCTTGTTTCGTATAACATTTCCAAGTTCATCAGACTTGTTTTTAAAGATCCATTTTGTTCCAATAATGTATTTATCTTTAGGTCTAGGAACAAGATACCAGACATCATTACGAACAAATTGATTAAGTTCATCCTGCATAGCTACCATCCAATTTTCGTCAGAAAGAGTTTCTTTTACATTGACTGGTTCTATTTCGGATGCAAAACAAACATAATTGCATATGTTTTCAAGTTGTTTGCGTGTACGAACTCCAGTGAGAGGGGTTTCAAGGATTTGATTAGTTGGATGATCTTTGACAGTCATAGGTTCAAATTGAGATGAAGAGGTATCTTGATTTTCGATTATAAGAATTTCATCATCATCTAAACTCGGAGCAAGTGTATTCAAATGATCATCAATGACCACATTGATGGACTCTTGAATCACACCTGTTCTTTTATTTAGAACCCTATAGGCTCGACTGTTTAAGGAATATCCAAGGAAAATACCTTCATCACTCTTCGTATCAAATTTTCCCAAATTTTCACGCTCTCGTAAAATGTAACACTTACTGCCAAAAATTTGAAAGTATTTGACAGTAGGTTTCTTTTCGAACCATAACTCATAAGCAGTCTTATTTTCAGATTTACTAATATAAACACGATTAATAATGTAGCAGGCAATATTAATTGCTTCGGCCCAAAGATTTTTGGAGAGCTTCATACTATTTAACATGACATTAGCCATATCCTGAAGCACTCTATTTTTTCTCTCAACTATACCATTTTGTTGAGGAGTTTTGGGCGTAGAGAATTCATGTGATATTCCCTGATCGCTACAGAATTTCTCAAAACTGCTATTTTCGAATTCAAAACCATGATCACTACGAATCTTATAAACTTGAGAACCTTTTTCATTTTGGATTTGTTTGATGATCTTCTTTACTTCATCTAGGGTTTCAGATTTGTCTTTTAAGAACGATACCCAAGTGAATCTAGTAAAGTCATCTATGATAACCAAGATGTATTTTTTCCCACCTCGACTCTCCATTCTGGTTGATCCAATGAGATCCATGTGTAGAAGCTCGAGAGGTCTAGATGTGGTATTGGAGTTCACTTTCTTGTGAGAGCTCCTAATCTGTTTGCCCAACTGGCGTTCACCACATATTTTGTCTACTTTTTGTAATTTGGGTAGACCTCTTATAAGTTCTCTTTTGCTCAATCTAAATAAGTTCCGGTAGTGTACATGTCCAAGGTGTTTATGCCATAATTTAGTCTCATCAGTATGGACCATGTAACACGATTGAGTAGATGAGCTTGCATTACTAACGATGTAGCAGTTTTCAGATGTTCTGCGACCAGTTAATATAACAGAACCCTCTTTATTAACAATCTCACAACCTTGATTAGAAAACTTTACATTATGATTGTTGTCACATATCTGAGATATACTCAGTAGGTTGTGTTTCAAGCCCTCAACATATAATACATTTTTAAATAAGGGAAGGTTATAAAGCTAAACCGTACCTTGGCCAATGATTTTGCAATTGCTTCCATCACCAAAAGTGACTGACCCATCATTCCTGTCTTCAAGATCGGTGTATAAAACGTTGTCGCCTGTCATATGTCTGGAGCAACCACTGTCAAGGTACCACTTTGAATGGCTTGTAGCTTTGAAAGCAGTGTGGGCAACCAAGCAGTCAACTTTAGGAACCCATTTCAGTACTGTTTTGGGTTTAGGAGTGTAGTTGGACTTTTTCTGTTTATTGTTATATGAATGACCTATAGAGCTAAATTTTAATAGCTCCTTGAGAAGATCAATAATCTTTTCAACCAAAGGATTTTGGTTTTAAAGATTGAAGTTGGCATGGCTATTTTTAGATTTTTGAAAGGTCCTTAAATTTTTTGAAAAACCTTGATAAGTATACTTTACTTTTGGGTTCGAAGACTCTCCTTTCACAAATTTAGGAGTAGTATTCTTTTGTTTAGGAGAAGTATTCTTATTATAGCCCAAGTCGAATCTATCGCCACATTTTCTCGATCCAGATAACAATTTTTCTAATTTAGGATCACCTCGGGCATATCTCCAAGTGTCTTTTAAACTCAAAAGAGAAGCTACTTCATTTTTGAGTTTCTCGTTCTCGGTTTTCAAATCATCAACTTGGGAGGTTTTGATTTTTAAATCACATTTGGTCTTTTAAAAAAAAATCAGAAATATGAGATTTTTCTAAGACAAGAGACTCATAATCTTCTTTAAGTTTAGAAAATTTTTCCTTTTGTAATTTAAGCTTGACAACAATTTTACAACTCTCCTTATAAAGGGCATTGTATGCATCCTGAAGATCATCTTCATTGTCACAATCACTATTCAGATTCTCTTCGCTAGTTACTTAATCATAATCTGAAAAAGTGACTTTGGCTAGAGTCATAAGTGCTTTAACATCATCTCCCGACTCGTTTTCAGAATCTTCTGATTTCGAAGAGGATTCCGAATCAGATGATTCATCCCAAGTAGCCAACATACTCTTCCTTTTTTATTTGTCTTTTTTAGGACATTTGTTAGCCAAGTGCCCATACTCTTGATAGTTGTAACATTGACTATCTTTCAAAGATTTTCGAGCTTTAGGTTTAGATTGTCTCTTATCGTTTGATTTTTGAAAATCTACTTTTTTCTTATTTTTGAAATTTTTATAAAACCTTTTTACAAAAAGTGCCATATCATCTTTGAAATTTTCAAAGTCTGAAGTGCTCTCTTGTGGAATATTTTTAGATGACTTGAGAGCAATTGATTTTCCTTTTGGAGCTTTAAAGTTCAATTCGTAGGTCTGTAAAGAACCAACTAGTTCCTCAACTCTAATGTTATCCGTATCACGAAGTTCCTGAATCGCGGTTACTTTTGAATTGAACTGTTCAAGAAGTGAGCGTAGTATCTTTGCACATACTTTACTTTCTGGGATTCTATCACCAAGACCCCACATTGAGTTTACAATGTCATTCAATCTAGTGTAGAAGTCCATAAACATTTCATTCTCCTCCATATGAATTTCTTCAAATTTAGTTGTGAGGAGTTGGACTTTAGATTTCTTGACAATTGATGTACCCTCGTATGTCATTTCTAAAATATCCCATGCTTGTTTAGCATTTTCACATGAGATGATTCTTTTGAATTCATCTGGTGACAATGCACAATTAATTGCATTTAGTGCTTTTGCATTGGCACTACTCTCACTTTTCTAAAGTGTGGTCCAAAGAGCATAAGATATTACTTTCATTGATTTTGAACCATCTTCATCAGTTACTTCAGTGATAGATAGTTTTCATTCGTTCACTGTGGCCAGCCACACACTTTCATCCATGGATTTGAGAAAGATTCTCATCCTTGCTTTCCAATAGGCATAGTTTGTGGCATTAAAGGGTGGTGGCCTAGTGACAGATAGGCTTTCAAAATTTGACATCTTAATATAGCTTAGATTGTTAGCTCAGGAAATAAATTCAATAAATAAGCAATAAGCACAAGCTATTTGGCTCTGATACCACTTGAAAGGGCCTAGCTATATGCCCTAGAGGGGGGTGAATAGGGCAATGCCAAATAAAACTTAAAACAGCGGAATAATAAAAGATATAAATAGCAATGCTGAAATAATAACACTCTCAAAACATATGAAATATGAGAATGATACTAAATCAGTTCTAAGGACAACCTTACACCAAAAACCAATGGCTTATGGTAGGACAACCTTATTTCTAGAATGATCTAGAAAACACAAATGACATGGAAAATAAATCAAGAATAACTTAAAGAAATAAATCCTAAGTTATTACACAATTCAACCACACTTGCTTGAAATGAAAATTACAACATTCATCCACAAAAACAATTCACAATACTGAAGGAATAAATGAATAAAGAAATCAAGCATATCCACAACACAACGATATATAGTGGTTCGCCTGTGTGTTCACCAACTGTTAGCCATGACCACACAGAATGCTACTCACTCCTAATATCCTCACACAGGGGATATTAGCATGCACTATCAAAATAGGTTTTCACAGGTTCACCCAAAACCTTCACAATTGTGTCTTTTTATCTCGGGCTTACACAATCCAAAAACCCCCATAATCTGAGTTTTCTGGCTCTCCTTAGATAACCAAAACAATGAGATTTTTCTGACAAATCTCAACCAAAACCAGAGAAAGTAAATTACAAAGTAAAATACCTGAATCTCCTTTTGAAGTAGCCCAGTAGAACCAATCGGAGTAGATGAATGATACGTCGTTCAATGTCCAATACTCACATAAAGAATGGTTCTATGTCTAATTGAATTTAGATTAAATCAAGAAGAGTAAGGTCTATTTGATTTTGATCCCAGAAGAAGGAATATCACAAATTCCTCTTTTCTAAATAAGATTGGAATATGGATCAAAATCACAATAGAAAAATGCTAACAAAAGGAATATTAAATATGCACAATAGCTTAAAAAATAATCACAACTTATCTCAGAGTATAGCCTTAAATTGCTTGAATTGAATTGAATGGAATGAATAAACTCTGAAATTTGTGCATTATTTATAGCCTGAAAAATCCCATCTTCGACTGGTCTTAGGATCCTAGGACTGGTCGTAGCATCAAAGGTTTTGAAAGATTTCCGCGGGATTAGATTAGCTGTTCTCACGACTTGTCTTAGGTAGCCTACGACCGGTCGTGGACCACCTACGACTGGTCGTGAGACACCTACGACTGGTCGTGGGACTCGAGATAGGTCGCTGGAGTTCGAGTCGTAGGACTACGACCGGTCGAAGGATGAGTCGTAGGACTTCCCAGGACTGGTCGAAGCAAGTCCAGAACTGGTCGAAGGACAACCAGGAAAATTTGAAAATCTATAACAACCTAGGACTGGTCCTGAGAAACCTAAGACCGGTCGTAGAGACTGGGGACCTGGTCTTAAGATCTCTAGGACTGGTCTTAGAAACAATCACACCAAGTAAATTAAAATATTCGAATTATGTATCCAGAATGACCTATCATACAGACCAACCTAAGGTCAATCTAAGGTCAAACAAACCTTAAAGTGAGATGGACATTGAAGTCTTGAAGGTCTGTATTATCAGATGATCTTGAAGTAGAAGCTTGAATCGAGTTGACGGTATTCTAGAGCTTGATACTTCTTGACTTGTCTTAATGAAGTCTTCTAATCTTGAACTTGTTAGAAGCAAACTTGAAGTCTTCTATTCTTGTAGACTTCATTCATGACATGTCTTGCAAACATTTTTCATTTATGATCTTGTCTTGAAAACATTCTTCATTCATGATCTTGTCTTGAAGCAGTGTGTAGTCACAAACAAGAAACACAAGAAGTACAAGACATATAGGTTTTGACACTACAAAATTTGACAACCAAAGGGATATGAAATCATAGCACTAACAAAATTAAACAACCAACATGGAGGAAATCATATACGTCTCTAAGGTAGTTGAGAATCCCATCTCAACACCAACCTAAGGCACCATCATCCAAGCACTTACTCTCACAAGCATTTTCACAGACACTTATAATACACTATTTCAACATACATAGTGTATATTAGCAAAACATGTATTAGGGCGAGCCCTTTCACTAAATAAGTATTTTATCCTTGCATAATATATTCATACAACATATAATCATGGCAAGCACATTTTTAAAATTTATACGTATACGGTACTTTCTACAAATACCTAGAATATGTGAAATTCCATATTCTTCGTCTTTAATCGAAACAGAAAACAGACAGCACTTTGTACATGTGTAATTGCATGCAGATCATGAATTTATCATTATCTGACATTGAAAGCGTTGAAAACTATAACCTATATACTTAAAGTCCTCACCTTTTATCGTAGAATCGTCACGAATCCGATAGGTTTGCTAAGCTTTCATATTCGGCAGTTAGGTGGCCTATGGAATGAAATAGGTTAGCTATTTCATAACCTACAAATATCACAACCCCAAAAAATACTAGGGTTAGGGTTTCTTACCTAGAAATGAAGTCGGAATCGCCGGGAAAGCTATAAGACTAGCGTGTAGAATGGCAGGAAAAGAGGGTAGGAAGGATCCTCCCACAACTCTTGAACTTTCTCTCTCTTTTCTCTCTTCTCACTTAGGGTTTTTTCTCAAATTCGTATGGCTGGAAGAGAGAGGGTTCTAAGGTCCTTATATAGCCTAAAAACACTCCAAAATAGACTTAAGGTCAAGGTATACTTGGGTTATAACCAAAGTGACCCTTTTTCAGCTCAATGGAGGACTTATGGTGGCCCCTTTTCTGCGTGCGGTCAGACTTAAGCTTACCAACCTTGGATCTAGGTACCATTAAGTTTTCATTCCAGTACAGATCACGCGTGGCGGACCAGTTTCAGTTCAACGGTCAGTAAAACTCGATCAGAGATTTCAAGTACACTGCCATGTATATGAAATTTTTCTTGATCCGAGGGTGTATTTGGGTCAGATTCTGACGGTCTGGTTGCTTAATACTGATCCGCAAGTAACAAGTCTCAGATTACTATTTTAGATATTTATTTATAAAGAAAACCAAGTGTTCTAACACTCCTCGCTCCGGACTCAAGTGAACAGCCGTGGGACACTGTCTGAATTTGATTTCTGAGATGGTTGTCAAGCCCAGCGAGGCGGTCCTAAGTCTATAACTTCGTATTATTCGGACTCCCGATGTGCGGTCCAGATCTGATACGGAGTTTCAATGTGCTCCCGAGAGCAATCGGGTAATGAGTTTGATCCTAGATTTTAGGGTAACCTAGCGTCAATGATTCTATAAGTTTTGAGTCTTGTATATCATATTTAAAGTGATTCAAACAAATTTCGTCGCTAATCTAGTTTAACACTTAGTTAACTTTGTCAAATTTCTAAAGGATTTGATCCTAAGTGATTTCTGCCTGAGGTGGTACTTGGGCTATTGTACGGGATTTTTTGAGTCGTTACAATCTACCCTCGCCAATGATAAATTTTGTCCTCGATATTAGTACCTTTTCTTACTTCTCGAGAAATTGAGGGCAATTCTTTCGGATCTCGGCTTCTGTCTCCCAGGTAGCTTCCTCCTCTGTATGATGTGTCCACAGTACCTTCACGAGTGGAATCACCTTGCTACGCAGTACCTGCTCCTTTCTGTCAAGGACATGTGTTGGGCGCAACTCATATGTAGCATCCTCGCTCAACTGTACCTGCTCCCATCTGATAATGTGTGAAGGATCAAGAACGTATTTCTTCAGCATAGATACATGAAATACGTTATGTAAAGCTACAAGTGGTGTGGGCAAAGCGAGACGATATGCCACCGCACCTACTCGATTAAGGATCTGAAACGGACCGATGAACCTTGGTGTGAGCTTCCCCTTCTTCCTAAACCGAAGGACTCCCTTCATACGGGAAACTCTAAGGAATACGTGATCTCTGACCTCAAACTCAAGCGGTTGCCACCTCGTATCGGCGTAACTCTTCTGCCTGCTCTACGCTGTAAGAAGTCGACGCCTGATAATGTTAATCTTCTATGAGGTCACCTGTACCAACTCTGGCCCAATCAAACTGCGCTCACCAACCTCAGCCCAGCAATGCGGCACTCTGCAAGGACGACCATACAAGGCCTCATATGGACCCATATCAATACTCGCCTGGAAGCTGTTGTTATACGCGAACTCCGCATAAGGAAAACAGTTATCCCAACTGTCCTTGAAGTCCAAGACACAGGCCCGTAACATATCCTCTAAAATCTGGTTCACCCGCTCTGTCTGGCCGTCGGTCTGAGGGTGAAACGCGGTACTGAACTTCAATTTCATACTCATCGCTTCCTGGATACGAGTCCAGAAGATAGATGTCAATCGCGTGTCTCTGTCCGACATGATCTCTAGGGGAACTCCATGCAGACGCACAATCTCTCTGATGTACAGCCTAGCCAGCTCGTCTGCAGAGTTCGTGACTCTGATAGGGAGGAAATGGGCTGATTTGGTCAATCGATCCACGATCACCCAGATGGAATCGTGTCCCTTCTTTGTCTTCGATAGCCCTGATATAAAATTCATGGAAATGAAGTCCCACTTCCATTCAGCTATGGGCATGGGCTGAAGGAGTCCAGGAGGTCGGCAATGTTCTGCCTTGACCTGTTGGCACGTCAGACAACGAGAAACATACTGTGCTATGTGAGTCTTCATGTCATCCCACCAATAAGACCGTCGCATGTCCTGGTACATCTTCATGTTACCAGGGTGCATCGCAAGCTTCAATTTGTGGGTCGTCTCGAGGAGCTCCTATCTGAAGTTATGAATACTAGGAATGCATAAGTGGCCACGATATCATAAACTCCCATTGGTACTAACTCTCTACTCAGAGTCCTCGGCATCACTATCTTGCTCTCGAAGCTCAGACAACCGCTCATTGCTCTTCTGAGCCTCGATAATTCTATCATCAATGAGTGGCCGCACCCGAACATGCGCGACACACTCAAATGGCTCCTCCATGGTGAGTTTCTGCTCGAAGTCCCGCATGAACTCTAGCATATCCCACTCTGCTATCATCAGCGGAGTCGCAAATGCAATCGCCTTCTTGCTGGTCAACGCATCTGCCACAAGGTTGGCCTTGCCGGGATGGTTGGAGACCTCAAACTTGAAGTCCTTCAAGGTTTCCATCCATCTGCGCTGCCTCATATTCAAGTCTCGCTATGTGAATATATACTTAATGCTCTTGTGGTCGCAGAAAAGCTCGAACTCCTCTCAATAGAGGTAATGTCTCCAGAGCTTTAATGCAAAGATGACAGCTGCCAACTCAAGGTCGTGTGTAGGGTAATTCTCCTCGTGCTTTCATAATTGTCTCGAGACATATCCAATCACCCTGTCCTTCTGCATAAGGACACAGCTCAAACCAATGTAAGACGCGTTAGTGTATATCATATACTTGACCCCTTGCTCTGGTAATACTAGCACAGGGGCGGACGTCAGTCTGTCCTTCAGCTTCTAAAAAGCTTCTTCCACCTTCTAATTCTAGGAGAATTTCAAATCCTTACGCGTCAACTGTGACAACGGCCTAGCAATCTTCGAGAAGTCCCAAATGAAGCGTCGATAGTATCCTGCAAGGCTAAGAAAACTCCTCACCTCGGTAACCGAGCCAGGCTGCTTCCAATCCTTAACCGCGGCTACCTTAGCAAGGTCTACAACTATCCCATCCTTGGACACCACATGTCCCAGGAACTTGACTTCTTCCTGCCAGAAGTCGCACTTCTTATACTGCGCAAACAACTGATTCTTCCTCAAGGTATCCAACACCGCTCTCAAGTGCACCTCGTGCTCTTCCCGACTCGTGGAATATATCAGGATGTCATCAATGAATACGATGATGAATCGGTATAAAAATGGCCGAAATAAGCTGTTCATCAAGTCCATGAACATGGCCGGCGTGTTCGTAAGACCTAACGACATCATCAGGAACTCGTAATGTCCAAAACAGGTCCTGAAAGCTGTTCTCTGCACGTCTTCATCTCTGACGCGCAACTGGTGGTACCCTAACTGCAAGTCGATCTTCGAGAAATACTTCGCCCCCTTCAACTGATCAAATAGATCATCTATCCTGGGCGAAAGGATACTTGTTCTTCACGGTGACCTGGTTTAACCTACAGTAATCAATACACAACCGTAGTGAGCCATCCTTCTTCAAAAACAGTACAGGTGCTCTCCAGGGAGACACACTAGGTCATATAAAGCCCTTCTCCACTAGCCCATCAATCTGTTTCCGCAGTTCCTCCATCTCGCACGGAGGTATACGATACGTCGGTAAAGAGATGGGTGTCGCACCGGGCGTAAGATCAATGGTGAAGTCGATCTCACGCCGAGGTGGTAACCCAAGAATCGGTGCAAATACGTCAGCAAAAGCCTGAACTACAGGCGTATCCTCAAGCATCGAAACATCAATAGCCTCTAATGAAGAAGCGTAACATCGCAACTGAGTAGCGTGACTGACCTGAACAGGAAAAGTAAAGGCCGTGCCATCAAGTCCATAGGCCGTCACCACCCCAGTCTCGCAGTCGATCTCTGCTCGCATCTCAGTGAGCCAATCCATACCGAATATAACGTCGTAATGGAATAGGGGGACGACGATCAGGTCGACTAGTATCACTCTGCCACCCAAGTCTATCGGGCAGCCCACACACATATGAGTAACTTCTGATGAAGTCCCTATAGCCGTAATAACCCTCACTCCTCTCGTAGGAGTAGTAACTAAACCTAGACGCTTAACTGCCGTGCATGAAATCATAGAAGTAGTGGACCCAGTGTTCACCAATAAGAAGACAGGAGTACCTTGGACATGTGCAGTGACCTCGAAGGCCATAAGCACTAAAGGTCCAGTCTCTAGCTCCTCTGCTATAAGCGCATGAACACGCGCCTGCTGCGGTCGGTTAGGCTGAGGTACCATGGGCCGTTGAGGCGGCCGGAAGTGAGGGGCAGGTGGTCTAAAGGATGGATGTGCATGTGCCATCCGAAGTGGTGGAGTCGATATAACCTGTGGGCGAGAGCGACCAATCATCTCCGTCGGAGAGAACCCGCTATCCCTCATTCGCGCAAAACAGCTCCCGACAGGATAACCTTGTTTCCTGCAGTATGTACAGGTTATAATAGGGCGCCTCATCGGAGCCACTGGCGCTGCAATCCTGGGAGGCGAGTCAGCACAAGGCCTGCCCTGAACATCTGGCCGTGGTCTTATAACCATAGCACCACGGGAGCGTGCCAGCCGATTAACATCCTGCTCTGCCCTAATCGACATATGAATCAACTCTGTATAAGATGGTATGTGGATACAGCACATCTTCGACCGGATGTCAGGCTCAAGACCTCAGTGAAGCGTCAAATCTGCATCGGCTCATCAGCAAGTATAGTCGGGACAACGTGGCCCAACTCTGTAAAGCGATGCTCGTACTAAGTGACTGTCATGCCTCCCTATCTGAGGTGCAGAAACTCATTCTCTCTCTGGTGTTAGTAGGCCTGAGGGTAATATTTTTCGTGTAAACAGAAATTAAATGCTGTCCAGGTCCACACATATCCCACTGCGACGGTCCGCAGTATACTGTCCCACCATAAGCTACCCTCCTTCTCCAACATGAAGGCGACCAACTCAACCTGTTCAGCCTTAGAACAATACAGCATCTTCAGTATCTTCGAGATGCGTTCTAACCAATACTCAGCATCCCCAGGTCTGTGAGAACCCATAAAAGTTGGAGGCCTCAAGTGCTGGAATCGCTCGAGTAGACCGCGAGTACCCACGTCTCCCGTAGGGTATGCAACAGGTGTGGGCAGAGGCACATCCTCAGCCTGAGCAGGAAGCTCTGTAGGCTCAACAAGACATGTAGATGGCGAAGGTGGAGTCATACTCCCACCCTGAGATAAGGCCTCAAAAATAGTGGCCATAAGTTACTGGTGGTGGTGCTGTTGCTGCATCTGCTGTTGATGCATCATTAACATCAACTGCTCAAACCTGTTAGTAGGTGGAGCAGCCTGCGGCTCATACGGTGTAGAAGAGGATGCCCAGTTCTGCTCGTGAACTGGGGGTGTATAAGGTGGCAATCCACCAGTAGGACTAGCAGAAGCTGATCTGAGCCAGAACCCATGCCCGTAGGACCACCTCTGCGAGGAGGAGTCTGGTCTATCGAGTTAGTGAGCAAGAGGGGTACCGTGCTCCTCGTAAACCTCCATGACATGTCCTATACAACATAGGGTACATCGCATGTGAGATAAAGCATGGCAACACAATTCACAATCACTTAAGCATTCCACAAACATCATAGCAAAAGAGTTGTGTGCTTTTCATTTATCAAAATTGTCATAATACATAGATACAGAGTTACATGAATCATGACAGAAGATGTAGGGGAGCTAATACAACCAAGCTTCAACTACGACAAAAACATACTACTAACTACTACATTCATCAACATGAAAACATAAACCGCCTAAAGCGGTAAGCAAACAACTACAAACAACAACTTAGATGACTAGGCATCCAAGTCCGGCGATGGAGGAGGAGCATCCTTGTCCTGTACACAGCACGGGATATTCTTTAATGTGCAAGACACCTTCTTAAAACTTCTCTTCATGTAGGCTTCGGTCATCTCAAGTTTGGCTTGGGTCTCACCAAGCTCAGCCCGAACCTGTCTGATCTCTTACTGCAGGGTGGCTTGGTTCTCCTCAATGCGAACCATACGAGCATCCCTCGCAGCCTGAGCAGCATCCGACTCAGGTGCTCCAGGAGGAGAGCTCTCCTCAGTATCCTGAGCCTCATCTTCCTCTTCCTGTATCTCATTACCACTTCCTTCTTCGCTTCCTGCCTCAAGGTCAATACTCTCCTCACCGGTGCTATCCGACTCATCTCCAGACTCATCGAGTCGGGCTTGCCGTTGTCGAGAGCCGATCTTCATATTGTTAAGCATAGCCTCACTTATGACCCAGACTGGTGCAAGGTCTTCCATGTTAAGCCTATAACCGACATCTCGAGCCATCTTGCATATCAGGAGGCTAAATGGGAGCGAGAGGTCATTCCTGACATATTGAACGACCTGAACTATCTGAAATAGGATGAACGTGGGCAGGCATAAGTTGTCCCCATGTCCAATCCTGTAAAAGAAGTTCACCATCAACGGCGTACACTCCGTGTGGTTGCCCGACCGTGGATACACATTATATGTAAAAATGTGGTGCAGCAAACGGAAGTCATCTGTCAACTTCGACAAGAAAAGACAGTTTCCTCACGTCCAAGAAACCCGTCGACTACAAAGGTATCGCATACGGTGATCCCTTTCTCGCGCACTCCTAGAGAAGTTATCATTAGGAAGCACTTCACCACGTGGGATGTTCATGATCCGGGCCCTCTCAACCACAGTAATTGTGCACCTTATGCCCCTCACAGAGACCGTGAACTGAAGAAGCTCTAATGATGGGTCTATGATATGGGTGTAGAAGGCACGAACCGTGTTCTCATATGCAGGAGACTCACCTTAGGACCTCATTCAATATCCACCAAGTGGTCCATCACCAGGTGTAGCCCAAACATTCTCTCATCTACATGAGCTTCAAACACAATCTTATGGTCAGCAAAGTGACCGTATTCGAAGCCTATCAGAAAGGTATTTCTGATCAGAAGTTGGGGATCTAGGTCTCGCTTCGACCTATACTCCCGAACTGTGCTAGGGCTAGCTTCATCCTCCACTTCTCTCCTCGAACGAGTTGGACGGCTAGGTCCAGCTTCATTTGCAGTGGTCTTCCTTTTCCCCATAAGAGAAAGGACGACGGAGATGGAGAAAATGGCCGAAACAATGGTGAAGAAAGCCATGAAAAGTGAAGGTAATAGAGAGAAAGGGCTAGTCTCTTTGCTTCACCACGAGCTTAGGTCTTAACAGTAGTTGTAGAGGCCCAAATGACCAGGGTTGAAGAAGAAAAATGTAAGGAGGAAGTGGGGTAGGGAGTGTGCACGAATTTGGGACGAAATGGGGAGTGTACGGGCTGAAATGAGAGAGAAATTGAGAGGATAGGGAGGTAGGGTTGCTGTGAATGAAGGAGAAGGATGGGTTGTGATTGAAATCAAGGGTTTTGATAATCGGGAGGGAGATTTGAGAGAAAAGGCAGCAATTGGAGAGCTTGGAAGGGTAGAAATGAGGGATGAGGGCAAACGGATTAAAAATAGGGGCCCCCGCATGATTTCACGGGCCCCACACATGTTCTGGGGTTGGGCTGACCCTGACCAGACTAGACCTGATGGGCCCGCAGTGACCGCGGTGACCGCGGTTCCGCAGCGGTCCGCTTGGCCGGGAATGTGCCACCGCGGTAGGGGGTGTTCACCACCCTTCCAAAGTGCCAAATGCACCCTGATTCTGTCCTGAGTCCCACTGGATTAACGCGGGGAGGCCCATAACTCTGTTCGTTCCAAATCTGGGTAATTTCAAGAAGTTTCTGATCTAAACTGACGTTCACTGCATTTTAACAGCCGAGGTTAGGTGGATTGTGATCTAGACCCGTCAATAGAGAGCCTAGAAGTGTTTTAGGATTGACTCATGCGACCAGGGTTGGGTACAGACTCGATTACGGCGTTCGTTTCAGCAAACTTTACCATTGGACGAAACTAGGATTCCTAAGACTATTACTACATTGTTCTCGCACCCATGTATGTCAAAAAGGTGTCAGCGTACGTCATGGGAACATAACTCA
Source organism: Magnolia changhungtana (assembly GCA_030180095.1). Classification (NCBI taxonomy): domain Eukaryota; kingdom Viridiplantae; phylum Streptophyta; class Magnoliopsida; order Magnoliales; family Magnoliaceae; genus Magnolia; species Magnolia changhungtana. The sequence continues at coordinate 17,070,689 of JASAUF010000617.1, forward strand.
GGTCCGGTTTAATCAAAATTATGCTCTGATATCAACTTGTAACACCCTAAAATTTGAGGGTTGAGCATAAACTCAACTCCCGAGTTCCAATGCATCACTTATGCAACATAATGAATGATGATTGAATGTTGTCTGTGTTAGTGCATTAAACATGAGTGAGATTATACCAAAACAGTAATTCATACTCCAGATCAATTGTAAAAAGGCAAGTGGAAGACTGAAACTGTATATATATGTATGTAAAAGAAACAAAACTAATTCAAACTCCAGAGTATGAACCCATCTGAGTCACCATATACATGTATTTGTTTTATGTTCAAAATGTCAAAAATACAACTAGAGAAGTAAGCCCTGTTAGTCCTGTCGATCCAGGCTGTCTAGTCAAAGCCACCAGAGTACTTCATAAATGAGAACTCGTCCTGGTCCTCGTCATAGTTCGGCTTAGCCTCCTGAGTCGTCACCTCATCTGTACCTAAGACAGAGTCTGGTTGGTGTATACAACACCATCCCATAACGTAGGTTTGAGTAGCTAACTCAGTAGAACAATAAAGCATAGGTTAACATGTTATCAATTCAGTCAAGCAGTAATGATAAACCAATACAATCAAACACTCCTAACTACTCTTATTAATGCAAGTATGAATGCAGTCATGATGGATGCCCTCACCATACACTCCCTCATGAGACACCATCTTACGTTCGCGGCATGCTTGCATTCCTCAGTGCTCCACATCTTCCAAGCACATGCAATGCGATGATGAGCATGATTACCAAGTTGTTATTAGTCCATTTCAAACAGTAGGATTGGGAAACTAAGGTACCTCCCTTGTATCATTCCCAAAGATGATCCATTCTAGGGTCGTCAAACCTAGATAATCTCATATGATAGTGTGGTTCTAGGGCGCTGCAAAGGCTGCCAGGGCTATTACACACAATTGTTACACCACTCCCCCATCACCTTTTTAACGATTCATCACTAATTAGATACAAGCCTAGTTTATACTCTATACACTGCGGCAAAACTCATTGCCTCATTACAAATTCAGAGTATGCTCGAGGTCACTACAAAGGGCTCGTCACCAATCAGTGTAGGCCGACAGCTCGAATATAGTGTCACATACCACCATAATTGGCTCACGAGTCTGGTTGCTCAATGGACACTACCGGGAAGTACGTGGCCCCAGCGTAGGCTGACGGCCCGACCACGGTGTCCCATACCACCATGCCCGACTCATGAGTCTTATCGGATCGAGGTACCATAGTTAACAGGATTCCACTGGTAAGTTTGGTACCCTAGGTTCAAGCAATAACGTCCAAACATGGTAAATATACATTAGACATATCGGATTACTTGACGAGCCTGACTAGCTCGAGTGCACAACACTATAAAAAAGAGGGTTTTTAGCGACGAAACACATTTTCATCGCTAAAAGTCACTTTTAGCGACGAAATATATTTTCGTCCCTAAAAGTGAACTTTTAGCGGCGAAAATTTTCGTAGCTAAAAATTATACATTATACTTTTAGCGACGAAACGTTTCGTCACTAAATGCTCCATACATTTTCCTCGACTTGTAATTACATATCTTTTAGCAGCGAAAATTTTTGCCGCTAAAAATCTTGTGTGATAGTTTTAGCGATGAAAATTTTCGTCGCTAAAAAATATAAAAATCTTCCTCTTTTTAGCAGCGAAAATTTTTGTGGCTAAAAGTCTTGTACTGTATAAGACTTTTAGCCACGAAAATTTTCGCTACTAAAAATAAACTAACATATCTTTTAGCAACGAAAAGTTTCATCGCCAAAAGTTTCTTTAAAAAAAAAATATTCCAGCTCAAAATCCGTACAAAATTCCTGATATATACCTCTTAACAATATATTCCATCATATTCATCCTGATATACACATTTCATCCTATGCACATTCATATCAAACTACATAAACTTTTAGCAGTGAAACTGTTCGTCGCTAAAAAATTAAAAAATCTTTCTGTTTTTAGCAAATAAAATTTTCGTTGTTAAAAGTCTTAAAGACTTTCAAAATAAAATTTTCGCCGCTAAAAATAAACTAACGTAATCGTCGCCAAAAGTTTCTTTTTTAAAAAATAATCTAGCTCAAAATCCGTACAAAATTCCTGATATACACCTGTTAACAATATATTTCATCATATTCATCCTGATATACACATTTCATCATATTCACATTCACATTCACATCCATCTAAACCCAAACTACATCCACTTTTAGCGGCGAAACTGTTCGTCGTTAAAAAATTAAAAATCTTTCTGTTTTTAGCAGCGAAAATTTTCGCTGCTAAAAGTCTTGTACTGTACATTTGGGTTTTTACTATCATTATCCCAAGTATGCTCATCATTAAGGAATAAATATTAGCAGAAAGAAATTGTATTAATTAGACACATACCTGCAATTTTTTGTAGATATACCAAAACAGTAATAATAGAAGCAAGAACAGAATCTGCACATATCAATTAAATGTTTGAACAACATACTTTATATAGGTAGTGTTAAGAAATATGCTCATACAGAACTAAAACAGTCCAATCAGATATCTGGATTGTTACAACAAAAAGCCTTCTAGTTTTACTTGTGCATATGACAAAACTATTGTAATGCCGACAAGGCTAAAGAAATTTGCTAGAGAATGTTGAGAATAAATGGGAGAGAATCATCAATAGTATACCGATCTGAAGATAACTTGTAAAATAAAGACTAATATATAAACAAATACACCATACAAGAGTTCCGCTAAGCCCACGCGCACCTTTCCACATGCATCTCTATATGTGGACACGCATGGCAACTTCACGATGTGGAAGTCCAGGCCATGCATCAGGTGGACGTGTGTGTAGATACATGGCTAAGAAGGGCAGATGAACTCATAAGGTGGCCACACATTTATAAACATAATGGATGGGTTTAAAAAATTGTCAATGGTTAAGATTCACCCATAGATGTGTTACCTGATTAGCTGACAAGGCCTATTTTTGGGCCAGTTCATCTACACAGTGAGCCCCACTATTTGCATGGTTCGGATGTCTGCTACATGTGCCAGGTTGGCATGTAAGCTGCATGTAGAGAGGTTCATGTGAGCTGACCAAAACCGTACAAAAGAGAATGAAGCTTTGAGATGTTATATCCTATTTGGACCTGTTAAGTATCCTTTCACTTGGATTTTGATCAAAAAATATTACAGGTGCATTAATATGCTTGTTCAGAAGTTTAGTATGCACCTAAACTGCAGCACGTAAACCACCAAATGCAAATGAGAATGCCCTTGCTAAGGTTAAAAGGGAATTTGCAATAGAAAAGATGCAGAGTATAACCTACATCAACAATCACTAATTAGAATGGAAGTATATCTTTAACAGACAAGTCTTATTATTTCTTAAATTATCAAACATATTGCTTGTTTTTGTTAGCAAGTGAAAACATGCAGAATCTATGAAGCATGATCTGCCTTGTTCAAATTCTTTTAAACAATGAGGATTTATTGGGTCTGGATGTGCCCGTTTATACAAGTCTCAAACATTGTTTGGTGATCTATGGAACATTTTTGGGTGATCCATACCATTGACATAATGGGCCCACCGTGGATTAGGAAAATGTTCCAAATTTGAAGTTGAAAAAGTGTTTCTCCAGAAATCACACAATTCGGGTGATCCTATCCATTGTTCGGAGAACTTTTGAGGATGCAAATGGATGGCTAAGAAAACTCCAACCAATGGTCAACATTCAATTGACAGAAGCCTTCCAATTGGTGGCAAAGTTGTTCCAATCAGTGCTTTTTGGGGTATAACCCATCTGGAGTAGAGCATGACAAATTAATGGTTGAGACCTTGTATTTCGGTGCATAGATATGTAGATGGAATGCTGCATAACTTGGATACATGTCTGGATACATGTATTCCAAGGGAAAAGAAAAGAAAGGTAATGATTTTTCCATGTTGAGGCATGGATTCCATTGTTAGGGGTCATGTTTAGGATAGCAAGTGGAAAACTCATATTTGTTTGACAATGATCACCTAGTTTCTTGCACTAGTAATTTCACGGTTTGCCTACAACATAATTAAGAATAGGAGTTCCAGTTTCAATCAATCTCACGGTTTGGGCCAGTGATTTAGGGCTATTTGGATGCATCACCTCAACAATGTGAAGTAATCCCCAAATCGCTAAAATCCACAAATCCCTAAAATACGTTATAGGTTATAACTTTGGGAATTGAGAATACGTTAAGGTTTAGGTTTAGGTTTAGGAAACTGGGTTCGGGTTCAGGATCGGGTTTAGGTTTAGGTTTCAAGTTCAGGTTTAGGTTTAGGTTAGGGAGTTAAGATTAGGATTTGGTGTAGGTTTAGGTTTAGGGATTTAAGAATAGGTTAAGGTTTAGGTTTTAGAAATCGGGTTCGGGTTTGGGATCGGGTTTAGGCTTGGGTTTTCATATTTAGGTTTAGGTTTAGGTTAGGGAGTTGAGATTGAGATTAGGTGTAGGTTTAGGTTTAGGGAATTGAGAATAGGTTAAGGTTTAGGTTTAAGTTTAGGAAATCGGGTTTGAGTTCTGGATCGGGTTTAGGCTTGGGTTTTCATGGTTAGGTTTAGGTTTAGGTTAGGGAGTTGAGATTGGGATTTGGTGTAGGCGTAGGTTTAGGTTTAGGGATTTGAGAATAGGTTAAGGTTTAGGTTTAGGTTTTAGTTTATAGGATTAGGTTATAGGTTTAGGTTTTGGTTTTAGGTTTAGGTTAAAGTTATAAGTTTAGGTTAAGGCTTAGGTTACGTGTTTTGGTTTAAGGTTGTAGGTTTTGGTTTAGGTTAAGGTTAAGGTTATAGGTTTTGGTTTTAGGTTTAGGTTAAGGTTATAAGTTTAGTTTATAGGTTATAGGTTATAGGTTTTGGTTTAGGTTAAGGTTATAGGTTTTGGTTTAGGTTATGGGTTTAGGTTTAGGTTTAGGTTTAGGTTTAGGTTTTAGTTTATAGGTTTAGGTTATAGGTTTAGGCTTTGGGAATTGAGAATAGGTTAAGGTTTAGGTTTAGGAAATCGGGTTCGGGTTCTGGATCGGGTTTAGGCTTGGGTTTTCAAGTTTAGGTTTAGGTTTAGGTTAGGGAGTTGAGATTGGGATAAGGTGTAGGTTTAGGTTTAGGGATTTGAGAATAGGTTAAGGTTTAGGCATAGGAAATCGGGTTCGGGATCAGGTTTAGAAGTTTAGGTTTAGGTTTAGGTTGGGGACTTGAGATTAGGATTGGGATTAGGTTTAGGTTTAGGTATTTGAGAATACATTTAGGTATTAGGTTTAAGTTTAGGTTTTAGCTTATAGGTTTAGGTTTTGGTTTTATGTTTAGGTTAAGGTTATAGGTTTAGGTTATAGGTTATAGGTTTGGGAATTGAGAATAGGTTAAGGTTTAGGTTTAGGAAACTAGGTTCGAGTTCGGGATCGGGTTTAGGTTTGGGTTTTCAAGTTCTGGTTTAGGTTTAGGTTAGGGAGTTGTGATTAGGATTTGGTGTAGGTTTCGGTTTAGGGATTTGAGAATAGGTTAAGGTTTAGGTTTTGGTTTAGGATATCAGGTTCGGGTTTATGCTTGGGTTTTCATGTTTAGGTTTAGCTTTAGGTTAAGAAGTTGAGATTGGGATTATGTGTAGGTTTAGGTTTAGGGATTTAAGAATAGGTTAAGGTTTAGGTTTAGGTTTTAGCTTATAGGTTTAGGTTTTGGTTTTAGGTTTTGGTTATAGGTTATAGGTTATAGGCTAAGGTTTAGGTTATAGGTTTTGGTTTAGGTTAAGGTTATAGGTTTTGGTTTATGTTATAGGTTATGATTTAGGTTTAGGTTTAGGTTTTAGTTTATAGGTTTAGGTTATAGGTTTAAGTTTTAGTTTAAGGTTTAGGTTAAGGTTATAAGTTTAGGTTATAAGTTATAGGTTTGGGGTTATAGGTTTAGGTTAAGAGTGTGGTACCTACAAATACAGATATAAACACGGCCTGTCCAAATGGCCAGGCCCTTCCAATGCTGTCCATAGGAAATGGACAGCTTTATCATGGTCATAACAGCGGTTCCCACCTTCCAGGGACCCCCGCTCATCCGGATAGCTCCGACGCACATCCGGGTCTGCTCCATTAATTTCGAGCAAATACATAAACACGGCCTGTTAAAATGGTCAGGCCCCTCCAATGCTGTCCATAGGAAATGGATAGCTTCATTATGGTCATATAACAGCGGTTCCCACCTACCAGGGACCCCCGCTCATCCGCATAGCTCCGACGAACATCCGAGTCTGCTCCATCAATTTTGAACAAATACATAAACACAGCCTGTCCAAATGGCCATAGACCATGATCAAGCAACCTGTAACACACTGTATTTTCCAGTACTCGGGATATTACCAAGTAACCTAACTTAGTACAAATATCGGCTTAACTTGGACATTCCCATTCATTACTATCCAAACCATGGATGACTCTAGTCAAAGACGGCTCCTACGTAAATATTATTACTGATGAAGGTAAATGAATAAAGAAATAAATAAGTAAATACTTATGTATACATACGTACAAAGATAAATGAGTAGTAACACTTTAACAATGCAAGTGATGTTATTATAAGACTTTATTAGCAGTAAGGGTATTATCAACATATGAAATAGGTGGCTCTGAATGCACAAATGATCCCAAGGACCTTTTAACCATTGATGTTCAGTTTTGAGACAATCTGACCGTTAGGTTGGTGGGAATCAGTAAATAGAACCCAAATTAAGTTGTGGGCCCCACCTAGACCTTAGATCAGCCTAATCATTAGCCCAAAACCCTTGGTAGAGCACCCTATAACAGAATGGAAGGAGTGAATTATAATACCGACATCTCAGCGGGCCCTTATATGGTGCATGTGCACTAAGGACGCTGGTACACGAGCCACACTGGACCAGCCGATTTGCAAACAAGAAATATCTCCCGCCACCACCTCTCTCTGTATTAACCGACCTACTTCAAGCTCCTAGGTAACCTACCACGGCCACTTTCCGAGCATTTTAAACCGTTCAAACCATTCATAGGACCCGCACCATCAGAACAGCGTAGCCGTTTGATCATTCGTTTTCAGACGAAGCAGATCGACTGCCACCGTCCATTTCATGCCAAAGATAGCCCGACCAAGGGGCGCGTGGAGAGGTGAGAGAGGGAAACTGACTTCCCATTTGGGAAGGGCCAAGCTCGGCCGTCCATTATGGGCAATCATGCCATTGAAAGAATGGCTATAAAAGAGGGCGCCGTAGGGGAAAATTTACGAAGGGAGTGAAAAGAGAGAGAAACGAGAGACCGTCTCGAAGGTTGGCATCCACCCACCTCAGGTTATCCATCTTCCCTCCCCATTTTAGATTGATTCTTAGGCTTCTATCAACCTTGCATTGACTGAAACCACGACCAAATAATGGTTGTGTGTTACGTCATTGGAGGCTCTATTTTGAGTAAGGACCCGGCCAAGCAATGGCCGTGTGTTAGGCCACGAGCGGGGTAGAAACGAAGCTCTGTATGAGCTATAAACAGACTGAGATCGGGGTCATACTCGAGGCCAGAAATCAGTTGGAACAGGCCATGTCCTCACGTTAAAAGAGCTGGTGGGCCCTGTATAAAGACCGTGGCCCACCTTGCTGCATATCCACACCGACCACCATCTTACTGTTGAAATTTCGACCAGGAGAGGCGAACTTTGATCATCCGATGATGTGGCCCACCTAAGAAATCAAACCTCAAAAACAGTCAAACAGTCCTCTTTCGACCGCTGTATAGACCACGTGGATGTGCATGGCCAAGAAGGGTCGACGTGGTTTTGCATGATCTTCCTCCCTCTACCTAATGAACGGTTCAGATCCACCGTTTACTCCGTGATGGTGGCCTACAACAAAGAAACGGAACCTCTGTTGCTAGCAGAGTCGTAACGTGAGGGTTGATGGGCTGACTGGCGGTCTGGGCCCTGCAAAATGCAGGTGGGCCTCGTCTAAAATGTGTGGGCCGACCCTGATTGTGAGCCTTGCATCGCCATGGGCCCCACCAAACGTCTGTGGGTTACTCTAATGCTGGCAGCATGGGCCAGTGAGTGTGGGCCGCCCATCAGAGGTTTTATGCTCAGAAAAAGGGCCCTAGGCTGGACGTCCTTCCGTGAGGTCCAGAACTGGGCCAGCTCTTTGTTTTCTTTTCTTTCTTTTCCTTTCTCTTTCCTTTGTCCTTATTTTTACCTGATAGTATATGTAGAAACGTGGTGGGCCCCACATGGGACCCACCTGTGAAGAAAATGGATGGTGGATGTATGCACAGGATGTGGAAACAGAGGACACTTTTATAAATTTCAATTGGACGCCCACCTGCCAATCAGTCCACGTAACTTCATGCAAAATTTAAATATCTCATCATACCTGATGAGTCTGGGAAATCTGAATGGTCCACCTAGAGCAAAACCTTAGGAAAACCCCTGGTCCCAATTTTTACTTTGAACCAAAACTTTGGTGGGCTAGGATTAATGCAAATAGTTTCTTCCCTTGAATTGCGTTTACCTTTTCTATGGCCCACCAGAATCTTAGACCAGGGTGAAAATTCACACCCTGAGGTTTTTTGGGGTTCCACACCCTATGGACCGTTCGGATTTGACGCCATGCTCATGAAGGACCCACCACATGCTCACGTGCATAATGTATGCATGCATGTGATGAAAAGACACGTGTATATATTACATAAAGCATATTCACTCTGTATAACTTACTCACATATCTTATGAAATATATACATGTGATATACATATATAATTTGTGGTACATATACACCTGCATGTATATAACGAATAAATATATATACCATGTAATCTACATGTATGTGATTACGTATATAATGTATACATGTCTTATGAAATTTAGCTATACATTATGAGATATACATATATATTTTGTGATACACATATACTATAAATATAATGTGTACATGTACTGGTATGCTACGTGACGAGCTCATCCATATGGCGGTGGGCCACATACATGAGCCCCGCCAGGATAAGTATTCTAACCATACAGTCTGGACAGTAGGTCCCACCATGATACGACTGTTTTCCTACGATGTAAATACTTTATTTACACCATGACCCGAATTTCTTTGGAGGATTAAATGTGGCAAAAAGCGGTTGCTGATCGGGCCCCAGTTCCCATTAAAATGGGTGACGTATGTTTAGCAGGCTTGATCGCCCTTGGTCACAGTCCAAACACCACCTGTCCTTAGGTACTAAGCCTTATGACCCATCGTCTAATTCATACAGGGAATTACGTGTACGGTGTAGATTCGCTACCTTCCCAAGAAAACACGCCTCTAAAAGCATTCTACGCTCTGTCTGGTGATGATTCTTCCCCTTGAGCTTTCCATCTTCTCATTAGCTTAAGTTATAGTTTTTATTTAAATTCATAATTGATATCTCTCCTTATAATCACATGTGTTAGCTGGTGGAAATTAAATTGCTGTCTTACATGCTTTATGATTATCCTGTATAATTGTTCATGCTTGTGGATTATTTGTGGATTGCTTACGGAACTTAAACTGGTACATTAGTGAGAAATTCCCACATATGAATGTACACCCATACTTGGGATGTAACTTGACTAGTTGTGATCGTAATGGACCTTCGACTTGGTGGTTATTGAGCAGTGGTCTAGATGGATCATTGATGTGGGCCTACCATCCAGGGTTGTTATGCCCAATAGTTTTTAAGGATGGTCTTTATCGTATGGTTTTGATATTCGCCCTATGTGGCATATTTTGATACTCGCCCTACGTGGTTTTATTTGATATCTTCCCTACATGGGTTCGATGTTTTATACTGTGCGACCATGTGATGGTAAGCCTCACATACTGTAATATGATTGGCCACTAGTCGATGGGTTTCCATTAAACATCCTAAGGTGGTAGCCTCATGAGCCAGGGATGGTGGAATGGGACACTATGCCTGAGCTGTCGGCCTACGCTGGGCTCTGAGCTCCCCGTAGTGACCTTTGAGCTTATTTAAAATGGCTGGTTGTAATTGGATTAATAACGGATTGGCTAATCATGCATACATCGCACAGACCAGCATCTATTGCTATCGTACGTGATGTACGTATTGTTTCGACTGGATGATATTTCCCAGGTTCGATGATTGCATGGGCGGCGGCCCTGTCCGCACGGATGAGTACTCCCGGGGCGTGAACGCATTGCATGGGTGGCGGCCCTGTCCGCACGGATGAGCATCCCCGGGGCGTGAACGCATTCCATACATCCATGCACATAATAAGATATGCATCATGTACTGTTTTGTATGCTTTATTTCATAACTATGCTTACCTAATGCGGTGGTGTGTAATCTTGAGGGGAGTTCACACTGAGTTGGCCACTCATCCATCAAATATATAACCGTACAGGTAGCACAGGTGACTTAAGTGACTTTCAGGTTCAGGCTGATGAGGAGCCGGGTACATGTGCCAGGGTTGCATGACTACATCTACCTCGAGGAGCTGCGCAGTCTTGTGGCTTATGTTTACATTCTTATATTATTTTTCTTGTACTAGATCATGTAGATTCTTGTATTTGTTATATGCGAGACGTTGGTTTGTATAAGTCATTATGGGCACTCTTTTGTATATTCTAAATGATAATGGAACTTTCCTTTATGCTTACTTGTCCATTCTACGCTCATCTGCTTACTCTGATAAAAGAAGAAAAAAATATATATATTTGACCATCCTTTAAGGTTAACACTCGGGTTTTTGGGAAACGGGTCGTGTACTCAGGTCCTGAAAATTCGGGGCGTTACAGTTGGTATCAGAGCATGGTTTGGACAAACATGGCCTTGGGAAATGATCTTATACAAGCCATAAATGTCTCACGTTAGGGTGTTTGAAATTAGAAATTGAACTTGGGATAAATTCACCTATATATGAAAGATTGATTGGAAATGTAGAAACCCAAACTTAGGTTCCCTTAGAAGTGACTTGGATGGCAATCCAAACTTATATGAGATTCCATCTGAGCAGAGGACACTTTAAGAATGTAGAAACATGAACCCAGGTTCCCCCGAAAATTTGTTAGGAAGGTTATTTAAATTAATGTGGAATTCCCTTATAAGTGGAACGACATGAGAATATAAAAATTCAAAGGTTAGGCTCCCTAAAAGATTGTTTGGACAACAACACAACTTAGCAATGATTCTAGTTTCCCTTGAAGATTTCAGTTTTAGTCATTTGAACCTAGAACTAAAACTTGGTTCCCTTGTGAACTACCAAGATTGTTGTTTGAACTTAGAAATAAAATGTGTACCAAACACCCATCATGATGTACTTAAGACTACATAAGGACATTCTTTATACTTGACTTTCAAAAGAACAATTTCTAGAAATCAAAGATCTGACTCTCATAAGACTCTACCAGTTAGAAATGATATTGTTACAATATTCAATACATGAAATAAACTTAGGCCTGTAGGAAATTCCTTACTCACCATAATGTACGTTAGATCGATCGTAAATGCTCTTTAAACTTAAGGAGCAATACTAGGAATTATAATTTAAATTCCTAATACATCCTTTTACTTAGAAATAATAGTTCCCAAAATTCCACAATGTAAAATTAATTGAAGGTGACATTATAGAATTTTAGAAAAAAAAAATAAAAATAAAAATAAAAAAATTTGACCCTAAGTTGAGCTTATGACGACTAGATTTAAGAGCCTTGATAAAGTAAGCAAATTTTAGACTCAACTTTCACGTAGAAACTATAATCCTAAAATTTTCATTAGTGCTTAGCTAATCAGAGTGCGCAGCGGAAGCGTGATGATCGCTCACATCTATTCACGTAAAATTTAGGCGCTTTCAATAGATGATTACAGGATCCTCCCCATGAGTCTAGAATAATCGAGATCATGGACTGATGCAATCATGCGTATGCGACGTGTACGCGGTTTGATCCGAACCCCATATCCTAACATATTCTAAGGATCTCAATGCCCTGATCAGGTAGAAGATCGAGATTTACTAGGATTAGGGATTGGTACAGGAAATCCTTTGTTTTACGTAGGCGAAGGATCGATGTATCGGATTCAAACACACTACAACCATTTGTCCGTGACAGCTCAAACACGGGAAACCAGAAAATTGTATTGTACTTTAAATTGTGGGGATTATCATTAAGGGTAGAAGAAAAGGAAGGAAAAGACAAGATATTGTTAATAGCGGTCGCCTAAACAAACGTGTAATCTTAGTAAAAGTGATAGGATACTGGATGAAGACAGACCTTTAAATAAATTCTTAGTATTGGTGAATGATAGGACGGTTTCAAATGATTAGTACAGATTGATACGCTTGATTGGATTCTTAAGGGATGGGGTACGTTTGAATATCGCTTATTAACAGTAAAGGACGTGATTGCACAAATAAGAAATAGAGTCCACTATTACTACTTGTAATATTAATATTTAGTGGTACACCTGCCAAATCTCGGGACGAGATTTCTGTTAAGGGGGGTAGATTGTAACACACCGTATTTTCCAGTACTCAGGATATTACCAAGTAACCTAACTTAGTACAAATATCGGCTTAACTTGGACATTCCCATTCATTACTATCCAAACCGTGGATGACTCTAGTCAAAGACGGCTCCTACGTAAATATTATTACTGATGAAGGTAAATGAATAAAGAAATAAATAAGTAAATACTTATGTATACATACGTACAAAGATAAATGAGTAGTAACACTTTAACAATGCAAGTGATGTTATTATAAGACTTTATTAGCAGTAAGGGTATTATCAACATATGAAATAGGTGGCTCTGAATGCACAAATGATCCCAAGGACCTTTTAACCATTGATGTTCAGTTTCGAGACAATCTGACCGTTAGGTTGGTGGGAATCAGTAAATAGAACCCAAATCGAGTTGTGGGCCCCACCTAGACCTTAGATCAGCCTGATCATTAGCCCAAAACCCTTAGTAGAGCACCCTATAACAGAATGGAAGGAGTGGATTATGATACCGACATCTCAGCGGGCCCTTATATGGTGCATGTGCACTAAGGACGCTGGTACACGAGCCACACTGGACCAGCCGATTTGCAAATAAGAAATATCTCCCGCCACCACCTCTCTCTGTATTAACCGACCTACTTCAAGCTCCTAGGTAACCTACCACGGCCACTTTCCGAGCATTTTAAACCGTTCAAACCATTCATAGGACCCGCACCATCAGAACAGCGTAGCCGTTTGATCATTCGTTTTCACGAAGGCAGATCGACCGTGCCACCGTCCATTTCATGCCAAAGATAGCCCGACCAAGGGGCGCGTGGAGAGGTGAGAGAGGGAAACCGACTTCCCATTTGGGAAGGGCCAAGCTCGGCCGTCCACGTTATGGGCAATCACAGCCATTGAAACCTCCTCTCGCTGGCTATAAAAGAGGGCGCTGTAGCCCTGGAAATTTACACGAAGGGAGTGAAAAAGAGAGAGAAATAGAGAGACCGTCTGCGAAGGTTGGCATCCACCCACCTCAGGTTATCCATCTTCCCTCCCCATTTTAGATTGATTCTTAGGCTTCTATCAGACCTTGCATTGACTGAAACCACGACCAAATAATGGTCGTGTGTTACGTCATTGGAGGCTCTGTTTTGAGTAAGGACCCGGCCAAGCAATGGCCGTGTGTTAGGTCACGAGCGGGGTAGAAACGAAGCTCTGTATGAGCTATAAACAGACTGAGATCGGGGTCATACTCGAGGCCAGAAATCAGTTGGAACAGGCCCTGTCCTCACGTTAAAAGAGCTGGTGGGCCCTGTATAAAGACCGTGGCCCACCTTGCTGCATATCCACACCGACCACCATCTTACTGTTGAAATTTCGACCAGGAGAGGCGAACTTTGATCATCCGATGATGTGGCCCACCTAAGAAATCAAACCTCAAAAACAGTCAAACAGTCCTCTTTCGACCGCTGTATAGACCACGTGGATGTGCATGGCCAAGAAGGGTCGACGTGGTTTTGCATGATCTTCCTCCCTCTACCTAATGAACGGTTCAGATCCACCGTTTACTCCGTGATGGTGGCCTACAACAAAGAAACGGAACCTCTGTTGCTAGCAGAGTCGTAACGTGAGGGTTGATGGGCTGACTGGCGGTCTGGGCCCTGCAAAATGCAGGTGGGCCTCGTCTAAAGTGTGTGGGCCGACCCTGATCGTGAGCCTTGCATCAGCCATGCGCCCCACCAAACGTCTGTGGGTTACTCTAATGCCTGGCCAGCATGGGCCAGTGAGTGTGGGCCGCCCATCAGAGGTTTTATGCTCAGAAAAAGGGCCCTGGGCTGGACGTCCTTCCGTGAGGTCCAGAACTGGGCCAGCTCTTTGTTTTCTTTTCTTTCTTTTCCTTTCTCTTTCCTTTGTCCTTATTTTTACCTGATAGTATACGTAGAAACGTGGTGGGCCCCACATGGGACCCACCTGTGAAGAAAATGGACGGTGGATGTATGCACAGGATGTGGAAACAGAGGACACTTTTATAAATTTCAATTGGACGCCCACCTGCCAATCAGTCCACGTAACTTCATGCAAAATTTAAATATCTCATCATACTTGATGAGTCTAGGAAATTTGAATGGTCCACCTAGAGCAGAACCTCAGGAAAACCCCTGGTCCCAATTTTTACTTTGAACCAAAACTTTGGTGGGCTAGGATTAATGCAAACAGTTTCTTCCCTTGAATTGCGTTTACCTTTTCTATGGCCCACCAGAATCTTAGACCAGGGTGAAAATTCACACCCTGAGGTTTTTTGGGGTTCCACACCCTATGGACCGTTCGGATTTGACGCCATGCTCATGAAGGACCCACCACATGCTCACGTGCATAATGTATGCATGCATGTGATGAAAAGACACGTGTATATATTACATAAAGCATATTCACTCTGTATAACTTACTCACATATCTTATGAAATATATACATGTGATATACATATATAATTTGTGGTACATATACACCTGCATGTATATAACGAATAAATATATATACCATGTAATCTACATGTATGTGATTACGTATATAATGTATACATGTCTTATGAAATTTAGCTATACATTATGAGATATACATATATATTTTGTGATACACATATACTATAAATATAATGTGTACATGTACTGGTATGCTACGTGACGAGCTCATCCATATGGCGGTGGGCCACATACATGAGCCCCCCCAGGATAAGTATTTTAACCATACAGTCTGAATAGGTCCCACCATGATACGACCGTTTTCCTACGATGTAAATACTTTATTTACACCATGACCCGAATTTCTTTGGAGGATTAAATGTGGCAAAAAGCGGTTGCTGATCGGGCCCCAGTTCCCATTAAAATGGGTGACATATGTTTAGCAGGCTTGATCGCCCTTGGTCATGAGTCCAAACACCACTGTCCTCAGGTACTAAGCCTTATGACCCATCGTCTAATTCATACAGGGAATTACGTGTACGGTGTAGATTCGCTACCTTCCCAAGAAAACTTGCCTCTAAAAGCATTCTACGCTCTGTCTGGTGATGATTCTTCCCTTGAGCTTTTCATCTTCTCATTAGCTTAAGTTATAGTTTTTATTTAAATTCATAATTGATATCTCTCCTTATAATCACATGTGTTAGCTGGTGGAAATTAAATTGCTGTCTTACATGCTTTATGATTATCCTGTATAATTGTTCATGCTTGTGGATTATTTGTGGATTGCTTACGGAACTTAAACTGGTACATTAGTGAGAAATTCCCACATATGAATGTACACCCATACTTGGGATGTAACTTAAATAGTTGTGATCGTAATGGACCTTCGACTTGGTGGTTATTGAGCAGTGGTCTAGATGGATCATTGATGTGGGCCTACCATCCAGGGTTGTTATGCCCAATGGTTTTTAAGGATGGTCTTTATCGTATGGTTTTGATATTCGCCCTATGTGGCATATTTTTATACTTGCCCTACGTGGTTTTATTTGATATCTTCCCTACATGAGTTCGATGTTTTATACTGTGCGACCATGCGATGGTAAGCCTCACATACTGTGATATGATTGGCCACTAGTCGATGGGTTTCCATTAAGCATCCTAAGGTGGTAGCCTCATGAGCCAGGGATGGTGGAATGGGACACTATGCCTGAGCTGTCGGCCTACTCTGGCCTCTGAGCTCCCCGTAGTGACCTTTGAGCTTATTTAAAATGGCTGGTTGTAATTGGATTAATAACGGATTGGCTAATCATGCATACATCTCACAGACCAGCATCTATTGCTATCATACGTGATGTACGTATTGTTCCGACTGGATAATATTTCCCAGGTTCGATGATTGCATGGGCGGCGGCCCTGTCCGCACGAATGAGTACTCCCGGGGCGTGAACGCATTGCATGGGTGGCGGCCCTGTCCGCACGGATGAGCATCCCCGGGGCGTGAACGCATTCCATACATCCATGCACATAATAAGATATGCATCATGTACTGTTTTGTATGCTTTATTTCATAACTATGCTTACCTAATGCGGTGGTGTGTAATCTTCAGGGGAGTTCACACTGAGTTGGCCACTCATCCATCAAATATATAACCGTACAGGAGCACAGGTGACTTA
Organism: Magnolia changhungtana; assembly: GCA_030180095.1. Taxonomy (NCBI): domain Eukaryota; kingdom Viridiplantae; phylum Streptophyta; class Magnoliopsida; order Magnoliales; family Magnoliaceae; genus Magnolia; species Magnolia changhungtana. The sequence goes on from JASAUF010000617.1 coordinate 17,087,328, forward strand.
AGTGACTTTCAGGTTCAGGCTGATGAGGAGCCGGGTACATGTGCCAGGGTTGCATGACTACATCTACCTCGAGGAGGCAAGGTCTTGTGGCTTATGTTTACATTCTTATATTATTTTTCTTGTACTAGATCATGTAGATTCTTGTGTTTGTTATATGCGAGATGTTGGTTTGTATAAGTCATTATGGGCACTCTTTTGTATATTCTAAATGATAATGGAACTTTCCTTTATGCTTACTTGTCCATTCTACGCTCATCTGCTTACTCTGATAAAAGAAGAAAAAAAAATATATATTTGACCATCCTTTAAGGTTAACACTCGGGTTTTTGGGAAACGGGTCGTATACTCGGGTCCTGAAAATTCGGGGTGTTACACAAGCCAAACCATTTAATCACTAAGGCTTCCTTACTCTGTGGATTGTTACATAAAACTTGTGCTGACGTTCCAAACGCAAACTTCTAATACGTTGTGAAAATCAGAGTGGTACAATTTCAAACTATGGAACATCCATGAGGTGGCAAATAGAATGAATAATGCAGATGGGCATGTGCACCATAGGAAAATCAGAGAAGGTATATATGTTTTTATCCAATTTGCAAAGTGTAAAGAGCATCTAAATTAATGATGTAATTTATCCAATTTTCAGAGTAAATAAAGTAAAATTCAAAGTTATATTGAAAACCATTGAAAACCCAAAATAAAGGAAAGAAGAACATGCCTGTGGTGTTCCAACAAGAGGGACCATTATCTCTGGAAGAACTTTAACACCCTGATTGGTCATAGCAATTGCAGCCTCAAAGACAAACACGTGCTTGCATTTCAGTCAGCTCAGGATATGAAATATCGAGCCTAACATCATGGGTATAAATTAGTTTACAAGTAAAGGGAATAGTCCAATGCAACATTCTTTGCACCTATACAATACAAGTGATATCCAGCTTAACATGAAGCACATGACACACAGGATAATCCCACATAAATAAATAGAGAGAAGCTCACATCCAACCAGCAGATAATTCCCATCCTATTATGTGTGTACAACATCCAACCCATCCAAAAAAGTTGGCCCCACCATGAGGATCACCTTGAGCAAAAAAAATTAGTTTGATCCCTCATCAAGTGGGCCACACATGCCAATATGGAACATGTGTGAGATCCCAGCTTTTAATTAGACAAGCCACATGCAAGAATCAAGCTTTTTAGCACTGAAGTTAGGCACAATATACAAAGAAATGAATGGCTAATACAGCTCTTTCTGAACATCCATTTGTTTCATACACAGTGGTACTAAAAAAAAGTGACCTACTAGATGGTAATTATGTCTTATGTAACACTTATGCTACATTGGTGCATGTGGTGGTATTTGGTTGAGCAATGCTCCACACACGTGGGCTTTCGAAACCTCACCCACAACTTATGCTTGGTCCAAGAATCAGGTCAGACACAATTTAGGTGAGCCAATCGTATATGAACAAAATTGACAATCAACATTTAACATACATGATGGAATCAGACTCTTTATTTCTCTTGACAAAAAAAAATTGGCTGTATATATTTCAGGTGGGTGCCACAAAATAACTGGGCCTCACCTATCGTATGACTCCTTTTTACGGCTCAAAATAAAAGACATACTAACCACAAGATGGCCTTTATGGTTCAAACGTGAAGTGTTGATGCATGGTGCCCACTTATGTTACCTTACCCAATCTATTCAACTACCATTGTTCCCAAACTGATGTGTTTAAAATCACTAGGCTGAAAATCACTCAACAATATCATGTTTCACTTCTTTCACAAAGTAGGTGAAGTTCATGATCTAGGGATATAAAGGCATGTTCACTTACAAAGGAAATGGCGTTGGATATGATTGATTAGAAAATCAGGATTTGTAAAGTCAGCCCCAAATAGTCAAGACAACTAACAAGGTTATAATGACAGTGGACATAAAGATCAGTTACCAAGTAAAGGGCCTTAGATATGATTTATTGCAAAACAAGATTTGTAAAGCTAGCCCAAAATAGTTGGGACATATGCTGAAATACATGAACCACGTCAATGAAAGCTTAGAAGATTCTAGAATGATGGAAGAATTATTACACCAAAGTGCTTTTTCTACTATTGAAATGCAATGCGAATACTTGCAGTGGAAAAAAAAAAGAGGGATATCAAAGAAAATGAATTTGGCAAAAATATCATGATGACTATTAAGAGAGATTACCCAACAAGCCAATGAAAGATGGATCCATCAAAGCTCCCACTCACAAAATATTCCTCATGGAACGGGTGCCAAGCCAAGGCTAGCAAAATAATAAGCCACACATGCAATACAGTGAGTATCCAAACTTCATCACAAATGGAAAGCATTAAGATAGATAATGTAACTACAGGAACATTGGGACCTACACTGATGTCAGAAAGTGTTCTACAAAAACAATGAAACATTTTGCAGCATTTGGTTCAAGCATTTGGTTATGTAGTGCCTCAAAAGCCACCTTCCGTGTCCGTTCAATCAACGGCTTGCTGGATAACTGGAATTGTTGGCCGGATGGACTTGAACTCGTGGCACCAGCAGAATCACCCGACAAGGCTATTCTCTTCTTTATCTCTTCTTGTTTCCATAATTCCCTCTCCTTGAGTCTGGATTCAGCGGCCATGTGACGTGAACCCTTGATATGCATCTGTGAAATTATCTACTTTGCGTTAGTGCAAGCATATCCATGGCCGTGGTATATCTTGACAGAGCACATTTTTTTCCAAAGATTCGCAACTTCCAAGAAGTTCAACGTAAATAACATATCTTCTCAGCCTTTTGGCTAAAATCAAGTGTAGTATCTATTCTACAACGAGCATTTCATGGTCTTTTGGATGGTGTTAAGCTCTATTCCAATCAGGTTGTAGGTGTGTGACTTCTAAAGTCCTCAATGCACCTGATGTTTGGGGCCTACCGGTACAATTTAGAAGCTTAATTCTGAGAGTGGAAGCAAAGTGAACCTGATCATCCATTATTGCAGTTGGCCCCATGCATGATTCTGAATGATCCATTATTGTATATTACACCATCACAGTGAGTGAAGCTGATGCCACATCCATGAGAAGACGAAGCACTGGAGGGTATTTTTTTATTGTTTTCAATTCCCTCATGATTGACTGAAAAAACAAGCTAAATGCTATCAGATGGCCAAATCGCACTCCTCATTTGTGGATTCTTAACCAGGCCTTTGTTAAGTTTTTCACCCATCATTTGATTTCTGTGCTTAGGATCTTCAACGTGCATTATAGGATGAACTAAGAACAGATGCCTTAGTTGTCCAGGTATAAAGAGAGTTGATTGTTTGCATAGGAAATGAGTTTTAGTGTTTCATTTGGCATATGGCCCAAGCATTTAGAGTTGACCCCCACTTTGTCAATGGGTTTCTTCATTACTTCCAATGGAAATAGCAGCAAAGAAGTCACCCTCTCTCAAATCAGAATATGGTCATGTTATCTACTACAACAGTTTGTGAATCAGCTCAAAATCTAGCTAGTTAACAAATGGTCCAATCATTTTTTTTTTAATACAGAGAAGCTGAAAAGTATCAAACAAAAGAAGTATCAAAGCCTGGATAAAAATAAGGTTGATCTCCAGTCTATGAAACATTCACCAATTTACCATTTACAAGCCGATTGCATATTCCTGACAATGAATAACCAGATGTAACATGGGAATCTGTTGTGCCTGAATGATGAGCATGTGCCTATATACAAATTTCTATAGTTCAATCGAGCTGAAATGTGTAATGTGAATGGGATCATGCACTTTAGGGATTTTTTCAGTGCCATCCTTTGCATTTGCAAAATAAAGGAATAAATTTGAGATAATCGAATTCTAGAGTGTACAATATGATTAAAGAAAATGCCATTACTTTAAAAAGACAATTAGCAACCCACTGAGACGCATGCCCAAAAGTCTGTTGATTTCATGGGCCCTGCCATGATGTATGTGTTTTATCCACGTCAGCCATCTATTTTTCCAGCTTAGTTTAAGGCATGAGTAAAAAAAAAAATTGAGGCAGATTCAAAACTCAATTAGACCACACCACAAGAAACAGTGGGGGTGTAAAGGAGTAATAAAATTATGATGAAGGACGCAGAGCCCATCACAAAACAGTTGACCTGCTAAGCATTGGGTTCTTAGGATTCCTTTCAACAGATCAACTATAACACAGAAACCGACATCTCATTCAAAACCATGAGGCTGCTTCAAAATGATTGACTCACAAAGCAGCAATTGACTCAAGTCATAGAAACACCACCCTAAAATAAAATAAAAATAAAAATAAAAGTTGAAAGTTAGGTTTATCACCATTCTATTAGCATGTAATGCTGATTTTTAAGCCTAAGCCCAAGCCCAGTTTATCACCATTCTATTGGAGATTTTGAGCCATTGACGTTAGGTTCCATTTATGTCAATGATCTGGTGAAAGGCCCATTGATGTTGAGCGTTGGCTGGTGATCACCACGTTTTGAAGACATTGAACCTCTCTCTCTCTCTCACCAAAGATTACACGCTGATTTTATTTTTTTCTTTACTGTCTTGATCGCTACTCTAAAAATAGGGGAAAAATGTATTATAATTGTTCTGGAATTGCTGGGCTGATTGGTTTATGTTTTATGGAAATTTTATTGGAATGGAGTCCAAATCCGGTTCTAAATTTGAAGGACAACAAAGCACGTCCATTGAACTTCGAGGCATTAAGAGTTATTTACCTTGGGCCCACTTGTTTTGGATTTTCCTTGCATCTAAATGGAGCTGAAGCACTTGACAGGCACAGGGCCCACAGAAGATGCAGATACCGAACCATGGGTTTGTAGTATATTAGATTTTAATTTGCTTTATTGATCGTATTTGAATTGGTCTCGGATTTCAATTCGGTGAGAGGTATGCATGGTATATCAGTGTGGTTTGCTGCTGAAGCAGATTAGCAAATTCCTTGGATTTTGTCATGATGATGTGTTGAGAATCATTGTTGTCTTGATTCTTGAAGGTGGTGGTTTGTTCTCCCTGGATCTGCTGATCTTGGGAAAGTTAGAGGAGGTGATCCTTTCCAATTTTTCGAAAGTTGTAAGTATCTTCACAGGTTTTCTTTTGTCATTGCTGCCTTATGCTTGTGGAACTTTGCAAGATATATTTATCATTCTTATGATATATTTATCATTCTTATGCTGAAATTCTCAGTTTTCTTTGAATTTCATTGTTTGTTCATGTTATATAATAGCATTTGTTGATAATTGTTATTTGCTTCTAAATTCTGCTTCGATCTATATAAAGGTACACATGCTATGCTGGTTTAGGTTGCATTTTAGTAGATATCCAAGTGTTCAAATGCATTGGATTTGGACATGGTGATGTGTCGAGAATCTTTGCTAAGTTGAAAATTGTGTTTCATCATCGTGCTTAATAGATCTGCAAGTCTTAGAAAAGTTGAAGAGAGGAAACTTAGACGAACTCATGACAAAAAAATTTGCCCTTTTTTGGGCATGTTCAGGTATGAATAAGATGGTCATTAATCATTTGGACGAACTCTTTGTTACAAATGATGCTGCAACTATTGTGAATGAACTTGAGGTACAACATCCTGCGCCAAGATTCTCGGTGTTAGAGCAAAGCTCAACAGAAGAAATTGGCGATGGAGCTAATCTAACGATATCTTTTTGTTTGGGAGCTTCTCCAAAATGCTTGAGAGGAGCTTATTAGGATGGGATTGCATCCAAGTGAAATCATTAGTGGCTACATAAAAGCAATCAATAAGGTCCTTTTCTTTCTTTGAATGACACATCAAAGCGTATTCTGAACCTTTTGCTCATTAGGCATTGTGTATATTGGTTTACGCTCTATTGATGCCCAGACGGTTGAAATTTTAGATGGGTTGGTTGAAAAGGACCCAGGAAACAATGGATGTGTGGAACAAGGATGAAGTTGTTTCCGAATGAAAGCTGTTGTGGCCAGCAAGCAGTTAGGACAAGAAGATATTTTGTGCCCTCTTATTGTGGATGTGTGTACATGGATGTTGGTGTTTATTTATTAATATTATTTTTGGTCTCCTGGATTTTGAGAAAAATTCAAAATTTGGACTTCTTTATGTTATAGGCATGCATCAGTGCCCCTAAGAACCCAGTGAACTTTAATGTAGATAATGTTCATGTCGTAAAGCTTCTTGGAGGAGGTCTGCATAATTGTTCAATTATTGGTGGCATGGTCAAACTGATGCTTTTGGAAGTACAAAACAAGTGGAAAATGCAAAGGTGTGCCTTTGGAAAACTAACTATTGGTTCTTATACCAATATAATATTCTTATACTATATTTGCTTCCTCACTTATTTTCTGGTTGTAAATATCATATAGTAGACATACATTTTGGAGCCCATCAAATTAAAATGAGGGTATTTGGTCTACATACCCGCATTCTGAAATTGATGAAAACTAGTTAGGTAATCTTTCAAAACTAAACAACAGTAATCTTGGAATTCGTGTTTTAATAATTTGAATCTGACAAAAAAGATAGTGAGATGTTTGGTCTTTGGCTCGATTGCTTTGACAAGACATGTCTGGTTTTTGCCCGGCACCAACTGAACTTCTATGGACAAAGAGAATTAAGAAAGATCCAATTAATAAAATCATAATTCTTGTAGTACAACCTTATTTCATATCAGTTACCATGTAAGATGTGCAATGTGAGGTTAATGTGTCCAACTTGACCTCACCTGCAAAGAACAACAAATAATTTTAAAAAAAGAAAAAAGAAAAAGAAAAGAACCATTTCACCTCCAATCCAAAAGGAAAATCGAAACATGTTTAGGCTGCATTTGGAAGATACTATTATTTATGAAATACGACCTGGAATTTTGCTAAAAGAACACTCTTGTAAGTAGGCTTAAATAGGTTTCTCCTTTTTCTTTGTGGAAGATACTATTATTTGCGAAATAGGCCCAAAAAATAGGTTTCTCCTTTTCCTTCTAAATCTCTTCTAACTCCTTTGGAATAATTAGATAATTGCTTTGGTGCAAGCAGGACATGGAATTACTCAGGCATGATTTTGGGGTATGTCGATCGTTTTTTTTTTTTTTGGATGTGGTCACTGAAAATCTTAGTTTTTTCGACCCATTTCACAACATTAGCTGGAGCAACTGCTCAGAGTGGATGTCATGCAAGAGTGGATCACCAGCTATTTTATATTACATTCTTGAGAAGAGAATCTTTTGATATTACATTCTTCCAACCACATGATTTAGGGACAGCTGGGATAGAAATTTCAGTAAAAAAAAATGTGAAAATGTGCTGGGGCTTGCAATGCTAGCTTGGCTCCTCCTTTTTGAAATGCAGATTTTGTAGATTTCTAAAATCATGCCCTGCTTTATCTAATTGGTAACCTTCAAACAGATAGTGAAAAGGAATATTTCACACCTAATTCAAGGGGAGAATATTACCAGAACCTACCATTTTCTGTAGTCAATTTCCAACAAATATACATTCTAGGATCTTTTTTTTGTCATGTTTTATATTACATTCTTGAGAAGAGAATCTTTTGATATTACATTCTTCAAATCCAATTGTGTGCCATGCAATTTTGATTAGATTAAAACATGGAATCCAGTTGATCAGCCAAGCATAAGGAAAAGAATCCTAAAATTGGTTTTTGGAAAAATTGAAATCAGAGATTCACCAGCTAAAAATAAGTAAAATTAACTGAATTTCTAGAGTTTAAAAAGGTATATAGAAAATTAAACAATATTTTTGTGAATTCAAATTCCTCATGTTTGAAGTAACTTTAGATTCAAGCATGGCTTAAACTGAAATTCCTTCAATGCAAAAGAAAAGAAGAAGAAGAAGAAGAAGAAGAAGAAGAAGAAGAAGAAGAAACTCCAAGCAATATTGTCGTAGAGAGTTTTCCAAGTCGTAGAGAGTTTCTTTTGTCGGGATTCTAGCATTTAATGCTAGATAGAGATATGTTTTGATAGGATTTTGTCATTTAATGCTGAGAGTGATGCTTACTTTAATGAGACTCTTGTTTATTTATTTATTTATTTATTTATAGAGAATACTTTTGATAGAAATCTAGCATTTACTTTTCTCTCATGTGTGTCTCTAATCTTCCTTATAGCACTTTCTGGACCGTTCGATTTGGGCATGCTAGACCAAGTGTAAACACTAGGTACGATAGTAGGATTTTGTTCATTATTTAGTGCATAGTGTCAACACATGGAGACATCTCATTAGTCATCATAGGTGTGCCAAAAAATAGGTGTAAACAATTATAACCTAAATAACCTATTGATGGACATTTAGTGGACGACTGCAATGGAAGCTAGCCAATGGCCTTAATTCAAATTACAATTCTCCGTGAATCAGAGGTTGGGATTGTTTAAAAAATCTGATTTTGAAAATCACACCTATTTACCATGGATCCTATAGATTGGATGGTTTAATTTAATAAATACATGTCATGTGTATGGTTTTCAATGCCTGCATATCAATCATCACCCTCAACCAGAGTATCAAATAATTTTCAGTGAAATAATAAGAAAGAATGCAATTGTGGTTACAACACAATCCCTTAGATGTTGGGATATGGGAAGAAAATTGACAAAAACTATTTTCTAAATAAGTTTTTCTTGTATATTTCTCTATATCAATAGCGTATAAATATTTTTTAAAAAAAAGCGTACGAGATACAATGGATATGAACAATGTTTAAAAATGGAATCCCATGATTTCATAGGCCTGATTGATAATCAATGAGGTGGATGGGTAATCAAAGAGTTGGAGGAGATGCCATTGCCTAATACTCCCCTTTAAGTTGGCATGTGAATGTTGAGGAGTGAGGACACCCAACTTGTGAATAAGGTGATGAAAGTGGGAAGCACCGATCGAGGCTTGGTGACGCACCAGATTGAATTTTGTCTCGAATGATGTGACAATCAATTTCAATCTATTTTGTGTTCATGGAATACGGGATTGGCAATGTTATGTAGAACAACTTTGTTATCACAAAAGAGTGAAACAGGCACTTGTAAATCGCGGAGAAGGTAAGAAAGCCAAGTGATCTCACAAATTGTAGTAGCCATGGTACTATATTCTACCTTAGTAGAGGAGTGAGAGACTATGGACTGCTCTTGGACTTCCATGAAATGGGAGATGCCCTTAACATGATGCAGTAACTTGCAATGGAGCGGCGAGTTTTTGGGCAACTATCCAAATCGAGTTGCAGAATGCTTTGAGTTAGAGAGAGCTAGAAGAAGAGAGTAATATACCCCGACTGGTTGTTTGTTTGATATAACTAAGAATCTGATGAGATGCATCAAGATGTGGTTGATGAGGCTCATTCATAAATTGACTCAGGATATATATGCACTAAATAGACAACATTCAGCCACGTGGTTATAAGATAGATGAAGCGGCCAATGAGGCTGCAGTAGTTTGACAGATCAGAAAAAAGACTTCCCTTGTTGTTGGTGTTTTTTAAATTTTGTTCCATGGGAAAGGCAGTGGGACAAGCTCCAAGAAAACCAATGTTGTCAAGAATGTCTAAAGCATATTTCTTTGAGAAAGAAATATGCTATGCTGGAACGGCCGCCTTAATGCCTAAAAAATATTTAAGAATACGAAGATCTTTTATTTTGAATCTATCATGAAGCCTTTAAGGGCATCTATGAAGCTATCATTTCCCGACAATGATGATATCATCGATGTATACAAGAACTGTAGTGAAAGATGAACTAGTGGATCGCATGAAAAGAGAATAATCTCTCTTTGACTAGGTGTAGGTAACATCTAGTATTGTTGTAGAAAATTGGCAAACCATTATTGTGAAGCTTGTTTTACTTCATACAATGACTTGTTGAGGCAGCACACCTTAGTTTCTCCCTTTTATACAAATCTAGATGGAATGGTATATACTCTTCATTAAATTCTCCATGTAAAAAGGCATTATTAACATCCAACTGATAAAGATGCTAATTTTGAATGACAACAATGGCTAATAGGCAATGTTTTCATTTGAAAGTGTCACATATGTGGTACCAAGTGAGGAAACAGATAAGAGATAAGTGACAGAGCAAATTATATGATCCGTTGCTCCAGTATTAATTATCCAAGGATTAGAGTTATTAGAAGTGGCTGAACAAATAGAGATACATGCAAGATTGGTCGTGAAAATTTTGTTTGGTGAGCTATAGGTTGAGGCTTATTCTATTTAAGGAGTCCAAGAACTTAACAAGATTATTCAGGAGTTGAACCATCTGTCAGAATAGGACCAACCAACGAAATAGTATCGCCATTATCATCCATTTGAGAATATTATAGATAATACACACAGGATTTGATGGATGGTATTTTGATTGTAAATGGACCAGATCCGTCTATAAAATAGGCTACTGGATTAATGGACCAGATCAGATAATGTCTGTAATGACGATCGATGAGAAAAATTATTTTCTAAATGAGTTTTTCTTATATATTTTCTCTACATCAATAGCATATAAATACAAAGAATGCTTACAAGATATAATGAATATGGAGAATGTTTAAAAATGGAATCCCATGATTGAGTAGGCCTGCTTGATAATCAAGAAGCTGATGCGTAATCAATGAGCTGGATGAGATGTCATTGCCTAACAAAAATAATAGAAATTGTTTTACTCTAAACTATTATTAAATATTAATTAAGACCTATCTTTCTCCCTCTCTATGTGCATATATATATGCCTAATTGAAATTAAGCTGTACTAAATGTGGGTCCAAGTTCGGATGTATGAAGAAGAACATTATGTTTATATATTTAATTATTAGACTGTCAGATTAGTGGACATTTAATCATCCAATTAAGAATGAATAATATCCAACCCTCCTGTTTCAAAAAGACAAGTGTCTTTGAATCAGCGGTTAGAATTGTTCAACCAACCTAATTTTGGGAGTGTGACTTAGCGGCTGTGACTACTACAATTTGAGTGGTTTGATTTCACTTGATGTATTCCATGTGCATAATTTCACTTGACAAGAAGAAGAAGAAGAAGAAGAAGAAGAAGAAGGAGAAGAAGAAGAAGGAACCAATATGAGGAAAAAGTGGAACATTTTCAATGTAGCACTTGGTTTTCCACCAAGGAAAGCTAATATTGGAACTCCAAAAAAGAAAATCTTGATATAACTTCTGACATGTCATTGCCATTTATGTTATGCACTCGTTGTGGGCCGATTGATGAACATGAAGCTAGGATCTTTTGAAATCTATGCCTACAACATATCTCTAGTTGATAATTATCCAATCAGATGTAGAATTAGCTATTAAAACAAGTAGAGCAGAAGTATCTTTCAATTTAACTTCTATGAGGGTACTTACAACTCTGTTTTAGTGGATAGCCCTGTTGATCTGCTGTTGGATACAAATTTATTCATGCATACATGAATGATGCATGGCTAGCTAGCTTACATGGGTAATAAGTAATAACATACATGTAGAGTGGTACAAAAGAGAGATGCTGTAGTGCTCGCACAAGTTATAGTGCTACTAGTGATCTAGACCAATTCTTATATTAAGTTAGTGGCACTGAATATTTTCCCTATCTCATTTCTTTCCTAGACCTGTAGTTGTAAAAAAATCTGCTTGTGCTGTGTAGTTTGTTAAATATGGGAATGAGGGAAGCATTGTACTACTCCAAGCCTGCTTAGATTAAGAGAAATTTCAGAGCGAAGACTTTCAGTCAAAGCTAGATCTTCTATCACCTATCTTTAGATACTTTTTGGGTAGGCCAAATTTCGCCACAGTTTTTTGTGAAGCACTGAGAAGTAAAGTGATGAGTGAAGGATTTCTAGAAGGTCTCTCCAAGCAATTGCATTTGTCTACACCTGAGAAAATTGTTGTTGGTCTTGCTCTATCAGATTTAGGAAATACGGATTTCAGAATCAGAGGTAAGTTGAGTTGCTTGGAGGAATGTATCACATGCTCCATGAATGACATGGTGTATTTGTATGACGTGAGTTTTGTTTTTAACATTATTTGAGTTGCTTGATTTGGAGATAAGTTTTGAAACATACGTTTCTAAGATACCTTTGTACAAAGATTCCTTTTGCATTTATTTTTTCTCCCATGGTGTTTTGCATTTAAATCTTGGTCATTTTTTCAGGAAAATTTTTCGCATGGCACATATTGAGGAATTATGTACAAAGCACTCGCTTCGTATGCAATGGTTTTTTTTTTTTTTTTATTTTTTTTTTATTTTGAGTTTGGGATTGTGTTCTTCACTTGTGTAAGAAGAAGAGGCTCTCATTTCAGCTCATAGAAAAGAAATTGAAGAGACGATGGAGATTGTGTGTAGAGTAAGTCTATCCTACATCGGCTCTCTACTACCCTTTTAATTCAAGATCACCGAAGGTTTCTCTCTTTTGCTCTCATATGTTTTTGCTTGGATATCCATATGCTTATACATGTGTCAAACAAGTCTATTTTAGACTTCATATGATAACTATGTTTTTTTGACATTTAAATGCAGAGAAAGAAACCTCTAGAGCTGTTAAAAGTAAAATTAGGAGCCAAGGACATGCCAGTGGAGCAATCTGAACTGTCGATATGGACTCCACTATAAATTATTGCTAATGGCGAGTTCTTCTTCTTTGCAGATGCTTTCAGACTACCGAACAAGCTGTAGTTGTTCATTAGCCAAGCAAAAGTGATACCTAAATCTTGCGTTGTGACTTTGTATTATTTGTGGAACCTAATGTTGTGTAATAGTTTGATTGACTTTGTTTTGAAAACTTTAAATAGTAAACAAGTGAGATTGATTGTTTGATTGAGTTGTTAACTATTTTGTTAGTATTATGGCTTTCATGATTAATTGTTTCATGAGTGGATTGAATGAATGGATTAGTAGTTTAAATAAATATTTAAAAAAATTAAACATTTTTATCCTCAATTTGTAATCGAGGCTTCGATGGATTTACTAGTTTGGCTTTAGCTGGATGTGAATGTGAATATAATGAAATATATTATATAACAGGTGTATATCAGGATGAATATGATGAAATATATTGTTAACAGGTGTATATCAGGAATTTTGTGTGGAATTTTGAGCTGTATATTTTTTTTTAAAAAAGAGACTTTTAGCAACGAAAATTTTCATTGCTAAAAGTGGAATTGGCGGCGAAAATTTTCGTTGCTAAAAGTCTCGAAAATTTTTTTGGCAGCGAAACTTTTCGCTGCTAAAATCTTGAAAATTTTTTTTTGCAGCAAAACTTTTCGCTGCTAAAGTTTTGGATATTTTTTGGCGGCAAAAATTTTTGCCGCTAAAAAGTTTTTAAGGTTTTTTGGCGGCGAAACTTTTCGCTGCTAAAAGTCTTGTAATTTTTTCGCAGCGAAAATTTTCGCAGCTAAAAGTCTTGGAAAATTTTTTCGCGGCGAACATTTTCGCTACTAAAAGTCTTGGATATTTTTCTGGATCTCTTGGAAAATATTTTTGACAGCGAAAATTTTCGCTGCTAAAAGTCTTGTAAAATTTTTTTTGCAGCGAAACTTTTCGCTGCTAAAAAGTCTTAGATATTTTTTTGGCGGCGAAAATTTTCGCTGCTAAAAGTCTTGGAAGTTTTTTTGGCGGCGAAAAGTTTCGCTGCTAAAAGTCTTGAAAATTTTTTTGGCAGCGAAAATTTTCGCTGCTAAATGGCTTGGAAAATTGTTTTAGCGACGAAAATTTTCATCGCTAAAAAGCTTGCATTTAGCGTCATTTTGAATTTTTCGCTGATAAAAGCCTTGTACATCGGTCTTTTAGCAACGAAAATTTTCGTCTCTAAAACATTTTACCTGCAAAAATTTGACTTTTAGCGACGAAAATTTTCATCGCTAAAAGTGGTGTTTCTTGTAGTGCAATCAACTGAATGACATGAAGTGAATAAGCACTTCGCGTGGCCTAACCATTGTTGCTAATTGAAGTACGACTCGGGTTTGTCAAACACATCCTACGTGGCGAAAAGAATCTTAACCACGAACTCAAGTTTGGTACCGATTGTCTAGACTATAAACATAGTCCCAAACGTAATTAATCCTTATTTAAAGCATGTAGAGTAAAGCATAATAAACAAAGTAATTCAGGCATGTTCACAAACATGTCATAAAGCATGTTACAAAGCACAAAGTAAATAAGAAATACAAACACATATATTTCATAAGTAAGCGGTTAAATTAAACAACCAACATGAAGGAAATCATATATGTCTCTAAGGTAGTTGAGAATCCCATCTCAACACCTACCTAAGGCACCATCATCCAAGCACTTACTCTCACAAGCATTTTCACAAACACTTAGAATACACTATTTCAACATACATAGTGTATATTAACAAAACATGTATTAGGGCGAGCCCTTTCGCCAAATAAATATTTTATCCTTATATAATATATTCATACAGCAAATAATCATGGCAAACACATTTCTAAAATTTATACGTATACGGTACTTTCTACAAATACCTAGAATATGTAAAATTCCATATTCTTCGTCTTTAATCGAAACGGAAAACAGACAGCACTTTGTACATGTGCAATTACATGCAGATCATGAATCTATCATTATCTGACATTGAAAGCGTTGAAAACCGTAACCTATACACCTAAAGTCCTCACCTTTTATCGTAGAATCGTCACGAATTCGATAGGTTTGCTAAGCTTTCGTATTCAGTAATTAGGTGACCTATGGAATGAAATAGGTTAGCTATTTCTGAACCTACAAATATCACAACCCCAAAATAGATTAAGGTTAGGGTTTCTTACCTAGAAACGTAGTCAGAATCGACGGGAAAGCGATAAGACTAGCTTGTAGAACGGCAGGGAAGGAGGGTAGGAAGGATCCTCCCACAACTCTCGAACTTTCTCTCTTTTCTCTCTTCTCACTTAGGGTTTTTCTCAAATTCGTATGGATGAAAGAGAGAGGGTTCTAAGGTCCTTTTATAGCCTAAAAACACTCTAAAATAGACTTAAAGTCAAGGTATACTTGGGTTATAACTAAAGTGACCATTTTCCATCTCAACGGAGGACTTCTGATGGCCCCTTTTCTGCGTGCGGTCGGACTTAAGCTCACCAACCTTGGATCTAGGTACCATTAAGTTTTCATTCCAATAGGGTTTCCAGATCACGCGTGGCGGACCAGTTTCAGTTTAATGGTCAGTGAAACTCGATCAGAGATTTCAAGTACACTGCCATGTATATGAAATTTTTCCTGATCCGAGGGTGTATTTGGGTCAGATTTTGACAGTCTAGTTGCTTAATACTTATATGTAAGTAACAAGTCTCAGATTATTATTTGAGATGTTTATTTATAAAGAAAACCAAGTGTTCTTACACTCCTCGTTCCGGAATCAAGCGAACAGCCGTGGGACCCTGTCTGGATTTGATTTCTGAGATGGTTGTCAAGCCCAGTGAGGCGGTCCTAAGTCTATAACTTCGTATTATTCGGACTCCCGATGTGCGATCCAGATCTGATACGGAATTTCAATGTGCTCCTGAGAGCAGTCGGGTAATGAGTTTGATCCTAGATTTTAGGGTAACCTAGCTTCAATGATTCTACAAGTTTTGGCTCTTGCAGATCGTATTTAAAGTGATTCAAATGGATTTCATGGCTAATCTAGTTTAGTACTTAGTTAACTTTGTCAAATTTCTAAAGGATTTGATCCTAAGTGATTTCTGCTTGAGGTGGTACTCGGGCCATTATACAGGATTTTTCGAGTCGTTATAAGTGGCTCTTTTGGTCAGCACGTAATCCCATGGGTTGGTGAGTGGTGCACAATTGATGTAAGTAAATCGCTATGTGTTACATCACTTTTCGGGTTTAGATGTCATAAATAATCACTCCATAAACACATCATGTCACATAAATCTCTCAATCGTGTTGTTGCGTCGCCTTGAGATGTTCACATAAATCCACGTTAACGTTGGACATGCCGACAAATCTCCACACTATTGGATGCGAGGCAAGCTAGGTTTTCTACGAACTATATTTCCTATTATGATGACCACTACATATGATGGACCGTACACACTATGTTAGGCCTGCATTCTTGTAGATTGGTTGCGCATACTGATATCACTAATAGTGGTGGAGTACGAGACGTATCAGAACCCTCACATTATTCTTATGAATCTCTTGAATTATTATTAATCTTAAAGGATAACCATTACTATGAGTAAGGCATTGACCCTCGCCAACCATACAGATATTGCAAGTAAATTATAGGTTGATGATATGGCCGATAATCATTCTATGGAAGATTCTTTCAAAAAGAAAAGAATAAGGATAACACCACAAATTATTTTATTTATTTTTCCACTATAAACTTTGATAATGTAATAAGCTCCCATTGAGAGGGCATTAAATAATTATTTGTACTCTTTTTTACTCTAATAGAATAATAAATACAATCGATTTTATTATCGTGAATAGTTACCTTCATAAATGTAACTGGATGTAATTTATCTTTAAAAAAATAATAAAGTGCAATTTTGAAGCATCCAATTTTTACATTATTAACACCCAGAATTCTCGGGCACGAGTATGTACTCAGGCCGTGAAAATTCGGGATGTTATATAACCATTCAGGGAGATTTCTTAGAAACACATGCACAAGATGTGCATGCAGTCATAATGGATGCATGTAATGCGTGCTTAATGTCAATACATCAGCATGTGTAGGTTAATAGATACATCTCTCTCTAAGAGGAAACAACAAATTTTAGAATATCGATTATTTGCATGTTTGCATGTTCAAGTCATAAATCGTATTGCAAGAATCATACTAGCATAAGTAATATAACATGCCAATCATATCAATCCAAACAATCACAACACTACCAAAAATTTGGGCAAAGGCTACGAATTTAATACGTAGCCATAGACCCATGGTTACGGTTTTCATCTATAGCACGACTATCGTCGTAGGTGCTAGCCAATCGTTCTAAAATCTATGGCTACAGATTTAATCCGTAGCTATAGATTACAATAGCTACAGATATAATCCGTAAGAACTATTTCTGTAGCCAAAAGTACCTACACCTACGGATAGTATTGGTAGCTAAAAGTAGTGTTGGATCAGTAGCAATATGCCGAATTGTAATATCCCAGATTTTTGCTAACATGGAATTAGACATCCTTAGGCAATGGGTCGATCTTAACACCTTATTAACTTGTCAGAACTTAATCTTAAAGTCTAAAATCGCTTTTGAACCCATTTCCTTCACAAATCTCACCTTTCACCACCTTGTTCTTTAATTTTTTTTTCAAAGTACTTTCACATTAGACACTATCTTAAAAGTTTAGGTGATGAGGAAAAATACTTAAACTAAACATTACTATAAATAGTAAATACATAAATAAGATGGGCTTTTGACCATTAACCTTATGGAATCATCGACGAATAGGTTATTTAGAAACATCAGCCTCTCCTGCCCTATGATCTTCTTCTGTTGTAATTAGGGTGTGCTTTAGTAAGTATTAATAACTTGGATCACTTTATATACAACCTACAAAGGCCTAAGTACCACCTCAGACAGAAATCATACAGGACTAAATCCTTTCGAAATTAGGCGAGAATTAGCTAGTGTTAAACTAGAATACCTGTGAAATTAGCACCAATCGCTCTAAATATGATCCGTAAGACCTAAAACTTGTAGAATCAATGGCGCTAGGTTACCCTAAAATCTAGGATTAATCTCATTATCCAGTTGCTCTCGGGAGCATCACGAAACTCCATATCCGATCTGGACCGCACGTCGAAAGTCCGATTAACGCGAAGTTAAACGGTTAGGACCGCCTTACTGGGCTTGACAACCATCTCAGAAATCAAATCCAGATAGTGTCTCAGTGCTATTCGCTTGAGCCCGGAGTGAAGATTGTGAGAAACATGAAATTAATTATAAATAAATTCAATTTTAAGTAATCTGAAACTTGTCGCTTGCGGGCCTAATATAAGCAATCAGACCATCAGAATCTGACCCAAATACACCCTCGGATCAGGAGAAATTTCATACACATGTCCATGTACTTGAAATCCCCGATCGAGTTCCGGTGACCGTTGATCTAAAACTGGTCCACCATAGGCGATCTATAAATCCGATCGGTCTGAAAATGTAACTCGACCTGGATCCAATGTCTGTGATCTTAAATCCGACCTTTGCCTCAAGGGGCGCTTCCAAAAGTACTCTGTTGAGACAGAACTGTCCGTATTTGGACATAACCTAAGTATACCTTGGCCCTGGGTCTAATTTGATGAGTTTTGGGCTTATATAAGGACCTTAAGCCCTCACTCTCTCATCCCATATGAATTTGAGAAAAACATAGGAGAGAGAAGAGAGAAAAGAGAGAAAGTGTGAGAGAAGTGAGAGATTCTTCCTAATGCCCTACCCTACTATCCTACGTGATTAATCATGACGATTTAATCACTTTTCCGGTGATTCCGAC
The DNA here is from genome assembly GCA_030180095.1 of Magnolia changhungtana. Taxonomy (NCBI): domain Eukaryota; kingdom Viridiplantae; phylum Streptophyta; class Magnoliopsida; order Magnoliales; family Magnoliaceae; genus Magnolia; species Magnolia changhungtana. Next base: position 17,105,796 of record JASAUF010000617.1, read on the forward strand.
TTCGTTCGTAGGTAAGAAAACCTAACCCTAAGCTGTTTTAGAGTTTTCAAGAGTGTAAGTGATGGAATAGCTGGCCTGTTTCATGATTTAGGTTGTCGTTATACCGTAGACAAAGGCGTTGGGTTTAAACTGGTTTCGGTACAAGTTTACGGACAAAAGGTGCAGACTTTAGACGTATAGGTTATGGTTTTTAACGCTTTCAATGTTAGATAATGATAGATTCATGATCTGGATGCTATTGCACATGTACAAAGTGTTGTCCGTTTCATTTTTCGGTTCTACGTTAACTATGTTGAATATTATATTCCTCGTATTTGTTGAAAATACCGTATACGTATGAAATATGGATTTGTGCTTGCCATAATTAATTATTGTCTAGGTATGCCAGATACATGTGTATCAACTTCTTGGTGAACGGATTAGCCTAACACCTGTTATATTAACATACGTCGTGTACGTACTAGTTGTAGCCTAAGTGTTTACAGAAATGTTTGGATGAATATGGAACTATGATTTATGCTTGCCATGACTATTGGTCGTGAATGCATGATCGTGGTTCATGTGGTAATCCTTTGTGAAAGGATTCGCTATGACTGGTGTTTTAACTAGTATATTATAGGTATGTTGGAATGTGTAGTCTAAGTGTTTGTGAAAATGCTTGTATAGATATGTACTTAATCTAGTAGTGCCTTGAGTGGGTGTTGAGATAGGATTCTCAACTACCTTAGTGATGTGTATGATTTCCTTCATGTAAGTTGTTTAGTTTAATCACTTACTAGTTTATGAAACGTATGTGTTTGGATTTCCTATTTTCATTGTATTTTATAACATGCTTGTTAATATATTTGAATTACTTGTTTAGTTAATTCTACTCTAACTACTTCACATGTTTAAGTTGTATTCCATAAAATCCGTAGTGGGTGATGGGGGAGTGGTGTAACGATTCCGTGCAACAGCCCTGACAGCCCTAAGCGGACAATATTGGATATTTGATTGTATGATTTGAACTCTTAATCCACTACTGCTTTAACTGTTCCATAATCGAATGTGATTGGGGCTAATTGTATAGTCCAGGCAATCGGTAACGGGATTGAATTTGTGGCTGAAATTCTTTCGCCACGTGAGATGTGTTCGACGAACCCGAGTCATACTTCGGTTGGCGATAGTGGTTGGCCACGCGAATGCTTATGCATTTCGTGTCGTTCAACTTGTCGTGCGCTCAAGCTAGCCGAGCTTGTCAAGTAACCCGATTTGTCTAGTGTATGTTCACCATGTTTGGATGCTACTACTTGAACCTAAGGTACCAAACTTATCAGTGCAACCCCGTTAACCTTGGTACCTCGATCCGCTAAGACTCATGAGCCGGGTATGGTGGTATGGGACACCGTGGTCGAGCTATCGGCCTACGCTGGGGCGATGTGCCTCCCCGTAGTGACCAGTGAGTAACCCAGACTCGTGACCTGAATATGGTGGTATGGGACATTGTATTCGAGCTTTCGGCCTACACTGCTTTGATGGGTGATGGAGGAGTGGTGCAACGATTCCGTGTAATAGCCCTGGCAACCCTGATCGTACCTGGTGTAGTGACCTCGAGCATACTCTGAATCTGCCGTGAGGCAACGAGCCTTCCCGTAGTAAACAGAGTATAAACTAGGCCTATATTGATAAGGTGATGGGGGAGTGGTGTAATGATTCTGTGTAACAGCCCTTGCAGCGACCTAGAACTGCACTATCATATGAGATTATCTAGGATTGACGACCCTAGAATGGATCTTTTTTGGGAATGATACAAGGGAGGTACCTTAGTTTCCCAATCCCGCTGTTTGAAAGGTACTAATAACAACTCGGTAATCGTGCTCATCATCGCACTGCATGTGGCTAGAAGATGTGGAGTACTGAGGGATGAACGCATGCCGCGGACGTAAGATGGTGTCGCATGAGGGAGTATGTTGGTGAGGGCATGCATCATGACAGCATTTCATACGTGCATTAACAAGAGTACTTAGGATTGTTGATTGTACTGCTTTATCATTACTGCTTGATTATTTTGATAACATGTTAACACATGCTTTACTGTTCCACTGAGTTGATCACTCACTCCCACGTTACGGGACAGTGTTGTACACACCAACTAGACCCTGTTGTAGCTGCAGGTGATAGCGATGCTTATGAGGCGGAGCCGGACTTTTGCAACGACAAGGATGCCTTCTTGTATATGCTGTATTCTGGCGGCTTTATGCGAGCCATGTCTTGGTCGACAGGGTTACAGGTTTGCTGATTAGATGCCATTACATTTTTTGTACATTTTGGACTTGCACATGTAATTATTTAACCTGGCAATGTTATCACACTCTGGAGACTCACCACAGTCTATATATTTTATATATCTATCACAGTCTTCCGCTTGAAATTTAACTGTCTCTGGAGTATGATATGCTATTTTGGTATAATCCCATTCATGTTTCAATGCTCTCATCATAATCATCATTATCTGTGTTGTATAAGTGATGCGTTGGAACTCGGGAGCTGAGTTTTGCTCGACCACCGATTTTTAGGGCGTTACACGAATTAAATACCTGCTACGGTTGTTAGATTACTAGCTACGGTTAATATCTGTAGTTATTGCCTACATTTAAAAAAAATTATAATCATTCATTCATTCAATTACCACCTGCATAATCATTCATTTATTCAATTACAATCATTCGTTCATTCAATTACAATCATTCAGTCAATTACAATCATTCATTCATTCAATTACAATCATTCATTCATTCAATAATGAATCAATTACAATCCTTCATTCAATCAAAAGAAATTTTTAGGGCAACCCCATCCATGGTGGGGCCCATCAGATACACAGTCTTGATCATCTAAAAATAAGCCCTGCATGCATTAAATCCTATAATCCTTGTGTACTATAACGGGTCTCGGTTTCGAAGAGCTTGAAGGTGTATATCACAAACTTAACAAATGGAGGACCAACATGTTGGGACTGTTTGTAGGAACCTGTTGCTGTACCATGCACAACAAGAACAGGAAAGAGAATCTATTTTTCTGTTGGCTTCAGCCAGTCACAGATAGAGAAAGAACCAATTTTCTTCTTCTTTCTCAAAAGAAGCTACTGGAAATTGTTATTTTATTTCATTGCTATAACCGGATACAGGGAAGCAATATTATAGGCATATGGAGTCTTTGTGAAATTACAAAATTGTCCAATCTGGTATTCTTTAGGTGCATGTAACAGAACATGGAAATTCAAAAGTTTAAAATGGTGGAGCTGGGAAATAATGCTTGAAACATTCATGTTATTCAAAACTTGAAACGGTGCTGGGAGATAATGCTAGAAAAGTTCAAACGTCTGTTTAGGTTTGACGTTTCTAACACTCCCCTTCAAACCAAAACAGGCTTCATTCCAAGCATCAATCTTAGTCATCTGAATGCATCTGTTGATAGTTCCTTGGTGAAAATATCTGTCACCTATACAGTAGCATGACAATACTCCAATATTACCAGTTTTTGCTTTACTTGATCTCTTAAGAAGTGATACCTAGTATTAATGTGCTTGCTCCTTCCATGCTGCACCGGATTTTTGGCAAGTTTGATTGCCGACTTGTTATCCACATATATAACGGTGGATTCCTCCTGTGGATGTTTCAGCTCTTTTAGCATGTTCTTCAACCATATTGCTTCACAGATTGTAGACGATGCTGCTACGTACTCTGCTTCACATGTGAGCAAAACAACAAACATTGCTTCTTTGAGTTCCATGTGAAAGCAGTCGATTCAAGATAGAAAACATATCCCGTGGTGCTTTTTCTTTCATCTTAGTCACCTCCCCAATCACTGTCTGAGTATCCATACAATATTGCCTCATCTTCATATGGATAGAAAAGACCAAATTCCATTATTCCTTTGACGTACCTGAGGATTCTTTTTGCGGCTAGCCAGTGTGATTCTTTTGGCGCTTCCATGTACCTGCTTAGAAGTCCAACACTGTAGACGATATCTAGCCTTGTGATTGAGAGATACCTTAGGCTTCCAATCAGACTCTTGAACAGAGTCAAGTCCACACTTCTTACTTCTCCTTCTTTTGTCAGCTTTAGGCCCATTACTATAGGCATGTCCACGGCATTGCACTCTACCATCTTGAACTTTTTAAGCAACTCCTTGGCATAATTTTTCTGTACTATATAAATGCCGTCGACTTGTTATTTTATTTTGATGCCCAAGAAGAAGGACATCAATCCACCATCAGTCATCTCGAATCTATTGAACATAGCATGCTTGAATTCTTCAAACATGGCCTAACTGTTTCCTGTGAACAATAGATCATCAACATATAGGCATGCTATGAGATGTCACCATGAGCATTTTTCTTGATGTAGACTGCATGCTCATATGGACATTGGGCAAAGCCGTTCTCTTAAAGATGTTATCGTTGCATGCATTTCAGGCACGAGGAGCCTGCTTTAACCCATAAAGGGCTTTCTTCAATCGATACACTTTGTGTTCCTCCTCTTGAACAACAAAACCTTCAAGCTGGTCAATATAGACCTCTTCTTCCAGAATTCCATTAAGGAATGTAGATTTCACATCTAGTTGGTAGATCATCCAACTATGATGAGTTGGAAGGGAGATAATCATCCTTACAGTGTCAAGGTGAGCAATAGGAGCGAAGACTTCTTCATAATCCACCCCGTATTTCTGTTTGTAACCCTTTGCTACGAGCCTTGCCTTGTAGCGATCAATTTCACCATTAGCATTTCGCTTGATCTCGTACACCCATTTAACGCCAATAGTTCTTTGGCCTTGAGGATGTAAAGTTAGATCCCATGTACTGTTCTTCTCAATGGCCTGGATCTCCTCTTCCATAGCCATCCTCCAACATTCTTCTTCTACAGCCTCCTCAAATGAAAGAGGTTCATGGTCCACATACAATCAGAACAAATTTACTTCCTCAGTTTCGGCATAGATATAGTTTAGACTCCACATTTTGATAGGAGCCAAGGGTGAAGGAGAACTGGATGAAGACATGCTGGCTGAATTTTGATTTGATGGAATACTTCCAAATGAGATGGAACATATCGCTGGACTTTTGCGTACAGATGGTTCGACAGAAGAGTGTGTTACATGTGTTTATTCCTAGTTCTCATGCTTATCTTCTTCATGTTCTTCAACCTCCACTTGATTTTCTTTGGCCGAATCTTCCTCGTTCCATTTTCAGGCTTCTTCCTCATAGAGTACTACATCTTTACTCACCACCAGTTTATTGGTTAGTGGGTTGTAGAGTTTGTATCCTTTGACTTTTCACTGTAGTTGATGAAGATGCATTTCTTGCCACGATCATCAAGCTTCCTTCTTCTTAATTCTAGAACTTGAGCGTAAGCGACACACCCAAAGATCCTTAGGTGCACCACGCTTAGTTTATAGCCACTCCATGCCTCCTGTGGTGTCATGTTTCTTACGCTCTTGGTTGGACACCGATTGAGTAAGTAGGCAGTACATGCAACTGCCTCTGTTCAGAAGCTCTTTAGCAAGCCTTTCTCTTTGAGCATGGTTCTTATCATGTCGAGGATGGTGCGGTTCTTTCATTCCGCAATGCTATTCTACTGTGGCGTGTAGGCTGCAGTATATTGCTGTTTGATGCCTTGTTCCCTGCAATAATCTTGAAATGCATTTGAGGTGTATTCTCCACCTCTATCAGATTTGAGTACTTTAATTTTGTGACCACTTTCAACTTCAACACGAGCTTTGAAAATTTTAAAAATACTGAAAGCGAAAGATTTTTCTTTGATGCAATACACCTAAAGTCTTCTGTTGAAATCATCAATAAAGGTAATAAAGTATTTATTACCTCAAAGAGAGGGTGTTTCAAGTGGTCCGCAAATATCAGTGTGAACCAACTGAAGTGGTTCCTTTGCTCTTCTGGACACTCCATTTGGGAAGGAGTTCTTTGTTGCTTGCCGAGTGTGCACGCCTCACACACGTGTTCTGGAGCTTCAATAGCCGGCAAGCCATGCACCATACTTGATGAGGATAAGAGTTTAAGGCCACTAAAATGGAGATGCCCAAAGTGAAGATGTCATCTCCATGAATTATTCTTCACGAGTCCATAAAGGCACTTCTCAGCCTTTGTGTTAATATGGAGCGGAAACATGCGATTCTTTGCCATTTGGACTTGAGCCACAAGTCTCCCATGTGCATCTCTTATAGAGAGAGAATGGTTTTCCATGTGTATGGCATACCCCTTCCCAAGGAGTTGGCCAATACTGAGGATGTTACTTTTCATGTTTGGTACGTAATACACATTGGAGATAAAATTCGGCACACCATTCTTCTGATAGATTTTAACTTTTCCTTTACCTTTCACAGGAACTTTTGATGAGTCTCCTAGACTCACATTGCCACGAGCATTTTCTGCCAGTTCCACAAACAGCTCCTTCACATGTGGTTACTCGCACCAGAGTTGAGATACCACATGTCATGTTGATCACATGCTTCTTCTTGTGCTAGAAGAAGTGTGGAGTCTTCTTTTTCATGATTTGATGCTTCTGCATAATTAGAATGCTCATCTTGATATACTGGTTTGCTCCAGCAGTCTGAAGTATAATGGCCGAACTTGTTGCAATTGTAACATTGAATATTTTTTTGTATTTCCACGTCTACTCATGGATCGACCTCTACCATTTCCTCTTCCACGGAAATTGGTAATCTTTTATTAATTTTGTAATTGGCTTGGATAATATCCACGCCCTCTGCCTCTTGCATGATTGCTAGTGCCACGGCCCCCTCGTTGTGTAAGACCATTCTTTAGAGTCAACTTAGACTCTAAGGCACGTTCAAGCACTGAACTCGTGTTCTTTTGCATTTATTGCTCATGTACTTACAGCGAGCCCATCAATTCTTCAATGGACAGATTTTTCAAGTCCTTTGATTCTTCTGTGGCGACAACCACATGCTCAAATTTGGTTGTGCGGGATCGAAGTACTTTTTCAACAACCCGTATATCTTCGATCTTTTCATCATTTCTTTTCAAGTTATTAACAATAACAAGTAACCTTGAAAAAAATCAGAAATGGTCTCACCTTCCTTCATATGTGAGGTCTCGAATTCGGCTATAAAAGTTTGGAGATGAACCTTCTTCACACGATCAACTCCTTTGAAGATTGTGCTAAGAATCTCCCATGCTTGCTTGCATGTTGTCGCTTCAGTAATCCATTCAAAGGTGGACTCATTTAACCCTTGATAGACAAGAAATAGAGCCTTCTTGTCCTTCTTTCTTTGATCTTTGAGGACCGCCCTTTGATCAATGGTGTAGAGAGCTTCTTCTTCTGCTGTGGGTTCTACATACCCATCGGTAACAATTTCCCATAGATCTTGCGACACGAATAGTGCTTTCATCTGGATGCACCAATTCTCATAGTTGTCCTTAGATAATTTCAGAATTTGCGGTTGGATCGAGTTGGCCATTTAATCAGGGACTTGTAGCAAACAAACAGGAACGATGTTTACTTGTTGGATGAAGAATAATCTAGCCGTTGGTTACTTGCTGGATGAAGAATAATCTAGCTGCTACACTATTGCTGAATCTGGTTCTCTCTATTGAAACAGGGTTGTAACTCTGCTGAATCGGGGTTGTAAATCTACTGAACCTGGTGCTCTAATACTAGTTTGTTGGGACTGTTTGTAGGAACTTGTTGTTGTACCATGCATAACAAGAACATGGACTGTTTGTAGGAACCTGCTGTTGTACCATGCACAACAAGAATAGGAAAGAGAATCAGTTTTTCTGTTAGCTTCAGCCAGTCACAAATAGAGAAAGAACCAGTTTTCTTCTTCTTTTTCAAAAGAAGCTGCTGGAAATTGTTATTTCATTTCATTACTATAACCGGATACAGGGAAGCAATATATAGGCATCTGGAGTCATTGTGAAATTACAAAATTGTCCAATCTGGTATTCTTTAGGTGCATGTAACAAAACATGAAAATTCAAAAGTTTGAAACGGTGGAGCTGGGGAATAATGCTGGAAACGTTCATGGTATTCAAAACTTGAAACGGTGCTGGGAGATAATGCCAGAAACGTTCAAAACGTTTGTTTGGGTTTCACGTTTCCAACACAACAACCATAATTGCAAAGCAAACCTCAACCAGTGTCTGTTCAAATGCAACACCGAGAATCTTATCCTGCCAAAATAATGGTAAAGAAGCATTGGGAAAAGGGTTGTCTACCTTAAAATAAAAAACAAGATGCATCATCGTTTTCATATGGAACTCTAACATAAGCTTACCAGCCATCCTGCAATCCCTGAAAGTTCTGCAACATCAAGTAGGTTTCACTGTCATCTAAAAGTAAGGTGCCTCAACAAAGCAAACACGCAGTCGCCCAAGGAAAGGCCACTGTCGAAGGAACTTCACACCCACCAAGACCTACACACAGAGAGGAGCTTGTGCACAACAACTTGTAAAGATATAATAGAAAAAAAAATAGACAACTCAATTCCTGTCACATATTCAATCACATGTAAACTTGGGTATTTTCGAATCTATAGGGGCGGGTTTGGGTTGATGTGTAAAACTACTGTATCATAATACATCTAAACTGTGGACCCATAATTTTGGACATTTCTATTTGAATTATGTGTACGCAATTTCTAAGTAATTCCAAAGATGACATTCATACGTCTCAGTAATTCCAAAGATGTCTATAATTTTGGACAGTTCAACTTCCTTTTTTAGATGTAATTATAAAGATGACATTCATACTTCTCACGATACTATGTACCATTTCAAGAAATCCATCTTTGCATGCCTCCATTTCAAATTCTGGTATGATAAATTGGAGGTGAAAAGCTGGATCTTATAACTGATTACTTCAACAGTAGTGAAAGAGAGCGCGCGGGGGGGGGGGGGGAGGGTGAATAGGACTGTGCCAAATTAAAATTTAAACGCGGAATTGAAATATGATAGCATTATAAACAGATAAATAAAGAACAGTACTTTAAATAAATTAAAGAACTGAAATGTAAAACAATCTTAAATAAAGAGCTTGATACTAACGTTGTTCTAAGGACAACCTTTGCACCATAAAAACCAAGGGTTTATGACAAGACAACCTAACTAGAACAAATTGAATATTAAAGTCAAACAGAAAGGAAATAGCAAGAAATAAATTCTAAACTATTACAACATTCCCCACTTTGCTTGAAATGTAAATATTACAACATTCACATCCACATACATTCCACAAATCTAAATGATTAAAGATAGAAATTAAAAGAACATTCAAATCACAAAACATACTGATATATAGTGGTTTGCCTGTGTGTTCACCAATTGTTAAACAACAACCACACAACTTGCTACTCCACTCCTAATATCCTCACACAGGGGATATTAGCATTCACTATCAAAATAGGTTTCACAGGTTCACCTAAAACCAATCACAATTGTGTCTTTTTAACTTGGGCTTACACAATCCAAAAACCCACACTTTCTGAGTTTTTTGGCTCTCCTCAGATAACCAACACAATGAGATTTTTTTGGTGAATCTCAAACAAAACCAAAATAATGAAATTTACAATAAATGTAAAATACCTGGATTTCTTCTTTTGTAGCAGCCCGGTAAAACCAATCAGAGTAGAAGTTCGAATCAACGTTCAATGTCCAATACTCAAGAAATAGTACTAGGTTCTAATTGATTTTAAATTAAACCAAATTGGGCGTAGCTCTATTTGATTTTGATTCAAAGAAGAAGGAATACAACAATTCCTCTTTTTCAAATAAGATTGGAATATAGGAATAAAATCCAATATAAATAAGCTAACAAAAGAATATCGAATATGCATAGAGTAGCTTAAAATGAACACTAACTTATCTCAGAGTGGAGGCTTGAATTTTCTCAAATTAATCGATGAAAAACTCTGAAATTTGTGCTCAATTTATAGTTACAAAAATCGCGTCTATGACTGGTCATGTGGCCACCACGACTAGTCGTAAGACAAATTACTTTTTGAATTTTTAAGCGCGATCTGAAAAAACCGTTCTATGACTGGTCGAAGTTAGTCCACGACTGGTCATCTGCACTCTACGACTGGTCGTGAACCACCCACGACTGGTCGTGAGACACAAAGATTAGATGATGGGGTTTGAGTCGAAGAACTAGGACTGGTTGAAGGACGAGTCGTGACCATTCCTACGACTGGTCGAATAGTCTCCACGACTGGTCGTAGAATCACTAAAAAATTTTGAAAATGTTCAACAACTTAGGACTGGTCGTGGAATTTCTTGGACTGGTTGAACCAGTGCTAGGACTAGTCGAACAAGGTCCAAGACTAGTCTTAGAACAGACCAAATTCATGTAAAAAGATTCATCTTGAATTACATATATAAAATGACCTACCCTAAGGTCAAACTAAGGTCTATCATACATGGGACATGAAGTATGAACATTAAACTTCATTCTTTCAGATGATGGTTAACCTTTGAAGCTTGAGATCTCTACTTGATGTAGCTTGATCTTGAGATCTTCTACAGCTTGAATTTAAACTTCAACTTGAGTCGCACTTGAGTCTTGAAATGCACTTGAGTCTTGAACAAACACCCTTCTTATCGATGTAGCTCTGAACATTGATGCTTACAAAAGAGGACAAATTACATAACCTTACTTTTCTTGAAGCAGAGCACTGTACATGTCTTGAACCATTGTGATGTCATCTTAAATTTTATACATAATATATATATATATATATATATATATATATATATATATATATCAACATACAAGCACATGACACACAGATAGAGGTTTTGGCACACTAAATTTAACAACCAAGAGAACATGACACAATAGCATTTACAATCTCCCCCTTCATCAAAGTTGTGACAAAAGACACTCAAATAATCCAATATGAGAAGCACAACATGCACATTAACGAATCATGCACCAGTTATATAAGAGAACCAGTTGTTATTAAGTAGCACATACTCTCCCCCTGAGTAGCAGCACACATATTAGCACAACTCATATCCATAATCAATCAAACCAAAAGTTTCCAAAAGCTTCCAAAAGCCTTCTCCCCCTTTTTGTCATAATATGACAAAGGAAGCAACAATATAAAGGATAAATAGAAGGAGTAACTCGTCAATATATAAGTAAAAGTTCACAATCCATGTAATAGAATAACTAAGAAGTCATCAAACCAAATAAAGTGCATAATCCAACATAAGTATGAATGTTATTACATGCCAAGAATGAAAACACTCAATCAGATCCTGAAGAAGGAGTAGGAATGGTAGGATCAAGATTATGTATTCCCTTGCTCAAGCGCATAAGATACTTGTGCATATATTTAAACTGAAGATCATGGGCAATATTCATATTCCCTACATTCTCTTCTAAAGAATGAAGACGAGTGTTAAACTCAGATGGCTCATAGTCAGGATCATTTTCAGAATCAGATTCAAGTTCATCGAAAATATCATCCATATCCATATCGTCAGGAGGAAGATCAGCTCCTTCTTCATCCCCAGCTTCAGCTCTACCAACATTCACTTGGCCACGAGCCAATTCTAATTTTATTTTGTTTTTATTTGAATTGTTAAAAATAAGATGATGGATGAGAGTCTCTCCAACAGGCATAGCGACTAGCATGTGATTAGCTAAAACAGTCATGTGATAGGCAAAATGAATATCACTATGACTTAGATGGAGACGAGACTGAATAATGGAATGACATATCAATGAGGGAAGGCAAACTTTAGAACCAGAAATGACAGAGTGCAAAACATGAACCATAAAGGCAGTTAATTCTGTCTTATTACCAGAACGAGGATATAGGTTAGAAATAAAAATCTTGTGAAGTACCCTGTATTTGGGTAATAAGTACCTTGTGGGGAACGCATTCCCTTTATGAGTCCATTGCACATTCATATTACACAAATCTCTGGTTAGCATACGCTTTTCAGATTCTCAGAGTTTTTCAGCTAAAGTATGAATAAGAATACCCTCCTCATTAACAGGTATATCCATTAACCCTGCAATCAGATGGCAGTCAACTTTAAATAGTCATTCTCTAGTATCAATTTTAAAAGTTAAATTCTCAAAAGAGAACTCTGAGATACATGCAAACATGGCCTGTGCAATAGATTGGTATGCAGGCCCACCCCAATGTAAAATGTTATCCCATCTTACAGCTTGGAGTAGAGGTAGAATACCAAAAGAAGCAACATGTTCAATACAGACAGACCGTTCAACAATGACTTTGCGCATACGCAAATCCCGTACATCAGAGGGATCATCCTCAGGTGAACGAAGATAACGCCTTGATAGAGGAGCTGATCTGGAAGAAGATGGACCACAGGAATTTTTCTTTTCCCCCCTAGCATCCATTTTCAGTATGAAAATCAAATGAGCAAGTAGATACAAAAGATGTGAAAAATGAGTTTCGCTAGATCAGATTTTTCAAGAAAATGCACCAAAATTGCAATGAATCTCAAAATAGATTACTCCAAGAGTGAAAATGAAGTAATATGAACTAAAATCTACAAGAGAAATACAAATGATGCACTAACCTTGAAGATCTAGGAAGGTTGGTACGACTAGTCGTACCTCGACTCATTAGAGAGGAAAAAAGAAATGAAGAAGATGAGATTTCCCCCAAATTTAAAAGAATCCAGCGCGATACACGATTGGTCGAGGACCGTTCTCAATCGATCGTACCACGATTGGTCGAGAATTTCCTTGGCTAGTCGTGTACCTATAAAAATAGGCATATATCAAAAAATTAAAATTTTAGATCAACAAATTATCAAATATATATACATTATGATACAAATATGCATGAATAATCAATTTAGAATGCACATTCCATGATCAAATTTCAATTTATTAAACTTGCTTTTGTCGAGCGGTTTAGTGAAAATGTCAGCAAGTTGAGTCTCGGTTGATATATATTCCAAGGATATTATTTTATCTTCCACTAATTCATGAATATAGTGATACCTAATGTCATTGTGCTTGGTACGTGAATTGTGGATTGGGTTTTTTGATATATTTATAACACTGGAATTATCACAATATAATATCATTGATTCCTGTGTAATTCCATAATCGCTTAACATACGTTTCATCCAAACAAGCTGAGTACAAGCATTTCCTGCTGCAATGTATTCAGCCTCAGCAGTTGAGAGCGATATAGAACTTTGCTTCTTACTAAACCAAGAAACCAAATAGTTTCCAATATAGAAACAACCACCACTGGTTGATTTTCGGTCATCAATATTTCCAACCTAATCAGCATCTGAGTACCTCGCCAATTGGACACTAGTATCAAATGGATACCAGAGACCCATTTTAGTAGAACTTGAGACATATCACATAATTCGCTTGACAGTAGATAGATGTGACTCTTTAGGATCAGACTGATATCTAGCGCAAAGCCCAACACTTATAGCAATATCAGGTCTACTAGCAGCTAAGTAAAGTAGATTACTAATCATACTACGATATAATTTAGGATTTATATTTTTACCTGTAGAGTCCTTTGAGAGTCTTAAAGTTGTACTCATAGGAGTATCAAAATTCTTAACATTCTCAAATCTAAACTTTTTGATTAAGTTCAGAGTATATTTTGTTTGAGAAATGAAAATGCCATCTGGTTGTTGTTTTACTTCCAACCCAAGAAAATAATTTAATTCCCCAACCATGCTCATTTCAAACTTAGATTTCATCAAATCTGTAAAATCAACAGTCATGTTAGTACAAGTTGATCCATAAATAATATCATCAACATAGATTTGAACCATTAAGATATCATCGTTATGTTTCTTAATAAAAAGCATCTTATCAACACTACCCATTTAAAAATTATGACTTAGTAAAAACTTAGTCAATTTTTCATACCATACTCTTAGGAGCTTGTTTTAAACCATATAGAGCTTTTTTAAGATGGTATACATGATTAGTAAACTTACGGTCTTCAAACCCTGTAGGTTGTTCAACATAAACATCTTCATGCAGATCACCATTCAAAAAAGTACCCTTTACATCCATTTGATAAATTTTAAACTTTCTAAAGCATGCAATGGATATAAAAAGTCTTATTGATTCAAGGCGAGCAACTGGAGCAAAAGGTTTCATCATAATCAATGCCTTCTATTTGAGTGTACCCTTGTACAACCAGTCTTGCCCTGTTTCGAATTATATTCCCAAGTTCATCAGACTTATTTTTAAAAATCCACTTAGTTCCTATAATGTGTTTATCTTTAGGTATAAGAATAAGATACCAGACATTATTTCAAACAAACTGATTAAGTTCTTCCTGCATAGCTATTATCCAGTTTTCATCAAAAAGAGCTTCTTTTACGTTTACCGGTTCAATCTGAGATGTAAAGGACACGTAATTACATATTTCTTCTAATTGTCTACGAGTGAATACACCAGTGAGAGGGTTTCTAAGTATTTGAGCGGTTGGATGATCTTTAACAGTCCTTAATTCAGAATTGTTTTGACTTGATGAAGTATCGGGTTTGTCATTAGAAGAACTTCATCATTATCTGAACTTGGGGCAGGTGTATTCAAATGATCGTCTATGACCACATTAATTGATTCTTAAATAATACTGGTCCTTTTGTTCAGTACATGATATGCGCGACTGTTTAAAGAGTATCCTATAAAGATTCCTTCGTCACTTTTTATGTCAAACTTTCTCAGATTTTCACGGTCACGCAAAATATAACACTTGCTACTAAAAACTCGAAAGTATTTGACAGTAGGTTTTTTATCGAAACACATTTCATAGGCAATTTTCTTATTAGATTTACATATATAAACCTGATTAATAACATAGCAAGTAATATTCACAGCTTCAGCCTAAAGATTTTTAGGGAGCTTCATACTATTCAACATTACAGTTCCCATTTCTTGAAGCACTTTATTTTTCCTTTGCACAATTCCATTCTATTGAGGAGTTTTGAGTATAGAGAATTTATGCGATATTCCCTGATCGTTACAAAATTTCTCAAAACTGCTATTCTCGAACTCAGATCCATGATCACTACGGATCTTACAAACTTGAGAACCTTTTTCAGTTTGGATCCATTTGAGAATCCTTTTAACTTCATCAGGGGTTTCTGATTTATCCCTTAGGAAGGATACCCAAGTGAATTTAGAAAAATCATCCACAATTACCAAGATGTATTTTTTGCCACCTCGACTCTCCGTCCTAGCAGGTCTTATAAGATCCATATGGAGAAGTTCAAGTGGTCTTGATGTGGCATTGTAGTTCACCTTTTTGTGAGAGCTCCTTGTTTGTTTGTCATACTGGCATTCACCACATATCTTGTGTACATTTTATAATTTAGGTAGACCTTTTATTAGTTCTCCCTTGCTCAATCTATATAGATTACGGTAGTGTACATGTCCGAGGCGTTCATGCCATAATTCTGTTTCATCGGTATGGACAATGTAGCATGATTGATTAGATGAGCTCTCATCGCTTACAATATAGCAAATTTCAGAAGCCCTGCAACCAGTTAATATTACAGAACCCTTTTTATTCAAGATTTCATAACCTTTATTAGAAAATTTCACGCTATAATTATTATCATATATTTGAGATATGCTTAACAGGTTGTGTTTTAGCCCCTCAACATATAAAACATTCTTAAATAAGAGGAGGTTATAAAGTTGAAGCGTACCTTGGCCAATAATCTTGCAATTGCTACCATCACCAAATGTGACTGACCCATTAGTCATATCTTTAAGATCGGTGAATAAAGCCTTGTCACCTGTCATATGCATTGAGCATCCACTGTCTAAGTACCACTTCGAATGACTTGTAGCTTTGAAAGTAGTGTGGGCAACCAAGCAAGTAACTTTAGGAACCCATTTCATTACTGTTTTGGGTTTAGGAGTATAATTGGTCTTCTTGTATTTGTAATTGATGTACGAGTGATCGACTGAGTTAGATTTTAAGAGCTCCTCAAGCAAATCAACTATTTTTTCAGCTAAAGGGTTTTGGTTTTGAGTTTTATAGTTGACATAATTACTTTTAGGTTTTTGAGAAGTTTTAGCATTTTTAGAAAAACTATGATTAATACTTTTCCCTTTTTAGTTAGAGGTTTCTCCTCTCACAAACTTAGGAGTATTCTTCTGTTTAGAAGGTATATTTTTATCACAGCCCAACCCAGTTCTGTCGCCACATTTTCTAGATCCGTATAAAAGTTTTTCAAACTTCAGATCTCCTTGGGCATACCTCCATGTATCCTTTGAACTCAAAAGAGAAGAGTTTTCAAGTTTGAGTTTGTCATTTTCAGATTTAAGTTTTTCAATCAGGGAGGTTTTGAATTCTAAATCACATTTTGATTTTTCAAAACAATCTGAAATATGGGATTTTTCTAAAACAAGAGACTCAAAATTTTCTTTAAGTTTTAAAAACTTTTATTTTTGAAGTTTTAGTTTTACGGTAATTTTACAACTTTCCTTGTATAGGGCATTGTAAGCATCTTGAAGATCTTCTTCATTTTCATGATCACTATTCAGATTTTCTTCACTAGTCGAATCATCATGATCTGAAAAAGTGACCTTGGCTAGAGTCATAAGGGTCTTAACTTCATTGCCCGACTCGTTTTTAGAATCTTCTGATTCAGAAGAGGCTTCAGTACCAGAAGATTCGTCCCAAGTAGCCAACATTCCGTTCTTTTTAGGTTTGTCCTTTTTAGGACATTTGTTCGCTAAATGCCCATATTCTTGGCAGTTGTAACATTGACTATCTTTCAAAGATTTCCAAGTTTTAGATTTAGGTTTAGATCTTTTCTCATCATTTGATTTTTAAAAATCAACCCTCTTTTTACTTTTGAAAATCTTATAAAACTTTTTCGCTAAAAGAGCCATATCATCTTCAAAATTTTCTAAATCGGAGTTTTCTTGAGAAATATATTTAGAAGACTTTAGGGCAATAGATTTACCTTTAGGAACTTTAAAAGTTAACTCGAAGGTTTGTAAAGACCCAACCAACTCTTCTACCCTCATATTGTCTGTATCACGAAGTTCCTGGATCGCGGTTACCTTAGAATTGAACCGTTCAGGTGTGAGCGTAGTATCTTTGCACACACTTTACTTTCTAGGATTTTATTGCCAAGATCCTACATAGAGTTTACAATATCATTTAATCTAGTGTAGAAGTCCATAAACATTTCATTTTCCTCCATATGAATTTCTTCAAATTTAGTTGTGAGGAGTTGGACTTTAGATTTTTTGACAATTGAAGTACCCTCGTGTGTCATTTCTAATATATCTCAAGTTTGCTTTGTAGCATCACAGGATATGATTGTTTTGAACTCATCCGGTGATAGTGAGCAAGTGATTGCATTTAGTGCTTTTGCATTGGCACTACTCTCACTTTTCTGAAGTGTGGTCCATGAGAAAAATGGTGTTACTCTCATTGATTTTGAACCATCGATACCAGTCACTTAGTGGCAGATGGTTTCCATTCAGTCACTGTGGCAAGCCACACGTTCTCATCCATTGATTTGAGGAAAATCTTCATCCTGACTTTCCAATAGGTATAGTTGGAGCCATTAAAGGGTGGAGGCCTAGTGACTGAAAGGCTATCAAAATTTGATATCATACATATAGCTTAGATCGTTAGCTCATGAAATGAATCCAAGAATAAAGAATTAAAAAAAAATGAGCTATTAGGCTCTGATACCACTTGAAAAGGCCATGCTATATGTCCTATTGGGGGGGGGGGATGGACTGAATAGGACTGTGCCAAATTAAAATTTAAACGTGGAATTGAAATATGATAGCCTTATAAATAGATAAATCAAAGAACTGAAACGCTAATCAATCTTAAATAAAAATTTTAATACTAACGTTGTTCTAAGGACAACCTTTGCACCATAAAAACCAAGGGTTTATGGCAGGACAACCTTAGTAGAACAAATTGAATATCAAAACTCAAACAGAAAGGAAATAATGGAAATAGAAAGAAATAAATTCTAAACTATTACAACATTCCCCACTTTGCTTGAAATGTAAATATTACAACATTCACATCCACATATACATTCCACAAATCTGAATGATTAAAGATATAGAAATTAAAAGAACATTCAAATCACAAAACATACCGATATATAGTGGTTCGCTTGTGTGTTCAGCAACTGTTAAACAACAACAACACAACTTGCTACTCCACTCCTAATATCCTCACACAGGGGATATTAACATTTACTATCAAAATAGGTTTCTCAGGTTCACCTAAAACCTTCACAATTGTGTTTTTTAAACTTGGGCTTACACAATCCAAAAACCCACACTTTTTGAGTTTTCTGGCTCTCCTTAGATAACCAACACAATGAGATTTTTCTGGTGAATCTCAAATAAAACCAAAATAATGGAATTTACAATAAATGTAAAATACCTGGATTTCTTCTTTTGTAGCAGCCCGGTAGAACTAATTAGAGTAGAAGTTCGAATCAACATTCAATGTCCAATACTTACTCAAGAAATGGATCTAGGTTCTAATTGATTTTAAATTAAACTAAATTGGGTGTAGCTCTATTTGATTTTGATTTCAAGAAGAAAGAATACAGCAATTCCTCTTTTTCAAATAAGATTGAAATATAGGAATAAAATTAAATATTAAGCTAACAAAAGAATATCAAATATGCACATAATAACTTAAACTGAACACTAACTTATCTTAGAGTGGAGGCTTGAATTTTCTCAAATTAATCGATGAAAAACTCTGAAATTCGTGCTCAATTTATAGCTGCAGAAATCGCGTCTATGACTGGTCGTGTAGCCACTACGACTGGTCGTAGGACAAACTGCTTTTTGAATTTTTAAGCGCGATCTGGAAAAACTGTTCCACAACTGGTCAGAGGTAGTCCACGACCGGTCGTGTGCACTCTGCGACTGGTCATGAACCACCCACGTCTAGTCATGAGACACAAAGATTAGATGCTGGAGTTTGAGTCAAAGAACCAGGACTGGTCGAAGGATGAGTCGTGACCATTCTTACGATTGGTCGAATAGTCTCCATGACTGGTCGTAGAATCACCAAAAAATTTTAAAAATATTCAACAACTTAGGACTGGTCATGGAATTTCTTGGACTGGTTGAACCAATGTTAGGACTAGTCGAACAAGGTCTAGGACTAGTCTTAGAACAAACCAAATTCATGTAAAAAGATTCATCTTGAATTATGTATAAAAAATGACTGGTCTATCATACCTAGGACATGAAGTATGAACATTGAATTTCATTCTTTCAGATGATGGTTAACCTTTGAAGCTTGAGATCTGTACTTGATGTAGCTTAATCTTGAGATCTTCTACAGCTTGAATTTAAACTTCAACTTGAGTTACACTTGAGTCTTGAACAAATACTCTTCTTATCGATGTAGCTCTGAACATTGATGCTTACAGAAGAGGACAAAATACATAACCTTGCATTTCTTGAAGCAGAGCACCGTACATGTCTTGAACCATTGTGATGTCGTCTTGAATTATATATATGTCAACATACAAGCACAAGACACACAGATAGAGGTTTTGGCACACTAAATTTGACAACCAAGAGAGCATGAGACAATAGCATTTGCAAGTAGAGATTTCATAATCTCTTTACCTTTCCTTCAATGTGTATGCCTGTTATGTGCAGCTTTGCCCACATGCCAAATCCTAATCTTTTCTGGAGTTGCACCAAAAGTATCATGCTCATATCATCCGCAGAAAGAAAATTCATTCCCAACTCTAGAACATATACATTAAGTAAAATCATCAATCACAGCCACCTTAAGAGTGTATATAATAACAAACCCTGAATGACTTCAGGTCTAACCCTGAATGATAACTGTCACAAATGGGCTTGGACTTGGCTTGGGTCGAGCCTGAATTAAATACATTACCATACACCTTGCCTGACATGTTTACTTGTCGTGATGGAAATCTAGGCTCAGGACTGACCTGCGGACCTAAAATCCATACAAAGCCTGACCCAAAGCAGTTTAGGCGTGGAACCTTGATAGGAGATCTGAGCCCCTTTCCAACCATATCTGTTTAGTTGGACTCTTGGAACCAAATCAAACACCAACATATATGAAGGCTAGATTAGGGTGATGTTCATTGCCATTCTTTTAAGGCTATCATCTCACACACTGCACATGAGGCATAAATGTACAAAAATCTGGTCCTTCCAAAATGTGGGCCTCATTATGGAGCAAGGCAATTTACACTGATCATGTAATATTAACCCATCTGCTTGCATGTTGAAGTTGGACCACTGGACATTTTATTTCAAATAATCATTTAATATCCACCAATTGGATTGTACAGATCATTTGACCAGTGTGATTTTCTGGCTATGCCTTGAAAGTGCCCTAGTTTGTCAATTAGCGTGAGTGTTGAGTCAGTTAAGACAGAGAAGCTCCATAGGAAGATCAATCAATCGTCTGTCTCAACTGGATGTGCACCCAACTAGCCATAGTTAAATCTTAGCCTCACATCCCATGTCCCAAAACACCAGGTAATTAAAACCCTTAAAATTGATTAGAATATCATGGGGTTTTTGGGTTAAAAAACCTTTTCAAAATTTCAGAAAATCTTTAAGTTTTCTACCTCTGTCGATTTATCAATAAACCGATCGATGTAATCGACAAGTGTTGTCGATGTGCTCGAAGCTCACTCGATAGTATCGAATGAGGACAAAAGTTGTTCAGCAACCGCATATACTTCTGGACGGAATTATCGATGTATCGATATCATCAAAATTTGAATCTCGAGTCTATAGAAATTGACTCGATAAAATTGACAATAGAGATATTATGTCCCTATTTTTTTAAGAAAAATCATAAAATCTTCGATATATCGAAGTGCTTCTCGATATCCCTGGAATTCAAATATCGATGATATCGGAAGGCCTTCGATGATATCGGTCTTGGACACACTGTCAACCAGCAATATTTTCAGGTAGTTTTTATCTTAGATCGAGGGGCACTCGATAGAATCGATATCCAAATATCGATGATATCGAGGCCAGGTCGATTGCATTGAGAAAGGACATAACCTGTCCAGCAAGCTTACTGGAAAATCCTTTGGATTTATTGATGCAACAACACTACCATCGATATCATCGACATTCAAATTCCGATGATATCAAGTGTGCCTCTATCTTATCTTAGACTTGAAATATTTCAAAGGCAAGTCTCTCTCATTTTTCAAATGTCGAGGAATCGAACCTCGTATCGATGCAATTGGAGTTCGAAATCCGATGATATCAACACTTATTTTGATGACCTCGACCAGCTGGCAAAAGGTTTCAAAAGCATATGACATTTGAGTTTATGTCATCGAGCGGCCAGTCGATGCAATCGAGAGTATACGCTCGATGATATCGACTCCTCTCGATGATATCGAACTCTGTTATAAATGTGACCATTTTATATTCATTGGAACCTTTTACCTATTTATAGAGAGCTTGCCCTTAGTTACTGGTAGAGAAAGAAGAGAGTGCTTTTGAGTGTTTAACCTTAGATCATATACCCAAAGCCCTTTCTCTCATGGAAGTTCATCCTCCAATCCACCCTCATCATTGACATTCAATAGAGTGGATTGGGGAATGAACTTCCGCATTTAAGGATCCTCCAGCTACCACCTTAATGGCAAATCATTAAGTTAGGATGCCTTGAATGCATAAATGATTTGAATCACTCTATTTCCCTTATAGGAAAACTTTCAATAGAGTATGATTCCATTACAACCTTGACCCAACCCGTTGCCCTGCATTGGTACATCTTCTAAGTTGCAGTTCAAGGAAGCATAAGACTCTTCATCAACAAGGGAGGAGATCTTTGACAACAAGCTAAAAGGGACTTATCCGCTTATCTGTAAGTTATTAGAGTCTAGAGGACCTTTGCAATCATTCCTTTGTAGGATTGGGTCTAAGGTATTTCTCACCCCTTACAAGTCCTCTAGGAGGCCTCCAATGGGAGTTTACATGGTGGGTGCGTTGTGTTGACCCTTGCTCTGTGGAGAGCATAAACAGTTAGGGTCTTGTAGAAGATCCTTGGCCAGTGTGCCTAAAAGTGGGTGCCTTGTGTTGACCCTTGCTCGTGAGAGCATAAACGTGTTAGGGTCTTGTAGAAGATCCTTGGCCAGTGTGCCTAAAAGTGGGTATCTTGTGTTGACCCTTGCTCATGAGAGCATAAATGTGAGAGGTTCCTTGTGTGGATCCTTGGCCAGTGTGCCTAAATCGGGTGTTATGTGTTGACTCTTGCTCGTGAGAGCATAAACTGTCAGCCTAGGTGTAGGTTGTACTGGTTAGAGGTGAACCTGATTTAAAACCTCGGGTTTGAGGTGAACCGTGTGAAACCTCTTTAGTGAAATCTGGTACATTCAAGGGTTTAGTGCGGTTGCCAATAGTGGAGTAGACAAGTAGTCGAACCACTATAAAAATGACTATGTTTGAGATTGCTATTATCTTCCATTACCTATGTGATTTCCTTAAGTATTTTCATATTTGATTATTTGAGATCACACCTCACACACACACACACACACACACACACACACACACTCATATCCATCATAAACTAATTTTCACATTGTTCATTTCTCAAATAGTTTGTGATTGGATCCTCTATCGGGCTTAGAAGCCAATAGAGTTACTTTTTGAGTAATCCTAATGTAAGCTTGCTATTATGATTAAAGTAATGAGATTTTAAACTGGTATAAAATGTTATAAAAGTCTTATTCACCCCCCTTTAGGACATATTGGCATATTCCTACTTCAATTAAAGCGGTCATTACCGCAATTTCAATTGGTATCGAAGTGGGTCTCTCTTAAGGGCTTCACCGCTTAGAGAGTGATCTTGACTGAAGTTGGTAATATGGCTAAAGGAGAGGGCTTATCGGTATCTAGACCTTCAGTATTTGATGGATCAAACTATGCATATTGGATGGCTAGAATGCACTACTTTCTGAGATCTTTGGATCATGATGTTTGGGGTATAGTTGAAAGAGGATATGTGCCACCATCTAAAAAAATAGTACTTGAAAATGGCACAACTATCACAAAACCAAAATCCAAAGAAAAATGGATAGCATTTGATAAGGAAAACCAAACTGTTGAGGCTAAAACTATGAATATTATCTACTGTGCTGTATCCCAAGACATTTTCAATTAAATCAGTACGTGTGGGACAACCAAAGAAGCATGGGATTTGTTGGAAATAACCCATGAAGGAACAAGTACTGTGAAGAGATCCAAACTACAACTTCTAATATCACAGTTCGAAAGTCTCAGAATGGAAGAGCATGAGACCTTTACGAAGTTCTTCACAAAACTGAATATCATTTGCAACTCCATGGGAGGATTAAGTGAGAAAGTTCTGGTTCCTAAAATCTGTAGGAAAATACTAAGAGCATTATTGGAAAGGTTCAATCCTATAGTAACAACCATTGAAGAATGTAGAAACGTGGATGAAATGAAGGTAGAAGAACTAGTAGGTTCCCTACTAACATTTGAACTACACTTCAAACAAACCCTAAAATCCAAAACAACTGTCCTCAAAACTTCAAAGAAAATAATAAATGAGGACATTGAAAGTGAAAAAGAAGATGAAGATGAGGAAGTAGCTTTGTTGGCTCAACGATTCAGAAAGTTCTTTCAGAAAAATCATGGCTGTCCATTTAAAGGAAAAAGGGTGGATAACAAACAATCTGCAGGTAAATTTGGTAAAAATACCAAAGAACCACAATGTTATGCCTGTCAAAAGTTTGGACACCTGTCTACGGAATGCCCAAATAGAAAAACTAAGTGTAAGGCAATGGCTGCCACATGGGATGATACGGAAGAGTCAAACTCATAATCTAGCGACTTAGAGAGCGACGGAGACCAAAAATCCTTGAAAATTCTTATGGACTCCACTACTCCAATCATTCCCAGTAAAACTGAGAATGAGGAAGAACTGCAAGCCACTGAATCATTTCCATCAGATAATGAGGAAACTGAAAAGGAAGAAGAAGAATAACAGAATAAACTACACGATGCTTACAATCAACTTTACATCCATAGCATCAACATTGTTAGAAGGGTTGGAATATCTGAAAACAAAAAGGAATTGCTATAAAAAGATTTGGATAAAACTCTGAAAATTAATACACATCTAATTAATGATTTACAGCAATATCATTCAAATAACGATAGACTTGAAAGAATTGTTCACTCCCCAAGTATAGGGTTGTGATGTAGTAATAAACTCGGTAAGATCGAGGTCGAATCCCACGAGGACTGGTTGTCACAATTCAAATCTATGATTCTTCTTAACTAATCCAATGAATAATGAACTAAACTATTAAGCACAATTTTAGGAAAAATAATTAAGAATAGGGAAGAAAATTCAATCAGAAAGAAAGCACTAGGACTTTCGAATCCACCCCTAATTATCCTAACCCTTGTTTTGTCTGTTGATTCACCTTGATTTAGATTGATACCACTTAAATAGAGAAAGCATAATCGTGTCCTAAATCGGACATCTGGTATTGTCCCTAATTCCTTTGAGCAATGCCATGAATAACAGATCCCATGTCCTTGGTCGGGCACATGGAATGTACATTCATTAAAGCACCCTGTTTCTTCCTCTATAGGAAACCTGTTCTTGATCAGACCCAAGCACCTGTAATAAGCATCCAAACAACATCCATCTATATACTTTGATCAAGTTCATAGATGGAGAAGTATGGAATTTAAACCCATAAAGCCCACTCAGAGAAAGAAACAAATTAATTAAAATTCAAAGTAAATCAACCAATACAAGAACTAATCAAATTAGGGGCTTCATCTCAGCCCTAGCTAAGAGATTAGTTACCCATAAAATCCATAAAAAAATATTAAATAAAATTCATAAAATAAAAACGCCAAACCGAATAATCTCTCTCTCTTCTTCCTTCTCTTTCTTCTCTTTCTCCTCTCCCTGGCTCTGGATCTCAAATTCCCTGGATCTGAATCCCTTCCCCACATCCAAAACTCCCTTTTATAGCTGCTGGATGGCTGGAATCGGTGGCAGAGTCGTAGACGGACTCGAAGTGCAGATTTTCACAACCGTGATCGGTGGGCCCCACAGAGGTGTTTTCTGGAAAATCCACCACGTCCATTGGATTCAGGATGAAATTTTAGTCAAGAATGGGTGATTTTGAAGGTCCATTGGCGCGGCCCACAGAAGAAATCTCGAAAAGATCAGTTTTGAACGTCGCCGAGCAGCCCTTTTGTGGCCTCTGTACCGCACACGTGTGTACGCATGGGAGTGGAACATTAGCATGGTTTTGTAGTTCTCGAACCCATCTACACGATGGACGGCTCGGATTTTCCATACAAGTGACAAGTGGGGCCCACAATCCGCCGCAAAAGTCTCCAGCGAAGACGCTACGCGGACGCAAACCTCCGTCCGTTGATAATGGTGGGGCCCATTCTGTTGATCATATGGAAGATCCACTCCGTCCATTGCGTGGAAGACGGAAAACCGGTCGGGAATGCATAGTTTCGCCTACTGTTGATGAGGCCCACCTGACTTTTCGTTCCGCCGTCCATCCTGCGTTTGCTGATGATTCACGAGCGTGCGCGTGTTTGCGACCAAACTTCCACCTAGGCGTGGGCAACTGGCGCCCCAGGAAGTGGATGGACGGTCCGGATCACTCATTTGGGCATTGTGTGAGGCCCACAACTCAGGACCGTGATCGTGTACGCGGACGCTGTTTGAGTTCGAGGGAGATGAGAGCGGGTCAGCGCCCGCGCTGACCGAGGCAGCGGTGCGGTGTGGTGCGGGAGTGCACCGCCTGTGCACTCCCTCATGTACACGTGGGGTCCACTGTAACGTATTTGTAAAATCAAATCCATCCATTTGCTGTAGCTTCTAGTTTAAAGGGGTGACACCAAAGTTGAAGTACTTCCAGATATCAGGTGGGCCTGAAATGATGATTTTAGGGGCTGATCTGACCGTTGGGACACTTCCATAGTGATCCAAGAGCTGAAACTTGATATGTACGGTTAATTTATTGCCTTCATCTCGTGTATGAATTTTCGAACTGATCGGATGGCGGGAAACATGTGATCTTGCATTCTGGACCCTTTTCGGGCCCCTTTGGCTTGCTTTCCTCCGATCCCAGGCGTGTAAAATCTTCATTATTGGTTTTCTGGAGTCCATCCCGTGCTCTGGTGACTTCGAAACGTCAATTCCACGCTTTTAACATTAATTTTCAATACACGCTCCTAATTTCCTCCTGTAACAAAAATATAATTAAAATCCGATATTAGGCCTTATCATGTATATAAAATAGGGCAATAATCGGGGTCTAATATGTAATATTCGACCCTGATCACAACCCCCAACCAGCATTTTGCTAGTCCCGAGCAAAACATGCGAAAAATAATTTCGGAAATAAAAGACAATTCCTGTAAATTCAAGTAACAAGTGAACAGATAGCTGAGATGTGAAAATTCTAAGATTCATGACTGGTATGTGGAGTTTTTCTCTTGGAATCAAGCTTATAGTAAACTTCGTAATCAAGTTCAAAATATTAATCCATCAATTAGAACATTCCTAAACATTGAGTTCCACGAGTGTAAAGTATAATCTCGACTTACAATCAGTAAGAGATCCAATTGTCAATTTCATGATAATTCGTGACAATCAAAACTTGAAACCAACACTTATCTCAGATTAACTTTTCATGTTACCATCTTTTGATTTTCTTCTGAGCAAGATATAACGCAATGAGGGGAATCAAATTCTCACCTATAGAGCAAACCTATAGCGAAAACTTGTCGCTTAACTTTTTTTTTTTTTTTTCATATGTCAACTATGGAGAATCAAATCCACACCTATAGGGAGCAAACCTATGATGAAGATTTAGCCTTTTAATTCTTCCTTTTACTAAGTTAATCATTCAGTTATCGAACCAACACTTAATGTGTAAGCGAGATGTGATATGTGGAATCATGGCTCAATCAATGTTTACAACTTGTAATCATGGACTAACAATTTAAAATTAACTGTGAAATCAAGCAAATGTCCGAATCCAAGAGTCATAAGTTACCAACATCACAAATCTTATAATGTTAAAATCACATCTATCCTTCAAAATCACTTTAAATTCAACAGAAATTTCAGAAAAAAAATAAAAAAATTTCACAAATTTTGCTCAAGACCAAGAAAATACTAATTAGGTAACCTGATCTCCCACCCCCAACCTAAAATCTACATTGTCCTCAATGTAAAAGAAATAAGCATGCAATGCACATGGGACAACGAGAATAAAAGAGGAATGAGGGAAAGATAGTACCTGGACGGAGAATCAAGAGACATCCTCAGAAAAAAATATCATCGCAAAACAGGTTAGCACAAGAGAGAAATCAACATAAGAAAAAATAACAAAAAGAAAAACAAAAGAAGATCCTACCTATACCACTTTCGCAGGTGCTCTCGATTGCATTTAGCGTATGCAACAAGCCTTTAAACCCCTAGGTTACCCCTAGTGGACGAGTTGTAGTCTCGTGAGGGTTTGCAGTAATGTTACCCACAAACATTGAAATCACTAACTAGAAAAATGAAAAGGAATAAAATAAAAAGCAATACAATAAAGCCAAAGGCTGGGTTGCCTCCCAGGAGCGCTAAGTTTACCGTCTATCCTAAAACAGCATAAAGGAAACTACCCTAGTCCTAAGAAAGCAGGGAAAAACTACTCAGTTATGCTGCGAGGTTCCTCTTCCGGCCAGTATCTTGATAAGTTTCTCAGTAGATTTCTCAACAGGATCATCCAAAAGCCCTTTTTGCAATAGGCTTGGATGCCCTGGAGCATGACATTCCAGAGAAACTTACGTACCTCATCAAAAATTTGTCGTTGAAGTGCTTGAGGTATCCAGAGTATATATGATTCACCTGTGACAGAAGAAATTTCAACGTTAGTATCCCATGGTGAATCAGAGACTACACATAGATGAAAGTCAGAAAAATTCTCAGAAAGTGACGTAGTCTCAACACATTCCGAAGTAACAGACTTCGGTTCAATTTTTAGCTCATCCTCCCTTGATGGTAAATATTCAAGATTTGTGGAAGGAGAAGCTTCAGAGTAAGGGTCCTCTCGGTCAGTGATGACTACCGAGATATTGTTTTGTAAGGCATTCACTATGTCTCTTATCATGGGATCGTTTGAATCTGCAAAGTGTGCCAAGCAATCATCCAAAGAGGTGGGACATTCAGCTGAGAGTGACTCATTTTCCACATTAGGGCTCGTGATGATCTGCCCAAGGAATCCATCATTTTCTAAGGTAAACGGATGTGTGCTCTCTTGCTCCAGCTCTGCACAGACAGATTGAGGATCAGTATACGTAGCATTGATGTGTGGACTCTGTTCATCGATACTACTCAGAAGAGGCGATGAATCGTCATTATTCAACAGGTTCAGATGGCGGCCTGTTGGGTGGTTTCAAATTCAAGAGTCATATCGAGTAGCTCGTCCATCTCCGAATCATATTATCATATAATTCGGAGGAGTGGTCCAAATACGTTCACAAGAGTTAGAAGGGTCGGTTGTAAGGGCGAGTCCTCTAACTTTAAATCAGACATGTTAGGAGGGGAGTGGCTCATTATGACCAACCACTTCGTGTACGTCTTAATCATTGACTTGGACCAAACTTGAGATTGATTTCAAGGGAATTGAGGTTGAACCTCCATGATCATCATCCCAATACGCATCATTGTCTAATGCATGCATGCGCACTTGGGATGAGATCACTTTCCTCACATTCTAAATTTGGTTGAAGTTGAATAAACTAACCTCTACCTCATCATTGAGATCTGTGTGTCATGTAAGGAAAGTGTGTCATTATCAACTTTGTATTTGAAAGACACCCAAGTATCTCCATCATTCTTTTGAGCAGTCATTGAGATCGACTCATCGGGGAATTGAACCGTATGCTCATGAATGGAATCCAACTCCTCATTCCAAATTCAGATTTCGTTAAAAGCGAGTGAGGATCACTTTCCTCGCATTGTATTTACTGGATTGGATTGTAGTTGGGATGAGCGAGCTTCCTCTATCCTTTCAATGCTGCGAAGTCGGTTTCTAATGATTTCATCAATTTCGCAACATCTTTGGTTTACTTGTTTCGGATCAAAACATGAATCCTCTTGGATCGTTCTGGTTGGATCTCAAAGGTATGGGATCAAGAGAATAATTATTACAATATGTTGTTGGTTCATCTTCCCGATTTTGATGGTTCCACTTGGTTATAGTCATACCGATCATACATGGGAGAATATGATGGTTGATAATAGTCCTCATTCCCATAATGATGATCATTATACGGCCTTACTAACCGATGGAACATAACGTTTAGTCGGTTCTCAATGTCGTTCTCGATGGAGAAAAATCTTGAGGTATATGTTGGATTCCACAACCTTCAGGCATTTCCCAGTAAAACCTATCCAATTCAGCATATGCATCTACCCACGATTCCATGGTAGAACCTTAACTCGAGTCTAATCTAGAAGAAATCAAAATCCTACAAAGAATACTGAGAAAGTAAAGGAGAAGTTAGAAAGATGTTACTGAGTAGAAGTTCCTATGTTAAAAACTGCAAAACAAAACAAAACAAGTTAGTTTTTTAAGAATAGTAAGTCTAAGGTTAGAAAAAAAAAATAAAACCCTAATTCTAAAAATAAATAAATAAAAATAAAGAAATTAGGAAGATATTACCAAATTAGAAGTTTCTATCTCAGAATCCTACAAAACAAACTAGGTTAGTTTCTAAAAATAAAATAAAAACTTTAACCTAAAGTTAGTAAGATCCTAAGACTATGAATTATGATAAGAGAGAATCTAAATTCAATTTGAAACGAATCAGTCCACTGAACGGCGCCAAAAACTTGTTCACTCCCCAAGTATAAGGTTGTGATGTAGTAATAAACTCGGTAAGATCGAGTCGAATCCCACGAGGACTGGTTGTCACAATTCAAATCTATGATTCTTCTTAACTAATCCAATGAATAATGAACTAAACTATTAAGCACAATTTTAGGAAAAACAATTAAGAATAGGGAAGAAAATTCAATCAGAAAGAAAGCACTAGGACTTTCGAATCCACCCCTAATTATCCTAACCCTTGTTTTGTCTGTTGATTCACCTTGATTTAGATTGATACCACTTAAATAGAGAAAGCACAATCTGTGTCCTAAATCGGGCATCTGTTTGCCTAATTCCTTTGAGCAATGCCATGAATAACAGATCCCATGTCCTTGGTAGGGCACATGGAATGTACATTCATTAAAGCACCCTGTTTCTTCCTCTATAGGAAACACATTTCTTGATCGGACTCAACACTGTAATAAGCATCCAAACAACATCCATCTATATACTTTGATCAAGTTCATAGATGGAGAAGTATGGAATTTAAACCCATAAAGCCCACTCGAGAGAAAGAAACAAATTAATTAAAATTCAAAGTAAATCAACCAATACAAGAACTAATCAAATTAGGGCTTCATCTCGGCCTCTAGTGAGAGATTAGTTACCCATAAAATCCATAAAAAAATATTAAATAAAATTCATAAAATAAAACGCATAAACCGAATAATCTCTCTCTCTTCTTCCTTCTCTTTCTTCTCTTTCTCCCTCTCACGGCTCACGGATCTCAAATTCCTGGATCTGAATCCCTTCCCACGTCCAAAACTTCCCTTTTATAAATTTGGATGGTGGAATCGGTGGCAGTCGTGAGACGGACTCGAAGTGCGATTTTCGCAACCGTGATCGGTGGGCCCCACAGAGGTGTTTTCTGGAAAATCCACCCCGTCAATTGGATTCAGGACGAAATTTTAGTCAAGAATGGGTGATTTTGAAGGTCCATTGGCGCGGCCCACAGAAGAAATCTCGAAAAGATCAGTTTTGAACGTCACCGAGCAGCCCTTTTGTGGCCTCTGTACCGCACACGTGTGTACGCATGGGAGTGGAACATTAACATGGTTTTGTAGTTCTCGAACCCATCTACACGATGGACGGCTCAGATTTTCCGTACAAGTGACAAGTGGGGCCCACAATCCGCCGCAAAAGTCTCCAGCGAAGACGCTACGCGGACGCAAACCTCCGTCCGTTGATAATGGTGGGGCCCATTCCGTTGATCATATGGAAGATCCACTCCGTCCATTGCGTGGAAGACGGAAAACCGGTCGGGAATGCATAGTTTCGCCTACTGTTGATGAGGCCCACCTGACTTTTCGTTCCGCCGTCCATCCTGCGTTTGCTGATGATTCACGAGCGTGCGCGTGTTTGCGACCAAACTTCCACCTAGGCGTGGGCAACTGGCGCCCCAGGAAGTGGATGGACGGTCCGGATCACTCATTTGGGCATTGTGTGAGGCCCACAACTCAGGATCGTGATCGTGTACGGACGCTGTTTGAGTTCGAGGGAGATGAACGCGTGGTCGCCCGCGCCTGACCGAATGCCGGTGCGGTGTGGTGCGGGAGTGCACCGCTGTGCACTCCCTCATGTACACGTGGGGTCACATGCGTAACGTATTTGTAAAATCAAATCCATCCATTTCTTTGTCAGAGCTTCTAGTTTAAAGGGGTGACACCAAAGTTGAAGTACTTCCGGATATCGGTGGGCCTGAAATGATGATTTTAGGGCTGATCGACCGTTGGGACACTTCCATAGTGATCCAAGAGCTGAAACTTGATATGTACGGTTAATTTATTGCCTTCATCTCGTGTATGAATTTTCGAACTGATCGGATGGCGGGAAACATGTGATCTTACATTCTGGACCCTTTTCGGGCCCCTTTGGCTTGCTTTCCTCCGATCCCAGGCGTGTAAAATCTTCATTATTGGTTTTCTGGAGTCCATCCCGTGCTCTGGTGACTTCGAAACGTCAATTCCACGCTTTTAACATTAATTTTCAATACACGCTCCTAATTTCCTCCTGTAACAAAAATATAATTAAAATCCGATATTAGGCCTTATCATGTATATAAAATAGGGCAATAATCGGGGTCTAATATGTAATATTCGACCCTGATCAAGAATCAACACCTTCCTTAAATCCGAGTCTGGAAAACTAAACAAATAGGTTGAGCGATTAAAAGACAAAAACATGCACCTTCAAAATGAAAATCATACACGCCTATTTAATTTAGAAGAATCTAGAAAAATCGCTAAGCTAAACTATAAGTTTTCCCAGAGTGGTGAGAAGTGAGAAAAACTATTAGGTATGGGAAGACCTGGGAAGGACAAGAGCAGCTTAGGATATGAAAAGTCTAAAACAAAATCTGAAAAAGCAGCACGAATGACTGAAAAATCTACTGCTTTGAGAAGTAACACAAGAACTACTCCAGTTTGTCATTCATGCATTGATTCGGGTCATTATAAGTTTGAATGCTTATCATCTAGGAGGACACAACATAATTCCGGACAAAAATTCAAACCAACTAGGAAAATACAAGACATCATGTGTCCACTTAGGAATATGAGAAATACACATCCATCATCATCTAGGATGAATGACAGAGTGAAGGAAGTACTGAATCAAGTGGTTGAATCTACCACAGTCAAAAATCTTGTCACAAAATGGGTTCCAAAAGAAAAGAAGAATTGTCTGGTTACCCATTCAAACTATATACTAGGCAATGAAACTAAGTGGTACTTGGATAGCGGATGTTCATGACATGTCATAGGTGACAAATCCCTCTTTTCAAATTATTCACATCTTAATAATGGGATAGTCACCTATGGAGATGGAAGCACCGTTAAGGTAGTTGGACAAGGAATTATTAAAAGAATAGAGTTGCTCAAAAATGAGAATTCTTTTTGCATAAAAGGATTAATGCATAATCTATTAAGCATTTCTCAAATATGTGACAATGAGCATGTGGTTACATTCAACAAGGAAAAATGCGAAATCCTAGACCTCTCAGGAAAATCAGTGATGAAAGGTTCTCGCACAAATAACCACTGTTATGATGATCCCCATGCCTAGAAATATTGAGCATAGAAAAACAAGTCCAGGTCATGCATCGAGATTTGGATATTTACTGAAATGATGCAATTTTTGCTGAACTTTTCATGTTATATCTGAGGTCTCTCACCTCATCTTTTGTATATAAACATCTTGATGTTTATAAATTTTGGTTGTACAATACTAGTACAAAATTTTACTGTGTATACGGTTGATTCAAAGATATTCTATAGTATACATGAAAGTCTGTGGAAGTGTGGAAAAATGAAAATTATTCACCTTCGATATGTCTGTCGATAAGTCATTCTTGATTAATCGATCAAAGGTCGATATCATCGATGACTCTTTGAAATGGGAAGAGTCATATGATCGAGGGTGATATCAAAGACTGTTTCGATATCATCGGGTGGGGTATCTCGATATCATCGAAACACTGGTCGATGATATCGAAGATTGTCGCCCGATATAAGGTGGCCGAGTGGGAAAATCACATTTTTTTTAAAAAATCATTGTACCTTCTTCTTACTTGGCTCCTTACGTCGGTTCGCACATCCAAGAGTCTTAAACGTACCTTAAAACCGGTATTACCCCTTCCATTCCTTCTTTTCAAGATTCCATCTTGCTTTTGGATTGGGTATTTTTAAGTTTTCAAGAAGAACTTTTGTCCGTTTCTCCTCAAATCTTTCAAGTCTCTGTCTGTTCAAATGGGAAAGGATAAAGGAATGGTGTCCGGTCCGGGAGAGTCTCCTAAAACCTCTCTACAAAAAGTTCTTTCGTCAAAAGAAAGAGCAAGGGCTCTTGAACGTGGGACCCCCACATGTCGACGCACTAGACAGGGATCGCATGGAGAGTCCTAATCTGAGGCCCCGACACCTCCTCCAGTTAGAGTGAATCCGGTTTTGGCTAAGTACACTAGTAGGAAGCTTATCCATGAAAGAAACGTTGACAGGGACAGTTTAATACCGTACAATCTGGAACACCTTTTGGCTGAAATTGATTGGTTGTCGGTTCTTGACTTTGGTGGGCTATGTCAACTTGAACAAACGTACAACTTTTTCGCTTCCTGTCATTCTCCTGTGTCTGATCCACCTTTCATCACTGTGTCTGGTGATGGTGATGACATGGAAATCACCCCTGCGTTTATTGCTGGAATTTTTGGTCTGACCCTGTCACCTGTTGGTCTTTCAGATATGGATCTTGAAAATCCTGAAATTCGATCCATGGTCACTAAGTTTCTCTGTCATGGTCGGGACATTCCTTGGTACCAAGGAAATGCACTCAAATCGAAGTTCATGCAACCGCGATTTTGGATATTGTATGACATCTTCGCTTCAAACATCTATCTTAGAAGTACCAAACGTTCCAATCTCACTGGGTTCCCTTCATGTCTTCAACAAAAACAACATTCGAAGGATAGACTTAAAGTTCCATAAGTTTCCTAAGGATCCGTTAGAGGAAGAAATTCATGCCGAAGGAGAAGGAGGTGAAGGAGATGCTCCCACTGAAGGTGCTGGAAGGGCTGGGGAAGAACCTCCTGCTCCCCATGAAGCATCTTGTCCACATCAGCGCCCGGGCATGCGAAGAGGTTTAAGCTCCACCAAGATAGGATTGATGCAATTCAGTGAGATGTCTCCCAGCTCAAGGAATCGGTGAATGAAAGGTTTACCATCTTGGAATGCCTGGTAAATGGAGTGCAGCAGACCATGCAACAGTTAGTTGATCTGATCACCTGCCGTCGAGAGGACACGACACCATCTTCCTCTGCTCCATAGCACTGGTCTCTGGACGCTGTCACATACACTTCACTCTTATTACCATGTACGAACATTAGTATCTTTTTGGATGTTCTGTGCTCTCATGAGTGTATGTGATAACTAGTGGTGTATATGTGGTGTGTATGCCCATGGATGGGCTTAATACTAGTGGTTGTTTTGGTTTTCTTTTGGGTGCCCATGGATGGGCTGATTTTGTTTTAGGATGAATATACTACTGCCAATCTTGGGCAGTATATATGTTTTTGGATATTTTGGAATATGGCTGGTTATGAATCATAGATATTTTCTGCCTTGCTTATATTTTGCCAACCCCTGTTTAATCTGATCATCTCTTAAATGGTATGGAATGCATGTGATGTTTTATTCTATCTGCTTATATCACCGCTCTATTTAGTCTGCTATGCATGCATAGTTTCTGAAAATGATGTCTGATTACTCAATTGTTTTTATCATTATACATATGTATGTTCTCTGAATGATGGTTCTCCCATATTGTTTACTTTAGTCAATATCAACTGCTATATTTACCTTTACCAATGACTGACAAAAGGGGGAGAACAAATCAAACACCCTGAAAGAAAAATTGTATATCTGCTTGAATGGTGATGTAGGTGTTAGGGGGAGCAACTGCACCAAGAAATGAGGAGAATACTGTTAGGGGGAGCAGCTACTGATTATGTGTATAGTTTCACTAGACATTGTAAAATTGTATAAAATACATGAACACACAATATAGGATGTGATTGTCTAGATGTTGTTCTAGGGTGTTTTGGGTATTTTGTCACATAATTGACAAAGGGGGAGATTGAAAGTGCGCTGCTTTGTCAATTAGCGTGAGTGTTGAGTCAGCTAGACAGAGAAGCTCCATAGGAAGATCAATCAATCATCTGCCTCAACCGGATGTGCGCCCGAACTAGCTACAGGTAAATCTAAGCCTCACATCCCATGTCCCAAAACACCAAGTAATTAAAACCCTTAAAATTGATTAGAATATCATAGGATTTTTGGGTTAGGAAACTTTTTCAAAATTTTAGAAAATCTCTAAGTTTTCTACCTATGTCGATTTATCGATAAACCGATTGATGTAATTGACAAGTGCTATCGATGTCCTCGAAGCTCACTCGATAGTATCGAATGAGGACATAAGTTGTTTAGCAACCACATATACTTCTGGTCAGAATTATCGATGTATCGATAGATGTATCGATATCATCGAAATTTGAATCTCGAGTCTACCGAAATTGGCTCGATAAAATCAATAGCAGAGATATTGTGTCCCTATTTTTTTAAAGAAAAATCATAAAATCTTTGATATATCGAAGTGCTTCTCGATATCCTCGAAATTCAAATATCGATGATATCGGAAGGCCTTCGATGATATCGGTCTTGGACACACTGTCAACCAGCAATATATTCAGGTAGTTTTTATCTTAGATCGAGGGGCACTCGATAGAATCGATATTCAAATATCGATGATATTAAGGCTGGGTCAATTGCATCGAGAAAGGACATAACCTATCCAACAAGCTCACTGGAAAATCCTTTGGATTTATCAATGCATCGACACTGCCATCGATATCATAGACATTCAAATTTCGATGATATCAAGCGTGCCTCGATCATATCTTAGACCTGAAATATTTCAAAGGCAAGTCTCTCTCATTTTTCAAATGTTGAGGAAGCGAACTTCGTATCGATGCAATTGGAGTTAGAAATCCGATGATATCGACACATGTTTCGAAGTCCTCTACCAGCTGGCAAAAGGTTTCAAAAGCGTAAGTGTAACATCCTGGATTTTCACTGTTTTGGATTTCCAAATATCCTTGAAAATTTTTTTAATTAATTAACTTATAATACCACTTAAATGACCATTATCACTCAATGTTAGTCTATACAGGAGTGGTACCAGTAAAGAACCGCACAAGTTTGATTAATCAACCGTAGGAAGTCACCAAATCTGCCCGATCATTTGAACACCAAGTTTCGCCCCATTATTTACTCACATAGGGCCCAAATCTAACCGACCGTTCGCTAACTAATCAAGACAATCATGATTGAAATAAAGATCTAACCGGGGCATGGTCAGATAAGGCCCGAATCTTGAATAATAGACCAAATCAACCCCGTCACTATTTTAGCTTAGAACCGACGGTTTAGAGTAATCATGACCAAATCTCCACTTTCACTAGTTATAAATAAGCCACACTATGAACATATTTAATCCAAACCCTAATCAGTGCCAACGAAAAATCTCAATACGTAATTCATTCCAAAAATGCCCCGATTCTCCAAACAAGCTCTAGACTGCTCGTTGGGGGGCCACTAGTTCCAAAATTATAGAATAATGTCCATCTTATAAGGCTTGACGCCCATCACGGGAGTCGAACCTGGGTATTGTCCAGAACCGCTCAACTTTAGCCGAAGATAAGTGCATGAGAAGTGCAAATACCCTAAAGAAATGAGCTGGAACTTAAGTGAATTAAGTCGTCCACTCTTATGCAAAGTTGAGAATTTCAGAACGTCGGTTTACGACCAAACTTCACACGTGGAGTAAGAATATTTTCCTACTCATATTCATATAGTCGCGGCCCTGATCGACTATCGGTGACTGTTGAATAGACTTCTAATCATATCTGTTGACCGGCGCATCCAAATGGCGGGTCAATCATATTTATACGTAGATCATCATTAGGGCTAACTATCCTACGATGTAAATTAATGTGTATACCCCATAGTGGGCCCTAGAGCTTAGAAAGACCCTCCCATAGGTCTAGTATAGTAAAAACCTAGCCCTTGGGGCCATTTACGGCAAATCTGGCATTATAAAAGGCCTCATTTGGGCACCCCCTCTCCCCATACGATTTTTTCCTAGAGGAAAGGAAGAGAGAAGAGAGAAAAGGGAGAAAGAAGAAATGAGAAAGAGAGGAAGAGAGGGTGAAGGAGAGTAAAGGTGGACCCTAGATCGAGGTGGGGTCCAAGGAAATCAAACCCCCACAACTCCCTACTTCTCTTCCAAGAGGAAACCCTCCTCCGTGGCCGCCCATTCATTCCGTTGATCGTCTAGGTAAGATCCATCACCCTTTTTTTAAAAAACCCTTGAGATGAGAAGGGATTTACATAGATTTCTAACATGCAACTGCTTGCTTTAGGGATTCCGGCGGATCGACCACAAAGCCCTCATTCCTAGGTCATTTTTCAAGTCTCCAACGACCCATAAGTGTGGACTATTGTTCTTAGGTGACCTAACACCAATTTTAATACGAATATAATGATTTTGCTTATTGGGTGGTGTATTTGGGTAATCTAGCAATACCTAGACAAGACCTTACACTAGATTTCCCCCAATTTAATGTGGAATGATAATGGAATGCTTGTTGTTTCTCGAACATGATTGGGTATGTTAATGATATTTCTTGTACATTCCTTGCTCGGTTCATATATGATGTTTTCCTCATAACATGTTTGATGCACTAACCCTTGTGTATATTTTGGTATTAGGAGATATATGAAATGTTTGCCTTCCTCACTAACCCCCACAACATTTACACCGTTATTTCATGATATTATTAGAATTTGCTTTGTAAAAATCTAGATTCTATGATGGGAAGTATGAATGCATGCTATTACCTATGCTAGTTGATAACCCATGTTAGTCGGCATGCTACATATTACCACTAAACCCTTGGGTTGGTCAGGAATACGAGAAGAGTGAAGGTGGTCCCATTGGTAAGACTATCCTGATGTTAAACCCATGAATTTGGGCGGGTGCGCGTGGGCGACAGTAGTTAGACTACATGGGTCGCTTGTACCCAATGTCGTCTGTCATGTACTTGCCTGAACTCTTACGGTCTAGCCAATTTACTAACCAACTATGATTGTTACCTAGAACACCCTACAACCATTGTAGCCCATTGATAACTAGATTGAAAATGATCCACCGCCTCGTGAGTCGGGCATGGTGGAATGGAACACTACGTCCGAGCTGTCAGCCTACACTAGGGTTACGAACCTCCCCGTAGTGACTGCTATCGATCCCTTTTCTCAGCACTCCCCATGTGCTTGAAGTCGGGATGGAGAACCCGACGGGATCAAGGATCATAGGGTCTTGGCCTCACATGTTGGGGGCATTGGCCTTGTAACTAGTTCAGGGCATTTGATACGTGGAGTGTATCAGTTTCCCCAACTTGCTGGATGAACGGACTTAACTAAGAACTTGGCTATCATGATCACATTGCATCGCACTATTAGGGTGGCGACTCGGCAGTCGAAGTTGCTCTGAGGGAGTGTTGGTCATATGCGATCGTTAGATGGAGTCGCTCGAAAGAGTGTTGTGGCGAGGACATGCATCATATCATCTATCATGCACATGCATTAATGAGATTTGTTAGGTACTTATGAATGAATTTCCTTTCATTAAATCCATAATTTAATTGATGCCTGTTGTAACTTAAGACTAATAGCACCCACTGAGTTGATCACTCACTCCCACTCTAGGATAGTGTTTTAAAATACCAACCAGACTCTTCAGTAGATGCATGTGACACGGAGTACGAGGAGTATGGCATCGCGAGTCTAGATGTGGAGGACGAGCTGTCCTATTTCTGATTGATGGGCAGTTCGCCAGAGTTCACGGGCGAACTTGGATCTCCGAGTAGGGGTTCAGCGCAACATTCTTTTTGGACATAGCATTTTTTTATATTTTTGTTAGGCAACGCCTTATGTGACCCATTTACCTTCTTTTGGATTTGTATATATTTAACCTCTTTCACTTCAGTAGACTAGTTGTGATTGTGTTTCATGTTCCAAGTAATTCCATGTTGTGCAATTAAACTTGATTAAATGCAAATTAGTAAAAATCAGTTGTAAGTGATACCCGGGAACTTGGGAGTCGAGTATATGCACGACCGCCAAATTTCAGGGTGTTACAAGATCGTATCAGAGCAATAGTTTGTAATCAATTGGGCCATGGGTCATGAACTCACTAACTCATCCGATGACTTGAGAGGATACGTATTAGGAAACGCAACAGAGATTTAGGACGTTAGGATCCATCCCAGACCCCGAACTGGCAATCTTAGGTGGACGACAAGACTTCGAAGCAAGGGAGAGCATGAACGTTAGGAATTAGGATTTAGAAGCAGGGGAGATCATGAACGTTAGGAAATAGGTCCGAGAGTCTTATGGGACCTCAACCGATTAGGAGGAACGAGTCAGGGACTAAACAATTGGAGAGTCGAAGCCATCGTCAAAGTCCAACGGGATAACTATCGAGCTAAATGAAATAGTTCCAACCCTTGTCGGGGATGATTGAGTAGAGGCGAATGAAATTTGGTGGGAAATAGGAGAGATGTAGAAAAATCAAATTTCGACCTCTAACTAGGAGGAATCTTGCCAAACCCCCAAACCCATTTCCTAGATCAACCTCTTCTACCCCAAAATCATATATAGTACCTTCCCGGGAGCCTTATCGGCACCCGGGAAATCGAAAAAAAGGT
Organism: Magnolia changhungtana; assembly: GCA_030180095.1. Classification (NCBI taxonomy): domain Eukaryota; kingdom Viridiplantae; phylum Streptophyta; class Magnoliopsida; order Magnoliales; family Magnoliaceae; genus Magnolia; species Magnolia changhungtana. The sequence continues at coordinate 17,146,079 of JASAUF010000617.1, forward strand.
GTCCTAAGTAGGACCCCAGCGTGCCCATGCCCACCGGGCGTCCCCACGTCCACCGTTCCAGCAACCCCGAGTCGCCAAGCTCAAGCGGGCGTCCCCACGCTCAAGCGGGCGTCCCCACGCCCAATGTCCCAGTGGCTCGGCGTGCCCACACTGAGCAGGCGTTCCCCACGCCCGATTACCCAGTGGTCCGGCGTCGCCACGCCCGGACATAAAACGAGCCACCTCTCCCCTCCTTCAATGCACACACGTGTGGGAGCCTTTCTCTTGCATTTTAAGCACCTAAATCCCTCATTTCTTTCCCTACCCCACACTCCATTGCTTCTAAATTCCCTAGAAAGCCCTCTCCCGCTCCAAGTTCCCAAAGCCACCTCCAAGAAATCCATTCTTAAGACACATTCTTAAGCTTTTCTTCTTCTTCTTCTCCATGTCCAACCCACCATTCTCCAACATCATTCTGATAAACCCATCTCAAATCCCATATCTTTAAATCATCTTCAACTTCATCTTACTCAACACTACCTCAAACCCATTCCCACATTTCATTTTTTAACCCATCATTTCCAAAAATAAAAAATAAAAAAAGTACACTCCTAAACCCATTCTCAAGGCCCATTCACAAAACCTTCCCTCCATTCATCCCACTCCATTACTTTCAAAACCCATTCATAAAATAAACTCTCAAAACCCATTTCAAAAATACACTTCCAACACCCTACTTCTTCAAAACCCCATTTTACCCCAAACCCCATTCCTCAACTCATTTCCTAAACATTTCTCAACTCCAATTCCTCAAATCCATTTTTCTTAAACCCACTCTCAATTCCCTTTCCTCAACAAACTTCCATCTCTTCTTTCTCATATCCAACCCAAATCCATCCACCAACATCCACTTCTGACCTATTTCTTCAAAATAAAAAATAAAAAAAAAATCTCACTTTCCACCACTTTATCCTTCTAATTTCTCTAAGCACTTTCAAATTTGACACAACATCAAAGCTCAAAGGATGAAAATCTATAATCGAATGAAAATGTACTATAAATAGTAAAAATATAAATAAAATGGATTTTTGACCATTAATCTGATGGAATCTTATGAAATTATCAAGTCCATTGCGTAGAGTAGCTTTTCCTACCCCAAATTCATATATGGCACATCGTGTAACTCATTCTGGTTTGCAAGATATGGGAGTTGTAAGGTCCAATAGTCTAGAGAACCGGCGTGGCCACGCCCAGACGTCCAGCAGGCTAGGCAGGCCACAGTGGGCCGGGCGACTTGTTTTTTACAATTTTTATCAGATTTCAAAAATTCATATCTCCTTCATTACAACTCCGATTTAGGTGATTCAAAAGCTAGATTGAAGCTTAACGAGATAGTTTTATATAAAAATAAGAAAAAATAATAAAATAAATTTTTTACTATAGTTAAACTTAGGATGTTTTACAAACTATCCAAAATTTATTAAATATCGGATAGGTGTTGCTCCTAGAATTTTAATAATTTATTTACAACTCCAAATGATATAAAATTTTGTGAGATGACTTAAAACTTAATGATAAATCATAATATAAAAATTTAAATTAATTCTGTTGCTAAAAGTATAAGAAATATTACAAGAATTAGATACGTTTTAGTATCTTATACAAAATCGTTAGTTTCGAAGGACTTATGCTTTTACAATTTTTATAATTTTTATGGAACTTGAAATAAATTGAAATTTTTTACAAAAAGGGTCAACTTAATGATGAATTACCGTAAAAATTATAAAAATTATCTAGTAATTGAAAGTGATAAATAATTATTGAACAATAGATGTATTGAAAACGAAAGTTTCTACAACTAAAGGTTGTCGATGGACCGGATGTATCTCTTTTATCATAGAGTTTTAGTATCCGAAGTCTGATTAGGAATTTCTTTCAAGGATCCTAGGAATCATCTTAAGTGATTAAATTAAAGCCTTATTTTTAGTATATTTTACTATTTCAAATAATTTATAACTTGACGAAATAGACTTCTTAAGTAGGGATTCGTTCCATTGCTTAAGAATTTGTGAGTTCGTATTCGAAGTAGACTTTACTAAAAGATTTTGGGTTATTATTCCCTTATGGATTCAAGTTCATACCACTTTGAGGAGATAATTTTCTTCCTTTTCCCTTTTCTGCAGCATTCTTTGTGTCACCATCACTCCAAACCTCCAGAATACTTTAAAACTTTCGATTCTTCATTCCTTGTTAAAACTTATGAAACTAAAGTGTGGTTTGCTTATAACCCATTAGCCATATGACCGAGACGATAACATAGAGATACAATCTTAGACTATTGAAAATTTTTCTAGGATAACCGTTTGACCATAGGAATAGTGAAATATTTATTAATCACTAATTTAGACATGAATTAAAATAAGAACTCTCCTGATAAAGACCCAAATGACAACCTTAAAAATATGAGATTTTAACTTTTTAATGATAGGAGGTATTCCCTAAACATTTAGATTGATCGGACTTCGGAATTACAGAAGTATACGCCTGCGAAGCATTTGCGGCTTGACCCAATTCTCAATCCTAGGCAACTACTAATGGACTCACTACTTTGACCGAGCAGAAGAGTAGGATCCACTAAGACAAAGAAGGAATACGATGAACCTTCTACCCTGTTCAGGTAGATGATCGACATATCAGGTTCAAGCCTACTACAACCGTCCCTCCGTATTGGTCTAACATTGAAAATAAATATTTTTACTCTAAATAGAGGGAAATCGACGTCATAAATCCAAATCTTTAAAAAAATAAATAGATAATTAAATAAATTGTAGTAAACCATCAGGGTGAAAAAGTTTTAAGGTGGGTAGACTAAAATAAGCCAAACTAGTATAGATAGTATACACCTTACTATGCATATAAACTTGAAATCAATAAAACTTAGGCAAATGAAATAATAAAATCTTTGCTTATTATCCTTAGGCAATTTTGGGGATGAAATTATTTTTAAGGGGGGTAGATTATAACATCCTGGATTTTCACTGTTTTGAATTTCCAAAAATTCTTGAATTTTTTTTAATTAATTAACTTATAATACCAGTTAAATGACCATTATCACTCAATGTTAGTCTATACAGGAGTGCTACCAGTAAAGAACTGCACAGGTCCGATTAATCAACTGTAGGAAGCCACCGAATCCGTCCGATCATTTGAATGTCAAGTTTAGCCCCATTATTTACTCACATAGGGCCCAAATCTAACCGAACATTTTCTAACTAATCAAGACAAGCATGACTAAATTAAAGATCTAAACGGGGCAGAGTCAGATAAGGCCCGGATCTTGAATAATAGACCAAATCAACCTCATTACTCTTTTAGCCTAAAACCGACGGCTTAGAGTAATCATGACCAAATCTCCACTTTCACTAGTTATAAATAAGTCACTATGAACATAGTTAATCCAAACCCTAATTAGTGCCCACGAAAAATCTCAATACCTAATTCATTCCAGAAATACCCTGATTCTCTAAACAAGCTCTAGACCGATCGTTGGTGGGCCACTAGTTCCAAAACTATAGAATAATGTCCATCTTATTGGGCTTGACATCCATTGCGGGAGTCAGATCTGGGTATTGTCCAGAACCGCTTAACTTGAGCCGAAGGACAAGTACATGGGAAGTGCAAATACCCTAAAGAAATGAGCTAGAACTTAAGTGAATTGAGTCGTCCACTCTTATGCGAAGTTGAGGATTTTGGACCGTCGGTTTGCGACCAAACTTCACACGTGGAGTAAAAATATTTTTCTGCTCATATCCGTATAGCCGCGGCCCCGATCGACTATCGGTGACTATTGAACAGACTTCTAATCATATCTGTTGATCGACTTATCCAAATGGCGGGCCAATCATATCCATACATAGATCATCATTAGGGCTAACTATCCTATGGTGTAAATCTATGTGTACACCCCATAGTGCGCCCTAGAGGTTAGAAAGACCCTCTCATAGGTCTAGTATAATAAAAACCTAACCCTTGGGGCCATTTACGGCAAATCTGGCATTATAAAAGGGTCTCATTTGGGCACCCCCTCTCCCCATACAATTTTGCCCTAGAAGAAAGGAAGAGAGAAGAGAGAAAAGGGAGAAAGAAGAAAAGAGAAAGAGAGGAAGAGAAAGTGAAGGAGAGTAAAGGAGGACCCTATATTGAGGTGGGGCCCAAGGAAATTAAACCCCTACAACTCCCTACCTCTTCTCCAAGAGGACCCTCCTTCGCGATCGCCCATTCATTCCGTTGATCTTCTAGGTAAGATCCATCACCCCTTTTTCTTAAAATCCTTGAGATGAGAAGGGATTTACATGGATTTCTAACATGCAATTGCTAACTTTAGGGATTCCGGCCGATCGACCTCAAAGCCCTCATTCTTAGGTCATTTTTCAAGTCTCCAACGATCCATAGGTGCGGACTATTATTCTTAGGTGGCCTAGTATGAATTTTAATATGAGTATAAAGATTTTGCTTATTGGGTGATGTATTTGGACAATCTAACAATACCTAGATAAGACCTTACACTTTAGATTTCCCCCAAATTAATGTGGAATGATGATGGAATGCGTTGTTTCTCAAACATGATTAGGTATGTTAATGATGATTACTTGTACATTCCTTGCTTGGTTCATGTATGATGTTTTCCCCATAACATGTTTGATGCACTAACCCTTGTGTATATTTCGGTATTAGGAGATATATGAAATGTTTGCCTTCCTCACTAACCCACACAACACTTGCACCTTTATTTTATGATATTATTAGCATTTTCTTTGTAAAAATCTATATTCTATGATGGGAAGTCTGTATGCATGCTATTACTTATGCTAGTTGATAACCCATGTTAGTCGGCATGTTACACATTACCACCAAACCCTTGGGTTGGTCAGGAATACGAGAAGAGTGAAGGTGGTTCCATTGGTAGGAGTATCCTGATGTTAAACCCATGAATTTGGGCTGGTACGCGTGGATGACAGTAGTTAGACTACATTAGTCGCTTGTACCCGATGTCGTCTGTCACGTACTTACCTGAACTCATGTGGTCTAGCCTATTTACTGACCAACCATGATTATTACCCCCTGTTTGCTAACAGATGTATGGAACCTATAACACCCTGCAGTCATTGTAGCTCATCGATAACCAGATTGAAAATGATCCACTGCCTCGTGAGCCGGGCATGGTGGAATGAGACACTATATCTGAGCTATCGGCCTACGCTGGGTTGATGCGCTTCCCCATAGTGACCGCGAGCAATCCCTTTTTCTCAGCACTCCCCATGTGCTTGAAGTCGGTGATGGGGAACCCGACGGGATGAAGGATCGCTGGGTCTTGGCCTCACACATTGGGGGGCCTTGGCCTCGCAATTAGTTCAAGGCATTTGATACGTAGGGTATATCAGTTTTTCTAACCTACTAGATGAACAGACTTAACTAAGAACTGGGCTAACACAATTACATTGTATCGCACTAGTTAAGGTGGCGACTTGGCAGTCGAGGTCGCTCTAAGGGAGTTTTGGTCATATGTGATCGTGAGATGGAGTCGCTCGAGGGAGTGTTCTGGCGAGGGCATGCATCATATCATCCATCATGCACACGCATTAATAAGATTTGTTAGGTGCTTATGAATGTATTATCTTTCATTAAATCCATAATTTAATTGATGCCTAACTTAAGACTAATAGCACCTACTGAGTTGATCACTCACTCCCACTCTAGGATGGTGCTTTAAAACGCCAACCATACTCTTCAGTAGACGCAGGTGACATAGAGTACAAGGAGTATGGCATCGGAGTCTGGATGTGGAGGACGAGCTGTCCTATTTTCGGTTGATGGGCGGTTCACCGTAGAGTTCACGGGTGAACTTGGATCTCCGAGTAGGGGTTCAGCGCAACATTCTTTTTGGACAGTATTTTTTTATATTTTTGTTGGGCAACGCCTTGTGTGACCCATTTACTTTCTTTTGGATTTGTATATATTTAACCTCTTTCACTTTAGTAGACTACTTGTGATTGTGTTTCATGTTCCAAGTAATTCCATGCTACGCATTTAAGCTTGATTAAACGCAAATTAGTAAAAATCAGTTGTAAGTGATACCCTGGAACTTGGGAGTCGAGTATATGCATCGACCCCCAATTTTCAGGGTGTTACAGACATTTGAGTTTGTGTCATTGAGCGGCCAGTCGATGCAATCGAGAGTATACGCTCGATGATATTGATCCCTCTCGATGATATCGAACTCTGTCATAAATGTGACCGTTTTATTTCCGTTGGAACCTTTTGCCTATTTATGCCCTTAGTTGCTGGTAGAGAAAAAAGAGAGTGCTTTTGAGTGTTTAACCTTAGATCATATACCCAATGCCCTTTCTCTCATGGAAGTTCATCATCCAATCCACCCTTATCATTGACATTCAATAGAGTGGATTGGGGAATGAACTTCCGCATTCAAGGATCCTTCAGCTACCACCTTAATGGAAAATCATTAAGCTGGGATGCCTTGAATGCATAAATGATTGGAATCTCTCTATTTCCCTTATATGAAAACTTTCAATAGAGTAGGATTCCATTACAACCTTGACCCAACCCGTCATCATGTATTGGTATATCTTTTAAGTTGCGGTTCAAGGAAGCAGAAGACTCTTCATCAACAAAGGAGGAGATCTTCGACAACGAGCTAAAAGGGATTCATCCGCTTATCTGTAAGTTATTAGAGTCCAGAGGACCCTTGTGATCATTCCTTTATAAGATTGGGTCTAAGGTGTTTCTTACCCCTTGCAAGTCCTCTAGGAGGCCTTCGGTGGGAGTATATGTGGTGGGTGTGCTGTGTTGACCCTTGCTCTATGGAGAGCATAAACAGTTAGGGTCTTGTAGAAGATCCTTGGCCAGTGTGCCTAAAAGTGGGTGCCTTGTGTTGACCCTTGCTCGTGAGAGCATAAACGTGTTAGGGTCTTGTAGAAGATCCTTGGCCAGTGTGCCTAAAAGTGGGTGCCTTGTGTTAACCCTTGCTTGTGAGATCATAAACGTGAGAGGTTCCTTGTGTGGATCCTTGGCCAGTGTGCCTAAAATCGGGTGCTACGTGTTGACCCTTGCTCGTGGGAGCATAAACTGTCAGCCTAGGTGTAGGTTGTATTGGTTAGAGGTGAACCTGATTTAAAACATCAGATTTGAGGTAAACCGTGTGTAACCTCCTTAGTGAAATCTGGTACACTCAAGGGTTGTGTGCGGTTTCCAGGAGTGGAGTAGACAAGTAGTCGAACCACTATAAAAATGACTGTGTTTGAGATTGCTATTGTCTTCCATTACTTATGTGATTTCCTTAAGTATTTTCATATTTGATTATTTGAGATCACACCTCACATACACACAGTCATATCCATCATAAATTAATTTGCACATTGTTCATTTCTCAAATAGTTTGTGATTGGATCCTCTACCGAGCTTGGAAGCCAATAGAGTTACTTTTTAAGTAATCCTAATGTAAGCTTGTTGTTGGGATTAGAGTAATAGGATTTTAAACTGCTATAAAAATTTATAAAAGTCCTATTCACCCCCCTCTAGGACATATTGGCATATTCCTACTTCAACTAAAGGGCTCATTACTGCAATTTCATGCTTCACTAGCACTTGGTCGTAATGATTTGCATGGTCTCAATCAATGAGCACATGTCAAGGTTTATGCCAGAAAAGACACCACAGTTTCAAAATATGGCAGTGACTTATCATCCTAGTCTTGTCCTATATAAAAATTTGGCCGAGTAAATCATTTACTTACCCAAAGTTGTTAAAACCATTTTCATTTCGCAAATCATAAGAAGGGTTGAATCATATTGAATTGCGAATCATTATAAGAGTTGAATTGTATTGAATCACAAATCATGTCGTAAATCGCAAATTTTTTATAATGATTTTCTTTAAAAAATGAATAAAATATGCAAAATAATCAGAAAAAAAAGCTTATCAGTCATCCATTCCCCATCCATATGCACCATCATACTTCCATATCATGATAGTGTTAGATGATTTTTATTTTTTAAAAATAAAAAATAAAAATAAAAATAAAAATAAAAAATCTGTCATTCAAGAAATCTACCTTAATCAACATACAAGAATCCTTTAATAATTTATGTTCTTTACCTTAATCAACATGCAACAAAAAAAAAAAAAAAAAAAAAAAAAATCTTAAAATTTGTTGGAATGTCTGTTCTTGACTCTTTCTTTTGTATCTTCTTCTTCTTCTTCTTCTTCTTCTTCTTCTTCCTTTTTAATTTAATTTAATTTAATTATTATTTTTTTAGGGTCGATTTAGGGCCCATTAATTAAGGTTAGAAAGTGAGTTTTGGGTATCATGGTTTGAAAACCTAAAAATTTGTCTCCCGCTCGTTAGATGAGCTAGTAGAGATGGTGTAGTTTGTGTGAGTGATCCAAGGTTCAATCCTTGGTAGTGTTGCATTAAAAAAAAATCACATTAGAAAATGACATTCGGTTATGTAGATCGAGGGAGAAAGATAATTTTATTTTTAACCGTTGTTGCCATAATATATATAGGTCAACATGATCACAAGTATCTATCAAAGCATTCCAGATAAGTCATACACCAATTAGGTGTTTTGACCAACTAATATGTAAGAAATCATAAGAAAATGCAAAACATTTTAATGTTGAAGAGGTTATTCATCATGTAACCTCTTATAAACAAAATAAAATAATTAACCTCTTCTAAATGATTCTTAAAGTCCTCACCAATTTAAAATCATGAAATGAAGGCCAAACAAAGCTTAAAACAAAAGAAAACAAGTATAATTTAAATTGTAAATCGAGATTTGAATAATAAATCGTAGGATTCATCTAAAAAGTGATTCAAGGTGCGCTTCAAATCATTTTGCTTAAGATTTGATTCAAATTGTAAATCCACTACAAGAAAAATTGGCTTTTACAGAAGCGTGCCAAAACGCCCCTAAAGTCTCAAATACATTTGGTATAAAATTCATGCGCGCTTGGACACGTGTCGCTAAAGGGGGGCGTCGCTATATCTTTTACCGGCGATCACACCTTTTTACCAACGTTTTTGATGGCCCCCGCTAATATACGTACTTTATTGACGTTTATTATCCTTTAGAGGCGCTTCTGGTGGTTGCTACTAAAAATTGTAAAAGCACTGGTAAGACTTACGAAGCGCCGAAAAAACTACAAAACGCCGGTAGAACGATAAACGCCGCAAAATGTATAAAAAACGCCGCTAATAGCTAAGAGAAATGCAGAAAAGATTTATATCAAACGCCGATAAAATTCAAACAAACGCCGCTATAAGCTATAATAAGTGCTGATAAGATATTAAAAAAATTCCGGTAAAAGCTGTAAAAATATGCCAGTAAATCATTTGCAATGTAAAAGAAAAGAAAAGAAACAATTAAAAATTCTACTAAGTTGAATCTTCTAGATTAGAAGAACTTTACGGGCTTAAATTAGCATTCAAACACAACCTGTAAATCATTTACAACCAGCCTCATTTACAGGCATCCTGAGAATGAAATGTAATATAATGGACAGAAAATTTGCAGATTGAGACACAAGGAAAAGCAGGAGGAAAAAAATAAAAGCAACGGATTTCAGCAACGCTCAAGGCGAGACTTCTCAAATGCACCCAAGAACCAAAACCCATGCCATATAGAGGATCGTTGTCAGCGGCACCCTGCCATGCATAGAGATCAGCTAATAAAATAATATGTATACTCATAATCTGAGCTACACTATCTAAAATTAAATTTTCAGTCATACATATTTCCTACAAAAACAACCATACCAAATGAAGTCCATATCCATCCCCATATGAAGTAGCAAAGCCCCCCTCTAGGCTACCACGTTTCACCCCAAATGCTCCACCTTCAGTCACTAATGTACAGACAAAAGTTTACAAAACAAAATAAAATAACCAAAAAACAAATTTGAAATAAAATAAAAGGAACTAATAAATATCCATAACTAAGCAGATGGAGGAGAATAGCTAGGGAATTTTTTTATATATAAATATGTAGACAAATTTTTCTTCCCTTTTTCTTTAAGAATAAAATTGCATCATAAGCATCATAGCATGCAACTCAAGAACCTGCCTTCATCCCATTGTCACCATATGAAGTTTCAGACCGATTACCAAAACCAATAAAAAGAGAATCAGCAATAGCTTCATATGTTTCTACTCCTATGCATTAGAAATTCAAATTGGAGAATGCTTCCTTTTTGATGTATTTTATATCAATTTCATTTTATCTCCAAAAGCAAATTGATTCAAGGAGAAAAAATAAAAAAATTATATTTTTACTGAATTTCATTAATAGTGCAGACCTACTCATGAGAGTGCATTCACCAGCCTACGGAGAGCATTAGAGCATGCATCAAGTTGTCCACACTAATAAATAGACAGGCTCGAAAATCACGCCAGTTCACTCGTTAGGCGGAACACGCATTTAAAAAAGAAGGTCTAATCAACAATCTGAACCATCTCTTTATTAGGGCCCATCATAGGAGAATTAATTTTATCATGCAATCTTAACCATCCCATCCTTAGCTTGGGAATGGATGAATAACGAAAAAGAAGGCCACAACTTACAGATGAATTGGATCATCTGATTGGTGTGATTTTATTTTATTTTTTCAATCTGGCCAATGAAATGTGCACCAGACATAATGGATGGTCTGATTTTCTGATCATATGGATACAGGGCACTATAAGTGCAAAGAACACAAATCAGACCATTCTAGCCATCCGATCAATAGCCTATTAAATGGATTATCAAGATCATTTAAATAAAATCAGGTCCAATCAACAATCTGACTTGGAGGATTCTGTTAGCATTGTTGACGGCACCTCGAACCTTGTTTAAATCTAGGTTGCAATTTATGGCCACTGATGCTATTTGTCTTTCTGTGAACTTGGCGACGATTTCTACATCAAACCCAGCGAAAGCAGCCCTAACGATAAAGAACATTTCTTTCCATGAATTCATTATCTCTCTCTCTCTCTCTTTTAATTTTTTAACTTTCCATTATAATAATAACTACCTAAAATCATGGCGTTTTCTCAAGATAGAAGTCCAACCCATCCCAACTTGTGCACTTGTTAGGATAAGCAATTCAAACAACATCCTCAAACACATTTAAATGCCTAATCAGTCTCACTCCAGTCTATATATATATATATATATATATATATATATATATATATATATATATATATATGAGAATGAGAGAGAGAGAGAGAGAGCGAGAGTGAGACTCACTTGTCGTCATGGACGGGAACTCCCCATTCCTTATCATGGTAAGCAACATACAAAAGAACTGCGAAAAATGAAATACCCAAAGATTTATCAAAGAAGAAAATTAAATGATAATGTACAGTCTCTTAAATTGGTGCAAACCATACCTGAATTAAGTGTAATGAATCTACATCTCTTCTACTCTTGAGTAGCATTAGCCATCAAAGAAGAGTCAATTTGAGCTGCTTTCCCTTAAATCTTCGTAGGCATTCTGAAAGTGCCCTGGTTTGTCAATTAGTGTGAGTGTTAAGTCAGCTAGACTGCAGAGCCTCATAGGAAGATCAATTCAAAGTGACTGCCTCAACCGGATGTGTGCAAGCTCCCCACAGGTAAATCTAAGCCTCACATCCCATGTCCCAAAACACCAGGTAAATTAAACCCTTAAAACATGCTAGAATATCACAGGGTTTTTAAGTTAAGAAAACTTTTTTTGAAATCAGAAGAATCTTTAAGTTTTCTTACTTTGTCGATTTTATCGATACACACCTCGATATGATCGACCTACACTGTTGATGTCCTCGATGGTAAATCAATTCCATCGGAATGAGGATAAAAGTATCCAACAACCACATGTACATCTGGACGGCTTTATTGATGCATCAATATACTATCGATATCATCGATATTCAAATCTTGAGTCCATCAAAAGTGACTCGATAATATCGACAGGTAGATCTTCGGTGCCCCTGTTTTTTCTTAAGAATATCATATGTGCATCGATATATCGAAGCCCCCTCGATGCCATCGAAATTCAAATCTCAATGATATTGAAAGGCTCTCGATGATATCGGTCATGGGCACCAAGTTTCTGGGAAAATATTTCAAGATTGTTTATCTATGATCGAGGGTCACTCGATAGAATCGATATTCAAATATCGATGATATTGCTACCATTTTGATGGCATCGAATAAGGACATAGACTGTGTAACGACTCGAAAAATTCCGTACAAAGACCAGAGTACCACCTCAGGCAGAAATCACTCAGGGCCAAATCCTTTAGAAATTAGACGAGTTTAATTAAGTGCTAAACTAGATGAGCCATGAAATCTACTTGGTCCACTTAAATACGATCTATAAGACCCAAAACTTGTAGAATCATTGACATTAGGTTACCCTAAAATCTAGGATCAATCTATTATCCAGTTGCTCTTGGGAGCACATTGAAACTCTGTATCAGATCTAGACCGCACGTCGAAAGTTTGAATAATACGAAGTTATATAATTAGAACCACCTTGTTGGGCTTAACAACCATCTCTGAAATCAAATCCAGATAGTGTCCCGGGGCTATTCGCTTGAGCTCGGAGTGAAGTGTGTAAGAAAACGTGGTTTTCTTTAGAAATTAAATCTAATTTAAGTAATCTGAGACTTGTCGCTTGTGGGCCTGATATAAGCAACCAAACCGTCAAAATCTGACCCAAATACACCCTCGGATCAGGGGAAATTTTCCATACATGGCAGTGTACTTGTAACCCTGATCGAGTTTCGGTGACCGTTGAACTGAAACTGGTCCGCCACATGCAATCTGGAAACTCGATTGGGACAAAAACTTAACTCGACCTAGATCCAAGGTAAGTGAGTTTAAGTCCAACCTTTGGCTCAAGGGGGGGGGTTCCGGAAGTGCTCCGTTGAGCTGAAACAGATGTCCTTTGGTTATAACCTAAGTATACCTTGGCCCTGGGGCCATTTTCATCAGTTTTAAGCCTATATAAGGACCTTAAACCCTCTCTCATTCACTCCATACGAATTTGAGAAAAACCTAGGAGAGAGAAGAGAGTAAAGAGAGGTAAGGTGTGAGAGAAGTGGGAGAAGATTCCTGGTACTCTATCCTGCTATTCTACGTGCCTATTAATCATTACCTAATCGCTATTCCGGCGATTCCGACTTCGTTCCTAGGTAAGAAAACCTAATCCTAATCTGTTCTAGGGTTTCTGATAGTGCTAGTTATGAAATGGCTAACCTAACTCATACTATAAGCTGCAAATCCACCTTTGACAAAGACTTAACATTTAAAACGACTCTGTTACCTGTTTATCGGCATAAGGTGCGGACTATAGACACATAAGTTATGGTTTTCAAAGCTTTCAATGCTGGATAATGATAGATTCATGATGTGGGTGTTATTTCACATGCAAAATACGACGTTTGTTTTGCGATTCAGTTATATATGCGATTTGTGGCTTTTAACATATTCTGTGTATTTGTAGAAAATACCATATACGTACGAAATATAAAAGTGTGTTTGTCATGATTAATTACTGTGTGTATATGCTAGTTATATGTGTAATAACTACTCGGCGAAAGGATTCGCCCTAATACATGTTTTGGCCAACATACGTTACATATGTTAATAAGTGTATTCTAAGTGTTTGTGAAAATGCTTGTATGAGTAGGTACTTAGGAGATAATGCTTTAAGTGGGTGTTGAGATAGGATTCTCAACTACCTTAGAGATATGTATGATTTCCTCCATGCAAGTTGTTAGTTTAATCGCTTATGAAATGTATATGTTTGGATTTACTGTTTACATTGTGTTTTATAACATGCTTGTTAATATGTTTGAATTACTTGGTTAATTCTGCTCTGGCTACTCCACATGCTTACTGGTTAAGGATTGAATGTGATTGGGGTTATGTTATAGTCCAGGCAATTGGTAATAGGCTTTGAGTTCACGGCTGAGAATCATTCGCTACGTAGGATGTGTCTGACGAACCCGAGTCGTACTAAAGTTGTCGGCAGTGGTTAGGCCGCATGGAGTGTATATGCACTCCATGTCGATCAACTTCAGGTGCACTCGTAATAATCGAGCTCGTCCAGTAACCCAATTTTCTTGATGTATGTTCACCATATATGGACGCTACTGCTTGAACCTAAGGTACTAAACTCACCAGTGAAATCCCGTTTAACCTTGGTACCTCGATCCGCTAAGACTCATGAGCCGGGCATGGTAGTATGGGACATCGTGGTTGAGCTGTCGGCCTACACTGGGGCGACAAGCCTCCCCGTAGTGACTAGTGAGCAACCCAGACTGGTGAGCCGAATACGGTGGTATGGGACACTGTATTCGAGCTGTCGGCCTACACTGATTTAGTGACGAGCCCTTTGTAGTGACCTCGAGCATACTCTAAACCTGCGTAGAGGAGACGAACCTTTTCGTAATAATCAGAGTATACACTAGGCCTGTAATGATTTGGTGACGAGCCCTTTGCAACGACCTAGAACTGCAACATCGTATGAGATTTACCAGGACTGACGACCCTAGAATGGATCCTTGTTTGGGAATGTTATAAGGGAGGTACCTTAGTTTCCCAATCCTGCTATATGAAAAGGACTAATAAAAACCTGGTAATCACACTCATAACATCGCACTACATGTGCCCCGGGTTGAAGAGCACAGAGGGAAGAAAGCATGCTGTGATGTAAGATGGTGTCGCATGAGGGAGTGTAGGCGAGGTCATGCATCAAGACTACATTTCATCCTTACATTAATAAGAGTATTTAGGATTGTTTGATTGTACTGCTTATCATTACTGCTTGACTGAATTGATAACATGTTAACCTTTGCTTTATGATTCAACTGAGTTGATCACTCATTCCCATGTTTTGGGATGGTGTTCTGAACACTCACCAGACTCTGTCTTAGATGCAGATGTTAATGCGACTCAGGAGGCGGAGCCTGATTACTATGACGATCAGGACAAGTTCTCTTATATGCAGTTCTCCGGTAGCTTCGCTTAAGCCATCTGGATCGATGGGGCTACAGGGATTATCATTGTAGTTGTACTATTTTGACATTTTGATTTTGAGACTATTACATGTATATGGTGACTCAGTAATGTATTCATACTCTAGAGACCGATCGTGATCTTTTGACTTATATACGTTTATTTATGTCTTTCAGTCTTCCGCTTGCATTTTACAACTTGATCTCGAGTATGAATTACTGTTTTGGTATAATCTCACTCATGATTAATACACTAACACAGACAACATTCAATCACAAGCATATATGTTGCATAAGTGATGTTTTGGAACTCGGGAGTTGAGTTCTACTCGACCCCCGATTTTCAGGGCGTTACAAGTTGGTATCAGAGCATGATTTGGATTAAACTGGACCTGTGTTATGGTGACACGCCATACATTGACGCAAACTCAACTTAGGTGGGTGCGAGAAAATGTAGAAACAGTCCTAGGAGTCCCGATTTCACCAATTAGCGAAGTTTACTGAAAACGATCGTCGAGACCCGAGTATAACAATCGTCTCTTGAAAACACAGGTGTTAACTGATAAACAAAAGGATAATCAAACCTAAATTAAAGTATGATTAGTGGAATCAAGCGTAGTATAGATAAAACCCAAACAGTAATAATATCCTGGGCTACTCAGATGGGGTCCATATACAAAACGTTAATCCTCAACATGAAATGAAATGTTAATAAGTAAATAGACTACTGATTCAATCCAAAATAAGCAGCCGCCTCCTGGTACGACTCTTCGTTGTAAGCCTCCTCCTCGACCTCCGTCGTCTCCTGCTCCTCTACAACTCCCTCTGTTCCTGTGTTCTCTGTATAGTTGAATATTGATGAATGAGTTACCAACTCAGTGTGATCTCCCGCTAAGATTACACACTGCCACCCTAAACAAGGAATAACATAAAAGCATGCGGATAATCCAAAATACAGTAGATGCAGTTGTATTAAGTGTATGGATGAGTAAGTGCAAATGTTGTCCAGGATAAAACATCCAGACAGACATAGGGGTCATCACTCATACAATCATCGACCCGGGTAAGACATCCAGACGGTCTGTGCCTCGGGTAAAACATCCAAATAGGCAACTATGTATGATAACAACAAATGGTAGTTGATGCCTCAGGTAAGACATCCAGACAGGCGAATTTGTGTGTTATTTATGATAACAATAGATGCTGGTCTGTGCCATGCATGCATGATTATCCATCCCATTATTAGTCTAATTGCAACCAGCCAATTTAAATAAGCTCGCGGTCAATACGGGGAGCACATGGCCCAGCGTAGGGCGACGGCTCGGGCATAATGTCCCATTACCACCATCCCTGGCCCATGAGACTACCATCTTAGGGTATGTGTAGTGCCCATTAACACGTGGTCAATCAATTCAACATAAAGGGGCTACCACCAATGCCCACTAAGGGTGAAATGTTGAAATTACCAAAAGTGGTGATTTAAACATGTCGGCATGAATGATTCAAAGATGGGTAAACATCGGTATTTGGAAGGGTTATGGAGTCCATCCCAAGTCAGTTAGGTGAAACTACACATGGATGATAAACCCCATGGTCAAGCACCACAACCAAAATCCTCCATGTCAGGGGCTTACTTATGTCATAACCAATCTAGTTACACCCCAAGCACGGACTCTCCTTTGCTAGGATTTTCCATGGAAAGATTTTACAGTATGTGTATCATAGCAACATTTACAATATGAAAGGGAAATACAGAATGACACATGCATTCCTATCAATATACAACAATTGAAATACACATGACATAAATGACTAAACTATTCACTTGGGGCAGTTCAAGAATCTAAACAATAGTAAGCATGAGAATTATCATTTTTAATAGATAAAATAAGTAAATACGGTTTAATTCTACATGCAGTTTCTTATCAGTCTATCTAGCTATTTACACTAATAAAACTACCATTTCTGGTTTAGTTAAGGGTGGAAAGCTTAAGGGGAAGAAATCATCACCAGTCAAACCGTAGAATGCTCCTAGGGGCAAGTTTCCTCGAGGAGATGGTGCCCTTACACCATTCACGTGACTCCCTACATAAATTTATTCATGATAAATAATGAGTCAGCAAGTTGGTCATATGAGGATAGGTGGAGGGTAGGAAGGCCCTAGACCGAGGTTGTCTTAGGCTGTACTCGAGGTAATCAAACTCACCAAGCATGAGCCCTTGTTTTTGTTTTTTGTTTTTTTATTAAACTAGGTCCAGTCAGGGCCTACTTGATCACTAGATCAGCCTCATCTTCTCCCTAGATCCTTAAGACGGGTTCGTCACGTAGTGTATATGTATACATTACATATGTATCTCATAGCATATATATGCATACATTATATATCTGATGTATGTATCCCATGGCATATGATGTAAACACCACATGAACCACATTTGCATCACGTGGTATACATGGGTACACTATATACATTACACGTGTATCACAAATATATATATATATATATATATATATATATATATATATATATCATAATGTACAACTATATCTCATAAGATATATGTATACATTGTATACGTAGTGTATACGTATCACATAACATATATGTAGATTACATGGTATATATGTATACGTTACATAGTGTATATGTACCATAAATTATATATGTATATCACATGTCTATACTTCATAAGATATGTGAGTACGTTATACACTGTGCATATGCATTATGTAATATATACATGTGTCTTTTCCTTCTTTTTTTTTCTTTTTTTTTTAATCATATGCATGCATACATTATGCACGTCAGCATCTGGTGAGTCCCTTATGAGCATGGCGTCGAATCCAAACGGTCCATAAGATGAGGAATCCCAAGAAACCTCAGGGGGTGAATTTTCACCCTGATCTAAGATTCTGGTGGACTATAGCAAAGATAAATGCAGTTTAAGGGAAGAAACTGTCTGCATTAATCATGGCCCACCCAAGTTTTGGTTCAAGGTAAAAATTTGAACTAGGGGGTTTTATGAGGCTCTGCTCCATGTGGACGGTTTAGATTTCCCAAACTCATTTGACAGGATGAGATCTCACAAAATTTCAGTGGCTTATGTCAACGTTTCCCACCCTCCGTTGCATGCATGCACATTACCTCTCTTCAGTGTGGGTTTTCAAATATGTGGGTCCCATATGAGCCTGGGTGTCGAATCCGAACGGTCCAAAAGATGTAGGATCCCAAGAAACCTTAGGGAGTTAATTTTCACCCTGATCTAAGATTTCGGTGGGCCGTAGCAAAGATAAATGAAATTCAAGAGGAGAAACTGTTTGCATTAACCCTGGCCCACCGAAGTTATGGTTCAACGTAAAAGTTGGAACCAGGGGGTTTCTTGAGGTCCTACTCCATGTGGACCGTTCAGATTTTCCAGACCCATCATCCATGATGAGATCTCAATTTTTTTTTTCTTTTGGCAATCAGTTTATGTGAACTGATTTGTATGTGAGTGGTTCAGTTATACATGTATCTGTATCCACGTACTGGTGCATACATGCATGTATTCACCTCACAGGTGGGTCCCATGTGAGGCCCACCACGTATCTATGTATACTAATAAGTAAAATATTTATATACGTATGTATATATATACATATATATACATAAAATATATGAAAATAAAGAAGAAGAAACCAAAGAGATTTGTCCAGATCTGGACGTCCGGCCCAGGGCTTTCTTTTCTAGATACAGGGAACCTGATGGACGGTCCAACTTGCATGGCCCATGGTGGCCTGGTGCTAGAGCAACCCACCATCATTTGTTTGGGCCATGATCAACGCAAGGCTTATAGACAGGGTCGGTCCATAGACGTTGGGCGAGGCCCACCTGCATTTTGCAGGGCCCAGACCATTAGTCAACTGGGGACCATGGATGCCTGTGATGCAGCCCACTGAGTTTTGGATCTCAGGTGGGACTCACCCTCACGTAGCTGTATGTCCAAAGAGGACTGTCCTTAGGGAGTTGCGCCCATGCAGCTGCCCGGACGTGGCTAGCAATATAAACTGAGCAGAGGAGCAATGGTGTCCGCTCAGACTAGCTCTGCCTGGTGTCCAATCCCGACCCATGATCATGGCCGACTGGAGTCTGTTCCGATCCATCTCTTGGACAGACCCCCAGCTTATGCAGCTGCCCTGGTTGGAGAGCGAATCCGGTCCATTTTCAAGTTTTAAAGACAGAGCTTCTGCCAAGCTCTTCCTTCAGCTGCCAGCAGGGCTACTCCCTTCCACACTTTCGACCCATGATTCAGCCATTACTTGACTTAGCTTAGGGCTTAAAAATGCTGCAACAGGGTCCATTTTTCAGCTTGGAGCAGAGCTACTGATCGACTCAATTTTAATGCAGAAGCAGGGCCATTGGGTTGGCTCCGTTCCAGCCTAAAAGCAAAGACCAAGTTTCTCTTTTCTCGTTTTTGTCTCATAAGCATTTACTGGCTTGTTTCTCTGTGTTGGTGCGAGCTCCCACAAAGAGCTTAAATAGAGCTTCAGATGACATAACACATGGCCATTATTTGGTCATGGTTTCAGTCTATGCAGGGTCTGGATAAAACCCAGTTTCTCAGCCCATACTACAGCCATTTGGAAGGCCGGCTGGGGGAGGAACGTAAGTGTTGTTGGTCTGGTAGCAGCCTAAGAATCAAACTCAAAAGGAGAGGGTGAATGGATCACCTGAGATGGGTGGATGCCGATCTTACACTCGAACTACAATGGGAGGAACGAACTCCCTGTTCTTCTCTTTCTTATACTCTCTCTTTTCTTTTCTCTTATTGTAAATTCTTAGGGCTACAGCATCCCTTCTTATAGATGGAGGGAGAGAGAATGGATGGTTGAGATTGCTTTTCCTTTTGGACAGCTGATATTCATCCCTCCTAAAGTGGAAGGGCGGTCTCTTTTGCAGGCTCGCAGGTCGGGTTGTTTTTTGGTTATGATGGAAGGTGGGGTTCAATCTCCTTCGTTCGAATTCAGATGATCAAACGGTTATACTGTTATGATCGTGCGGGTCCCATGAAGGATTTGAACGGTTCAAATTGCTCGGAAAGTGGCCGTGGTGGGTCACATAGGAGCTTGAAGTGGGTCGGTTAAAGCAGAGAGAGATGATGGCGGGAAGATATTCATCTCTTTATTTTTTTTTGTAACAAGCTTGGTCAAAGGTGGGTTGACCGAGCCTATCATCCCAGTGAACACCGTGTGCACCTTCATGGGGTGTACATGCACCTTGTGAGGGGTCCACCGTGGTGGGTGTGACCAATCTGATCCGCCCATACTTCTAGGGACCTAGGAATAGGGGTCTCGGCTTATTTTAGCGCGGGACCGAGGCCTAGGCAGGATGTGACATTCCTTATTGAGACCATCATCGGCCCATACGATGTGATTTGTTGAGCAGGCGGGCTTGATATAAATTTTCAATAGTTAAAATAGTGTACTGGTCATGGTGAAAGCTTCATTTGTCGCCAACAATTTCTAAAGTGTTGGTGACAAGTGTGTTGCACCGGAATTAACTAGCATAATGGCTTCAATCTTTGAGTGTTCGAGTGCTATTACCTTCCTGATTGTTGTAGGGCGTGTTCTAGCTCTCGGAGACCTTGATGGATGGTTTTAATGTCGACCGGAATCCCTATCCTGCACGCATCGAGTTCAAGTTTTTAGTTAACCCACTCTATTTTAGATTAGTGTAGGTTTAAAGGGTAGCACCCGAGTACTGAAGGTGTGGAGTGTTACAGTCTACCCTCCTAAAAAAAAATTGTCCTCGAAATTACCTTCGGTGTGCTATTGAACAGGTGAGGGTACTTTTCCCTAACTTCTGCTTCTCGCTCCCATATTGCTTCTTCCTCCCCATGATGCGACCAAAGAACCTTAACCAGAGGTGTGGTCTTCATCCGTAGGACCTACTCCTTGTGGTCCAGGATACGGATAGGTTCCTCGGTGTAGGAGGCGTTATCAGTCAGCTCGATTTGCTCCCAACTAACGATGTGTGAGTTGTCTAGTGTGTATTTCTTCAGCATGGATATATGGAAGACATTATGAATACTGGTCAGTGTAGTAGGTAGTGCAAGGCGGTATGCCACAGCTCCCACATGATCTAAGATCTCAAAAGGTCCGATGAAATGTGGTGCTAGCTTCCCTTTCTGTCCAAACCTCATCAGACCTTTCATAAGTGATACCTTCAAGAATACATGGTCGCCAACTATAAATTTCAGGTTGCGACATTGGTTATCCGCATAGCTCCTCTGTCTTCTCTAGGCAGTGCGCAGACTTTTTCTAACCACGTCGATGACCTTAGTAGTAGCCTGAACCAACTCCGGTCCTAACAAGCTTCTTTCTCCTATTTCTGCCCAACACTGAGGGGCTCAGCAAGGGCGACCATAGAGAGCTTCATACGGTGCCATGCCTATGCTAGACTGGAAACTGTTATTGTATGTGAATTCTGCTAGTGGCAGGTGATCATCCCAGTTGCCCTGAAAGTCTAGGACGCATGCTCTCATCATATCTTTTAAGATCTGGTTCACCCTCTCAGTTTGTCATCTGTTTGAGGGTGGAACGCCGTACTAAACTTGAGCTCTGTGCTCAATTCTTCCTGTAGTCTCTTCCAGAAGGCAGAAGTAAATCTGGAGTCCCGATCTGAAATAATTTCCCTTGGAACTCCATAGGATCACACGACTTCCCGAATGTATAACCTTGTCAAGCTATCGGTGGAGTCTGTTGTGCGAATTAGGAGGAATCTGGTGGCCTTTGTCAACCAATCAACAATGACCCAGATCGAGTCGTGCTTCCTCTGCGTCCTAGGAAGACCAAATATAAAGTCCATATAAATGTTATCCCACTTCCATTCTGCCAGGGGTAGTGGTTGAAGGAGGCCTGCAGGCTTGTGATGCTCGGCCTTGATCTTCTGGCACACCATGCATTTTGCCACAAAGTCAGTGATGTCCCTCTTCATATTGCTCCACCAGTACTGCCTCTTTACATCATTATATATTTTCGTGCTTCCTGGGTGGATGGCTAACTTGGAATGGTGGGCTTCTGTCATTACTTCTTTTCTTCATTCGGTGTCGTTTGGAACGCATACTTGTTTCTGATATTGAAGACCACCGTCGTTACCAACCATCCAGTTAGGCATTTCTCCTTTCTGGCACCTCTCTTTTATCTTAACGAGTCCTTCGTCCTGGTCTTGTATGGAGATCATGTGTCAGATCAGGGTTGGTTCTACAGTTAACAGAGCTACGTAGGCATTAGGTTCGTCGAGGGTGAGTTGGATATTGAAGTCTTGTACTAATTTCATCATTTCCCACTCCTTGATCATTAGGGTGGTTATTAGCTCGTGCTTCTTCTTCCGACTTAAAGTGTCAGCCACGGAGTTTACATTGTCAGGGTGGTAGGAGATTTCGAAATGAAAATCTTTAAGAGTCTCCATCCACCGACGCTGGTGCATGTTCAAGTCCTTCTGCCTGAATATGTACTTCAGGCTCTTGTGGTCGCAGAATAAATGGAAATATTCTCTGTACAAGTAATACCTCCATATCTTCAGGGCAAATACCACAGCAGCTAATTCCAAGTCGTGAGTCAGGTAGTTTTCCTCGTGCTTCTTCAATTGGCGAGAGGCATAGGTGATTATTTTGTCATTCTGCATTAGAACGCAACTGAGGCCCAACTTTGAGGTATCACTATATACCATGAACTCCTCTCGTTCTTGTGGAAGAGTGAGCACCGGAGCAAAAGTTAATCTCATCTTTAACTCCTGGAATGCTGCCTTTGTGTTCTCATCCCATGTGAATCGGGCGTTTTTCTTTGTTAGTTGTGTGAGCGGTTGCGCGATTCGGGAGAACTCCTTAATAAAACGTTAGTAGTACCCGGCCATACCCAGGAAACTTCAAACCTCGGTCACAGAAGTGGGCTGCTCACTTAGACACTGCTTCCACCTTAGCCGGATCAACTGCTATTCCTCCTGCCTTTACCACGTGCCCTAAAAAGTTCACTTCCTGCTCCCAGAACTCACATTTGGACAACTTGCATATAGTTGGTTATCCTTTAGCGTACTTAAGACCATACGCAGATGCTGTTCATGCTCCTCTTGGCTCTTGGAATAGACCAAGATGTCATCAATGAACACGATCACGAACCGGTCTAGGTAAGGCATGAAGACCTGGTTCATGAGGTCCATAAAAACTGCTGGAGTGTTCGTGAGACCAAAAGACATAACCAGGAACTCGTAATGCCAATAATGAGTTCTGAAGGCCATCTTCGGAATGTCCTCATCCCTGATCCTCAGCTGGTGATATCCTGAACGCAAGTTTATTTTGGAGAAGTACTTGGCATCTTTCAACTGATCAAATAAATCATCGATACGTAGTAGGGGATATCTGTTCTTGATCGTTATATCATTCAGTCTCCTGTAGTCTATATAGAGATGCATCGACCCATCCTTCTTCTTGACAAAGAGGACCGATGCTCCCCAAGGAGAAACACTGAGACAGATAAAGCCCTGAGTGAGCAGCTCATCTATATGACTCCTCAACTCCTCCATCTCGCAGGGAATGCGAAATGGCTGGAGTGATATAGGAGTAGTCCCTGGCTTGAGGTCGATGCTGAAATCTATTGCTCTTCTAGGGGGTAGCTCTGGTATTTCTTGGAATACTTCGGAGAAATCTCGAACTACTGGTATCCGACCGATGGTGACTTCTGCTGACTCGGTTTCCTTTAGAGCCCGCAAGCTCTCGAACTCTCGACATCTGCCCCCTCCTTTCAAAGTGAACGAAGCACGCCCTGGGATGGATATTTTCACTATTTTGTTGCGACAATCCATGACTGCATGCACCAACGTGAGCTAGTCCATCCCGAGGATGATATTAAATTGCTTGATCGGCATGATAATTAGATCTACAGTAACCTCGCGATTTGCGAGCATGATGGGACATGCTCTACACATTTTATTTATTTCTACAAATTTACTCATAGGGGATGTTACAACTAAGGGGGCATGTATTTAAGTTGTGTTTAGTTCTAATTTAGATGCAATTGTGGAATCAATGAAAGATAGAGTTGCACCAGAATCAAATAAGGTGAGTACAGAGGTACCATTAATATGGACGGTACCATGAATGGTCTGGAGGGGGTCCTGCTCAGCCTCTGTGGTGGCGACAGCATATACTTGCACAAGGGGAGCCCTCTTCTGATGTGGGGGCCCCTGTTTGGGTTGTTGAGGCTTGGGTGTTGCCCTTGCTACCACCTGATTTGGCGGTGGTTGGTTTATCAGAGGCGGAACGCCCTGATCTCGCATTTGCTAGAAGCAAGTATGGGTGTTGTGGTTCGTCCTTCCGCAGTAACCGTAGCCTCTGTTAGGGGGTAAAGGCGGCGCTCATGTGACCAGTGGTCTGGGTCTTCCTGCTGGAATAGGCAAGGCAGGAGAAGGCTGTCTTGGTTGGAACAGGGCATCCCGAGTCTGCTGGCGGGAGCGGACGGTGTGCTCAAAATTCTTTTCCACGCGCATTGCCTTATCTACCAATTTCAGGAAGTCCCCGAAATCCCAGGTGCATAGTCGAGATTGCATCCTGGGCTTCAGTCCTTCTTTGAACTTCTTCAGTTTGTACTCATCATCCTCGAGAGCCTTAGGTACGTATCGTGATAACTCATCGAACTTTACCTTGTATTGGGTGACTGTCCGGCTTCCTTGTTCTAACTTCAGGAATTGTGCAATCTTCTCGCTTCGACATGACCGGGGAAAGTACTTTTCCATGAACTTTGTGTTAAAGCCAGCCCAGGTCCAGACGTACCTGATTGCCATGCTTCTTTGTACACTTTCCCACCAGCTCTCGACCTCTCCCTCAAGCAGGTATGTGGCTCAGCTGACCTTTTGAGCGTCAGAGCACTCCAACGGTCCCATCATCTTAACAATCTGTGCCAGTCAATGTTCAGCCTGAACCGGGTCATGCACTCCTCCGAAAGTCGGTGGGTGGAGCCTTAAGAAGCAGTCGAATATGTCGATGCCTCGCACCTTTGTATCACGTTGTGCTCCCCCACGACTTCGCAGAGTCTCCATCATTAGAGCGTGTGAGTCTTGCTATTGCTGCATGAAGGCAGCCTGCTGCTGCCGCATTGTTGGTGCCATCTGCGCAAAGGCCGCGAAAGCAGCAGTTCCCATCGGTGTATCCTCGTACATGTTGGTTGAGGGCTAGACCAATGGTGTACGTCTCCCAAAGTGTGGTGATGACAGCCCTGATGCAAACATCTGAGGAGAGGGAGAGTCTCCTACAGCTTCGGACCTTGTGTCCCTGTTTGCCACTCCTAGCGGAAGGCCTGGTGTATAAACAGGGCTGTGCTCCCTTCCATGCTCGATTGGTGGAATGGGGTGAACATCAACCGTGTGGGCCCAATGTGACCGCATCGTAGGTGGCATGGACTCCTGTGAGATGAGATTTCGTGGTTGAGGAACAGGAGGGCGAAGGACAGTTCCTAACTAGTATAAAACATTATAAGGGGGAAAATTTACATGGCGAAAAAGTTCCTTATTCAATCAACACTTTTTGGTTTGGATTCCCCAAAGGAGCTAAGATTTTTGTTTTTAAGTTCAGGTGACTAACTTATCATTTCTCAAGAAATTCTAAGTTGTTCATTCTGCTAATCAGGGGCCTAAGTGTTCTGTTTCTACGTTCATTCGTCCTATCTTTTTTTCTAAGGGAGGATTTATAAGTTTTGTCTAAGTTAGCCCTTTAAGGTTTGTAAGCTGGTCCCATAGCTAGGTTGTCTCATACTCTGCTCTGATACCAACTTATAACGCCCCAGCTTTCGAGACCCGAGTATAACACTCGTCTCTTGAAAACCCAGGTGTTAACTGATAAACAAAAGGATAATCAAACCCAAATCAAAGTACGATTAGCGGAATCAAGCGTAGTATAGATAAAACCCAAATAGTAATAATATTTTGGGCCACTCAGCTGGGGCCCATATATAAAACCTTAATCCTCAACATGAAATGAAATGTTAGTAAGTAAATAGACTACTAATTCAATCCAAAATAAGCAACCGCCTCCTGGTACGGCTCTTCGTTGTAATCCTCCTCCTCAACCTTTGTCATCTCTGGCTCCTTTGCAACTCCCTCTGTTCCTGTGTCCTCTGTACAATTGAATGTTGATGAATGAGTGACCAACTCAGTGTGATCTCCCGCTAAGATTACACACTGCTGCCCTAAACATGGAATAGCATAAAAACATACAGATAATCCAAAACACAGTAAATGCAGTTGTATTAAGTGTATGGATGAGTAAATGCAAATGTTGTCCCGAATAAAATATCCAGACGGACGTAGGGGTCGTCACCCATGCAATCATCGACCCGGGTAAGACATTCAAACAGTCTGTACCTCGGGTAAAACATCCAGACAAGCAACTATGTACGATAACAACAAATGGTGGTTGATGCCTTGGGTAAGACATCCAGACAGGCGAATCTGTGTGTTACGTATGTCAACAATAGATGCTGGTCTTTGTCATGCATGCATGATTATCCATCCCATTATTAGTTCAATTGCAACTAGCCAATTTAAATAAGCTCACGGTCACTACGGGGAGCACATGGCCCAGTGTAGGTTGATGGCTCGGGCATAGTGTCCCATTGCCACCATTCCTGGCCCATGAGACTACCATCTTGGGGTGTGTATAGTGCCCATTAACACGTGGTCAATCAATTCAACATAAAGGGGCTACCACCAATGCCGACTAGGGGTGAAATGTTGAAATTACCAAAAGTGGCGATTTAAATATGTCGACATGAATGATTCAAAGACGGGTAAACATCGGTATTTGGAAGGGTTATGGAGTCCATCCCAAGTCAGTTAGGTGAAACCACACATGGATGGTAAACCCCATGGTCCGGCACCACAACCAAATTCCTCCATGTCAGGGGCCTACTTATGTCAAAACCAATCTAGTTACACCCCAAGCACGAACTCTCCTTTGCTAGGATTTCCCATGGAGAGATTTTAGCAGTATGTGTATCATAGCAACATTTACAATATGAAAGGGAAATAAAGAATCTAAACAATAGTAAGCATGAGAATTATCATTTTTAATAGCTAAAACAAGCGAATATGGTTTAATTCTATACAGTTTATTATCAGTCTATCTAGCTATTTACACTAATAAAACTATCATTTCTGGTCTAGTTAAGGGTGGAAAGCTTAAGGGGAAGAAATCATCACCAGTCAAACCGTAGAATGCTCCTAGGGGCAAGTTTCCTTGAATATGGTTTAATTCTACACACATTTTTAAGATGAGTCCCAAGAAACCTCAGGGGGTGAATTTTCACCCTGATTTAAGATTCCGGTGGACCATAGCAAAGATAAATACAGTTTAAGGGAAGAAACTGTCTGCATTAATCATGGCCCACCTAAGTT
Source organism: Magnolia changhungtana (assembly GCA_030180095.1). Classification (NCBI taxonomy): domain Eukaryota; kingdom Viridiplantae; phylum Streptophyta; class Magnoliopsida; order Magnoliales; family Magnoliaceae; genus Magnolia; species Magnolia changhungtana. The sequence continues at coordinate 17,173,552 of JASAUF010000617.1, forward strand.
TTGGTTCAAGGTAAAAGTTTGAGCCAGGGGGTTTTATAAGGATCTACTCCATGTGGACGGTTCAAATTTCCCAGACTCATCCGACAGGATGAGATCTCACAAAATTTCAATGGCTTACATCAACGTTTCCCACCCTCTGTTGCATGCATGCACGTTACCTCTCTTCACGTGTGGGTTTTCAAATATGTGGGTCCCATATGAGCCTGGGTGTCGAATCCGAACGGTCCATAAGATGTGGGATCCCAAGAAACCGTAGGGAGTGAATTTCCACCATAATCTAAGATTTCGGTGGCTCGTAGCAAAGATAAATGAAATTCAAGAGGAGAAACTGTTTGCATTAACCCTGGCCCACCGAAGTTTTGGTTCAACGTAAAAGTTGGAACAAGTGGGTTTCTTGAGGTCCTGCTCCATGTGGACCGTTCAGATTTTCCAAACCCATCATCCATGATGAGATCTCAATTTTTTTCCTTTTGGCAATCAGTTTACGTGAACTGATTTATATGTGAGTGGTTCAGTTATACACGTATCTGTAACCACGTACTGGTGCATACATGCATGTATTCACCTCACAGGTGGGTCCCATGTGGGGCCCACCACGTATCTATGTATACTAACAAGTAAAATATTTATATACGTATGTATATATATACATATATATACATAAAATATATGAAAATAAAGAATAAGAAACCAAAGAGATTTGTCCAGATCTGGACGTCCGACCCAGGGCTTTCTTTTCTATATACAGGGACCCTGATGGATGGTCCAACTTGCATGGCCCATGGTGGCCTGACGCTAGAGCAACCCACCATCATTTGGTGGGGCCATGGTTAGCGCAGGGCTTATAGATAGGGTTGTCCCATAGACGTTGGGCGAGGCCCACCTGCATTTTGTAGGGCCCAGACCGTTAGTCAGTTGGGGCCGACAAATGCCTGTGATGCAGCCCACCGAGTTTCGGATCTCAGGTGGGACTCACTCTCACATGGCTATATGGCCAAAGAGGCCTGATCTCAAGGAGTTGTGCCCATGCAGCTGCCCGGACGTGGCTAGCAATATAAACCGAGCGGAGGAGCAACGGTGTCCGCTTAGACCAGCTCTGCCTGGGGTCCGATCCCGACCCATGATCATGGCCCACTGGAGTCTGTTCCGATCCATCTCTTGGACAGACCCCCAGCTTATGCAGCTACCCTAGTTGGAGACCCAATTCGGTCCGTTTTCAGGTTTTAAAGATAGAGCTTCTGCTAAGCTCTTCCCTCAGCTGCCAACAGGGCTACTCCCTGCCACACTTTCGACCCATGATTCAGCCATTACTTGACTTAGTTTAGGGCCGAAAAATGCTGCAACAGGGTCTATTTTTCAGCTTGGAGCAGAGCTACTGATTGGCTCAGTTTTAGTCCAGAAGCAGGGCCATTGGGTTGGCTTCGTTCCAGCCCAAAAGTAGGGACCAAGTTTCTCTTTTCTCATTTTTATCTCACAAGCATTTATTGGCTAGTTTCTCTGTATTGGTGCGAGCTCCGACAAAGAGCTTAAATAGAGCTTCAGATGACATAACACACGGCCATTATTTGGTTGTGGTTTCAGTCTATACAGGGTCTGGATAAAACCCAGTTTCTCAGCCCATACCACAGCCATTTGGAAGGTCGGCTGGGGGAGGAACGTAAGTGTTGCTGGTCTGGTAGCAGCCTAAGAATCAAACTCAAAAGGAGAGGGAGGATGGATCACCTAAGATGGGTGGATGCCGATCTTACACTCAAACTACAATGGGAGGAATGAACTCCCTGTTCTTCTCTTTCTTATACTCTCTTTTCTTTTATCTTATTGTAAATTCCTAGGGCTACAACGTCCCTTCTTATAGATGGAGGGAGAGAGAATGGATGGCTGAGATTGCTTTTCCTTTTGGACGGCTGAGATTCATCCCTCCCAAAGTGGAAGGGCGGTCTCTTTTGTAAGCTCCCGAGTTGGGTTGTTTTTTGGTTATAATGGACGGTGGGGTTCAATCTCCTTCATTCGAATTTAGATGATCAAACGGCTATACCGTTATGATCGTGCTGGTCCCATGAAGGATTTGAACGGTTGAAATTGCTCGAAAAGTGGTCTTGGTGGGTCACCTAAGAGCTTGAAGTGGGTCGGTTAAAGCAAAGAGAGATGATGGCGGGAAGATATTCATCTCTTGATTTTTTTTTGTAACAAGCTCGATCAAAGGTGTGTTGACCGAGCCTATCATCCCAGTGAACACCGTGTGCACCTTCATGGGGTGTACATGCACCTTGTGAGGGGTCCACCGTGGCGGGTGTGACCAATCTGATCCGCCCATACTTCTAGGGACCTAGGAATAGGGGTCTCAGCTTATTTTTGCGCGAGGACACAGCTTAGTAGGCGGGCCTGATATAAATTTTCAACGGTTAAAATAGTGTACTGATCATGGTGAAAGCTTCATTTGTCACCAACAATTTCTAAAGTGTTGGTGACAGGTGTGTTTCACCAAAATTAACTAGCCTAATGGCTTCAATCTTTGAGTGTTCGAGTGGTCTTACCTTCCCTTTTGTTGTAGGGCGTGTTCCGGCTCTTGGAGACCTTGATGGATGGTTTTAATGTCGACCAGAATCCCTATCCTGCGTGCATCGAGTTCAAGTTTTTGGTTAACTCACTCTGTTTTAGATTAGTATAGGTTTAAAGGGTAACACCCGAGTACTGAAGGTATGGGGTGTTACATGTTCGGTCTTACGAACGTGCCAGCCATGTTCATGGATTTGATGAACCGAGTATTTCAGCCATTTCTATACCGATTTGTCATCGTGTTTATCGATGACATCCGGATATACTCTGCCAGTCGGGAAGAGCACGAGAAACACCTACAAGCAGTCTTAGGTACTCTGAAGAAGAGCCAGTTATTCGTACAATACAAGAAGTGTGACTTCTGGAAAGAGGAAGTCAAGTTCCTGGGACATGTGGTGTCCAAGGAAGGGGTAGCGGTGGACCTTGCTAAGGTAGGTGCAGTTCAGGACTGGAAGCAGCCTGGTTTGGTTACTGAAGTGAGGAGTTTTTTGGGCTTGGCAGGCTACTACCGACGATTCATTCGAGATTTCTTGAAGATAGCCAGACCATTGTCTCAGTTGAGACGGAATGATCTGAAGTTCGCCTGGAATGAGAAGGCGGAAGTAACTTTTCAGGAGCTAAAGGATAAACTGACATCCACCCCTGTGCTAGTATTATCAGAGCAAGGGGTCAAGTATATGATCTACACCGACGCGTCTCAAGTTGGTTTGGGTTGTGTCCTTATGCAGAAGGACAAGGTGATCGCATATGCCTCAAGATAGTTAAGGAAACACGAGGAGAATTACCCTACACATGACTTGGAACTGGCAGCTGTCATCTTTGCACTGAAGCTCTAGAGACATTACCTCTACGGAGAGGAGTTCGAGCTTTTTTGCCACCACAAGAGCCTTCGCTATATATTCACCCAACGAGACTTGAATATGAGGCAGTGCCGATGGATGGAAACCTTGAAGGACTTTAAGTTTGAGGTTTCTTACCATCCTGGCAAGGCCAACCTTGTGGCAGACGCGTTGAGCCGCAAGAAGGCTATAGTATTTGCAGCTCCATTGATGATAGAAGAGTGGAGTATGGTAGAGTTTGTTCAGGACTTCAAGCAGAAACTCACCGTGGAGGGGTCATTCGAGAGTGTCGCGCACATTCGGGTGCAACCACTTATTAATGACAGGATTATCGAAGCCTAGAAAGATGATGAGCGACTGATTGAGCTTAGAAAGCTGGCTAGTGATGACAGGGACTCCGAGTGGAGAGTTGGCACAAATGGAGGCCTACGATACCGTGATTACCTATGCATCCCAGACATTCATGACTTGAGACAGGAAATTCTCGAGGATGCCTGCAGATCGAAGCTTATGATGCATCCTAGTAGCACGAAGATGTATCAGGATATGAAGAGGTTGTATTGGTGGAACAATATGAAGTCTCATATAGCACAATGTCTCCCGTTGTCTCACGTGCCAGCAGGTTAAGGCTGAACATCGCCGACCTCCTAGACTGCTTCAGCACATGCCCATAGCTGAATGGAAGTGGGACTTCATCTCTATGGATTTCATATCGAGGCTGCCAAAGACGAGGAAGGGTTATGACTCTATTTGGGTGATCGTGGACCGGTTAACAAAATCGGCTCACTTCCTCCCGATTAAAGTCTCGAACTCTGCAGACGAGTTGGCCAGGCTATACATCAAGGAGATAGTGCGTCTGCATGGAGTTCCCTTGGAGATTGTGTCGGACCAAGACATGCGATTCACATTTATCTTCTAGACTCGTATCCAGGAAGCGATGGGTGTGAAGTTGAAGTTCAGTACCCGTTCCACCCACAGACTGACGGGCAGACGGAGCAGGTGAATCAGATTTTGGAGGATATGATGCAGGCTTGTGTTTTGGACTTTAAGGACAGTTGGGACGACTGTCTCCCGTACGAAGAATTCGCCTACAATAATAGTTTTCAGGCGAGTATCGGTATGGCTCCTTATGAGGCCTTGTACGAGCGCCCTTGCCGAGCACCGCATTGCTGGGCAGAGGTTGGTGAGCGCAGTTTGATTGGCATAGAGTTAGTACAGGCGACCTCAGAGAAGATCGATATTATCAGGCATCGACTTCTTACAGCACAGAGCAGACAAAAGAGTTATGCCGATACAAGGAGGCGACCGCTAGAATTCGAAGTCGGGGACCATGTATTCCTCCAAGTTTTCCCCATGAAGGGAGTGCTTCGGTTTGGCAAGAAGGAGAAACTTACGCCGCGGTTCATTGGCCCATTCCAGATATTAGACCGAGTGGGTGTGGTGGCATATCGTCTCGCTTTGCCCATTCCACTTGCTGGTGTACACAATGCATTTCATGTATCTATGCTGAAGAAATACGTCCCTGATCCTTACCACATTATCAGATGGGAACAGATGCAGTTGAGCGAGGATGTTACATATGTATTGTGTCCGACGCGTATCTTAGACAGGAAAGAACAGGTATTGCGTAGCAAGGTTATCCCACTGGTGAAGGTACTATAGACACGTCACACTGAGGAAGAGGCTATTTGGGAGACAGAGGCCGAGGTAAGAAAGAACTACCCTCAGATTCTCAAGGAGTACGAAAAGGTACTAATTTCGAGGATGAAATTTTTCTTTAAGGGGGGGGGGGGTAAATTATAACGACTCAAAAAACTCCGTACAAAGACCCGAGTACCACCTGTGTTTTATTTAAACCAATCTGATTTAAATGATTTTAAACTCGCAAGTATACGAATCAGATTTAGATATGTACATATTACGTGATCGTTCCCATGAGGATTAGTTGTCACAATTCAAATTCAAGACTCTTCTTAACTAATCCAACAAATAGTGTAGCGAACTATTAAGTAAACTAACACAAATCTGTGGAGAATAACCGAGAGCAATGAGTAAAATTCAATCAAGGAGAAGAGTAGGACTTTTAAATCCACCCCTAATTATCTTAACCCTTGTTTTACCTGTTGATTTACCCTAATTCAGATTGATATAAATAAAATAAACAAAGCACACCCTATGTCCTTAGTTGGGCACACAGAATGTATAATCCCTTAAAGCACATGGATCACATATTTCCATCCATGGTCAGGCATGGAGAGATGTAGATTCCTGTTTCTTCCTCTATAGGAAACCTGTTCATGGTCAGACACAAGCACCTAGAATAATATTCCAAACAACATCCACATCTAGACTTTGGTCAAGCTCATAGATGGAGAAGTACGAAAATCTCAGGAAAGCACACTAGAGAAAGAAACAATCAATTAGATTAAGATAAATTCAACATATAATAAGAATTATTCTAATTAGGGGCTTCATCTCAGCCCTAGCTACAAGATTAGCAATCCATAAATTCAGATAAGAAGAAGGATATATAAGATTTAAACAATAAAAACATCTCCCTTCTCTCCCTCTTCTCTTTCCTCTCTCTCTCTTCTCTTTCCTCTTTCTTCTCTTTCTCTTTCCCCCTCTTTCTCTAGCTCTCCTCTCTCTTTTATACAACAAGGATGGGCCGTGGAGTGCTGGAATCTGACGAAGAGTCGACTGCGTGTGGTTTTTTTTCTTTTTACGAACTGGCGTGCGTAGCTTTCGCACGTACAACATTGTGGCGCTCAGTGGGCCCCACAATGGTGTTTTCAGGGAAATCCACCCCATCCATTAGACTCAGGGTGAATTTTCATTCAAGAAGGGATAACTTTAGTTGTCCATTGATGCAGTCCAGAAAAGATGTCATGCAAAGATTGTTTTGAACGTCACAAGACAACCTGTTTGTGACCTCTTATCGCACACGTGTGCATGTATAGATGCAAGCTTTCAGCAAGGTTTTGATGCGTTCGAGACCCTTTGTATGATGGACGGCTTGGATCAGCTGTTTGGGCCATGATGGTGGCTCACTAGCTTCCGGAAAACGGACAACGTCTGGACGCGAACAGAGCATGCAGATCTCTTCCGCTGTGATGCTGGTGGGACCCATTCCCTCATTATTTTTGGAAATCCAATCCATCCATTGGATGGAGGATGAGATTTCTGTCAGGAATACACAGTTTTTTGCCTTCTTTTGATGAGGCCCACCTGTTATCTTTCTCTACCGTTTAACCTGATTTTGAACGGATAGATTTCCATAAACGCTTTCTTTTGAAATTCGGTCACCTACACGTTGGAAATAACGATACTGGGATTCTGGTGGATGGTTTCGATTATCAATTGGGACAATAGATGGGGCCCACAAATGCCAACCGACCCCCGGTGCGAAACTCTCTGTAACGGCAATTGCTATTTTGAATCTGAGAAGAAGAGTCGGTCAGGAGACGGTTTGATTGTCCCTTTGTAGCCGTGCACAGCTGGTGTACTCGAGTCTTATACACACCTAACTCAGGTGGGGTCCTCTGTGATGTTTACGAACAATCTAATCCATCCGTTCATTTTGTCTCCCCATTTAAACTGTCGAGACCAAAGTTAAGTCAGTTCCAGGTATCAGGTGGGCCTGAAATTGAAGATTATTAGGCTGATCTATCCATTGACCCACTTCTCGAGATGTTCAATGGTTGAAATTTAATATGTGTGGTTTACTTATGGTCCCCAAGCCATGTATGAAGTTTCGAGCCAATCGGATGGTGGGAACCCTGTGATCTTGCATTCTTCACCAGTTTTAGGCCCATTTAATGTGAACGGTTTGATTTCCTCAGGTCCCCAACGTGTAAATTCTTCAATATTGGTCTTTTGGAGTCTGTCCCTTGCTCTGGTGACTTCGGAGCGTCAAGTCCACACTTTTAATACGCTTTTTCAATCAACGCTCTTTAATTACACTCTGCAACAAAAACACAATTAAAATATCTCGTTAAGCATTATCATGTTGGTAAAATCAGGTAATAGTTGGGGTCTAATATGCAATATTTGACACTCATCACCACCTCATGCAGAAATCACTCAAGACCAAATCCTTTAGAAATTAGACGAGTTTAATTAAGTGCTAAGCTAGATTAGCTACGAAATCCGCTTGGTCCACTTTAAATACGATCTGTAAGACCCAAAACTTGTAGAATCATTGACGCTAGGTTACCCTGAAATCTAGCTAGGATCAATCTCATTACCCAGTTACTCTCGAGAGCATATTGAAACTCCATATCGGATCTGGACCACACGTCGAAAGTCCAAATAATACGAAGTTATATAATTAGAACCGCCTTGCTGGGCTTGACAACTATCTCGGAAATCAAATCCAGATAGTGTCCCGGGGCTATTCGCTTGAGCCCGGAGTGAAGTGTGTGAGAAAACATGGTTTTCTTTAGAAATTAAATCTAATTTAAGTAATCTGAGACTTGTCGCTTGCGGGCCTGATATAAACAACCAGACCGTCAGAATCTGACCCAAATACACCCTTGGATCAGGGGAAATTTTCCATATATGGCAGTGTATTTGTAACCCTGATCGAGTTTCGGTGACCGTTGAACTGAAACTGGTCCGCCACATGCGATATGGAAACCCGATTGGGTCAAAAACTTAACTCAAACTAGATCTAAGGTCAGTGACCTTAAGTCCGACCTTTGGCTCAAGGGGGGCTCCAGAAGTGCTCCGTTGAGCTGAAACAAATGTCCTTTGGCTATAACCTAAATATACCTTGGCCTTGGGGCCTTTTTCATCAGTTTTAGGCCTATATAAGGATCTTAAACTCTCTCTCATTCACTCCATATGAATTTGAGAAAACCCTAGGACAGAGAAGAGAGTAAAGAGAGGGAAGGTGTGAGGAAGTGGGAGAAGATTCCTGGTACTCTATCTTGCTATTCTACGTGCCTATTCATTGTTACCTAATCACTATTCCGGCGATTCTGACTTCGTTCCTAAGTAAGAAAACCTAACCCTAATCTATTCTAGGGTTTCTGATAGTGCTAGTTATGAAACGGCTAACCTAACTCATGCTATAGGTTACAAATCCACCGTTGACAAAGACTTAACGTCTAAAATGACTCCGTTACGCGTTTATCGGCGTAAGGTGCGGACTATATACGTATAGGTTATGGTTTTCAAAGCTTTCAATGTCGGATAATGATAGATTCATGATGTGGGTGTTATTTCACATGCAAAATGCGATGTTCATTTTGCAATTCAGTTATATATGCGATTTGTGGCATTTAACATATTCTGTGTATTTGTAGAAAATATTGTATACGTATGAAATATGAAAGTGTGTTTGCCATGATTAATTACTGTGTGTATATGCTAGTTATATGTGTAATAACTACTTAGCGAAAGGATTCGCCCTAATACATGTTTTGGCCAACATACGTTATATATGTTCATAAGTGTATTCTAAGTGTTTGTGAAAATGCATGTATGAGTAGGTACTTAGGAGATAGTGCTTTAGGTGGGTGTTGAGATAAGATTCTCAACTACCTTAGAGATGTGTATGATTTCCTCCATGCAAGTTATTTAGTTTAATCGCTTACTTATGAAATGTATGTGTTTGGATTTCCTGTTTACATTGTGTTTAATAACATGCTTGTTAATATGTTTGAATTACTTGGTTAATTCTGCTCTGACTACTCCACATGCTTACTGGTTAAGGATTGAATGTGATTAGGGCTATGTTATAGTCCAGGCAATCGGTAATAGGCTTTGAGTTCGTGGCTGAGAATCATTCATCATGTAGGATGTGTCTGATGAACCCGAGTCGTACTAAAGTTGTCGGCAGTGGTTAGGCCACATGAAGTGTATACGCACTCCATGTCGATCAACTTCAGGTGCGCTCGTAATAGTCGAGCTTATCCAGTAACCCCATTTGCCAGATGTATGTTCACTATGTATGAAGGCTACTGCTTAAACCTAAGGTACCAAACTCACCAATGAAATCTCGTTTAACCTTGATACCTCGATCCGCTAAGACTCATGAGCCAGGCATGGTGGTATGGGACGCCGTGGTCGAGCTGTTGGCCTACGCTGGGGCGACGAGCCTCCCCATAGTGACCAGTGAGCAACCCAAACTCGTGAGCTAAATACGATGGTGTGAGACACTGTATTCGAGCTGTCGGCCAACACTGATTTGGTGACGAGCCCTTTATAGTGACCTCGAGCATACTCTGAACCTGCGTAGAGGCAAACGAGCCTTTCCGTAATAATCAGAGTATACACTAGGCCTGTACTGATTTGGTGAGGAGCTCTTTGCAGCGACCTAGAACCGCAACATCGTATGAGATTTACTAGGATTGACGACCCTAGAATGGATCCTTGTTTGGGAATGTTATAAGGGAGATACCTTAGTTTCTCAATCCTGTTGTATGAAAAGGACTAATAAAAACCTGATAATCACGCTCATAACATCGCACTGCATGTGCCTCGGGTTGAAGAGTACAGAGGGAAGAAAGCATGTCGTGACTGTAAGATGGTGTTGCACGAGGGAGTGTAGGCGAGGGCATGCATCATGATTACATTTCATCCTTGCATTAATAAGAGTATTTAGGATTGTTTGATTGTACTGCTTATCATTACTACTTGACTGAATTGATAACATGTTAACCTTTGCTCTATGATTTCACTGAGTTGATTACTCACTCCCACGTTATGGGACGGTGTTCTGAACACCCACTAGACTCTGTCTTAGATGCAGTTGTGATGCGACTCAGGAGCCAGATCCTGATTACTATGACGATTAGGACGAGTTCTCTTATATGCAGTTTTCTGGCAGCTTTGCTTAAGCCATCCGGATCGACGGGGCTACAGAGATTATCATTGTAGTTGTACTATTTTGACATTTTGATTTTGAGACTATTACATGTATATGGTGACTCAGTAATGTATTCATACTCTGGAGACCGATCATGATCTTTTGACTTATATACGTTTATTTATGTCTTTCAGTCTTCATCTTGCATTTTACAACTTGATCCGGAGTATGAATTACTGTTTTGGTATAATCCCACTCATGATTAATGCACTAACATGGACAATATTCAATCATATGCATATATGTTGCATAAGTGATGTTTTGGAACTTGGGAGTTGAGTTGCTACTCGACCCCCGATTTTCAGGGCATTACAGACTGTCCAGCAAGCTTAATGAGAAATCTGTTAGATTTATCGATGCCTCGACACAGTTATCGATGTCATCAACATTCAAATTCCGATGATCTCGAAGATCCCTAGATCATTCTTGTAAACCTGAAATATTTCAAGTCAGGTCTCTCTCATTTTCAAATGTCAATCAATCAACACTAGTATCGATTGAATCGAAGTTCGAAATCCGATGACATCGACACCTGTTTCGATTCCATCGACCAGCTAGCAAGAGGTTTCAAAAGCGTATGACATTTGAGTTTGTGTCATCGAGCGGACTATCAATGCTATCGAAAGTATACACTCGATGATATCGAATTCCGTCATAAATGTGACCATTTTATATCCATTAGAACCTTTTGACTATATAAAGAGGATTTGTCTATTGTTGCTGGTAGAGAAAGAAGAGAGTGCTTTTGAGTGTTTTACCTTAGATCATATACCCAAAGCCCTTTCTCTCAGGGAAGTTCATTCTCCAATCCACCCTCATCATTGATATTCAATAGAGTGGATTGGGAAATGAACTTCGCATTCAAGGATCCTTCAGCTACCACCTTAATGGCAAATCATTAAGCTGGGATGCCTTGAATGCATAAGATGATTGGATCTCCTTTATAGGAAAATATTTAAGAGTAGGATTCCATCATAACCTTTACCCAACTCGTCGCCATGCATCGGTATATCGTCTAAGTTGCGGTTTAAGGAAGCAGAAGACTCTTCATCAATAAAGGAGGAAATCTTCATCAATAAGCAAAAAGAGACTCATCCGCTTATTTGTAAGTAACTAGAGTCTAGAGGACACTTGTGATCATTCCTTTTTAAGATTGGGTCTAAGCTGGTTCTCACCCTTGCAAGCCCTTGTAGGAGGCCTTCGGCAGGAGTGTACGTGGTGGGTACATAATGTTGACCCTTGCTCTATGGAGAGCATAAACTTCCGGTTGAAGGTGAACTGCGTGAAACCTCAATTAGGGTCTTATGGAAGATCCTTGGCCAGTGTGCCTAAAAGTGAGTGTGTTATGTTGACCCTTGCTCATGAGAGCATAAACAATCAGCCTCAGTTTAGGTTGTAAAGGTTGAAGATGAACCTGATTTAAAACCTTAGGTTTGAGGTGAACCGTTGTGAAACCTCCTTAGTGAAATCCAGTACACTCAAGGGTTGAGTGCGGTTACCGGGAGTGGAGTAGACAAGTAGTCGAACCACTATAAAAATGACTGTGTTTAAGATTGTTATTCTTCTAATTATGTGATTTACTTTAATTTTATATTTGAATATCTGAGCTCACACCTCACACACATATACAGTCATATCCATCATAAACTAGTTTGCATATTGTTCACTTCTTAAATGGTTTGTGATTGGATCCTCTATCGGGCTTGGAAGCCAGTAGAGTTACTTTTGAGTAATCCTAATATGTACGTATTGTTAGGATTAGTGTAATAAGATTTTAAATAAATCCTAAAAACTTTAAAAAGTCCTATTCACCCCCCTCTAGGACATATTGGCATATTCCTACTTCAACTAAAGCAGTTTTCATCACTATTTCAATTGGTATCAAAGCGGGTCTCTCTTAAGGGCTTCACCTACTAGAGAGTGATCTTGACTGAAGATGGAATCATGATAAAAAAGGTCTTAGAGGATGTGGCAGATAAACATAATTACCTTGTAATCCATACTGCTTTGAAAGTCGGCAATAGTTCAAAGTGGTACCTTGACAGTGGGTGCTCCAGACACATGACTGGTGATCAAACTCATTTCTGTGAATATTCAAACTTTGATGGAGGATCAGTCACATTCGGATATGGTAGCTCAGCTAAAATTGTTGGATAAAGAACAATAGTTGTACCAAGCCTTCCAAAAATCAAACATGTCCTCTGTGTAGAAGGTCTGAAACATAATCTCCTTAGCATCTCCCAAATCTGTGACAAAGAACATCTGGTCACTTTCTTAAAGGATGTGTGTAGGATTTTAGATCATACAGGAAAATCTCTCATAAAAGGTTTACGTACTAGTGATAACTGTTATGTCATTAAAAGTATAAATGAGAGTGTGCTATCCATAAAGTGTAATATGGCTATAAAGAATGAATACAAATTATGGCACCAAAGGGTGAGACTTCCCAAGATTAGAAAAGAAGAAAAAGTTGTCTATGGAGAATATCTAAAAGGAAAATAGATAAAAGTCGGCCACAAAAAGACAACTACCATAGCAACAACAAAACCCTTGGATTGCTGCATATGGATCTGGTTGGACTAACCAAAGTAGAAAGACATGGCAAGAAAAGATATTTTCTGGTAGTAGTAGATGATTATACCAGATTTACTTGAGTTGCATTCCTTCGAGAAAAATCAGATGCCGTTGAGGAATTTGTAATCTTGGCAAAACGACTGCAAAATGAAAAAGGATATTGCATTAATCGCATCAGAAGTGATCATGGTGGGGAATTTGAAAATGAAAATTTTTAAAAATATTGCAATGAAAAAGGAATTCATCATGAATTCTCTGCCCCAAAAACCACACAATAAAATGGAGTCGTTGAAAGGAAAGAATCGAGTATTGCAGGAGATGGGATCAATTATGCTAAACGGAAAAGATATGGCAAAACGTTTCTGGGCAGAAGCTGTGAATACTGCTTGCTACATCATAAATAGAGTATATCTTAGAGCAGGCTTGAACAAAACTCCATACGAATTATGGTATGGGAAACTACCTAGTAGGAAATATTTTTGGGTGTTTGGTAGTAAATGCTACATCTTAAGAGATAGAGATCACCTTGGAAAATTTGAGTCAAAAAGTGATGAAGGTATTTTTCTGGGGTATGCCATGAATAGTCGTGCTTATAGAGTGTACAACCTAAGAACTCTCACTATTCAAGAGTCTGTCAATGTGGAAATTGATGATCATCCTCATGAAGATGATACCCCAGTAATTAGAAGATGATGTAGATTCATGCATACTAGAAAATTTTGGTAACACATTCTTCCATAATGAGCAATTCTCATCTTCTGTTGCGCTTGCATGAGGGATACTTGCTCCCTCCTCGCCACAACAATGCTCCCAGGAGAATCACTAATGAAATAATTCAAATTTAGAAGGGTGTGGTTGGCATGTTTGGGCTTTATGATCTAGTAGGTCCTGTCCTTCTCATTGTATGGTAAGACCTGCCACATGTTGCACTACACTCTTGTTTCTTTAATAAAATCATGATTACTCTTCCAAAAAAAAAAAACCTCCAACCGTTTGGACTCATCTCAACTAGTTTTTTCCTTCTCTTTTATTTTCTTTTCAGGAATAAAAAGGTTATGTCAATTGGCCGTAGCTTTCCCAGGCCTAGGCTCTTTTTTTTACTAGTTGCCTTTCTCACCTCTCTCACAATAAAATTTATCATGCAGGGTGGTCAGCTAATACAATTTTCTTGCATGCGCAACCACTCATGTCAAGTGAATACCCAGCTAATTACTAACCAAGTGGTAACAACATAATTTCATGTGAAAATATATTCACATCTCATAACCGTTACTGCATTTAATAAAACAGGCAACAAGAACAACACTAATTGCATTTTTGCAAGCGCAGCAGAGAAGGGAGGCAGCTACAATCTATAGATCATATGATATTATGTAGATATCTGAATAACTATGGACTCTGCAGCAAAAGAACACCAAGCATTGGAAATCATCATCTACACAATCATATAAGATCTGAAGATGAACCACAGAATCAAATCCACCAATGATTCCTGAATAGCAATTAAAATTACACAATGAGTAAATACAAGCCAAAAACCATTGACATTGCTTTGCACCCCAGATGTGGATAACAACATCTACCCCAAATGCATAACAAAACACATGATGGTAGCTAAAAGAATTTTATCTGCATGCAAGATTTGCCTCGGTAAAGGGAAAAAAACCACTAAACTTCATATTTTAAGTTGACATAATTTAATTCTTCACTTATATTGGCAATGAGTAAAGACTGTAAAAGATGGACCTGTATGGCAAGCTCCCTAGTTGGGCATATGATGACAATGCCCGTTCCATTGCGAGGAGTAAAGCAAATGTTATACAACAACTCAACCGCAGGTATAAAAAATGCAAGGGTCTTTCCAGAACCTGTCCTTGTAGCCCCAAGAACATCTTTACCTTACAGAAGTGGAGGGATAGATCTAGCTTGGACCTACAGAAGTAAATCAATGAAAATTTACATTAGCCTTCTTTAGTACAAAGACTCCAATTAAGAAGTGTCTGGTGAAAGATTAATCCATGTCAATGCGGCTAAGAAGTTATATTTATATTTCTCTGGGTCCTAGTGTGTCAATATCCAAATCAATATCCAGAGAATTATTAAAATAAACATCTATAAACATGGTCTAGACTAGAAGTCCACAAAATGAGATATACTAGGAAAAAGGATGGTGAATTTAGAACTCATAGGAAAGTGATGAAACCACATCAAATACGAAATCACATAACCAGATACAAAAAGGAAAAAAAGCAAAGAATAAAAAAACCACTGAGAGATCTGCAAGCATGAAATAAACCAACTTGTTGGGTAATGTTGCAAGGTGGTCGGACACATTCAACAATGTATGATGTAAGGAACAAGCAATCTCCTTGAAGATGTAATGTGATGCTCTAGTCTACAAATGCAGGGGAAACAACCCAACCCAAAGTTAGAAAAACAAATGTAATTTACCTTTTACATATGCTACTACATCGAATTCATGTCAAGCTAAACACAGTTAGAAACAACAAGTAAACAACCCAAGTCAACCCAAAAAAGAAAAAGAAGAAAAAAAAAGATTTGTAGATGATGTTTTCCTATTGTATAGTCATTACAGTATCTCCTTCACAAATAACAATAATGGTGGTAGGGCAAAGAAAGGGAAGGGAAATAAAGAGCATTAAAAAGATTGTAAGAATTTTACCCTTGAAGAGGGGAAGAACGAAGGACTATATATAAAGGGATGAGAATGCAAGGCAGCTGTCTAGACTCTTACCTTGCCGATATTCAAAGGACATTTATATATATGTATGTGTGGTACTAAAGCATAAAGGAGGAATTTTCTAAAGGAGCTAAATGGCATGGCACAACACATCCAAAATTGTGATATTTGAAGACACCTATCTTAGGTAAATGTGCTATATGGAAGAGAGGGCTTACTGACAATGAGAGAGATGTATTAGCCCACTTGCCATCACCAGCAACTGCTTAAACAACTTGTGGTGCCTTTTAAAGCTCCTGCTTTTAAAATCCTATGACATGGCCAGAAGAAAAGAAGGATGAATTATCTTTCTTTTACTTTATCAATATCTGCGGGATTGAGAAGCAAAGAACGAAGAAATTTGACATGTAACTACATACAAGAAAGATAAAGGATATGCATATATGGAGTGTTGTTATTCTCACATTATTGTGCGAGAGTAGGGTTTCATCATATATTTGTGGGGGTATTCATGCACACCCAAGAAAATGCAGCGGATGCTTTAATAAAAAATAATAATAATAAAATCTAAGTAAATACTGTAATAGACAAGAACTGAGGGCGTGGACTAGAATTTCAGAATAGAATTTGAATGTAGTGCAACAGTTACCTGCCAGTGTCAGCATCTTTTCCAGTCGCAACATACTCACTCACAAAAGCCTAGAATTGAATTCACAAAGTTGTCATCTGTAGACACTAATAACCAACCTTTTCACATTCAGATGTGCTGGTTCATTTGGATATTTTTTGGTGTGCGAAAAAATCAAAGCTAGTTCAACTGCAACAAAAGTTTAGTAATGAAACTCATTTGGAACTTAAAATATCATGCGACTATAATACCAATAATGACGCTGCTATTATGAGTATAGGCATCCAGATTTGTCTTCAAAGTGGATTGAATTTCTATAAGGCCCCATTTGCAAGATTTAACAATTTCTAAGCTCCAAACAAAATCCGGCTGTTACAGCCCAAGAAGTGACTATTATGAATTATGGAACTGTTCTCTTCCATGAAAATCAGACATGCTTAGAGAGTAATAATGATTCATTTACTGGAATCTATGAAAAAGAACAGCCCATATACGTGCAACCATGTGTAAACATGAAGAATGAGTACTACACACCAATGTGGCACATTGGAGCAAGACTTAATCCATCCATTAAATGGGCTAGAGATTATCTAATCTGTGCAGCATCATGTATGTACCCTTGCCCATGGTGTCACAGGGGTGCATACATGAGGCAATTGCCTCACAGTTAAGATCATCAGGATCACTATGGACAACAACGGCCCTCCCAACAATGGAATTTGGTCTAGTGAGAGGAATCTAACTGTCTACAACGTTGAAATTAAGTAGCAGTACCATCCTACCCAACTGTGACATTCCCAAGATCACCCGCATGGCAATTATCATACTCGGGAGCACCATGTTATTTGCCAGCAAGATTAAAATGTGGACCAGTCGACCAACAACCATTTGTTGTGTCACCAAGAGCATAGACATGGAAGCCATGGAGCCCAGGTTTAGGACCATAGAGGCTTCCAGTCACTGTAGCTGGGCCATGTCCTTCCTAAGTGAAGTACACAGTGCCACTAACTCCCTCCTTGCTATTAAGAACAACAACAGCCTTCACCATTGTTATATGTGATCTCAAAATCTTAATCCTTGATGTACTTTCCCTAACTGCATATTCTCCATCTGATGACCAAACAAATTCCAATGCTAAACCAAAGGATCTATTTCTCCAGGCCAAAGTTGTATATATGATGTATTCTTCATCCCCACAAACCACAACAAACCTCCCATTTGGGTTATGTTTTAAGCTCTGGATAAGAAATATATAATCAGAACAACAACATCCAATCAATATATATTGTCCAGAAACCATAGACATACTGCAATTCAAAAAGTATCAACAAGCATTTAGATCAGTTACAAAACCAGAAACAAAGATAAGTTGGCATGTAGCCTTTCAGGTGGCTAGAGTATTTATGTTCTACCAACTAGGAGTAATTTCAACAGCTTTTGTCTTGATGATGGAACAAAAAGACCCCATGCTATGGTTTTAGTTATCTAGGGGTAAGGCTAGTAGCTTGTGTGAGTGCTAACTCTTTCATTGACAACAAATATGATAAAAACATATATTAAAAATATTCAAATTAATGGCACTTTACAAAAAATTGTATGTCAAAGTCAATGGACTAGGATCTAGTGTTTCCTACAGACCATCAATGGCATACAAGTCATCAGTCACTCAACAGAAGTATGTTTACAGATTGGAAATGCCACACATTCATTCCTTGTTAACTTTAGCTATGTCAAATAAAGAAAAAAAAATCCTGGTAATTAATTTCATTCCCGAGTTCTCATCTGAATCCAAATGCACTTTGGTGCATGCTGTGATAGTTCAACCACAATGATCAACTAGATCTCAGCCCATGCAATTTAAATGTTAGGTGGGATTGTAAGATGATGGTTAAAAGGATGAGAAAGACATCAAACAAGACTAAGTAAACATCTTGAAAATCACTCTCAAGAGAAAAATAAAGTTCCCTTTCTCATCAACAACATTCATAAGTTACAATTGACATAGACCCAAAACACATCTCCATCTTCTATGGTTCTAATGCAATTTTTCCAAACCATCTAATCTCATCTCAACTCTTTTTTTATTAAGGATATCTAATCTCAACTCTTGAAAGGATTGCTAAAACAATCTCTCTCTTTTTTCTTATAATAAGCTAAGAACAAACTGATTTTCATAGTTAAAAGGACTCCTACCCGATACCTTAGGTTTTCGATAATTTCAGATATCTAGACTGGTTAAACTTGTGACTTAAGCTTCACCATTTTATATGTCCTTCCTAAGTGAAGTACACAGTACCACTTTTCCCCTCTAATGGGGGGAGCACCATTAGAGGTGAAATAGGGTTGAGTCCATCAGGTCAGTGGACTGATTTTTTAGACCCAAGAGCTTATTCTTTGGACATGGCATCCTTACCAATATTGATGATGATAGGGTCCATGATGAAGAGGAGAAGTTTATAATCTAGGTTTGGTTGAGGCATTTCTTTAAACAAGTAGGGGGCCATGTTCTGAAAGAGTACATGACGCAATCAAGAATATTGGTTGAAGCATTTCTTTAAACATGTAGGGGGCCGTGGACATCGGTGGACATGGCTGCCGCTGCCATGGATGCTGCCCAATTTCTGGCCATCAAAAGAGGAAAATAGAGAGAAAGAGAGAGTACCCTCGATCCGTTGGAATGATATTCGGATCAGATGCTGGACATGAAATTAAAAATTAAAAAAAGATGCTGGACATCAATTTTCTTGGCTGTTAACCACTGGCCATTGATTAGGGTCCTTGATTGCTCACCGTTGATGACCACATCCGCAGGTTGCCGGCCCTGCTCAATCTATGGCTCTAAATCTGATCTAAGAACCCCGATAATGAGAAGAAAGGGAGAGAAATAAAAGAGAATGAGATTTGGAGGTAAGATGGGAGAATGAATATCCAAATCCAAGATGGGAGAAGCGCATGAGAAGAGAGAGAGATGAGAAAGGGGGGCTCGCGCATGTCAAAAGAGGAAACATAGAGAGGGAAATGAAAAACCCTTTCCACTTTTTCTTTTTTTTTAATAGCTAACATTTACGGGGGAAATAAAAAACCCTTGCTGCTGTTTTTTAATAGCTAACATTTACGGGAGGCCACATACCAAAATCAGGGGCATTTGTGGATGGCTACCGGTGATTCTCATCATCACCGGTAGTTATAGATGGCCGCTGGTAAAAATTTCATCAGCAAAAACACGTTTTCTCGTAGTGATCATAGGATTTTGACAATGTTGCTCTTATCTAGTGCTGGGTAGAATCCATTAATTCATTCATTCCAGCTCTGATTCTGAATTTTGAACATAATTAACTAATAACCCATTTGGATGAAACCCAAGAAAAATATTAAACAATATTTAGTGTCCAGTGAATGGTCCTTCAGAATAGTTTCTGTTCGGTAAGAGTCTTACCTCTGGTAATGCTCTCACTAGCTCTTTTTACTCAAAATTGCAATCAAGCAAGATTAACATTCAATCGAACCCTTTTATGGTTATTACTGTGGTTGTGCACATTTTCTTGTCTTTTGCTTGTTTATAGCATGATTTGTCATATGAATGCATGAGAATATATTTTCAAAAATTTTAATCCAAGAATAGTGGGGCCAACCTGATAAAGTGTTAAGGCCTACCCAACGTTGAGCCCCAGCAGTACAGTGTTGGGCCAAACAAGAAAATTCCATTTCTTTCAATCAAGCATCATATAGCAGATCTGAATTCTACGAAAGGTGTTTTGATGAAAGAACCTACTGATTTTGAATAAAAATAGAGCTTATCAACAACTAATACTCCATATATTAAAAAATTCAAAAAAAAAGAGAAAAAGAAAGAAGGAAAGAAAAAGAAAAGAAGCAGAATCTTGTAAAGATTTTTGAAATTCCATTTCTAAGGAAATCAAAATATTAACAACTTCAAAGTACACTTTTGAACTTCTAAGATGAGCTATTTTTTCATTTGTGTGGATTCCTCTAACATCTCTACCCACCAGGGGATTCCCCTTTTTGAAAATTCATTACAGCTAAAATCAAACAGGATGAAAGAAGAACACAAGTATTCCAAGATCAGATGGAAGATGGAAACAAGTATCCCAATCAAAGGTTGGCTTACATAAATCCCAACATACTAAAACAGGATGCGATGGGATTCTAGACATTGGATTTGGGCCTTGTTCAATGATACAAAATGTTTATACAAAATGCTTAGTTAGCATAAGGTCACCTGAATCAGAAGAGCTGGCATCCACGACGGGTAGAAGCTTCTTCATCTCATTCAGGCTGATCTGGCTATAGTTGACCTTTGTAAACAATCGTCCTGCAAAATCAGAGCTATCTAGTTTTAGTAAACTCAAAAATTATAACAGCTTCAGAAAATGGAAGAAAAAAATATAACTCCTCTTTGTTGATGTAGGTTTTGAGTGAAATAAGAGCTATCTAGTTCTAGTAAACTTAAACCCACAGTGATGGCCAAATGCAAATTCATATATGTTTGTTTTTTTTTTCTTATTTTATTTTATTTTATTTTATTTATTTATTTATTTGCCTAAATCTCAATCTAACTTATTTTCTTGTTTAGTCCCTGCACATCTGCATGCATACACATATATGCCTTATATTGCATTGATAGCGATCATGATCTCAGTCACTTGCAAAAAATGATTTGCAGTTTAAGTGACAATCAAGAGACACATTTATTTGAATAGCTAGCAATGTTTTCTGCACTCAACTAGAATTTTCATGGTAAATGATGATTCAAAGGGAGATCTATATGAATCAGATTCTTGATCCTAATCTTAGCTGAGATTGTCTCACCGTGTCCCTCGCATAATATAAACAAAGTAGACATTGACTCATCATCTCACCTTTGTACATAAGGCCTTTTCCTTCTAAGCAACCTTCCATCCAAAGAAATACCAAAATCAATCCAATAACGACACAACAACCAGCTACGATGCGACTATTGCTCCAGCTAATAGCCCATTGTCACCACCTGCATCAGGTGCAAAGTCCACAAGGAGATAAGATCAGATATCATGACAAGGAAGGCTATGAAAAGAGAAAAGATCAGATCTTCATGTCCAATAATGTAGAACGGTATAGGAAAGGAAATTCACTTTTTTACAATGAGATGTATACGTCGAATCTAAGACTCAACGTGTTAGATCTTTGAAAGTTTTGGTTCACTCTCTATTTCCTTAATTGAAGCATACCTGTAAAGAAGAGAAGAAAAGAAAAAAGATGTCACCACTTATCAAACTAAAAACATTGAAACCAGAAGGAAGAAAAAAAGAGAAAATATCCAAGAGTGTTTTTTTTTTTTTTTTAAAGCAACAAGATTTCATTAGAAAACTGGTGAGATACCGCACCGAGAGTTTCAGTTCTAGTGACATATTAGAAGTTTTTGTAAACAAACTCTTTTCCATATAAAGCATCTCCAGACCTTGGTGTTATGCAAAAAGTGCATCTAGAGGATGGGAAACACCTCTCACTTTCATCCAAACTCAACGGTTGGTAAAAAAAATAAAATCATGACAACATAACAAGATGTAAAATATGAACCACCACAAACTTCATCAATTTTTATCAGAAACAGTAATACAAAACTGCTTCTCTATATGCCAACCTCAGCTTTAACTCCTCTAAAATTTCAGTACTATCTTCTTGACCGGTTTCAAATGTACTCTTTTGCTACAAGTGGGTAGACTGAGAACATGTTATAGGTGTGAACCACACATGAGAACCTCCACCAAGATCTAATGAAGAAGACATAATGATGTTGAATCTAACACTGTCAACTCCCAAGATAGGATACCTATAATATGTCTAGCCTTCCATCCCTTGACGGTAAACCAACCCTTATAATCTTGTAAAAATGACCATTTTAACAAAAATTTAGATTATATTTACTTTAGAACTTAAAGGACAATTCTTAATGCATACCTATGATGTTGAAACTTTGAACCCATCGATCTTAGTTAGTATTTGAAGCAGACCTTACTTCCTTTCAGCGCCACACTACAATCCATATGTGAGCAAACCCATTATTTACCAACAGTGCCTGATAGTGATAGCTAAAATACAGAGATAAGCAACTTTACATCTGGAATTTCCTCAAAATCATGAAATTTTGAAACAGAAGTGGCACCCTAAATAAAGGCTTTCAGCTATTAGAAACCACCATTGGTTGCATAAAGTGACATGAGGAGCATAAAGTAGATAACAACAATGAAGACTCCATGACAGCAAAACTCAATTTTAAAAGCAACTAATATGGATAACAACTAAGATGTGGTTTTTTTTTTTTTTTTTTTTTTTTTTTTTTTTAACATAGACTATACCATCCAAAATTTTCAGTAAAAAACCACATCTAAGGATTATCCTGTCAAAAGATTCCAACAAATCAAAACTGCACAAAAATATTTCATTTTTTCTTGGCATCCATTAATTAAAAAAACATGACAGCCATCCAATAGTATCTAAACCAGCCTTCTAAAACTTGTAGCATCTTAAGAATTAGGAAATGGGTAAAGATCTTTACCCGTCAATAAATGAGACTGTCACAGACATCCAACTACCTATCCCCACATTTTTTGCCCACTTTTTGAAAAACTGGCATTAATAGAAACTTAAATTTGCATGGAACTCCTACCAACCACCAAATGGGTAGTGGAGTACCTTGGTACATAATCCCATGTCTACCAAAAGGAACGAGTTAGTCATGCTTTGGAAATTTACAACAAAGAGCAAAAATCAAAGCATCAGTTGCACATGAAATAATGAATTTTACATATACCTAAAAAGCACATTACAAAGATGTAAGACTACCCACCAACCTAAGAATCTAGAATGAATGAGTAGAAGTAATTAAGAGATAAAGAGACAACAGTTAAGACAAGGTATCAAATGAGGGAATACAGATTCTATAAAGTAGCTTATCATAACTTACCATCCAAACGCCCCGTTTGTGAGACAGTGCTCACATTGTATCTTGTATTGGGGAAATTGATCATTCTTGCAATTTAACACATCCAAACATGGCCTAAGATTGGCAGTACAGAATCTGTTGGATATCCATATCAACAGTACTAGAGAAGAAATTGTACTATGTTGATTTCTCTCCAATGTAATTGCTCTATTGGTATGTTTTTTTTTTAATTATTATTTATAGGTTTTTAACACATGCATTGATAAATGAAGATGAATGAAAAATGCACCTATAGCCAAGATGTATAGTATATGAATGGACTGGATGAGAAGCTCGGCTTGTTCTATTTACAGTTGGAATTTTCATATCCCTTCTTTATAGCTGCTACCGAATGCTACTAGCAAAAAGATTGAAATGAGATATGTTGAAACTCATCATAGATTGCTTATGATTCGAAAAAGTCACTTTTGTTGGACAATCATAACTATCCATCCATTTCTCAAGGAAAGGATGGCTACAAGAATAGGGACAAATCACGAATAGGTTGGATCATCTGATCAATGTGATTTTTGAGCCCATAAAAATGTCATCTAGACTTTATAGGCAGTTCAGATTGATTTTTTAACTTAATTTGTTGTAGATAGTGTGACCGACACCCCACTTAGAAGCAGTTAGGATGATTAGCTGGTGGGTGCATGCATCTGGCTTTTTGACACCCATAACTAGGTTATCTGTTGTGATTACATGTAAAATATGCTATATTATGATGTTTCTCACCATCTTTATGAGATCCAAACCAATCATAAGGTATCCTACAGGTTGAATGGGCCATAACCCAAATATATATCACACTGATTTAACAATCTTAACCATTCTATTATAGAACTTTTATGGAAAGAAATTATATGGTTATAAGAAATGTCAAACAAAGTTAATTTGACCATTTCAAATTTTCCAAGCCAAGGGTTGGAATTGTCCAATCAGTCTGAATTTTGGGATATGAACCATCTAAGGTAGGGCCAGCCTACTTGATGAGAGTTCAGATCTTATAAAGGTTTGCCACATACTATACAAAACATGCAGATCAATCAGAATGTGAGAGATCAATCATGAAATTTTAGTTCATTAAAAGGCTAGAGCATGGCACATCATATTCATCATTCCAAAGTCCCATTTTTAATACCTTTACAACATCAAGCACATGTTGGCCAAGTACAAGATGCTTCCACTGCTCCCTATGGTGCAGCATGCCTAACTCTTGGATTTGACTGATTCTTAGGATCCTTGGTGAAAATGTGACTGCACCAAATGGGCAGAGTGGATCTGATGATTTTTTTTCCTATGCAGCTTTCCGTCAGCGCAAGTAACATTTTCGGTGTGCCTACACAAGTTAGCTAGCAGATTCCTATAAAATCCCAATATTATCCAAACAAATCATACTCTAATAGGTCACTATCCCTGAAATGCAAATCCATTAATCAATATAGAAAAACAAAAGATACAAACACATCACCTCTGCAACCTCAAATCCGATCCTGAAAATAAACAAAACCCACATCTGATATCTTCTCAAACCAATATTAAAAGGGCAAACCTAAATCAAATGTATGAATGTTCCCCCCTCAAACCAATCCCAAAAATCATCCAACATGACAAAAAATCGAAAACACGCATCGAATCCGCAGATCAAAATAGAGCAATTCCACACCAAATCTAATAAAATCAACAACACTAGGTTGAGTTTTCCTACAGATCAAACAAGAGATCCAATCAATCACCTAATCTTATGAGCTATTTAAACAAACAAGCAAACACCCAACCAAAAATCTCCATCGAAGCATTGAAACCAAACCCGATTGGACTAGTAACATCTTATACTTATCCGATGAATGATCTTCGATGTAGCCAGTAGAACTACCTCTTTGTAGATCAAGATATTCAATGTTTAATCTCACAGAAGAAGGGGTTATAGGTTTAGATGAATTTTAAATTAAATTCAACCTTAGGCTACTTGGATTTAATTTCTTGGATCTCACAGAGGGTTAAATCAAAGTCCCCTTTATATTAAGTAGAATGAAATCAAGAGATCAAGAAATTAAGAAACCAAAAAACTATTAAAATGATTTATAAATACCTCGCAATAGCTTCACAATAGTGGGAACTAATCTCTTTGACTGATGGCTTGAATTGGCTTGGAATGAATGATAAATTCTGAGAAATGTCCTCAATTTATAGGCTATAATTCGATTCCCTTGATTGGTCTATGGTTCGGCTCGACTGGTCCTAGTATAACCAATTTTTAAATTTTTTTGGTGCAATCGGATAAAACAGACTCTTGACTGGTCGAGTGGCCAGCTCGACTGGTCCAGTGATTTAAATTAGCGTTGCTGAAGTTCAAGTCGAGCAGGTCTACACAACCAGTCAATCAGGGTACTCGACAGGTCAAAGACCAAATAACCTTATTCGATTTTTTAAGTAAAATTATGGACTGGTCAAGAAAAACCCTGGACTAGTCGAGCCAGTGCGTGGACTAGTTGAACAATGACTAGGATTAGTCGAAGCAAAACCTAAAATAAGTACTATGAACCAAATTAAACATGCAATGTTAATGACCTAATCCTAAGGTCTTTCTAGGGTCATGTATACCTTAAATGTGAGTATTGAAATTGAAACATCAGTCATTTCGGTAGATAGGTCACTTTGAAGAACATGAAGCTTGACCTCATATACTTGAGTTTGTGTCTCCAACTTGTGTCTTGAGCATGTGACTTGAGACTTAAGCTCGATCAAATGTATTTAAGCTTGAACTTGAGCTTTGAGCTTGAACTTGAGCTTGAACTTTAGCATGAGCATGTGATGCACTCGAACTTGAGCTTAAGATAGTGCACTTAGACTTGAGTACTTGGACTTGGTGAACTTCAACTTGTTCTCATAGTTAAACATGCATAATTATATCACACTAAATGTCGATGTAGATAACATGAAACTCATCTTCAAATGAAGGTGAACATTCCATCTATTAAAACAAGTCAAGCATTACGAAGTGTTTTGGCACAACAAACTTTGACAATACAGGGTGTTAAATTTACAACATAGCACTTACACAGTTTCATTTCCAAGATGGATCAAAAAAGGCTCGGTCAACAATAGCAGTGATCCAGACCGTTAGACCTTAGATCAAGCGTATCTTGCAATCCAGAATGAGTCGTCAGGCATAACATATATGATTTTGGGGTGAAACATGCTACTTTACTCACCCAACCCCATTGCGCCGAGTTGCGTAAACCGGATTTGCGAAATACCATCGGATCAACGATCGTTTCCTTAATTTAATTCTATTTTTACTATAAATAGTAATTTTTAGTTTAATTATAATTCTTCATCCATTGGGCATTAAGAGTTGCGCCCAACGTGGAAAGAGCTTAAAATAATTAGGAGAATGATTTAGTGAAGCCAAATAGGGAACTTACTATTTTTGGCCAAAAACCTTGCACACTAGTAGGCATCATGACCGCCTATAAATAGTAAGTTGTGAATTCTAGGAGTTTTAACTGTATTTTTCTTCTAATTTCTCTCCCATTGCTCGGTATCCCTATTTAAAGGGTCGTGAACTCATTTATTTTAATACATCAATTAAATTTCAAATTTATTAGAATTTATTTTTATTTTCTTTCTTTATTTCCTCGTGAATTCGAGAAGTCTGTCTGAGGAGTCTAGAGAAGCTCTGTGGATTCGGAGTAGTTATCTTTGAGGAAGATGGTGATCGACCTTATCGTGTTTATCCCTACTTCAATTGGTATCATAGTGAGGATTCTCCTTGGGCCGATGGCAAACAACGAAGGTATGAGCCAAAATCCTGTGGACGGTGATTCAGGGATTCATTATCTTGCGAAAAGAATAGAAGCTTTCCGCCAAGAGAGTCAGTTGACCATACAAAGGCTATAGGCAACCCTCGACCATCTTGCGAATGCACTATTGTAAATGCTATTGTGTAAATCTAAAACCTGTTGTGTTGTCAAATTTTGTTGTGCCAAACCATTTAGTATTTGTATCATGCTTTGAATTGAAGTGATCAGGTTTGTGCATTTTAAAGTTGTCTGTATCTTCGTCGAATTTGCATACATCTTCAAGTTGAAGAGAAGATTGTTGAAGTTCATGGTTTCATGCTCAAATTCAAGAACTAAGGCTCAAGAACTCAAGTTCAAGTTTAAAGTTTAAATACTGTATGCTAAAGACTCAAGAACTCAAGCGTAACTCCAGCTCAAGTTCAAGAGCTCGAACTTAAGCTTCACGTATCACAAGTAATCAAGATTCGGAAGCGAATGATGTGTCAATTGTTCCAACTCACAAATAAGGTATGGATGACCCTAAATTGACCATAGGTCCAGTCATATTCATTGCATATTTTATGTGGGTCATTTCATATGTTTATAGGTCATTTTCTCGACTAGTCTTAGATCTTTTTCGACTAGTCCAAGTACTAGCTAGACCAGTCTAAGAGTTTTCTCGACCAGTCTAAGGTTTGTTGTAAATTTTTGAAATTTTTTATTGGACTCTCGACCAGTCGTGGAGACTACTCGATCAGTCGAGTGAACAGTGCTCGACCAGTCGTGCATGCTCGACTTAAAGTTCAGCAAGCTTTTCTGGTCCCATTCGACCAGTCGAGTGCATTACTCGACCAGTTGAGAAGGCCACTCAACCAGTCAAGCAAGCTACTCGACCAGTCGAATAACGACCTTATCTTATCGAGCCAGAAAATTTAAAATTTTGTTGGTCCTTCGACTAGTCGAACCGACCCTTAGACCAGTCGAGTGAACAGTATTTTCACCTATAAATAGAGCATGAATTTCAGAGTATTTTCATTCATTGAAAGCTAAATCAAGACACCACTCTGACAGATAAGTTTGTGAATTTATTAAGCTATATTGTGCTCATTTTAGATTCTCTTTAATTTGATTTTGTGATCTTTATTCCAATCTTACTTTAAAAAGGGATATGTGTTTTCCCCTTTCTTGAGATCAAAATCGAATCAAGCTAGCCCAGGTTGATCTAATTAAAAATCATTTAGAACTAGAACTTTTTCATTTATGAGATTGGACATTGAACATCTTCATCTACATCGGATTGGTTCTACTGGGCTTCTTCAAAATGAGAAATTCCAGATAAGTACATTTACATTTTGTATATCCTTCTTGGTTTGTGAGGTTGTGCTAGGAAAAATCTCATTTTGGTTTTATCTGAGATAATCTAGAAAATATCAGAGTGTCGGATTTTTGTAATTGTGTAAGCCCAACTAAAGACACAATTGTGAGGTTTTAAGGTGAACCTTGGAAAACCTTTTCTTCTTAGTGAACGCTAATATCCCGAGGGAGTGGATATTAGGAGTGGAGTACTTGTGTGGTTGTTTTCTAACAGTTGGTGTACACACAAATGAACCACTATAATTCTTGGAGTTGTGGTGGATGACTGAATGTGTATATGTGTGTGAATGTTGTAATTTACTTTAAGCATTTATGGTGAATGGTGTAATTTATTTTATGCACTTGTGGAATGTTGTAATAACTTAGTTTATTTCTTTTGCTATTTCTTTTGCCACCTTATTGGTTTGGGTTTTTTATACTTACAAAGGTTCTCGTAAGGTTGTCCTGCTATAAGCCTTTGGTTTTTGGTGTTAAGTTGTCCTTAGAACTAAGTTTGTATCAACCTCTCAAGACTAGTATATTTGAGGTTGATATTTACTTGTGCATATTTCCATTTTAATTGTGCTATCTATCTTTCTTTCTATTCCACATTTATTTTTTAATTTGGCATAGTCCTATTCACCCCCCCCCCCTAGGATGGTTAGCTCGGCCTTTTCAAGTGGTATCAGAGCCTAATAGTTCTTTTTATTATTTGGATTCATTTTCTGAGCTAACCGATCTGAGCTTATAAGATGTCAAATTTTGATAGCCTCTTAATCACTAGGCCTCCACCTTTTGATGACTCCAATTATGCTTATTAGAAAGCCAAAATGAGGATCTTTTTAAGGTCTATAGATGAGAGCATGTGGCAAGCCATATTGACTAGATGGACCCCTCATACCACTAAAGTGACTGGCACTGATGGATCCAAAACTATAAAGGTTACACCATATTTTTCTTGGACCACGCTTCAGAAAAATGATAGTGTCAATGCAAAGACTTTAAATGCAATCACTTGCGCACTATCACCGAATGAATTCAAAAGAATTATATCTTGTGATACTGCAAATCAAGCTTAGGACATTCTAGAAATGACACACGAGGGTACGACTATTGTTAAGAAATCTAAACTTCAAATCCTCACCACTTGGTTTGAGGAGATACATATGGAAGAAAGTGAGACTTTCATGGACTTCTATACTAAGTTAAATAACATAGTCAATTCTATGCGGGGTCTTAGTAATAGTATCCCAAAAAGCAAAATTTGTGCAAAGATATTGTGCTCATTGCCTGATAGGTTCAATTCTAAGGTCACTGTCATTCAAGAACTTCGTGATACGAATAATATGAGGGTTGAAGAGCTGGTTGGTTCTTTACAAACCTACTAGTTAAACTTTAAGGCTCCTAAAGGTAAGTCCATCGTCCTTAAGTCTTCTAAAAATATTTCTCATGAAAATGCTAGTAATTCTGATTTTGAAAACTCTGAAGATGATACAACACTATTAGCGAAGAAGTTTTATAAAAATTTCAAAAGTAAAAATAGGGTAGATTTTAAAAAACCTTCTGAAAAGAAAAGGATTAGATCTAAAAGTTAGAAATCTATTAAAGACAGCCAATGTTTCAACTGCCATGAATATGGGCATCTAGCAAACAAATTTTTAAATAAGGACAAATCTAAAAAGAAAGGCATGTTACCCACACGAGATGAATCGTCATGGTCTGAAGCTTCTTCCGAGTCAGATGATTCTGAACCTGAGTCTACTAATGAGGTCAAGGCCTTAATGACTCTAGCCAGAGTCACTTCCTCAGACAATTATAATTTAACTTATGATAAAAATCTGATAAGTGATCCTGAAAGTGATGAGGATTTACAGGATGCCTATGATGCCCTATACAGGGAAAGTTGTAAGATAGCTGTAAAACTAAAACTTCAAAAAGAAAAGTTTTTATAACTAAAAGAAATTTTTGATAATATAGTTTTAGAAAAATATCACCTTTCTGATTGTTTTGAAAAAACCAAGTGTGATTTAGATTTCAAAACTTCCCATGTTAAAAACTTAAAATCTGAAAATGAAAAATTGAAACTAGAAGTCTCTTCTCTCTTGAGTTTGAAAGATACTTGGAGGTATGGGTGATCCTAAACTAGAAAAATTGTTAACCGGATCAAGGTAATGTGGCGATAGATATGGTCTGGGGTACGATAAGAATATGCCTCATAAATATAAGAACACTGCTCCTAAATTTGTTAAAGGGGAGTCCTCTAACTCAAAAGGGAAAATTCTGAATCAAAATACTTTCATAAATCCTAAAACCTTTCAGGCTATGAAACCTAAAAGCAAACATATCAATTATAGAAATCATAATCATAATCCCTTAGCTGAGAAATTTGTGGATTTACTCAAGGATCTTCTAAAATCTAACTCGAATGGAAGAATATACAACAACTACAAGCAAAGAAAAACCAACTATACTCCAAAACCCAAAATTGCAATGAAATGGGTCCCTGAGGTTGCTTGTCTGGTTGCCCACACTACTTTCAAGGCTTCGTGTCAATCAAAGTGGTACCTGGACAGTGGTTGTTCTAAACATATGACAGGTGACAAATATTTATTCACAAATCTCAAAGATATGACTGATGGCTCATTCACATTTGGTGATGGTAGCAACTACAGAATTATTGGCCAAGGTATGGTTCAACTCTTTAATCTTCCTCCATTTGAGAATGTCTTATTTGTAGAAGGTCTTAAACATAATCTCTTATTCATTTCTCAAATTTGTGATAATAAACATAGTGTAATCACCAACCAAGGGTGTGAAATTTCTAATGAGAATGGTTCTGTGATATTAACTGGTCGCAGAACATCTGAAAACTACTATACAGTCAGTGATTCACGATCATCTAAGTTATCGTGTTACATGCTCCAAACTGATGAGACCGAACTATGATATAAACGCCTAGGACATGTACATTACTGTAATCTTTATAGATTGAGCAAAGGTGAAGTAATAAGAGGTCTACCTAAGATTAGGAAATTAAATAAAATCTATGGTGAATGTCAGATTGGAAAACAAACTAGGAGTGCTCACAAGAAAGTGAACTCCAGTGCCACATCCAAACCCCTTTAACTCCTCCATATAGATCTCGTTGGATAGACTAGAACAGAGAATCGAGGCGGTAAGAAATATATACTGATAATAGTAAATGATTTTACCAGGTATACATGGGTAGTTTTCATGAGAGAGAAATCTGAGACTCTCAATGAAGTGAAAAGAGTACTCAAGCATATCCAAATTGAGAAAGAATCACATGTCTTTAAAATTCGTAGTGACCATGGTTCTGAATTTGATAATAACAGTTTTGAGAAGTTCTATAGAGATCACAAAATATTGCATGAGTATTCTGCAACCAAGACACCTCAACAGAATGGTGTAGTTGAAAGAAAAAATTTAGTTTTTTAAGAAATGGCTAATGTGATGTTAAATAGCATGAAACTTCCTAAAAATGTTTAGGCCGAAGCAGTGAACATGGCTTGTTATATCATTAACCATGTTTATATTAAAAAATCTAATAATAAGACTACTTATGAACTATGGTTTAATAAGAAACCTACTGTTAAATACTTTCGAATTTTTGGCAGCAAGTGTTACATTTTGCGTGACCGGGAAAATCTGAAAAATTCGACACTAAAAGTGACGAAAGTATTTTCCTAGGATATGTGCTAAATAGTCGAGCGTAATGTGTTCTCAAGAAGAGGACCGGTGTAATTCAGGAATCCATTAATGTGGTTATAGATGATCACTTGAATACACCTATCACAAGTTCAACAGATGATGAAGTTTCTTTATTTGATAAACCAGACTCTTCGTCTAGTCAAAACGACACTGAACTGCGGTCAGTTAAAGACCATCCAATTGATAAAATTCTTAATAATCCTCTCACTGGTGTGTACATTCGTAGACAATTAGAAAATATTTAAAATTATGTGTGCTTCACATCCCAGATTGAGCCGGCTAATGTAAAAGAAGCGCTTGTTGATGAAAACTGGATAGTAGTAATGCAAGAAGAACTTAATCAATTTACAAGGAATGATGTATGGTACTTAGTTCCTAGACCTAATGATAACACATTATTAGAACTAAATAGATCTTTAAAAATAAGTTTGATGAACTTAGTAATATTATAAGAAACAAGGCTAGACTGGTTATACAAGGGTACACTCAAATAGAAGGCATCGATTATGATGAAACCTTTTCCCCAGTAGCTCATCTTGAATCTATCAGACTGTTTATATCCATTGCTTATTACAAAAAATTCAAAATTTATCAAATGGATGTTAAGAGTGCTTTCTTGAAGGGTGATCTACATGAGGAAGTATATGTTGAACAGCCTAAGGGTTTTGAAGACCCTAAGCATACTGATCATGTTTATCGCCTGAAAAAGGCACTTTATGAATTAAAACAAGCTCCTAGGGCATGGTACGAGAAATTGACTAAGTTTTTACTAAGTCATAACTTTATAATGGGGAGTGTTTATAAAACACATTTGTAAATAAACACAATGATCACATACTGATAGTATAGATATATGTTGATGACATTATCTATGGATCTACCTAGTCTAACATGACTGTTGAGTTTGCAGATTTAATGAAGTCCAAATTTGAAATGAGCTTGGTTGGAGAAGTAAACTATTTCTTGGGTTTGCGAGTAAAACAACTTGCTGATGGGTTCTTTATCTCTCAAACCAAATACACTCTAAATTTCGTTAAAAAGTTTGGTTTTGAGAGCTGTAAAATTCTCGATACTCTTATGAGTATGACACTTAAACTCTGTAAGGATTCAATAGGTAAAAGTGTAGATTCTAAGTTATATCACATCATGATATGTAGTTTATTATTTTTAACTGCGAGCCGACCTGATATTGCATTCAGCGTAGGAATTTGTGCTAGATATCAATCGGACCTTAAAGAGTCCCACTTGATTATTGTAAAGTGCATTTTGAGATATGTCGCAAGTTTGGCCAAACTCGGCCTTTAGTATCCTCATGATACTAATGTTCAATTAGCCGGTTATTCGGATGCTGATTGGGCTGGTAATATTGATGACTGCAAGTCTACCAGCGGTGGATATTTTTATGTCGGGAACTATCTAGTTTCTTGGCATAGTAAGAAACAGAGTTCTGTATCACTTTCCACAGCTGAGGCTCAATATATTGCAGCCGATAATGCATGCACCCAGCTTGTGTGAATGAAGAGGATGTTAAGTGATTACGGATTTGTGTAAGATTTTATGGTGTTGTATTGTGACAATTCTAGCACAATTAACATTTCTAAAAATCCAACTAAGCATTCACGAACTAAGCATATTGATATTAGATATCATTATATTCGTGAATTAGTAGAAGAGAAGATTATTTCTTTGGATTATATTTAGACAGAAAATCAACTTGCTAGCTTTTTTACAAAACCGCTTGACAAAAACAAGTTTGCTAAATTAAAATTATATATGGGGATGTGCAATATGATCTGAATTACTTGTGTCTATTTATAATATATTACGTATTTTTATTTTATTTATTTTTTATTAATTTTTTAAATATAAAAATAGTGAAAAAAGTAAAATTTATGAGGTGCACGACCAGTTGAGTACACACTTGACCAGTCGTGGCACGACCGGTCGAGTATGTACTCGACCAGTCGAGCCACTCGGGTTTGAGGCTTTTTATTGTATAAAAAGCACTTTTTCTTCATTTGTTTCATCTTCTCCAACCAGCCCTACCACGATTGGTCAAACCCACCTCGATTCCTTCATGGTTAGTGCATCTTTTTCATTTTCCTTGTGGATTTAGGTTCTTTGCACTTCCATTTCCTTGATTTTGTTGTTTATTTCAACGTCTTTAGTGGTTTATTGGGGTATCTAGCATAAAATCTGATTTACTTGAAACCCATCTTACCTTTCTTGCATTGCTTGTATTTCTTGTATTCCTTATTGCTATGGGAGGTAAAAATAAGAAGAGATCCTCTTGTGGTCCCTCTTCTTCTCGTCCTGCTTCAATCACGGTGCATCATCTTCGTTCACCCAAAAAAGATCCCGAATATGTGTGGGATATACGTCTCCGCAACGTGATTTTTGAACGGACTGTCAACTCAAATCATTTGGAACCATTTGGCTTTGTTCCCCTCCTTCAAACTGTAGGATGGGCTAACATATTTAATTGGGGCGGTCCTGCATACCGTTCCATTGTGCAGGTCATGTTTGCTTACATAAGTGACTTTTCTACTGAGAGTTTAACTTTTACTATTATAACAAGAGAAGGTCCTATTGATGTAGACTGTCACTTAATATTTGGATTGATGGATATTCTAATTAATGATGACAGAATTCCTATTTCTACTTTAGTGGCAAGACCTTCTGAGTCTGAGAAAAGAATGCTAACTAGAGTGTTATGCAACATGGAAGTTGATTGGAACTCTAGTGTTGCGATCAGTTCCAAATATATGTTACCCAGATACAGGATTCTCCATCGTATTTTCATCTCTAATGTCTATCCTAGGTCTGGTAATGAGACTGATCTCACTTCTTTCATGGCTCATGTACTTCACTCTATTGTTGCTGGTGTTCTTGTATATCTTCCATCTCTTATCTGTTACATTATCATTCAGTTTCGTCTACATTCGGGTCATAGTGATATTCCATTTGCCTATCTTATGACCACCTTAGCCACCCATAGTCTTGTGGTTATGCCTGTTGGAGAAGCTCCCATTAACCATCTTCCCTTCAACAACTCAAACATTAATAAGATGAATCTGAGGTTGGCTCCTGGCCAAGTTGATGTGGGTGCTGGAGGAGCTACTGAAGTAACTAAAGAGGAGGATGCTTTGACTCCTGATGATGTTAATATGGATGACTTGTTTGATGAGATTGTTTAGTTAGACTCTGCGGTTGATACAGACTTTCAGCCTTCTGACATTGATGAGCGATTGTGATCCCTTGAGGAGAAGGTAGAGGGTCTGCATGTGTCCTAAGAAAATCAATTCACATACATGCGCAAATATCTTAGGCGCATTAACAAGGGACTACATCAGATGGATCCTTCTATTCCTACTCCATCATCTGGATCTGATTAGCTTTTTATTTTATTCTGGACATGTATTAATACTTTCTACTCTGTGTTGGGAAATTTCTTGTTCCTTTACTTCTTGATATGTGAACATGATATTATACCTTAAGTTGATATTATGATTATCATGGTGATGCTCTTTCCTTTCTTATTTTATTTACTTCTCTTATCTTTATATGCCTTTCCTTTGTCATATTATGACAAAAAGGGGGAGAAATTGTGGAGATGTTTTGTGTGATTGTGGAATGTGGAATGTATATTATGAAAAAAAAATTTGTTTATAGGTTCTACAAATCACCTCTCCTGGATTGAGGGGGAGTAACAAAATGAGGGGGAGTCAAGACTATTTGATCATTAATTGCTCATATGGTGCATGATTCTTTATTGTGCGTAAAACTGGTGCATGATTCTTTATTGGTGCATGATTCTTTATTTGATTTTGTTACAAATTTGACAAAGGGGGAGATTGTAAATGCTATTGTGTAAATCTAGTACCCGTTGTATTGTCAAATTTTGTTGTACCAAACTAGTTAGTCTTTGTATCATGCTTTGAGTTAAAGTGATCAGGTTCATAGATTTTAAAGTTGTCTGCATCTTCATCGAACTTGCCTACATCTTCAAGTTGAAGAGAAGATTGTTGAAGTTCATGGTTTCAAGCTCAAATTCAAGAACTAAGGCTCAAGAACTCAAGTTTAAGTTTAAAGTTCAAATACTATACGCTAAAGACTCAAGAACTCAAGTGTAACTCAAGCTTAAGTTCAAGAGCTCGAACTTGAGCTTCAAGTATCACAAGTAATCAAGATTCTGAAGCGAATGATGTGTCAATTGTTCCAACTCACAAATAAGGTATGGATGACCCTAGATTGACCATAGGTTGAGTCATATTCATTGCATATTTTATGTGGGTCATTCATATGTTTATAGGTCATTTTCTCAACTAGTCTTAAACCTTGTTCGACTAGTCCAAGTACTAGCTTGACCAATCTAATAGATTTCTCGACCAGTCCAAGGTTTGTTGTGAATTTTTAAAATTTTTTGTTGGACTCTCAACCAGTCGTGGAGACTGCTCGACCAATCGAGTGAGCAGTGCTTGACTAGTCGCGTAGGCTCGACTCAAAGTCTAGCAAGCTTTTCTGGTCCCTCTCGACCAGTCGAGAGGGCCACTCGACTAGTTGAGCAAGCTACTCGACAAATCGAGTAAAACCTTATTTTATCGTGCTAGAAAATTTGAAATTTTGTTAATCCTTCGATCAGTCGAACCGACCCTTAGACCAGTCCAGTGAACAGTATTTTCACCTATTAGTAGAGCACAAATTTCAGAGTTTTTTCATTCATTGAAAGCTAAATCAAGACACCACTCTGAGAGATAAGTTTGTGAATTTATTAAGCTATATTGTGCTCATTTTAGATTCTCTTTAATTAGCTTTTGTAATTTGATTTTGTGATCTTTATTCCAATCTTACTTTAAAAAGGGATTTGTGTTTTCCCCTTTCTTGAGATCAAAATCGAATCAAGCTAGTCCAGGTTGATTTAATTAAAAATCATTTAGAACTAGAACTTTTTCATCTGTGAGACTGGACATTGAACATCTTTATCTACATCGGATTGGTTCTACTGGGCTTCTTCAAAAGGAGAAATTCCAGATAAGTACATTTACATTTTGTATATCCTTTTTAGTTTGTGAGGTTGTGCCTGGAAAAATCTCATTTTGGTTTTGTCTGAGTAATCCAGAAAATATCAAAGTGTGGGGTTTTTGTAATTGTGTAAGCCCAACTAAAGACACAATTGTGAAGGTTTTAAGGTGAACCTAGGAAAACCTTTTTTCCTTAGTGAACACTAATATCCCTAGGGAGTGGATATTGGGAGTGGAGTAGTTGTGTGGTTGTTTTCTAACAGTTGGTGTACATACAAACGAACCACTATAATTCCTGGATTTGTGGTGGATGATTGAATGTGCTTATGTGTGTGAATGATGTCATTTACTTTAAGCATTTGTGGTGAATGGTGTAATTTATTTTATACACTTGTGGAAATGTTATAATAACTTAGTTTATTTCCTTTGCTGTTTCCTTTACCTCTTTATTGGTTTGAGTTTTTGATACTTACAAACATTCTCGTAAGGTTGTCCTGCATAAGCCTTTGGTTTTTGGTGTTAGGTTGTCTTTAGAACTAAGTATGTATCAACCTCTCAAGACTAGTACATTTGAGGTTACTATTTACTTGTGCATATTTCCTTTTTGATTGTGTTATCTATCTTTCTTTCTATTCTGCATTTATTTTTTTAATTTGGTATCGTCCTATTCATCCCCCTAGGATATTTAGGTAGGCCTTTTCAGCTACTTCCATCCCGAGCCCTAGGCGATGCTCCACCACCCGTGGTTACTGTACGGCACAACTCCAATTTCCATAGAGCACTACCAGTGACAAACCGTAAGGCTACACCAGATGATTCAAGTTCTAGCGACGGGGACCTTAATGAAGGTTTTGTTCGATGACTAATCCATGAAAGCGTATATCATGCCAAGCAAGACTATCAAGGTTAGGCTGAACTTCCTAGTTTTAATGGTTTATTATGCATAGAAGATTTCCTCGATTGGCTAGTCGAA
This sequence comes from Magnolia changhungtana, assembly GCA_030180095.1. Classification (NCBI taxonomy): domain Eukaryota; kingdom Viridiplantae; phylum Streptophyta; class Magnoliopsida; order Magnoliales; family Magnoliaceae; genus Magnolia; species Magnolia changhungtana. The sequence goes on from JASAUF010000617.1 coordinate 17,211,573, forward strand.
ATAAAGAAATACTTTCTTTACATGAACGTGTCAGATCACAAAAAGCTAAAATTGGTAACATTTAAATTAAAATCTGGTACTTCTACATGGTGAGAACAATTACAACTCTAACGTGCCCGCCAAAATAAGGCGCCCATCTCATCATGGCCACGAATGAGACATCTTCTTCGATCATGATTCCTCCCCAGTGATTATGAATAGATTTATTCTAGCAATACAAGAATTGTTGTCAAGGAAATCAAAACGTCATAGATTACACTGAAGAATTCCAGAGGTTGGCAACACAAAACGATCTGTTGGAATATGAGTCACAGAAGGTGGCACGATTTATAGGAGGGTTATGATCGACAATTCAGGATCGAATTCAGATACACCCAGTTGGGACCGTAAATGAAGTGGTTCAGTTGGCAGGTAGGGCAGAAACACAGCTTGTAGGAGTCTCTCATCAGTCTTATCCTTTAATCGACCCCCCATAACGAGTCCCGCGTAGGATCTAATGTTGGCACAATGGAAAGAATAAGTAGGAGAACGTCCTCAACCTCTCGTGACTGTAAACCATGATACGGGAAGGGGCTCATCTAGGCCTCAACATGTAGCACCCACAACTGAGGGCCCAAGTAGGATTCCAAATCCTTACGTTCGGCCAAGGTCGAACAATTGTTACCGCTTGTAATGCCTCGTACTTTTCCATACTTGGGCGCTACTGAGTAACCCAACTTAGTATAAGTACAGACCTAGCCTAAACGAACATTCATGTACAATCCAGTCAAAGTCCGACCATTGAAAGCAATCTGCACCCATACATCAAGCTATCCATCTGTTATTCTTCAAGATAGACCATCACGTCATTGGAAAAACCTATTCTTAGGATTCTAATTTCATAGATAGACAAATCTAACTAACCATCGTAGATTTAAATTTATGGATCGCGAAATCCACCGTTCATCAGGTTACAACATCCCGTTGGATTATCCATCCTTTGGAAACATAAACGGGATCATCTACTCCTATATTTGACTACCAGATCACACCTAAATACTTCTTAGGGTTCGTAAGACTGTTAATAACTAAAGATGAGTCAATTCAACTATTAATTATTTGAATCATTAGGATGTCGAGAGTTAATAAGTAGACGTTCACTTGGTATGGCTCACTTATAAGTTTAAAATAATATAATATTTCTTATTAAAGCCCTATAAGTGGCTGATTGAGTAAATAAATGGCATTGATCAAGATGCAAACCAGGATAAACAACTTAGAAAGTAATAACAATATTATTATTAATATTAATAATATTAAAAACACTGTAAAAAAGGATATTTAATATTATAAGTATGTATTAGGCCATATGATCCATAATTCATCCATTAAATTCTAGTTAAGTGGTCCCATGGACCTTTTCACCATATATGATAAGTTTAGATGTAATATGACTATTGGATCGAGGCAAATACACAAATATGATCAGAATCAAGTCATAGGGCTCACCTAAGCTTTGGATCAGCCTGGTTTTTTGACAGAGGACCTGATTAGAGCCTCTAAGGAGAATTGAAGGAGCAAATTTCAATAGAACATCACCGTGAGCCCCACACTTGCAGTGCGTGTACACAGTGTAGGAACACCAACGTTGCACCAGACTGTGAACTCGGTCAAACCGGGTTTGACTTGCACTAAAGAGAGAAAACTCCCTCTTCCTTTCACGTTTTTTGCCAGCGATCGGACAATCGTTCATTGCTCATGATCGTGGCCCATCTTCATCACCCCACCGTAAGATCCAAGCCATCCATCTGGTAGAGGGTCCCCGTCTGAACAAAACTATGTAGACCTTGCATGAGAATGCTCGACCACGAAAACACCGTGCCCAATGCAAGACAGGTGGCGGATGGAAGATTCCTAAAACGAAAACTGTTTTACCAACAGGCTGGTAATCCGCATGCACATGTCTCCTTTAATCCCAGCCATCAATTTAAGGAGAATCTCAGCCCTCCATTTAAGGCAGCACAGGGCTCCCTCAATATCAGAGAAAGAAACCAACGACCGGTTTTTTACTTTACCATCTGTACGTGGAGCGGTTGCAAACTAGAGAAATCCTGCCTATTTGATTCTGATCCTACAGCTCAGGAGAGCTAGGGTTCTTTATAATGAGAGGAGGATTGAGCAACAACTCTCTCTTTCCATCTCTTATGGCCACTCGAGAGGAAGCTATCCAAAATCTCCCACCTCGGAACCCACCGAGAAAAGCTCATCTGAGCTTCCTTTCTTTCATTCCCTGAGCTTTTTGAGATCCAATAGATTGTCCCACAACAGCCGTATTAGAGGAAAACCTAACAACATGAGAGATGCCATTATCAACCTGTCATTTTCCCCAACTTGGTGACGCAGTCTTTGACCTCAACCCAGTTGCTAATTCCACATTCAAGGAGTTCGAGTTGAACAACATAGGGAGAAAGAAGTGATGAGGAGAGAGGAAGAGAAATGGAGAGAGTGTGGGTGTGTGCGGCATCAACTCAGCACAACCAAGTCACTGGTGTGACCGCCCGAATCACTGGGTCAGGTTCTACAGGTCAGGTCGGGTATGGTTAGTCTAGCAGCTTGCTGGTGTAGGGTTCTGAGTGGAGAGAGAGAGAGAGAGAGAGAGAGAGAGAGAGAGAGAGAGAGAGTTGGGGTGGTGGACTTGCACCACGTTACTGTTCAGCGAACCAAGTTGCTGACTCGGTTCAAGTTTATGGCAGTGTCCGGTTCGGTCCGGTTCACCCTGGGGAAGAGAGAGAGAGAGAGAGAGAGAGAGAGAGAGAGAGAGAGAGAAGAAGGAAGAAAGGAGGAGAATAGAAGGAAAGGAAAAGAGAGGTGAGAGAGAAAGAGGGAGAGTTTGGGTTAGAGTATGAGCTGACTCGCTACCGAGTCAGCTGGTTGAAAGGAAGAATAGAAGCAGGAAAAGAGTGAGAGAAAAGAGAGAAAGGAAGAAGAGAGAAGAAGAGAAACTAGAGAGGAGGGGCTGAATTAACTCGACTGGAACTGAGTTCAGCTGGGTCGAGTCATGCTTGGGCTTGGTTCAGGCTTGGCTGAGGTCCAGTAGGGAGATATAGGGATAGAGGTAGAGAGAAATATGGAGAGTGCAAGTGGTGGCTATTTGCCACACCAACACGACTTGACCCAGTCGTGAACAGAGTTGGGTCCACTCTTGTGGGAGTCCAACTTGTTGTCGGGTCATGTAGACTCGACACATTGAGTCTAAGTTGGGTTTGGGTTACTAGCTAGGTAGCTAGACTAGTAAAACAAGAAGGGAGAGAGAGAGAGAGGGAGTGAATCGACTTGTCATCAAGTCAATCTGTACAGGCAGGTTGAGTCCTGTTCAAGTTGGGGTCAAGTTAGCCAAGTCGGGTTTAAGTTGTCATGGGATTCGATTACAAGGGTGCACACAACTCCTAGCAACGTTAGCTAACGATTCAATTCGTAAGGTGATGATTTCTTCTCCTTGAGCTTTCTGCTTTCCCATTAGCTTAAGTGATAGTTTATGATTTAATTTTTGGTTAATAATTGATATCTCTATCTCATAATTATTTGTGCTAGTTGTTGGAATCAAATCATAGATTATGTGCTCAATATTTATCTTGCATGAACATCTATATATTGCACTTGTATATTATCTCATGCTTGTAAATTATTTGTGGATTGCTTGTGGAACTTAAATTGGTACATTTATTTGTGGAGAACCCCACTATTATTTGTACATTCAGACTTGGGATGTAACTTGATTGATCGTGTTTATAATGGACCTTTGACTTAGTGGTTACTTGAATGATGAGTTAAATGGAATATTAATGTGGGCCTAGCATCCATGGGTTGTTGTGTCAAAGTGGTTTTTGAGGATGGTCTTATATCATGTAGTTTTGATACCTGCCCTATATGGCTCAGTTTTAATATTTGCCCTATGTGGCTTAGTTTTGGTATTTTCCCTATGAGGGTTCGATGTATTATTTTGTACAACCATGCGATAGTAAGTTCCACTCGATAAACTATGATTGACCACTAGTCGATGATGTTCCATTAAACATCCCAATGTTGGAGTCTCATGAGCCAGGGATTGTGGTATGAGACCTATGCCCTAGTTGTCGGTCTACACTGGGTGATGAACCCCCGTAGTGACATTTAAGCTTTATTAAACTAGCTGGTTGTAAATGGAATAATAATGAATGGGCTAATCATACATTCATAACATATGGGCGATGACGGGTGGCTAATTTTGGATGTTGTAGTACGTGTATATGGGATTTAGTTGTGGTATCGTTTCGCTAGTTCCCAAACCACCGACTATCGACCCACTTTCATTGAGCTTGGCACTCTGCATCTATGATGTGCTTTCTCTAGTGACCAGCCACATGCATGAGTTTTACCCAAAAACCAACCGGATGAGCATCCCCAGTTGATGTGCACTCACGCATCTATGCATTTAATAAGACTGCAACGTGTATTATTTTAAATGCCTTTTTTTATAATTATGCTTAACTAATGTGGTGGTGTGTAATCTTAAGGGGAATTCACACTGAGCTAGTCACTCATTCATTGAATATATTTAAATAATATCCATGTCAAAATTGATGAAGGGCTGGATACACTTATCAGGGGCGTATGGCTGTATCTACCAAGTGTAGTTGTGCGATCTTGCCGATCAAGTTTATATGTGAAAGTGCCCTAATTTGTCAATTAGCGTGAGTGTTGAGTCAGTTGACTACAAAGCTTGATAGAAAGACCAATTCAAGCGTCTGCCTCAACCGGTTGTGTGCAAGCTCACCACAGGTAAATCTGAGCCTCACATCCCTTGTCCCAAATCACCAAGCTAAAACCCTTAAAACAAACTAGAACATCTTAGGGTTTTTACGGTAAGAAAATGTTTTCAAAAATCAGAAAATATTTTAAGTTTTCTTGCCTTATCGATTTTTTCGATACACATCTCAATATGATTAACCTGCTTTGTCGAGTCCTCGATGCTTCATCGATACTATCGAAAAGACGACCAAATATGTACAACAACCTTATACACATCTAGATGAAATTATTGATGTATCGATACACCTATCGTTATCATCGATATTCAAATCTCGACTCTGTCGAAGTTCACTCGATCACATCGACAGGAAGATTTTTGGCGCCCTCGTTTTACTTTAGAAAATCACATTTGCATCGATATATCGGAGCTCTTCTCGAGATCATCGAAGTTCAAATCTCGATAATATCAGAGGACTCGATGATGATATCGATCTTGGGTGCCAAGTTCTTCAGCTAAATATTCAGGATGGTTTATCTATGATCGGGGGTCACTCGATAGAATCGATATTCAAATATCAATTGCATCGAACATGGACATAAACTGTCCAACAAGCTTTATGAAAAATCCTTTTGATTTATCGATGCATCGACATAGCTATTGATATCATCGACATTCAAATTCCAATGATCTCGAAGATCCCTCGATCATTCATGAAAACCTGAAATATTTCAAGACAAGTCTCTCTCAATTTTCAAGGGTCGATGGATCGAACCTCTCATCGATGGAATCAGAGTTCGCAATCCGATGATATCGACAATCGTTTCGATTCATCGACCAGCTGGCTAAAAGTTTCAAAAGCATATGACATTGAGTTCGAGTCATCGAGTGGACCATCAATGCTATCAAGAGTATATGCTCGATAATATCGAAACTGCTCGATGATATCGAACTCCGTCATAAATGTGACCGTTTTATATCCATTGGAACCTTTTGCCTATATAAAGAGGACTTGTCTATTGCTGTTGGGAGAGAAAGAAGAGAGTGCTTTTGAGTGTTTAACCTTAGATCTTATACCCAAAGCCCTTTCTCTCAAGGGAGTTCATCCTCCAATCCACCCTCATCATTGATATTCAATAGAGTGGACTGGGGAATGAACTTCCGCATTCAAGGATCTCTAGCTACTACCTTATTGGCAAATCATTAAGCTGAGATGACTTGAATGCTTAGATGATTGAAATCGCTCTATATTCCTTATAGGAAAATCTTTTGAGAGTAGGTTTCATCATAAGCCTGACCCAACATGTCGCCATGTATCGGTACATCTTTTGAGTTACAGATCAAGGAAGCCGAAGACTCTTCATCAACAAAGGAGGAGATCTTCATCAATGTGCTTAAAGGGGCTCATCCACTTATCTGTAAGTATCTAAAGTACAGAGGACACTTGTGAGCATTTCTTTTTAGGATTGGGTCTTAGGTGTTTCTCACCCTTGAAAGCCCTCATAGGAGGCCTCCAGTGGGAGTGTAAGTGGTGGGTGCGTTGTGTGGACACTTGTCCTGTGGAGAGCATAAACATCTGGTTGAAGGTGAACCAGTCAAAACCTTAGGTTTGAGGTGAACCGTGTGAAACGTCGGGTTTGCGGTAAACCGCGTAAAACCTCAATTAGGGTCTTATGGAAGATCCTTAGCCAGTATGCCTAAAATCGGGTGCTATGTGTTGACCCTTACTCAGGGAGCATAAACAGTCAGCCTCAGTGTAGGTTGTACAGGTTGAAGGTGAACCTGATTTAAAACCTTAGGTTTGGGGTGAACCGCTGTGAAACATCCTTAGTGAAATCAGGCACACTCAAGGGTTGATCAGTGTGTCTTCCGGGTGTGGAGTAGATTGATCGTCGAACCACTATAAAAATGACTTTGTTTAAGATTGCTATTCTTCTGATTGTGTGATTTACTTTAATATTTACATATATTGAATCTGAGATCACACCTCACACACATACACAGTCATATCCATCATAAACTAGTTGGCATAATGTTCACTTCTTAAATAGTTTGTGATTGGATCCTCTACCAGGCTTGGAATCCAGTAGAGTTATTTTTTTTAAGTAATCCTAATATGAGTTTGTTATTAGGATTAGTGCAATAGGATTTTAAATAAATCATATAAACCTTAAAAAGTCCTATTCACCCCCCTCTAGGACATATTGGCATATACCTACTTCAACTAAAGTGGTCTTCACCGCAATTTCAATTGGTATCAGAGTGGGTCTCCCTTTAAGGGCTTCACCGCCTAGAGAGTGATCTTGACTGAAGTTGGGAATATGTCCAATGGAGAGGGCTTATCGGTCACTAGGCCTCTAGTATTTGATGGCTCAAATTATGCATACTGGAAGGCTAGGATGCATTACTTTCTGAGATCTTTGGATCATAATGTTTGGGATATAGTTGAAAGCGGATATTTGCCACCAACTAAACAAATTGTACTTGACAGTGGCACAACCATCACAAAACACAAATTTAAAGAAAGTGGACGGCGTTCGATAAAGAAAAACAGACTGCTGAAGTAAAAGCTATGAACGTCATCTACTGTGTCGTGTCCCAAGACATCTTCAATCAAATAAGTATGTGTGGGACATCCAAGGAAGCATGAGATCTATTGGAAACAACCCATGAAGGCACAAGCACTGTGAATAGATCTAAACTAAAACTCCTGACTTCACTGTTCGAAAGTCTCAAAATGGAAGAGCATGAGACCTTTATAGAGTTTTTCACAAAGTTAAATATTATCTATAACTCCATTGGTAGATTGGGAGAAAAAGTTCCGGTTCCAAAAATCTGTAGGAAAATACTTAGATCACTGCCAGAATGGTTTAATCCCAAGGTAACAATAATTGAAGAGTGTAGGAACATAGACGAAATGAAAGTAGAAGAACTGGTAGGTTCCTTACAAACTTTTGAACTACACTTCAAACTAACCCAAAAATCTAAGACAATTGTCCTAAAAACTTTGAAGAAAACAACAAACGAGGACAATGAAAGTGAAAGAGAAGATGAACATGAGGAAGTGGCTTTACGGGCACAACGATTCAGGAAGTTCTTTCAGAAAAATCACTGTCGTCCCTCAAAAGGTAGAAAGGTGGACAACAAACCCTCTGCAGGCAAATTTGGTAAAAGAACTAAAGAACCAAAATGCTATGCCTGTTAGAACTATGGACACCTATCTACTGAATGCCCAAACAGAAAAACTAAGGGCAAGGTGATGGCTGCCACATGGAATGATACAGAAGGGTCAAACTCATAATCTAGTAACTCAGAAAGTGATGGAGACCAAAAATCCTTGAAAATTCTTATGGTCTCCTCTACTCCAATCATTCCCAGCGAATCTAAGAACGAGAAAGAACAGCAAGCCACTGAATCATTTCCATCTGACAATGAGGAAACTGAAGAAGAAGAAGAAGAAGAAAAGGATAAACTACAAGATGCTTATAATCAACTTTACATTCATATCATAAATATCCTTAAAAGACTTGGTATATCTGAGAACAAAAAGAAATTGCTGCAAAAATATTTAGATAAAACCCTAGAAATTAATACGCATCTAATCAATGATTTACAGCAATATCACTCCGATAATGATAGACTTGAACGAATCAATACCTTTTTCTTGAAAAGGAATCTCATAAATTGAACAAACAGGTCAAGATCTTAAAAGACAAAATTATGTTCCTTCAAAATGAAAATCATACAATCCTATTTGACTTAGAAGAATCTCGAAAGATCGCCAAGATAAATTACAAGTTTTCCTAGAGTAGTGAAAAATTAGAAAAACTCATAGGAATGGGAAGACCTGGAAAGGACAAGAACGGTCTAGGACATGAAAATTTTAAATCAAAATCTTGGAATGCAGCACTAATAACTGAAAGATCTGCTGCCTCAAGAAGCAAAACTAAAACTACTCCAGTGTGTCATTTGTGTGGTGATTTTGGTCATTATAAGTTCGAATGCATAACACCTAAATGGACTCAACAACCAACTAGAGAAATGCAGAATTTCAAGAGTCCACTTAGAGATATGGATAGAAGAAATACACTTCCATCACCACCCAAAATGACAAACAAAACGAAAGAGTTAATTAATCAAGTTGATAAACTGAACACTAAAAACTCTGCCATGAAATGGGTAAGGAAGAATTAGTTCAGATCATGCATCAAGATCTGGAAACTCGCTGAAATTATGTAATTTTGCTAAGCTTCAAATAAGATATCTGAGGTTCTTCACCTTCATCTTTTCTATATAAACATTCAAATGTTTATAATTTTGATGTGTGCATTGATTGTACAAAATTTTGCTATGTATATTATTGATACATCTACATACTAAAAGTATATATGAAAGATTATCTGAAAGCTGAAAATTGAAAAATATTCAACATTAGATAAGTTTGTCGAGCATTCATCGATCAAATTAATCAATAGTCGATATCACCGACATCTCTTCAGAACATGGAAAGTCACATGATCGAGACTATTATCGAAGCCATTATCGATAACATCGAGTGAGAATAGTCGATTTAATCGAAATCAAGTTCAATAAAATCGAAGTCTATCGGCCGATAAAAGACGGTCGAGCGAAAAATTTTCATATTGTTCTGAAAAAGGTTTTCCGTTCTTTTCGGCTCAAGGCCTCTTGTTGCTTGTCCCTACCCTTTTATCTGTCTCTTTAAAAAAAATCATGAACAAAGGGAAAGGTAAGTCTCCTTCTCAATCTTAAAAAAGAAAAGCCAAGCAACCTAGTATGCATCAACTCATTCCATCAGTGAGACATCTAGCCACTGTTGTTGAACGTCTGGTTCTTAACAGTGCCATTGAGCCTTTTGGTGTGGATCTCCTTCTAGAAGTAATAGGATGGAAAAATATTCTAAATTTTAGGGGTATTTATCAAATAGGGGTGGTCCATGACTTCTTCAGTAAATGTCATGTTATTCATGATGATCCACCATGCATTCAAATTGAATTCTTGCATTACTCCAAGCACATCACTTCTATCACCTTAAGTAATCTTGTAGACCTCAAGGTCACTCGCATTCCTGTTACCAGTCAGAATCTAAATGGTCTATGCATCTTGGAAGAGGTAACTCACGCACTATGTCAGAGAACTACTATTCTTCGGAATGATAATAATTCCCTCTATATTAATCATCTTGGACCCACTTTTAAAATCCTTCAGAGCATTTTTGGGTCCAATGTCTATCCATGTGACGTGAATGGAAATCATCTTTCTCCCTTTGTGTTGAATGTGTTGTATGATGTGTATCTAGAAGTTCAGGTGTGCCTCCCAAAGCTTCTTCTTAAGCAGCTAATTCGTATCATTCAAGGCGATCATCAGGATACACTAGCTTTTCCTGTACTCATTTGTAAACTAGCTCATCATGTTGGTATCCGTGCCACATCTGATACAGTCTATCCAGAGACCTGGTTTGATAATGATGCGGCTCAAGTGGCTCAACAGTTGTCTCTCGCTTCAGCTCTTCCCGAGAATAGTGCTTCCCCGCAGTCTGCTGCTCCATATGCTCATCCGTCATGTCCACGGGGATCCAATCGAACGCCACTGCTAAGTCCGGAGTCTATCACAAACCATCAAACTCATCACTCGAATGTCACCTACTGAATGGTATGGTGAGTATGGAGGAGTGACTTTACAACTATGAAAGACGTCTCACCATGATTGAAGAAAAAGTCGATGCTCTCCAACAACCAAATCAGCAAGTGGTAGACTTGCTCACACATGGTGATTCTCGGAGTCGGTAGGAGCTGACTGTGCAAATTCTATCACTACATTTTTTTCTGTACCCGTGCATGGGCTTGGTGATTTTTTTTGGGATAACTGTTAAGTTACTGCCAATCTTGGGCAGTATAAATATATTTTTGGATAATTTTGCTTATGGCTAAGTATAATTCATATTTTTACTACCACACTTATGTTTTACGATCCCCTGGCTTATCTATTCTTCGATTGCATGTGATGCTTTTAATGAATATTCTAACTGCTCTTATCACTGCTCTAATTGATATGCATACATTGTTTCTGAATATGATGTCTGATTAAACTCTACTGATCATTATACATCTTTATATGTATGTTCTACTGGATGAGTGGTTCTCCCACATACTTATCTCTTCAGTAAATATCTACTACCATATCTTTGTCGATGACTGACAAAAAGGGGGAGAACAGTTCAAACACGCTGAACGGAATATTGTATATTTGCTTGGATGATGTTACAGGTGTTAGGGGGAGCAACTGTTGTAGGAAGGGGGATCAAATATTGGGCTGTGTACATAGGTTCAATAGAAATTGTAAAATTGTGTAAAATACATGTACACACAATTTAGGATGTGTTTGTCCAGTGCTGTATGGTGTTTTGGGATTTTATCACGTAATTGACAAAGTGGGAGATTGAAAGTGCCCTGGTTTGTCAATTAGCATGAGTGTTGAGTCAGTTAGACTACAGAACCTGATATGAAGATTAATTCAAGCGTCTGCCTCAACTGGTTGTGTCCAAGCTCGCCACAGGTAAATCTGAGCCTCACATCCCTTGTCCCAAATCACCAGGTAAGCTAAAACCCTTAAAACAAATTAGAACATCTTAGGGTTTTTAGGGTAAGAAAACGTTTTCAAAAATAAAAAAATTCTCGAAGTTTTTTTGCCTTGTCGATTTTATCGATACACATCTTGATATGATCGACCTGCTCTATCGAGTCCTCGATGCTTCATCGATACTATTGAAAAGAGGACCAAATATGTCCAACAACCTTATACACATCTGGATGGAATTATCGATACACCTATCGATATCATCGATATTCAAATCTCGAGTCTATCGAAGTTGACTCGATCATATCGACGGATAGATTTTCGGCGCCCCTATTTTTACTTTAGAAAATCACATTTGCATCGATATAACGGAGCTCTTCTCGAGATCATCAAATTTCAAATCTCGATGATATCGGAGGACTCTCAATGATATCGTTCTTTGTCACCATGTTCTCCAGCTAAATATTTCAGGGTGGTTTATCTATGATCGAGGGTCACTCGATAGAATCGATATTCAAATATCGATGATCTCGATGTCGTATCGATTGCATCGAACATGGACATGAACTGTCCAGCAAGCTTTATGAAAAATCCTTTTGATTTATCGATGCATCGACATAGCTATCGATATCATCAACATTCAAATTCTAATGATCTCGAAGGTCCCTCAATCATTCATGAAAACCTGAAATATTTCAAGATAAGTCTCTCTCATTTTTTAAGTGTCGATGGATCGAACCTCTCATCGATGGAATCGGAGTTTGAAATCCGATGACATCGACAATCGTTTCGATTCATCGACCAACTGGCAAAAGGTTTCAAAAGCATATGACATTAAGTTCGAGTCATTAAGTGGACCATCGATGCTATCGAGAGTATACGCTCGATGATATCGAAACTGCTCGATGATATTGAACTTTGTCATAAATGTGACCGTTTTATATCCGTTGGAACCTTTTACCTATATAAAGAGGACTTTTCTATTGTTGTTGGGAGAGAAAGAAGAGAGTGTTTTTGAATGTTTAACCTTAAATCTTATACCCAAAGCCCTTTCTCTCAACGGAGTTCATCCTCCAATCCACCCTCATCATTGATTTTCAATAGAGTGGATTGGGGAATGAACTTCCGCATTCAAGGATCCTCCAGCTATTACCTTAATGGTAAATCATTAAGTTGGCATACCTTGAATGCTTAGATGATTGAAATCGCTCTATCTTCCTTATATGAAAATCTTTTGAGAGTAAGATTTCATCATAACCTTGACCCAACCCGTCGTCATGTATCGTTACATCTTTTGAGTTGCGGATCAAGGAAGCCGAAGACTCTTCATCAACAAAGGAGGAGATCTTCGTTAATGTACTTAAAGGGACTCATCCACTTATTTGTAAGTATCTAATGTACAGCGGACACTTGTGATCATTCCTTTTTAGGATTGGATCTTAGGTGTTTCTCACCCTTGAAAGCCCTCATAGGAGGCCTCCGGTGAGAGTGTACGTGGTGGGTGCATTGTGTGGACCCTAGCTCTGTGGAGAGCATAAACATCTAGTTGAAGGTGAACCAGTCAAAACCTTAGGTTTGAGGTGAACCGTGTGAAGCCTCAGGTTTGGGGTAAACCGCATAGAATCTCAGTTAGGGTCTTAGATCCTTGGCCAGTGTGCCTAAAACCGGGTGCTATGTGTTGACCCTTGCTCAGGGAGCATAAACAGTCAGCCTCAATGTAGGTTGTAAAGGTTGAAGGTGAACCTGATTTAAAGCCTTAGGTTTGAGGTGAACCGCTGTGAAACCTCCTTAGTGAAATTCGGCACACTCAAGGGTTGAGTTCGTCTGCCGAGAGTGGAGTAGAATGATCGTCGAACCACTATAAAAATGACTGTGTTGGAGATTTCTATTCTCCTAAATATGTGATTTACTTTAATATTTACATATCTGGTATCTGAGATCACACCTCACACATATACACAGTCATATTCATCATAAACTAGTTGGCATAATATTCACTTCTTAAATAGTTTCTGATTGGATCCTTTACCAGGCTTGGAATCCAGTAGAGTTATTTTTTTTTAGTAATCCTAATATGAGTTTGTTGTTAGGATTAGTGCAATAGGATTTTAAATAAATCATATAAACCTTAAAAAGTCCTATTCACCCCCCTCTAAGACATATTGGCATATACCTACTTCAACTAAAGCGGTCTTCACCACAATTTCAATTGGTATCAGAGTGGGTCTCTCTTTAAGGGCTTCACCGACTAGAGAGTGATCTTGACTGAAGTTGGGAATATGGCCAAAGGAGAGGGCTCATCGGTCACTAGGCCTCCAGTATTTGATGACTCAAATTATGCGTACCGGAAGGTTAGGATGCATTACTTTCTGCGATCTTTGGATCATGATATTTGGATTATAGTTGAAAGCGGATACGTGCACCAAGTGAACAAATTGTACTTAACAGTGGTACAACCATCACAAAACCCAAATCCAAAGAAAAGTGGACGGCGTTCGATAAAGAAAAACAAACTGCTGAAGCAAAAGTTATGAACGTCATCTACTGTGCTGTGTCCCAAGACATCTTCAATCAAATAAGTATATGTGGGACATCCAAGGAAGCATCGGATCTATTGGAAACAGCCCATGAAGGCACAAGCACTGTGAAGAGATATAAACTACAACTCCTGACTTCATAGTTTAAAAGTCTCAGAATGGAAGAGCATGAAACCTTTATGGAGTTTTTCACAAAGTTGAATATCACCTGTAACTCCATGGGTGGATTGGGAGAAAAAGTTCTGATTCCAAAAATCTATAGAAAAATACTTAAATCACTACCGGAACGATTTAATCCCAAGGTAACAACAATTGAAGAGTGTAGGAACCTAGACGAAATGAAAGTAGAAGAACTGGTAGATTCCCTACAAACTTTTGAACTACACTTCAAACAAACCCAAAAATCCAAAACAATTATCCTAAAAACTTCCAAGAAAAAAACAAACGAGGCCAGTGAAAGTGAAAGAGAAGATGAAGATGAGGAAGTGGCTTTGTTGGCACAATGATTTAGGAAGTTCTTTCAGAAAAATCATGGTCGTCCCTCAAAAGGTAGAAATGTGGACAACAAACTCTCTGCAGGCAAATTTGGTAGAAGAACCAAAGAACCATAATGCTATGCCTGTCAGAACTATAGACACCTATCTACTGAATGCCCAAACAGAAAAACTAAGGGCAAGGCGATGGCTGCCACATGGGATGATACAGAAGAGTCAAACTCAGAATCTGTTAACTCAAAAAGTAATGGAGATAAAAAATCCTTGAAAATTCTTATATGGACTCCTCTACTCCAATCATTCCCAGCAAATCTGAGAACGAGAAAGAACAGCAAACCACTGAATCATTTCCATCTGACAATGAAGAAGAAGAAGAAGAAGAAGAAAAGGATAAACTACAAAATGCTTATAACCAAATCTACATTCATAGCATAAATATCCTTAAAAGACCTGGTATATCTGAGAACAAAAAGGAGTTGCTGCAAAAAGATTTGGATAAACTAGAAATTAATACACATTTAACCAATGATTTACAGCAATATCACTCAGATAATGATAGACTTGAACGAATCAATAGCTTTCTTAAAAACGAGTCTGAGAAATTGAACAAACAGGTTGAGATCTTAAAAGACAAAATTGTGCTCCTGTAAAATGAAAATCGTACAATCCTGCTTGCCTTAGAAGAATCTCGAAAGATCGCCAAGATAAATTACAAGTTTTCCCAGAGTAGTGAAAAATTAGAGAAACTCTTAGGAATGGGAAGACCTAGAAAGGACAAGAACGGTCTAGGATATGAAAATTTTAAATCAAAATCTGGAAATACAACACCAATAACTGAAAATTTTACTGCCTCGGGAAGCAAAACTAAAACTACTCCAGTGTGTCATTTGTGTGGTGATTTTGGTCATTATAAGTTCGAATGCATAACACCTAAATGGACTCAACAATCAACTAGAGAAATACAGAATTTGAAGAGTCCACTTAAAGATATAGATAGAAGAAATACACTTCCATCACCACCCAAAATGACAAACAAAATGAAAAAGTTAATTAATCAAGTGGATAAACTAAACACTGAAAACTCTGCCATGAAATGGGTAAGTAAGAATTAGTTCAGATCATGCATCACGATCTGGAAAGTCGCTGAAATGATGCAATTTTACTGAGCTTCAAATAAGATATCTGAGGTTCTTCACCTTCATCTTTTGTATATAAACATTCAAATGTTTATAATTTTGATGTGTGCATTGATGGTACAAAATTTTGCAATGTATATTATAGATACATCTACATACTAAAAGTATTATGAAAGATTGTCTGAAAGCTGAAAATTGAAAAATATTCAACATTAGATATGTTTATCGAGCATTCATCGATCAAATTGATCAGTAGTCGATATCACCAACATCTCTTCAGAACATGGAAAGTCACATGATCGAGACTATTATCGAAGCCATTATTGATAACATCGAGTGAGAATAGTCGATATAATCAAAATCAAGTTCAATAAAATCGAAGTCTATCACCCGATAAAAGACGGTCGAGCGGAAAATTTTCATATTGTTCTGAAAAAGGTTTTATGTTCTTTTCGGCTCAAAGTCTCTTGTTGTTCATCCCTACCCTTTTACCTGTCTCTTTAAAAAAATCATGAACAAAGGGAAAGGTAAGTTTCCTTCTCAATCTTCAGAAGGAAAAGCTAAGCAACCCAGTATGCATCAACTCATTCCATCGGTGAGACATCTAGCCACTGTTGGTGAACGTCTGGTTCTTAACAGTGCCATTTAGCCTTTTGGTGTGGATCTCCTTCTAGAAGTAATAGGATGGCAAAATATTCTAAATCTTATAGGTATTTATCAAATACGGGTGGTCCATGACTTCCTCAGTAAATGTCATGTTATTCGTAACGATCCACCATGCATTCAAATTGAATTCTTGCATTACTCCAAGCACATCACTCCCATCACCTTGAGTAATCTTCTAGACCTCAAGGTCACTCGCATTTCCATTACCAGTCAGAATCTAAATGGTCTAGGCGTTTGGGGAGAGGTAACTCACGCATTATGTCAGGGAACTACTATTTCTCGGAATGATGATAATTCCCTTCATATTAATCATCTTGGACCCACTTTTAAAATCCTCCATAGCATTTTTGGGTCCAATGTCTATCCTTGTGCTGTGAATGGTAATCATCTTTCTCCCTTTCGGCTGAATGTGTTATATGATGTGTATCAAGAAGTTCAGGTGTGCCTCCCAACGCTTCTTCTTAAGCAACTAATTTATATCATTCAAGGTGACCATCGGGATACACTAGCTTTTCCTGTACTCATCTATAAACTAGCTCATCATGTTGGTATCCCTGCCACATCTAATTCAGTCTATCCAGAGACATGGTTTGATAGTGATGCGTCTCAGGTGGCTTAACAGCTGTGTCTCGCTTAAGCTCTTTCCGAGAATAGTGTTCCCTTGCAGTCTGTTGCTCCATATGCTCATCCGTCATGTCCACGGGGATCCAATCAAATGCCACTGCTAAGTCCGGAGTCTATCACAAACCGCTAAACTCATCACCTCGAACGCCACCTACTGAATGGTATGACGAGTATGGAGGAGTGACTTTACAACTATGAAAGACGTCTCACCGTGATTGAAGAAAAAGTCGATGCTCTCCAACAAACAAATCAGCAAGTGGTAGACTTGCTTAGTATAGATATGTTTTTGGATAATTTTGGTTATGGCTGAGTATAATTCATATTTTTACTACCACACTTATGTTTTACGATCCCCTGGCTTATCTAGTCTTGGAATGCTTGTGATGCTTTTAATGAATATTCTAACTGCTCTTATCACTACTCTATCTAATATGCATACATTGTTTCTGAATATGATGTCTGATTAAGCTCTGCTGATCATCATACATCTTTATATGTATGTTCTACTGGATGAGTGGTTCTCCCACATACTTATCTCTTCAGTAAATATCCACTGCTATATCTTTGTCAATGACTGACAAAAAGGAGGAGAACAGTTCAAACACCCCAAATGGAATATTGTATATCTGCTTGAATGATGTTGCAGGTGTTAGGGGGAGCAGCTGTTGCCGGTAGGGGGAGCAGATATTGGGCTGTGTACATGGGTTCAATAGAAATTGTAAAATTATGTAAATTGCATGTACACACAATTTAGGATATGTTTGTCCAGTGCTCTAGAGTGTTTTGGAATTTTTTCACGTAATTGACAAAGGAGGAGATTGAAAGTGCCTTGGTTTGTCAATTAGCGTGAGTGTTGAGTCAGTTAGACTACAGAGCCTGATATGAAGATCAATTCAAGCGTCTGCCTCAATCGGTTGTGTGCAAGCTCGCCACAGGTAAATCTGAGCCTCACATCCCTTGTCCCAAATCACCAGGTAAGCTAAAACCCTTAAAACAAACTAGAACATTTTAGGATTTTTAGGGTAAGAAAACGTTTTCAAAAATTTCTTTAAATTTTCTTGCCTTGTCGATTTTATTAATACACATCTCGATATGATCAACCTGCTCTGTCGAGTCCTCGATGTTTCATCGATATTATCAAAAAGAGGAACAAATATGTCCAGCAATCTTATACACATCTGAAAGGAATTATCGATGTATTGATACACCTAGTGATATCGTCGATATTCAAATATCGAGTCTATCGAAGTTAACTCAATCATATCGACAGGAAGATTTTCGGCAGCCTTGTTTTTACTTTAGAAAATCACATTTGCATCGATATATTGGAGCTCTTCTTGAGATCATCGAAGTTCAAATCTCGATGATATCGGAGGACTCTCGATGATATCGATCTTGGGCACCAAGTTTTCCGGCTAAATATTTCAGGGTGGTTTATCTATGATCAGGGGTCACTTGATAGAATCGATATTCAAATATCGATGATATTGATGCCATATCGATTGCATCGAACATATACATGAACTGTCCAGCAAGCTTTATGAAAAATACTTTTGATTTATCGATGCATCAACACAGTTAACGATATCATCGACATTCAAACTTCGATGATCTCGAAGGTCCCTCGATCATTCATGAAAACCTGAAATATTTCAAGACAAGTCTCTCTCATTTTTCAAGTGTTGATGGATCGAACCTCTCATCTATAGAATCTGAGTTCGAAATCTGATGACATCGACAATCGTTTCAATTCATCGACCACCTAGCAAAAGGTTTCAAAAGAGTATGACATTGAGTTCGAGTCATCGAGCGGACCATCGATGTTATCGAGAATATACACTCGATGATATCGAAACTACTCGATGATATCGAACTCTGTCATAAATGTAACCGTTTTATATCTGTTGGAACCTTTTGCCTATATAAAGAGGACTTGTCTATTGTTGCTGGGAGAGAGAGAAGAGAGTGCCTTTAAGTGTTCAACCTTAGATCTTATACCCAAAGCCCTTTCTCTCAAGGGAGTTCATCCTCCAATCCACCCTCATCATTGATATTCAATAGAGTGGATTGGGGAGTGAACTTCCGCATTCAAGGATCCTCTAGCTACTACCTTAAGAGCAAATCATTAAGCTGGGATGCCTTGAATGCTTAGATGATTAAAATCCATCTATCTTCCTTATAAGAAAATCTTTTGAGAGTTGAATTTCATCATAACCTTGACCCAACCCATCGTCATGTTTCGGTACATCTTTTGAGTTACAAATCAAGGAAGCCGAAGACTCTTCATTAACAAAGGAGGAGATCTTCGTCAATGTGCTTAAAGGGACTCATCCACTTATCTGTAAGTATCTATATTCTAGAGGACACTTGTGATCATTCCTTTTTAGGATTGGGTCTTAGGTGTTTCTCACCCTTGAAAGCCCTCGTAGGAGGCCTCCGGTAGGAGTGTATGTTGTGGGTGCATTGTGTGGACCCTTGCTCTGTGGAGAGCATAAACATCTGGTTGAAGTTGAACCAATCAAACCTTATGTTTGAGGTGAACAGTGTGAAACCTCGGGTTTGGGGTAAACCGCGTAAAACCTCAGTTAGGGTCTTATGGAAGATCCCTGACCAGTGTGCATAAAACTGGGTGCTATGTTGACACTTGCTCAGGAAGCATAAGAAATCAGCATCAGTGTAGGTTATAAAGGTTAAAGGTGAACCTGATTTAAAACCTTAGGTTTGAGGTGAACTGCTATGAAACCTTCCTATTAAAATTCGACACACTCAAGGGTTGAGTGAGTCTGCCGAGAGTGGAGTAAACTGATCGGCAAACCACTATAAAAATAATTATGTTTGAGATTGCTATTCTTATGACTGTGTGATTTACTTTAATATTTGCATATCTGGTATCTGAGATCACTCCTCACACACATACACAGTCATATCCATCATAAACTAGTTGGCATAATGTTCACTTCTTAAATAGTTTGTGATTGGATCCTCTACTAGGCTTGGAAGCCAGTAGAGTTATTTTTTTAAGTAATCCTAATATGAGTTTGTTATTAGGATTAGTGCAATAGGATTTTAAATAAATCATATAAACCTTAAAAAGTCCTATTCACCCTCCTCTAGGACATATTGGCATATACCTACTTCAACTAAAGCGGTCCTCACCCCATGGAAGGGAGCACTAAAGGTGAGGCCGTAAAAGAAGAACCTGGCTTTGATGAATGTGATCAAGCCACTGAGGAAGGAGCATATGACAATGAGTTAACAGTCCAAGATCGTGGCAAATCTCTAGTTGTGAGGCGATTAATGTACACCCCATGGAAGGAATTACATCCACAACGACACAATATATTCCGTATGCAGTACACTGCCAATGAAAAGGTCTGTAATGTGATCATAGACAGTGGTAGTAGTGAGAACATCATCTCAATAGTGATGGTGGACAAGTTGCAGCTACCAATGACAAAACATCCTTCCTCGTACTCAATTGGCTGGATAAAAAAGGTAAACGAGACCAGGGTAACTGAATAATGCACTGTCACATTTTCAATTGGCAAGAATTATAAGGATCAAATACTTTGTGACGTGGTCGACATGGAAGCATGCCATATGTTACTCGATCGACCATGACAGCTGAATCATGATACATCCCATCTAGGATGAGACAATGTCTATGTATTCATCAAGGATAGTCAAAAAATAATCCTTATCCCTGTAACATCAAAGAATCACCCTGAAGCCTCTAAAGTTGTGGGGAGTTCCCTCCTTACCATTCGGGATTTCATGGAGAATTTTAAGGAAACCGGCGAGGTATACTCTGTAGTGGTGAAGGGCAAGGAATCGGAACCCTTAAACATTCCTCCAAGTTTAAGACTATTGCTAAACGAATTCAAAGAAGTATGGTTGTTCATAACTCCAAGTATAGGGTCGCGATGTAGTAATAATCTCAGTAAGACCGAGGTCAAATCCACAGGGACTGAACTTGTGTGTCTTCTGAATTTAACGAAAACTAGAACTATATGAAGAACTAAAACAGAAATCTGAATTTAAAGGAGTAATTTTGAGTAATGAGTAAAGTATCAATTAAAAGTGGGAACTAGGGTGTCAAGGATCCACTTGTAGCAATTAAGATTCTACCTTACTTAATTCAAGAGATCCAACTAGAATTAGACTCCTATCCTATCTAATTGGAAGAAGAGATAATCAAATCTTAGAACCTCTCATTGATCTAGCCTCAATGAATGAGAATTGTGGTGAATTGGAAGGGATTCCATCACCCAACCATGCTAATAGGATGATAGCAAACAACAGGATCTACCAAATCCACAATCTCAAATAGAAAATAAGATATTTAAAGTTATTGCAGATCTCTTGTAATTTATGTTACAACAAACCATTAAAAACTAAAAATATTTCTTGCTAGAATTCAATGAAGTTCAAACATAAACATGAATCAAAGCAAAGTAAACATCTCAATTATGCCACAAGCTTCACCTCTTAGCCCTAACTAAGAGGTTTAGCCAACCATAAACATGATTGAACTAAATTCTCTTAAGGAAAACATAAAAATAACTAAGGAAGAAAAAGAAAGACTCTTGGCGGCAGCTCTTCATGCTTTTGCTCCACTCCTAGAACCCTAGATGATGCCTAAGAATGTCCTATGGACTCCTATTTATAGTTGTGAATCCCCCTCTTATGCACCGACTTGGAATTTTTGCAAACCGTCTCAAGTTACGCAATCTGCGTCGGCCCTACATAACAACTCTGCACAATTTCGGTGGTACCGAAGTTGGTACGGTGGCACCGAAGTTGTATCCGTAACTGAAATTATATGTACAGAGTACTTAGGTGGCAAAATGTGCCACCGAATTTGCTATCGAGATTTGTTTCGGTGGCACTGAATTAAGCTTAGGTAACACCGAATTAAGCTGTTTTCTTTCTGAACTATTTTGTGCACTTTCGGTGGCACGAAAATTGGCTTATGTGACACCGAAATGTGCTATTTCTCTGCTGTTTAACTTGTTCTTTTGCCAATCTTTTCTTCATCCTTTGCACTTGGTTTTCCTGGATCTTTGGCATGAAAATTCTCTATTCTTGGTCTCATAAGATCCTACCTTTGCCTTGGTGACTCTTGAGCATTAAATCCATGCTTTTAATATTCTTTTCAATCCAAGCTCTCAGATTCACCTTGCAACACAAACATGCATAAAACATAATATTAAGCATTATCATGTTCATAAAACCAAGATATAAATGGGGGATAATTTGTAATATTTGATCCTCAACACAATCCCCAACCAACATTTTGCTAGTCCCGAGCAAATTATGCGTGAAATAAACCTCAATGCTCGATGTCCAAAACCTCTTTAGGAAAATAATCTTTTGTGCACTAAAGTATGAATGAGTAGAATTAAGGTGAGAAAATGAGATTTTCAAAACCTAGAGCCGAATCATATAAGCAATCTATCAAATAGATTAGTTATCAATTGAATCAAAGTATAAGTCTAGATATCATGTTCTTCAACGTGCTTGGTGAAAATCAACTTACTTCCCATGAACATACTATCTTTTCATCCTGCTATCCATGCTCATCACTTTAAGATTGATTTGAACTCAAGTACTGATTCCGAACTTATCCCCTTCTCCTTCTTTTTCCAGTTTTTTATTTTATATCAATGGTCATTTGTATTCATTCAGTCTTTTCACTATACATGACCTTTTTGTCGATCTCCTATTTTTTAACTGGTTTTTTTCTTCTTTTAAGGTGGATAAAATTCTTCAGACTTGATTCTCACCATTTATCAATGATTCATGAACTAATAGTCAGAAATTTTAGCATTATTCACAGAAAACAAATTGAATGTGTCTCGTGATTTAGATTAAGATGACATTCAAACTTCCTCTTAATCAATTGAGCACAAGAACTGTAATTAATATATTATTTAGATGATCAAACTCCAACAATTCAAAATTCAATCTCTACCTTGTCACCATACTCAAAGCATTTTTAAATACACAATTCATCGCTTCCCAAACAGATTTCAACTTGAAACATTGAAAATTTTTTTTTTTTTTAAATTGCTCAAAATTGAGAAAACATTGATTAGTTTACCTAATCCCCCATCCCCAACCTAAAATCTACATTGTCCTCAATGTAAAAGAAATACGAATGTAATACAGAAGAGGTAATGAAAAGAAAAGGGAAGTGATGGAAAGATAATTCCTGAAGAAGGAATTTTGAGGCTTTTCTATGATCTCGGTGTGAAGATAGGTTAACAAAAATAAAATAAATTTAAGAAATGGTAAGCAAACTATTCTAAACAGCGGAAAGCAAACTATCCTAAACAACAGAAAACAGTAAACCTAACTATACCTCCGTTAAATTAGGAGGTTAATCCAGGTAAACATGATCAGTCAGAGGTATGGATGTGTCCGCTGAATCAAATTTCTCAACAAATGGCTTTAAATGATGTCCATTCACTTTAAAGGCATTACCATTATTTGGATTCCGAATCTCGACGGCCCCATGAAGATAGACATTAGTAACAGTGAAAGGGCCAGTTTAACGAGATTGGAGTTTGCCTGGAAAAAGATGTAACAGAAAATAGTACAAAAGGATTTTCTGACTTGGTGTAAATGATTTTCGAAGAATGTGTTGGTCATGAAACACCTTCATTCCGTCCTTGTAAATTCTCATGTGCATCATTCCGGATTTCTTCAAGTTCATTCAACTGAAGTTTGCGCTGTGAGCTAGCGTTGTCCAAATTAAAGTTTATATTTTTAATAGCCCGGTAGGTTGTATGTTCCAACTCCATAGGTAAGTGGCAAGCCTTCCCATAAACAAGTCTAAAGGAAGACATTCCAATAGAGGTCTTGAATACAGTACAGTTAGCCCATAAAGTATCGATCAATTGGATTGACCAATCCTCGTGGTTAGGGTTAACCGTCATTTTCAAAATATGTTTAATTGCCCTATTGGAAATCTCAGCTTACCCACTCGTTTGTGGGTGGTATGGAGTGCTCACCTTATGAGAGATGTCATATTTCTTCATTAAGTTTGCAAATGGCCTATTACAGAAATGTGAACCTCCATCACTAATGATGGCTTGAGGTGTTTCGAACTGGGAAATGATATTTTCTCTTAAGAATCTAATGACCGTTTGATGGTCATTGTTCCAGCACGGGATCACTTCGACCCATTTAGTGACATAATCTATGGTTAATAAAATATATAAAATTCCAAAAGATTGGGGGAATGGGCCCATGAAATCGATGCCCTAGCAATCAAAAGCTTTAATGATCATAATGGGGTTCAAAGGCATCATATTTCGATGGGACAATGCTCCCAATTTCTAACAACGCTCACTAGCTTTGCAAAACTCATGAGTGTCCTTGAACATAATGGGCGAATAAAAGCCGCACTGCAAAATCTTAGTTGTGGTCTTTTTAGCAGAAAAGTGACCATCACAGGCCTGAGAATGATAAAAGGAGATGACATTTTGGTGTTCATTATCTGTCACACTTCTCCATAAGATTTGGTCTGGGCAATATTTAAACAAATACGAATTATCTTAGAAAATTTTACATTCCTCGGTGAAGGAAATTTTCTTTTCTTGCACAGCCAATGTGTTGGCGTGAAACCTGTAGCAAGATAATTAGCGATATCAGCAAACTAGGGTGAATAGGAGACTTTAAACAATTGTTCGTCAGGGAACATGTCATTTATATGTGTCATCTCAAGGGAATCTGAAAGATCAAGGCAGGAAAGATGGTCAGTCACTACATTCTCTACTCCCTTTCTATCTTTTATTTTCAAATCAAATTCCTGAAGTAGAAAGATCCATCTTATCAAGCGAGGCTTAACATCATTCTTAGAAAGAAGATACTTGAGTACCGCATGATCAGTGTAGACGATGATCTTGGATTCGATCAAGTAGGACCTAAATTGGTTCAAAGCGAATGCTATGGCTAAGAGTTCCTTCTCTGTAGTGGAATAATTCACTTGGGCAGGATTTAAGGTTTTACTTGCGTAGTGTATAACATAGGGCTTCTTTTCTTTTCTTTGGCCTAACACCGCCCTAAGAGCATAGTCGGACGCATCACACATAATCTCAAAATGAAGGTTCCATTCGGGTGGCTGCATGATCGGTGCAGTGGTTAATATGCTCTTAAGCTTAGAAAAAGCTTCCTGGCATTTCTTGAAACACTCATATGGTACATCCTTTTGAAGTAGATTATATAAAGGACTAGAGAGGTGACTAAAGTCCTTTATGAATCTTCTGCAAAATCCGGCGTGTCATAAGAAAATCGCACGTCTCGTACGTTCTTGGGTGGAGGTAAGTTAGAGATAAGATCAATCTTAGCCTTATCTACATCAATTCCTTTGGACGAGATGATACGTCCAAGGACAATTCCCTTAGGAACCATGAAATGTCACTTCTCCTAATTTAGTACCAAGTTCTTTTCATCACATCGCTTCAGCACACATTTAAGATTCTCCAAACAATCACTGAAGGGTGGACTAAACATAGAGAAGTCGTCCATGAAGACCTCTAAATATTGCCCCACCATATCAAAAAAAATACTTATCATGCATTGCTGAAAAGTGGCGGGGGCAGTACACAGTCTGAATGACATCCTTTGGTAAGCAAAGGTGCCAAAGGGACATGTGAATGTAGTCTTTTCCCGATCTTCAGGGGCTATCTCTATCTGGTTGTAGCCTGAATACCCGCCAAGGAAGCAATAGTACGATTGACCAGCTAGCCTTTTCAAAATTTGATCAATGAAAGGCAAAGGAAAGTGCTCCTTCCTCGTGACGGTATTTAATTTCCTGTAATCAAAGCACATTCTCCAACCAGTAGTAACTCTAGTTGGCACGAGTTCATTATTTGCATTGGCTACTATGGTGATTCCGGACTTATTAGGAACCACCTGAGTTGGACTCACCCATTGGCTATCCAATATTGGGTATATGATACTTACATCTAATAGCTTAAGAACCTCGGCCTTAACCACTTCCTTCATGTTTGGATTTAATCTACATTGTGGTTGTCAGGAGGTCTTTGCATTATCCTCTAGATAAATGCAGTAAGTACAAATCGAAGGGTCAATTCCCTTGAGGTTCACAATCGACCATCTAAGGGCCCCCTTGTGGTCAGTAAGAGTAAAAATAAGCACTCTCTTGTTCTTGCTCGAGGTGGGAAGAAATCACCACCGGGATGTCTCATCTTGACCTAAATAGACATATTTCGAATATGAGGGTAAAGGTTTTATGTCAAGCTTCGGTGCCTTGAGGTTAGACGGTAGAGGCATTACATCAGTTTGGGGTAATTCTTCAAATTGTGGCCTCCACCGGTTGAATTCAAGTACCGGAATGATATCCATCATGGTTCCCATCTCCCTAATCATATCATCTTCTAAATCATGGGAGTGGGTCAGGCACATCTCTAGAGGATCAAAGGAAAAGGTCAGAAGAGTTTTATCTTCCATGAAAGAGTCAATCAGGTTAATATCATGGGAATCGTCATCATCTTCTAACTATTTGCTGGTATTGAAAAAGATATTTAGCTCTAATGTCATATTTCCAAAAGATAAACTCATGACTCCATTCTTGCAATTAATGATTGCATTTGATGTGGCATGGAATGGGCGACCAAGAATGATAGGAATTTGAGTGTTTATGTCCACAATGGGTTGAGTATCTAGGATGATAAAATCTACTAGGTAGTAGAATTTGTTAACCTGGACTAAAACTGTAATACCGCGGTTCCCAGAACCCCCCTAGTACACTACTCGTATTACAAAAACCGGATCGTTAACCTTTGAAAACACCCAAATTCCATGTATTTTTTTTTCATTATCAGTGTTACCAATTTAAGCGGAATAAAAACAATTCAAGTATAGGAGGGAGTCCAAATATACAAAACCAAGGTTTCAAGTGGTTACCCAAAAACTTATACAAACCAATGTCCTAACTTTTACAAAATATATTAGTATAAATTAAATACAAATGAAGTTAGAAATGGAGAGTCATAAGATCATCTGGCTCCTCCTATTCTACGTGAACACCAACATATGCATCATCTGTGTCTCCTGCATACTGAATACGGTTTGATAGCATCAATGATTATTGCAGTGAAGTATAACCCCTAAGATTTATCATATCATCAAGATAATTAAGCATAGTTATCAGAGACAGTGTATAAATATTACACAATGATTATCATGGAAATCAAATAACATTCATCAGATACGCATTTATTAAATAAATTACACGAAACAATCTTATTTAAATGTATGGATGCATGCACATGCTCACAGACCTGGAGAAGCACATCCAGCTGGTAAAAAGTAGCCTAAGGAGAACCAGCCACCTGAAAAAGTACTCAAAGGTAAGCCCAAGGAGAACCAGCCACCTGGAAAAGACTATGACAAATAAATGGCCCAAGGAGGACTAGTCACCCGAAAAAGTACACAAAGGTACGCCCAAGGAGAACTAACCACTCAGAAAATATCATAATATATAGATCACCCAAGGAGGACTAGTCACTCAGAAAAGTACATAAAGGTACACCCAAGGAGAACTAACCACACGGAAAAGACCATAATAATATATAAATTGCCCAAGGAGGACTAGTCACCCGAAAAAGAATACAAAGGTACGACAAAGGAGAGCTAACCACCCAAAAAAGACCATAATATATGGATCACTCAAGGAGATCAAGCCACCTGAAAAAGTACTCAAGGTACGCCTAAGGAGAACTAGTCACCCGAAAAAGACCGCATGCCATGAAAATGCATGATTAGCCCAACCATTATTATTCTAATTTCAAACAATCCATTTAGGAAAGCTCAAAGGTCACTATAGGGGGTTTGTCACCCAGCATAGGGCGACAGCTCAAGCATAGTGTCCCATTCCACCATCCCTGGCTCATGAGACTAATAAATAGGATGTTTAAAGGTAACCTATTCAACTAGTAGCTAATTATAGTTCTACAAGTGGGACTTATCATCGCAAGGTTATATTAAGATGATTCCTTAAAGCCACATAGGGAAAATATCAAATCAAGCCACATAGGGCAAACAACCCATCCCAAGGATGTAATGAAAATGGATTATCACAACATTCACTTAGACAACAAACGTTTTGTAAGATGATAAGCCCACATCAAATGTCCCACTTAATTTATTAGACAAAATGGCCACTAGTTCTAAGACCTCCAATCTTCCATCAAGTGATCATGAATGACAAATCATGTATAATATCGATATAGTACAAGCATAACTAAAGCATTCATTTCAAATCAAAATAGAGGTAATTAGATCTTACGGTATATTCGAATATTGAATTTAAATATAATATATCCATCATTATAAGGAATTAAAATCAATAAGAGCAATGAACCGCATTAAGCAATTAATAAAGTAAATGAACAAAGATAAGTGAGCAAGGCTAATTATCAAGATGTGGAAAAAGCTTGAAGGGTGATCCTCACCTTAGGGTTGGATTATCCCTCAGTGTTGGTAGGATTGGATGTTCGCGCTTTAAGATCGACATCTTAGAAGTGCGGATTGACCACTCGAGTAGTTGGGAAGTAAATATGAGTCCTCACTACTCGATCTACTTCGACTTAAGTTCACTTGATTTGATCAGTACAAGATGACCCAATTTTTTCTTGGCCATGACTCGATATGAAATAGGATGTCATGGAAAACTAATTAGAATAAGATCTAACTCCATTTCAAAAGTAAATAAAGACTCATTTAGTTAACTTACCCACAACGATTTGACTCGGTCGCCTTAATAGCTCTACTCAATTTTAACCCGAACTCAAGTGCTGTTGTTACTTGGCACTAACTCGAATGTTACGGACTAGTAACTGTAAGGATGGGACAATTCTTCAGAACTAGGATCAGCCATGAGCTTGAACTCAACGAACTCAGCCGAGTTAACTCGCCAAAGACCCAACAACACCCCCATTCCCTCTTATTTGATTTTTCATCCTTCATTCTTTTCCCTTCTCTTCTTCTTCTTTCTTCTTCTTCCTTCTCTGATATGACCAGGACTGAGCTAGGCTTAGCAGACATGGACCAGACTCTCCCCACTTCGAATCCATGGCCTGGTAGCGACTTCGTGCAGCATGGAGTTGCACCGTCCCTCTCGCTGTCTTCTTTCTTACCCCTCTCCTTATACATTCCTCTCTTCCTCCACTATCTGTTGCATCGTACATAAACCGTTGGACCGAGATAGATTCGAGATCAGGGCGGTGCAGATCGTATGGTGGTTTCAGTTTCTCCCTTTTCTTCCTCTTTCTTTCTTTTATATTGCATCCTCTCCCCTTCTTTCTTTCTTCTCTTTGCTTCTCGAAAGTCTTGGAGTATCTGGACTCAACCCAGATGCAACCCAACCTCGATAAACTTGGGTCGTGTCTCAGTGCGACACAATGGCCACAGCCAGCAGCTCATCCCCCATGCTAATATTCCTTTCTCTCTTCCTTTTCTTTTTCTCTTGCTTCTTCTCTCCTTCCTTTCTTCTGTTTTTCATCCTTTTTGCATCCAGACAGAGCCTGGCTCTGCTACGACTCGGCCATGAATCGAACGTGTGGGTGCGGCACAACTCAGAGCCGCTCCATGCTCTCTCTCTCTCTCTCTCTCGATTTTTAGGGCCGGCTACCCAAAATGGAAAGAGAGCTTTTATAGCTCTCGAAAGCAACTAATCAGGTGATTAGTTGCGGTATCTTTTTCCTTTAACCGATCCATAATCGAGATGGTGGACCTTAGATGTGCTTGCATGGATGTAATCCGAAGATGGAACGGAACTTCTAACATTGTGGCCCTCAAAATGAACGCATTTGATCAGTCAATGGGGTCCACTTAAGAAAGATGGGTTTTTCATATTAATGAAGAAGATGATGGGCTGTTCATGGCGGATTTCAATCAGGTGGGCCATTCTTCATGCTGAGGCACGTGGATGGTCCAGATTGGCCCTAGGATCATTGTGGGGCCCACCAAATTTAGGAATGACACCAATATCTCGGTGGTGAATGAGCTACTTGGGTGCGGCGCCTCTCGTGAGGTGATAAAACCTTACTCAAAAGGAGAGAATGCAGGGCTGGGATATTTTCGCACAAAGGGTTAGGATTGAGAGGGAATCCTTCAAGTGGATTGCCAGGTTGGCAGCTATAAGTGGTGAGATTTCCATTTTTAAAACCGAGTTGAATGCACGCTTCATTTGCAACATAGTTCGTGTGCATGAACCCACACGTAAACATGCAAAATTCCTGGTGTTAGGTCATGATTGGGTCCTCTAGAGGATGAACAGTTTGGATCTCTTTGATAACCCCTAAATGATGGGCGAAGTCTAGATGGAATGCACGTTGTCCACTGGCACGTCAGTCATTTTCGTTCAATTCTGCGCACTCAACCACAGGTAACATCATGCATAAGTATTTGGGGTTTAATCAAATTTTCCTGGGCTACATGATGGACGGTTCAGATCTGGAGGATGGGGCATGAGGTGGGCCACAAATCACGCACAAGACTAGCCGGTTTAATTGGCTTTGGTATGAAAAATGAAGAAAGAAAAGGAGTTTTCCTTTTTTCATGAAACTATTGGGTCAAACACGGTTTGACCCAACTCTACGTATGGTGCACCACGAGTGCATGCAATGCTCGTGTATACTCAAGTTAAAAGTGGGGTCCAAGATGATGCTATGTACAATTCGGACCATACATTCACTTCTACATGCCTAAATAGGACACCTGGCTTGCGCTGAGGCAAATCCAATGCTTAGGTGGACATACAACTTGATTTTTATGGGCTTCACTTATGATTACCGACCATAAATTGTCAGATCATTTCCTGATATGATCACCTACGCTTTTAAAGTCCCCAAGCTAATATGGATAGATTCCAAATCTAATGGCTAAGTCACATAATCAAGTGTTAAATCATCCTGCATTGAATCATGGACCCGATGAACGGTGAATTTGTTAGTTTGGGCCCCGAAACTTAACGATGTACAGTTCAATTGTTTAAATAGAGAATTATGAAATATTTCATCACGGTCAGATTATCACACTTAGGTCCCTTATTGTATGGCATTCATTTCACTAAGGTGTGATGGTACATCTTTAAAATAAATGGATAGATCACTTGATTTATGGACAGTACCAAAAAATCAGGCAAAGGATACAGACTATTGCGGATTTTCGCTACAGATTTAAACCATAGCTATATTTCTACGGTTTTAGTCCATAGCTGATAGCTATAGCTACTTATTCTTGTATGGGGACCTGTGGAGCCCAGTTTATCCAAGTCGTCCATCAATTTTAAAACACCTCATTACTGACATGAGCCTAAAAAATGAGGCAGATCGAAGGCTCAAGTGGACCACATCGTAGGAAACAGTGTAGATTAAGTGCCTATCGTTGATCTGTGGTGTGGTCTACTTGGGCTTCTGATCTGCCTCATTTTCGATATTATGCCCTAAAAGTAACTCATAAAATGAATGGATGGCGTGGATAAACCACATACATCATGATGGGCCACACGGAGCGTCTGCTACCATCGTTCGTCTCCAACTTCATCTGGCGCACAAAAGAGATGCCCGCACCCAAAAAATAGCCCCCCACACCCAAATCAAGGAAACCCTACCCTAACCTTCGAATGCCCTCTCTCTCACGCCTCTTCCTCCCTCTCAATCTCTTTCTCACACCTTTTCCCCCATCTCAATCTCTCAGCCTCTTCCTACCTCTCAATCTCTCTCCCGCCTCTCTCTTTCTCTCCAATCCCGGTAACAACCCTTGCTTCCTATTAACGTCCATCTATCTTCATTTTTTTTTTTTCTTTGATTTTTCTTTTTCTCTTCTCATTTCGGAGTTTTTCGATGCGCTAATTGATTTCTTTTTCTCTTCTCATTTCAGGTTTTCTAATGCCTTATCAACGACCCTATTTTTGTACATAGAGAAGCAGAGGCAAGTATTATGCTTTTCCGATTTCAACAACCTCTGATCATATCCCATGGGATTTCTATGTATTTTTCTAGAAAGAGCCTTGAAATTTTCACAAGGTATCAGATTTCATCGATTCCGATTACTATCTCTCTTCATTTCTTCAATCTTAGATCCATTTTGTGATATTTCTCTTCAGATCTGCGTATGTGATTTGATTAGTTGTTGGTATTTCATTCATTTTTTTATTATTATTATTTTTTTTGTTCCGTAAATTTTGTTGAGATGGTTAGCTTTGGATTCTCAATTGAATAAACTTCCCTGGATCTGTTCATTTGATTGGGTTTTCCCTTCTGATTCTTCTGATATTTTTTTTTTCAGATTTTTATTCTCCTTTTATGAATGTGTGTTTTGTTAGATTTGGAGAGATGGGTGTCTCTGGATTTATTTATTTATTTTTTATTATTATTATTTTAGATTTTAGGGATTTGATGCTTTCCATTAACATGTGGGCCATTTCTTAACTTAGAAAGTTATAACATTTTGTTGTCATGTCGTTCATATATTGCATGTCTTTGTTTCTCTGAACATATGTATGTAATGCAACTAGTAATAAATCGACCTTCAGTTAAGTCTGTGCAGCAAGTGATAGATGAAGATGGCTCTGTCAAAGACTCTGTGGTGTGTTCTCTACCAAAGTATAGAACTGAATTGCAATCCATTTGGTTCTAGGTTGTTGCAGCTTCATCTTCCCATGAATCAATACATTTTTTTCTTTTTCTATTTTAGGTTCTGCTTATTCAAAGTAAGTTCTTTCAACAGGTACTGTATCAATTTTAAAAAATCTTACTCCACGACATGTTTTCTTCTTCTTCTTTTGGTCCTTATAAAATTTGAAGATCTCGCTGAACTTTAATCAAGCTTTTAGGTGTCTAGTAGAAAATGAATTACCATCTTTAAATTGAGTTGACTCAGCAAGTTCTCCAAGTAAACATTTTTAAATACCACCCATGTATTTAAGTTTTATGGTGCTTAATTCAAATAAGTTTTATGAAGTGCCATCACCTTCTCACATGTGCCAAACATGCAAAGTGATTGGCATTGTTGATCAACTGGGTCACTACATGATGGATTTTAGGCCAAAAGTCGGTGGTTGTACATCATTCATTATATAAGTTGCAGCTCCTTTCTCATTGATATGTTTCAGAGCTAAGAAATAACCTTATATAGATCATTAAGAAGTTGCTAAGATGAAATATGTAGTAGTTATGCCTATCCAAACTACAGAAATGGATTGATTTGTCCAAAGAGGTAACCATTTCCAAGTATTTACTCGTAAGTCAATCAATTTAAAGAGCTTTCTTTAGTTGCAGAGAATGTTATTCGGCTTCCTCGTGTGGATGAGTGAGTAAACAAGGCGGTTATGGCAGTGAATCGGGCTACCACTGCTGCTAGAGTTGCTGCAATCAACTTTTGCTTGACTTCTATTTGGTGTGGGTTGCATGATGAGTGAAATCAGGTGTCCTTGATGAGTGGAACACGTTCCATTTTTAAGTGCTACCTACAGTCTATGGTGTGGGTCGCATGATGGTTCGGGTCTTTCCAGGCCTAGATCTTCAACACCCAGACCAAAAATACAATCAGGTGGAGTGATTTCTAAATATTACATGTAATTAGAAATATTAATGCTTACCGAACTTGTCATATATGGCAAAAGCTGTTGGTGTGAAGATATCCCACCTCTACCGAACTTGATGATAGTGTTTGAAGCTTTCTTCCAAGATTCTTCTTCTTCTTCTCTGTTGTAATTAGTATTTATAAGCAAGAGTAGGTCTGTGAAATTTTGCAGAGAAATGGTTAGAAACTATGTGCTAATGCCTTCTTTTCTACATACTTTTGTGTCTTAGGTTTTCTTGCCATATCTCATTGTAAGCCTGATATGCCAAATTTCGTCACTCAGCTTTCTCAGGTGAATCTTTTCCTCTTATGTTGTCTACATAACACGTATCACAGGCGTCACTAGAATCATGAAAAAACAATTCTGCAATTGCACCTATAGGCTTTTGGACATGTTTGGCTGTGCCTTTGCCCGTTTTTCTTTCCTAGAAGCTATCTTTATTAACTGATAACTATGAAGAGGTTGTAATGGTAAATCATTTATACCAACTCTCTTACCTGATATTATCCCAATTTCCATTTTCTTTTATGCTCATTTCTTACCACATTAATGCCAATGTTTTACTCAAACTCTCTAAGTGCATCATAAGAATACAATTCCACGAATGTAAAGTGGGCCTAGCACAGGCTAAGGTTTGACCCATTTTCTATTTAATGCAGAGTGGAAAACATAACATGCCTTTATGCAGGCTGTCATTTCCCACTTTTGATGCTACAAACCACAACTGAGGTAAGAACACGAAGGTCCTATTCTTATCTCACTTATGAGTTGGACACAGCCACCTATCATGAGATATTGATGGGTTAATTGACATTGGAGTAATTATTCCAATGCAATTAGTAGCAGTCCTTATATGTTTTGCATGAGTTGGACAGAGCACACCTATATATATTGATTTTTATTTATGTTTTATTTTATTTCTAGCTTTCTTTTTTAAGAAAAATCTTGATTTGGAATTTCTTTTTCTTTAGAATAAAATTCTGAGTTTGTAGTAAATTTCAGAAGCAGAACTGATGCATGCCCAAAATCAGGTATGTAGTAAAATTTGGTTAGTTGTTCAAGGTTTATGTAAGAGTAATAAAATTCATGCCATTGTATATGTATCTTGTCATGTATCAACTAGGGTGGTAACTGACCGAACATCAGGATATTTGAAGGGCTTTGGGTTTGTCACATGCCCTATGATTGAATAGATGGAGCAGGGCATAAAGGGAATGGATGGTCAGGTAATTGCTCATTGCCTAGGGGCTACAATGTTCCTCATTACTTTCAGATGTGTTGCACTGGTTTGTACCAATCAACACTCAATGTCTTTAAACGTGCTTTGGTGGCTGCAGCTACATCACTGATAGAGCCGGCAACCCCCTTCTATTTTGGTATTTATCAATGGTAAGACATTGTTTTCTAGGTGTAACCCCTATATATGATGAATAAATGGGATGATTTTTACACTAGGTTATCCTCATAGTGGGCCAACGTATTGAAAGTTTTGGATTTTACATTCACTTAATAGGTTGGAAGTTATATGTTGGATGTTACATCTATGGGATAAGGGTTCCGGGAATGCAACACAGAAGAAGAAAGGAAAACAAGGTATTGAAGATAACATTCTATCTTCTTCAACATCTTTAGTGTAGGTCTTTGGGTTCATCAAGTGAGCGAGCTGACTCAGTTGACCCGATGAGATTTTGATCTGAGTCATCAGGTTCAGGAATGCAAGCCTCAGTTTGGTGTAGGTTTTATGCTACCCCGTTTTCAGATATTGAGTCATCAGATTTTTTTTTTTTGGTAGTGAGTGTATTTCATTTTACGCTGGTTAACTGTCATGTAGACCATACATTTTCTGTTAAATAAAATGAAATTCTTCTTGAGCTTTGAGGATGTGGATGAGGTGGGGCTTTGCAAACGGCTACATGTGATTCAGATATGCTTTCTTTCCTTTATATTATGATTTAGATGTGTATAGATATTCTATGAGTTTTTGCAATCCACGCATTTAAATCATCATATATGCTTATGATTTTAATGCACCAAAAAGCACCCATGCAATCTCAGCCCTGCAAATGCGTCAGCATATCAAGCTCATGGACTTGACATGGATATGTTTGATGTCGCCTAGGTGCGGAACCAGTTGTCCATTCCAATGTTACCAAGATCACCAACCCATCTCATTCTTTTGACAAAAAAGAAAATGAAAAAGAAAAGAAGGTGGCACTTCTAGCAGTCATAGATATTATTGTCCTCAGCCCCTAGAGTCTGTATTTGGAAGTTCTGATTTCTTTGTGCATGCAGTTTTTTTTCTATTGAATTCAATATCAGTGAGTTTCTCAAATGTAGGATGTTTTGCTAGCAGTGATTTCTTTGTTCTGATTCCTTTTACTTTATACCAGTATTTTTATTCTCAAAGTTTAATTTATCTATTTCATTATGGCGTTTTCTCATAGGATGCAAGCTCTGGTTGAGGACTACATTTTCAGTGGAGGCATTTTCTCTATGTTGGTATTTCAGTATACTAATGAGGAAAAAAGCTCTCAAGGTTAGTTCATTTCCACATAAAACATCGAATAACTAGATAAATCAGCCGGTATGTACATTGATCAGTTGGTACTTTTTTGGCTTTATCTCGTTTTTCTACAGTGGAGCCTGAATTCATAGATAAATCAGCTGGTATGTACATTGCTCACTTGTGCGATACTACCCAAACTGCACTTCTGTTTTACTGTTGATTTATAGGTTTGATCTGGAATTGCAGATATTTCCATGGGATGTGTCTCGCATTTAAGCATCAACGTAGGCAAAAGCAATCCCAACAAAAACGAGACTGATTCAATTCCATCTTCAATAGACAACAAGGTGCATTCTTGCACACATTTCTTATTGTAATTGGTGCATTATTGCACATGTTTATTTTTAAATTTTGATGCATTCAATTGTGAAAGGATTTATGACTTTGAAAATGAAAGAGAGACTCATTATGGAGAAGGACGCAGTCATTCAAGAGCATGCTTCCTGGAAAATCAATTGGTTTCTTCTGAGATTACGGATAAACAAATGACCTCCACTAGAAGTAGATAACCTTACAAGCAAGGTGCTTAAAATTACAATCTAACCCTTTTTGCTGAACACAAAATGCACGTGTCTTTATTGCCTTTCCTATTGCAGGTTAGTTCCATAAAGAAGGAATATGATCAAGCCCAATTTGAGCTCAATTTGAGTCGTTCAAAGATGAAAGAATGTGACGCTGAGATCAGTGCCATTGTCAAGGAGCAACAGAAGCTTAAACATAAAATTAGTGATGCAAATGTTGAGAGGAAAAATTGGAAAATGAGGTACTTGTCGTGGTTATTCTATTCATATTTTATTTAACTTGCTTGATCTATGAAATTGTGTATGTGCTCTTGATAGAAACACAAATTAAGCAAATGGATGGAACAGAAAGATTACTCCTTGAAGGTAGATAAACTACTAGAAATGCATAGTTGGATTGCAACTGAGAAACAATTATTTGAAAAAAGTGGGACAGATTATGACTTCTCATCTCGTGATCCTCGTAAATCAAGGGAGGAGCTTGAGAAACTTCAAGCTGAACAATCTGGGTGTGTGATTAGATTACTTGTTGTGTTGTTTCCTGTGCTTCTTTGTTTTCTTTTTCATGACAATGAAATAGTATGATTCAATACCTAATTGATGTTTGGTTTTGCTTTTTTTTTTTTTTTTTTTTTAAGAAGAAGGTTAATGGACATGCATCTCAGTTAATCTGATTGATTACTTTCAGCCTTGAGAAGAGGGTCAACAAAAAAGTTATGGTAATGTTTGAGAAAGCTGAAGATGAATACAATGACTTATTATCCAAGAAAAACATCATTGAGGTATATTGCCGTATTTCTCAGCCTGTAAAGGATCTCATCTTTTTATTTTATTTTATTTATTTATATTTTTTATAAATTGAATTTGTTTATGTCTGAAGTTGTTTGTTTACTGTATTCTTCTCTTGCTTAGAATGATAAGTCAAAAATTAAGAAGGTAATTGAAGAGCTTGATGTAAAAATGAGCCCTAAACCTAAACCTATAACCTATAACCTACTTATAACCTACACCTAAACCTAAACCTATAACCTAAACCTATAACCTAAACTTAAACCTA
Source organism: Magnolia changhungtana (assembly GCA_030180095.1). Classification (NCBI taxonomy): domain Eukaryota; kingdom Viridiplantae; phylum Streptophyta; class Magnoliopsida; order Magnoliales; family Magnoliaceae; genus Magnolia; species Magnolia changhungtana. The sequence continues at coordinate 17,249,154 of JASAUF010000617.1, forward strand.
TAACCTATAACCTAAACCTAAACCTAAACCTATCTTACTCATGTCTTTCTCTCTTACTATGTAATGTTTCTACAAGTATGTTCCAATTTTGTTAGTTATATATGTAATAGCTTATTGAGGACATGTAAAAAGCAAAGGAAGATATGGACAAATTGAAAGGGGAGGCACAAGCCAATAAGGATCACATGCTACAGGTGGTTTGGATTTTTTACTTAGATTTATTATCTGGTACTCTTACAGATTTAAATATTTTATGATATTTTTCTGACAGTATAAAGAAATAGCTTCAAAGTTTCTTGTAAATCGGGTTTCTTTGACATAAATAACTCTAGAATCTAGGCCTTGTAATTAATTAAAACTTTACATATATTATCCATTGGATGCCAGGACTCCTTGCCATGTCATTCAAACTCTTTTACATGGTAACGTGCCTACCCAGGTGAAAGATTTGGATGTGGAACTTGGAAGTACTAAGCAGAAAAGTAAACAAAACCTGCAACAAGCCATCTTAATTGAAAGGGAAAGAGTTTCTCAAATGCAATGGGATATGGAAGAACTTCGTAGGAAGTATTTGGAGATGGAGTTGAAGCTAAAGTTCGAACATGTTCCTTTTTTGTAATTCTTATGATAGGTTGAGTAAAGTGAAGTATTGTTTATTTAGAAATGTGAATGTGGGATGCATTTTATGATTTGATTGCTATTTGTAATGAATGCATCATTTTTTTTCCTGATTATATTTTAGGTACTATTCCTATCAGCATACTAAATGAGGTTTCACATACTAATCCAAGTACTAACAAAATTATTACAATTTTGGGTGGGGTTAGGTTTCTTTTAAACATCAAATCACAAGCATCCTTCTCGCAGATAATAGAGGAACTTGAAGAACTCCTGCAAGAGGTTCGGGTAAAATCCTTTTCCTAGATTCAAGCATCTGGTATGTCTCTTGTTAAGAATGCACATGATTGGAGTGGTCTGGCCATTTGGACAGGCCATATTTATGTATTTGCTCGAAATTGATAGAGCAGACCCGGATGTGCGTCGGAGCTATTCGGAAGAGCGGGGGTCCCTGGAAGGTGGGAACCGCTGTTATGACCATGATGAAGCTGTCCATTTCCTATGGAAAGCATTGAAAGGGCCTGCCATTTGGACAAGCTGTGTTCATGTATTTGCTCGAAATTAATGGAGCAGACTCGGATGTGCGTCGGAGCCATCCGGATGAGCGGGGGTCCATGGAAGGTGGGAACCGCTAACCATGATGAAGCTGTCCATTTCCTATGGACAGCATTGGAAGAGCCTGGCTATTTGGACATGCCGTGTTTATGTATTTGCTCGAAATTAATGGAGCAGACCCGGATGTGTGTCGGAGCTATCCGGATGAGCGGGGGTCCCTGGAAGGTGGGAACCGCTGACCATGATGAAACTGTCCATTTCCTATGGACAACATTGGAAGGGCCTGGCCATTTGGACAGGCCGTGTTTATATCTGTATTTGCAGGGACCACACCCTTAACCTATAACCTAAACCTATTCTCACATCCCAAAACCTATAACTACAACCTAAACCTTAACCTAAACCTATAACCTATAACCTAAACCAAAACCTAAACTCAATTCCCTAAACTTTAACTTATAACCTAACCTATTCTCAAATTCTTAAACCTAAACCTAAACTTGAAAACCCAAACCTAAACCTAAACTTGAAAACCCAAACCTAAACCCGATACCGAACCCGAACGATTTCTAAACCTAAACCTTAACCTATTCTCAATTCTCGAAACCTATAGCTTATAACCGAACCTAAACCTATAGCCTAAAACACAAACCAAAACCAAATCCCAAAACCTATAACCTAAACCCAAACCCATTCCCAAATCCCAAAACCTATAACCTAAACCGAAACCTTAACCTAAACCTATAACCTATAACCTAAACCAAAACCTATAACCTAAACCAAAACCTATAACCTAAACCAATAACCTATATCCTAAACCACTAAACTTATAACCTAAACTAAACCAAAACCTATAGCCTAAACCCAAACCTACAACCTAAACCTATAACCTATAACTTAAACCAAAACCAAAACCTATAGCCTAAACCCGAACCCATTCTCAAATCTCAAAACCTATAACTTAAAAGGCCTGTAAAACTAAAACCTATAACCTACCTATAACCTAAACCAAACCCATTCTCAAATCCCAAAACCTATAACATAAACCAAAACCTTAACCTAAACCTATAACCTATAACCTAAACCAAAACCTATAACTTAAACCAAAACCTTAACCTAAACCTATAACCTATAACCAAAACCAAAACCTATAACCTAAACCCGAACCCATTCTCAAATCCCAAAACAAATAACCTAAACCGAAACCTTAACCAAAACCTATAACCAAAACCAAAACCTATAACCAAAACCTAAACCAAAACCTATAACCTAGACCGAACCCATTCTCAAATCCAAAACCTATAACCTAAACCGAAACCTTAACCTAAACCTATAACCTATAACCTAAAAACCAAAACCTATAACCTAAACCAAAACCAAAACCTATAACCTAAACCCGAACCCATTCTCAAATCCTATAACCTATAACCTAAACCAAAACCAAAACCTATAACCTAAACCCAAACCCATTCCCAAATCCCAAAACCTATAACCTAAATTGAAACCTTAACCTAAACATATAACCTATAACCTAAACTAAAACCTATAACCTAAACCAAAACCAAAACCTATAATCTAAACCCGAAGCCATTCTCAAATCCTATAACCTATATCCTAAACCAAAACTTATAACCTAGACCAAAAACCAAAACCTATAGCTAAACCTAAATCAAAACCTATAATCTAAACCTAAACCTTAACCGAAACCTATAACCTATAACCTAAACCAAAACCAAAACGTATAGCCTAAACCCAAACCCATTCTAAAATCCCAAGACTTATAACTTAAACAAAAACCAAAACCTATGACCTAAACTCGAACCCATTCTCAAATCCCAAAAACCTATAACCTAAACCGAAACCTTAACCTAAACCTAAAACCTATAACCTAAACCGAAACCAAAACCTATAGCCTAAACCCGAACCTAAACCTAAACCTTAACCTAAATGTATACTCAAATCCCTAAACCTAAACCTACACCTAATCCTAATCTCAACTCTCTAACCTAACCTAAACCTAAACTTGAAAACCCAAACCTAAACCGATCTTGAACCCGAACCCGATTTCCTAAACCTAAACCTTAACCTATTCTCAATTCCCTAAACCTTAACCTAAATGTATTCTCAAATCCCTAAACCTAAACCTACACCTAATCATAATCTCAACTCCCTAACCTAAACCTAAACTTGAAAAGCCAAATCTAAACCCGATCCGAACCCTAATCCGATTTCCTAAACCTAAACCTTAACCTATTCAATTCAACCTAAACCTTAACCTAAATGTATTCTCAAATCCTAAACCTAAATCCTCTCAACTCCCACCTAATCCTAATCTCAACTCTTAATTCTCCAACCTAAACCTAAACCTAAACTGAAAACCCAAACCTAAACCCGATCCCGAACCCGAACCCGATTTCCTAAACTTAAACCTTAAACTATTCTCAATTCCCTAAATCTATAACCGAAACCTAAAACTTAAACCTAAACCAAAACCTATAACCTCAACCTAAACCAAAACCTATAACCTAAACCTTAACCTAAATGTATTCTCAAATCCCTAAACCTAAAGCACACCTAATCCTAATCTCAACTCTCTAACCTAAACCTAAACTTGAAAACCCAAACCTAAACTTGATCTTGAACCCGAACCCGATTTCCTAAAACCTAAACCTAAAACCTAAACAGAACCTATAAATCTAACCTATTCTCAATTCCCTAAACCTAAACCTACACCTAATCTAATCTCAACTCCCTAACCTTAAACCTAAATGTATTCTCAAATCCCTAAAAACCTTAAACAGAAACCTACACCTAATCCTAATCTCAACTCCCAACCTAAACCTAAACCTAAACATGAAAACCCAAACCTAAACCCGATCCTAAACCTAAACCCGATTTCCTAAACCTAAACCTTAACTATTCTCAATTCACTCCCTAAACCTTAACCCAAATGTATTCTCAAATCCTTAAACCTAAACCTACACACCTAATAACCTAATCTCAACTCCCTAAACCTAAACCTAAACTCTGAAAACCCAAACCCTGATCCAGAGAACCCTCGAACCCGATTTCCTAATCCTAAACCTTAACCTAATCTCAAAAACCTTAACCTAAATGTATTCTCAAATCCCTTAACCTAAACCTACACCTAATCCTAATCTCAATCTCCTAACCTAAACCTAAACCCGATCCCGAACCCGAATCCGATTTCCTAAACCTAAACCTTAACCTATTCTCAATTCCTAAACCTTAACCTAAATGTATTCTCAAATCCCTAAACCTAAACCAACACCTAATCCTAATCTCAACTCCCTAACCTAAAACCTAAACCTAAACTTGAAAACCCAAACCTAAACCCGATCCAGAACCCGAACCCGATTTCCTAAACTTAAACCATAAACTATTCTCAATTCCCTAAATCTATAAACCGAAACCTAAAACTTAAACCAAAAACCAAAACCAAAACCTATAACCTAAACCTTAACGTAAATGTATTCTCAAATCCCTAAACCTAAACCTACACCTAATCGTAATCTCAACTACCTAACCTAAACCTAAACTTGAAAACCCAAATCTAAACCCGATCAGAACCCGAATCCGATTTCCTAAAACTAAACCTTAAGCTATTCTCAATTCCCTAAACCTTAACCTAAATGTATTCTCAAATCCCTAAACCTAAACCTACACCTAATCCTAATCTCAACTCTCTAACCTAAACCTAAACCTAAACATGAAAACCTAAACCTAAACCCGATCCCGAACCCGAACCAATTTCTAAACCTAAACCTTAACCTATTCTCAATTCCATAAACCTTGAACTAAATGTATTCTCAAATCCTTAAACATACACCTAATCCTAATCTCAACTCCTAACCTAAACCTAAACCTAAACTTGAAAACCCAAACCTAAACCTTAGATCCCGAACCAGAACCGATTTTCTAAACCTAAACCTTAAACTATTCTCAATTCCCCTAAATCTATAACCTAAACCTAAAACTTAAACCTAAACCTAAACCAAAACCTATAACCTTAACATAAACCAAAACCTATAACCTAAACCTTAACCTAAATGTATTCTCAAATCCCTAAACCTAAACCTACACCTAATCCTAATCTCAACTCCCTAACCTAAACCTAAACCTAAACTTGAAAACCCAAACCTAAACCCGATCCAACCCGAATCCGATTTCCTAAACCTAAACCTTAACCTATTTTCAATTCCCTAAACCTTAACCTAAATGTATTCTCAAATCCTAAACCTAAAACTCCGCACCTAATCCTAATCTCAACTCTCTAACCTAAACCTAAACCTAAACTTGAAAGCCCAAACCTAAACCCGATCTTGAACCCGAACCCGATTTCCTAAACCTAAACCTTAACCTATTCTCATTCCTAAAACTTAACCTAAATGTATTCTCAAATCCCTAAACCTAAACCGACATCTAATCCTAATCTCAACTCCCTAACCTAAACCTAAACTTGAAAACCCAAACCTAAACCCGATCCCCACCCGAACCCGATTTCCTAAACCTAAACCTCAACCTATTCTCAATTCTCTAAAGCCTTAACCTAAATGTATTCTCAAATTCTTAAACCTAAACATACACCTAATCCTAATCTCAACTCCCTAACCTAAACCTAAACCCGATCCCGAACCCGAATCCGATTTCCTAAACCTAAACCTTAACCTAATCTCAATTCCCTAAACCTTAACCTAAATGTATTCTCAAATCCCTAAACCTAAACCCACACCTAATCCTAATCTCAACTCCCTAACCTAAACCTAAACCTAAACTTGAAAACCCAAACCTAAACCCGATCCCAGAACTCGAACCCGATTTCCTAAACTTAAACCTTAAACTATTCTCAATTCCCTAAATCTATAACCTAAACCTAAAACTTAAACCTAAACCTAAACCAAAACCTATAACCTCAACCTAAACCAAAACCTATAACCTAAACCTTAACCTAAATGTATTCTCAAATCCCTAAACCTAAACCTACACCTAATCCTAATCTCAACTCCTAATCTAAACCTAAACCTAAACATGAAAACCCAAATCTAAACCCGATCTCGAACCCGAATCGATTTCTAAACCTAAACCTTAACCTATTCTTCCCTAAACCTTAACCTAAATGTATTCTCAAATCCCTAAACCTAAACCTACACCTAATCCTAATCTCAACTCCTATCCTAAACCTAAACTTGAAAACCCAAACCTAAAGCCGATCCAGGAACCCGAACCCGATTTCTAATCCTAAACCTTAACCTAATCTCAAAACCTTAACCTAAATGTATTCTCAAATCCCTTAACCTAAACCTACACCTAATCCTAATCTCAACTCCCTAACCTAAACCTAAACCCGATCCAGAACCCGAATCCGATTTCCTAAACCTAAACCTTAACCTATTCTCAATTCCCTAAACCTTAACCTAAATGTATTCTCAAATCCCTAAACCTAAACCAACACCTAATCCTAATCTCAACTCCTAACCTAAAACTAAACCTAAACTTGAAAACGCAAACCTAAACCCGATCCGAACCCGAACCCGATTTCTAAACTTAAACCTTAAACTATTCTCAATTCCTAAATCTATAACCGAAACCTAAAACTTAAACCTAAACCAAAACCTATAACCTAAACCTTAACGTAAATGTATTCTCAAATCCCTAAACCTAAACCTACACATAATCGTAATCTCAACTACCTAACCTAAACCTAAACTTGAAAACCCAAATCTAAACCCGATCCCGAACCCGAATCCAATTTCCTAAAACTAAACCTTAAGCTATTCTCAATTCCCTAAACCTTAACCTAAATGTATTCTCAAATCCCTAAACCTAAACCTACACCTAATCCTAATCTCAACTCTCTAACCTAAACCTAAACCTAAACATGAAAACCTAAACCTAAACCCGATCCCGAACCCGAATCCATTTCTAAACCTAAACCTTAACCTATTCTCAATTCCATAAACCTTGAACTAAATGTATTCTCAAATCCTTAAACATACACCTAATCCTAATCTCAACTCCCTAACCTAAACCTAAACCTAAACTTGAAAACCCAAACCTTAACCCGATCCCGAACCGAACACGATTTCCTAAACCTAAACCTTAAACTATTCTCAATTCCCTAAATCTATAACCTAAACCTAAAACTTAAACCTAAACCTAAACCAAAACCTATAACCTTAACATAAACCAAAACCTATAACCTAAACCTTAACCTAAATGTATTCTCAAATCCCTAAACCTAAACCTACACCTAATCCTAATCTCAACTCCCTAACCTAAACCTAAACCTAAACTTGAAAACCCAAACCTAAACCCGATCCCGAGCCCGAATCCGATTTCCTAAACCTAAACCTTAACCTATTTTCAATTCCCTAAACCTTAACCTAAATGTATTCTCAAATCCCTAAACCTAAACCTGCACCTAATCCTAATCTCAACTCTCTAACCTAAACCTAAACCTAAACTTGAAAGCCCAAACCTAAACCCGATCTTGAACCCGAACCCGATTTCCTAAACCTAAACCTTAAGCTATTCTCAATTCCCTAAAACTTAACCTAAATGTATTCTCAAATCCCTAAACCTAAACCGACATCTAATCCTAATCTCAACTCCCTAACCTAAACCTAAACTTGAAAACCAAAACCTAAACCCGATCTCGTACCCGAACCCGATTTCCTAAACCTAAACCTCAACCTATTCTCAATTCTCTAAACCTTAACCTAAATGTATTCTCAAATTCTTAAACCTAAACCTACACCTAATCCTAATCTCAACTCCCTAACCTAAACCTAAACCCGATCCCGAACCCGCATCCGATTTCCTAAACCTAAACCGTAACCTATTCTCAATTCCCTAAACCTTAACCTAAATGTATTCTCAAATCCCTAAACCTAAACCCACACCTAATCCTAATCTCAACTCCCTAACCTAAACCTAAACCTAAACTTGAAAACCCAAACCTAAACCCGATCCCGAACTCGAACCAATTTCTAAACTTAAACCTTAAACTATTCTCAATTCCTAAATCTATAACCTAAACCTAAAACTTAAACCTAAACCTAAACCAAAACCTATAACCTCAACCTAAACCAAAACCTATAACCTAAACCTTAACCTAAATGTATTCTCAAATCCCTAAACCTAAACCTACACCTAATCCTAATCTCGAACTCCCTAATCTAAACCTAAACCTAAACATGAAAACCCAAATCTAAACCCGATCTCGAACCCGAATCTGATTTCCTAAACCTAAACCTTAACCTATTCTCAATTCCCTAAACCTTAACCTAAATGTATTCTCAAATCCCTAAACCTAAACCTACACCTAATCCTAATCTCAACTCCCTATCCTAAACCTAAACTTGAAAACCCAAACCTAAAGCCGATCCAGAACCCGAACCCGATTTCCTAATCCTAAACCTTAACCTAATCTCAAAAACCTTAACCTAAATGTATTCTCAAATCCCTTAACCTAAACCTACACCTAATCCTAATCTCAACTCCCTAACCTAAACCTAAACCCGATCCCGAACCCGAATCCGATTTCCTAAACCTAAACCTTAACCTATTCTCAATTCCCTAAACCTTAACCTAAATGTATTCTCAAATCCCTAAACCTAAACCAACACCTAATCCTAATCTCAACTCCCTAACCTAAAACTAAACCTAAACTTGAAAACGCAAACCTAAACCCGATCCCTAACCCGAACCCGATTTCCTAAACTTAAACCTTAAACTATTCTCAATTCCCTAAATCTATAACCTAAACCTAAAACTTAAACCTAAACCAAAACCTATAACCTAAACCTTAACGTAAATGTATTCTCAAATCCCTAAACCTAAACCTACACCTAATCGTAATCTCAACTACCTAACCTAAACCTAAACTTGAAAACCCAAATCTAAACCCGATCCCGAACCCGAATCCGATTTCCTAAAACTAAACCTTAAGCTATTCTCAATTCCCTAAACCTTAACCTAAATATATTCTCAAATCCCTAAACCTAAACCTACACCTAATCCTAATCTCAACTCTCTAACCTAAACCTAAACCTAAACATGAAAACCTAAACCTAAACCCGATCCCGAACCCGAATCCAATTTCCTAAACCTAAACCTTAACCTATTCTCAATTCCATAAACCTTGAACTAAATGTATTCTCAAATCCTTAAACATACACCTAATCCTAATCTCAACTCCCTAACCTAAACCTAAACCTAAACTTGAAAACCCAAACCTAAACCCGATCCCGAACTCCGAACCGATTTCCTAAACCTAAACCTTAAACTATTCTCAATTCCCTAAATCTATAACCTAAACCTAAAACTTAAACCTAAACCTAAACCAAAACCTATAACCTTAACATAAACCAAAACCTATAACCTAAACCTTAACCTAAATGTATTCTCAAATCCCTAAACCTAAACCTACACCTAATCCTAATCTCAACTCCCTAACCTAAACCTAAACCTAAACTTGAAAACCCAAACCTAAACCCGATCCCGAACCGAATCCGATTTCCTAAACCTAAACCTTAACCTATTTTCAATTCCCCTAAACCTTAACCTAAATGTATTCTCAAATCCCTAAACCTAAACCACACCTAATCCTAATCTCAACTCTCTAACCTAAACCTAAACCTAAACTTGAAAGCCCAAACCTAAACCCGATCTTGAACCCGAACCCGATTTCCTAAACCTAAACCTTAACCTATTCTCAATTCCTAAAACTTAACCTAAATGTATTCTCAAATCCCTAAACCTAAACCGACATCTAATCCTAATCTCAACTCCCTAACCTAAACCTAAACTGAAAACCCAAACCTAAACCCGATCTCCGAACCCGAACCCGATTTCCTAAACCTAAACCTCTACCTATTCTCAATTCTCTAAACCTTAACCTAAATGTATTCTCAAATTCTAAACCTAAACCTACACCTAATCCTAATCTCAACTCCCTAACCTAAACCTAAACCCGATCCCGAACCCGAATCCGATTTCCTAAACCTAAACCTTAACCTATTCTCAATTACCTAAACCTTAACCTATTCTCAATTACCTAAACCTTAACCTAAATGTATTCTCAAATCCCTAAACCTAAACCACACCTAATCCTAATCTCAACTCCCTAACCTAAACCTAAACCTAAACTTGAAAACCCAAACCTAAACCGATCCCGAACTTGAACCCGATTTCCTAAACTTAAACCTTAAACTATTCTCAATTCCCTAAATCTATAACCTAAACCTAAAACTTAAACTAAACCTAAACCAAAACCTATAACCTCAACCTAAACCAAAACCTATAACCTAAACCTTAACCTAAATGTATTCTCAAATCCCTAAACCTAAACCTACACCTAATCCTAATCTCAACTCCCTAATCTAAACCTAAACCTAAACATGAAAACCCAAATCTAAACCCGATCTCGAACCCGAATCCGATTTCCTAAACCTAAACCTTAACCTATTCTCAATTCCCTAAACCTTAACCTAAATGTATTCTCAAATCCCTAAAGCTAAACCTACACCTAATCCTAATCTCAACTCTCTAACCTAAACCTAAACCTAAACTTGAAAACCCAAACCTAAACCCGATCTTGAACCCAAACCCGGTTTCCTAAACCTAAACCTTAACCTATTCTCAATTCCCTAAACACTAACCAAAATGTATTCTCAAATCCTTAAACCTAAACCTACACCTAATCTTAATCTCAACTCCCTAACCTAAACCTAAACCTAAACTTGAAAACCCAAACCTAAACCCAATCCCGAACCCGAACCCAATTTCCTAAACCTAAACCTTAACCTATTCTCAATTCCCTAAACCTTAACCTAAATGTATTCTCAAATCCCTAAGCCTAAACCTACACCTAATCTTAATCTCAACTCCCTAACCTAAACCTAAACTTGAAAACCCAAACTTAAACATGATCCTGAACCTGAACCCGATTTCCTAAACCTATAAACTAAATGTTAACCTATAACTTATAACCTAAACTTATAACTGATAACCTAACCTATGGATTTTGCTATAGTTTAGAAGATATGTATGTACATTTTTTATTTCTTTATATATAATTATTTTTTTCCAGCTCTTTTTTTTTTTTTTGGCCTTTCTTCCTTTTAAGATGTGTACAAAGGCATGTTTATTTGATTGTGTCTACAATTGTTGTTTTATACAGGCTTCTCAAGCTAAAGAAGTCAGTGGATGATGAAATTCATTTTCTCAAGGGAAGGGTTTTAAAACTTGAAAGTGATCTTGTGTCGAAGTCTACAGAAGTTACATATGCAGTTTCAAGGAAAGAAGAAGCTTTATCTTCTGTGTTTGCTGAACTTGACCGTCTGAAGAAAAAAAATTCTGTAAAAGCACGAGTATTATTTAATGCATGAGGGCACGCCTTAGTTGTAATTCTTTTGATAGGTTGAGCAAAGTGAAGTATTGTTTATTTAGAAATGTGAATGTAGGATGCATTGTAGATTTGATTACTATTGTAATAAATGCATCATTTTTTTTCTCTGATTGCATTAAGCTTAGATGAGTTATCAATCATAGCAGGTTCTTGCAATGGAAACAGGGAAAATAGTTACGAAATATAATCCGTAGCAAAGCTACAGCATTTCGCTGTAGTTATTGCTATCTATTGCTACGGATTATATCCGTAGCTATTGGTATATATAACTATGGATTATACCCGTAGCTCTCCGTATGTAGTGCTGTAAATACGATAGATATTGGCATCTATTGCTACGGATATAATCCGTAGCTATTGGTATCTATTGCTACGGATATAGTATCTATAGCTACGGATATAATCCGTAGCTATTGTTATATATTGCTACGTATATTATCCGTAGCTAATGATCTCTATTGCTACGGAAAAGATCCGTAGCTAATTATATCTATTGCTACAGATATTGTCCGTAGCTAGACCTTTAGCTACCCCACCAATTGCGACGGACGTGATACGGACTAAATCCGTAGCAAAACCCTTTTTGCTACGGATCTAGTCCGTAGCCTTTGCCCATTTTTCTTGTAGTGGGATGGTAATTTCTTCCAATAGTCCCAAGGGTCTTAAAGAGTGTTTTGGTGTGATCTAGGCATTAAATATGAGGCCAAATATTTTGATTCGTGTTTTCAAAGGATGGATCATCCAACGGGGCATTATATACCTAGTGAATGGTGGATTTTATGTTTCGAGCCTTGAAATGTCAAGATACAGTTCTATTTGTCTAACAAGGTGATCGATTGCCCTAAAAGATGGGTTTCACTGATAATTGTTCAATCCCCAAGTATAGGGTTGTGATGTAGTAAAAACTCGGTAAGACCGAGGTCGAATCCACAGGGACTGAAACCTGTACGTAATCTGAAACTAACTAGGACTAGAACTAGAATGAGTTGAAATCTAAAACAAGTGTAGTTTGAAGGAATAATGGTGAAAACAGTGATATAAAATAAAAGGAATTCAGAGAAGGGAAACTAGGGATTCAGAGGATCCACTTGTAGAGATCAGGGAGATCTACGCTTGATTCACGAACTCAACTGGACTTCAAGTCCCATCTTCATCCAGTTGGAAGATATATCGCTTAAAGAACAATCTGAACTCCCTTTGATCAAGTTTTCAAAAGATGAGACAGGTGTAAATTAGAATGGATTCCATCACAAAACCATGTCCATGAGACAAAGCAAACAACAGAGTTAAACCAATCCACAACCAATCAGTGTGATGTATGAAGGTTAGGAGGGATTCCATCACTCAACCATGTTCAAGGGGCGATGGTGAACAACAGGGCTTCCTAACCACATAATCAAAATAAAGAAAAGAAATTACTTGCAACCATTGTAGATCTATTGTAATGGAAGTCACAACAAACCATAAAAAAAAACTACAGGCAATTCCTTATAATAAAACTAAAATCAAAGTAGTTCAACTAACATAATCGAAGCCGTAGAATCATCCCATCATACCACAAGCTTCACCTCTTAGCCCTAGCTAAGAGGTTTAGCCAACCATGTTGGCTAGATCACTCAACAGGAAAGGGGAGAAAACAGTAAAAACATAAAATAAAAGTTCTCTCTGTCTCTCTTTCTCTCTCTCACTCTCTCTCTCTCCGTTTTTCTCCTCTCTGCCGTGAGATCCCCCTCTCACGTTTTCTCTCTCTTTCTTATAGCTGCCAGGGGCGGTGGAATTGATTACGCAGCAAGGGCCACGTGCGTAGGAAAACCGCAACACCTTCGCGTAGTCCAGATCGAAGCCTCCCAACTTACCTTCTATCCGTTTGCTTTCTCCAAAAGATCAACGTCTCCTGGGAGTTTTTTGGACCCCCTACACGATGGACGGTTCAGATCAGTCGTCCGATTGCCTCCAACGACGCAGAACATGTCGCAACAGCCGGACAACGTCCGACTGCGGAGCAGAGCCTCCTCCGTTTGATCAGCGCTGACGGTGGGGCCCACTTCGTCAATTGTATGCAAAATCCACTCCTTCCATTGAAAGCACGTCGAAAAACTGGTCAGGAAGGACAAGTTTTTTTTCGAGTTTTGTGTGGCCCATTGTACTGTATCTTCTCACCGTCCACCTTACATTTGAACGGTTGGATTTCGTTCTTCTCAACCTTTTGCAATTTTGTCACCTAGGCAGCGATAAGCCGCTTCATGGGAAACCGATGGACGGTCCGGATTGGTCTTTTGAAACACGGTGGTGGCCCACAAACCCAACCGCAGCTTCTCCGTTCTTTCGTTTTTGCAGACGGAAACAACAGTTTCCGTTTTGAGCTTGAGGAGTCGGTCAACACGACTTTGATCATTGCGACCTTGATTCGATACACGGCCAGTGCACATGTGGTTTATGCACATGCTATACATGTGCGGTCCACTGCGATGTATATCAAAAATCCGCGCCATCCATTCATTTTATGACTCCATTTAAGGGGTTGAAACCAAAGTTGAAGCATATCCGAGAACCCAGGTGGGCCCCACTTATTGAGTTAAGGGGCGATCGGCCGTTGGCTCACTTCCACGGGTTTTCAATGGTGAAAATTGACATGTACGGTTAATTTATGGTCCTCGCCAGGCCATGTATGAAGTTCGAGCCGAACGGATGGTGGGAACCCTGTGATCTTGCATTTGGCCGGTTTTGGTTTTGAAGCGTTTGGCAGTCATTTGGAATTCCTCTGATCTTTGGTGTGTGAATCTTTGATATTGATCCCATGAGGTCCCGTCCAATGCATTGGTGATGCCAGAGTATTAAATTTCATCTTTTAGCATCTTATTTCGATCGAGGCTCGTAGATACGCTCTGCATCACAAATACGATTAAACGGGCCATTAAACAGTATCATATTTGTAAATCCAGGCAATAATTGGGGTCTGATATGCAATATTTGACCCTCAACACAACCCCCAACCAGCATTTTGCTAGTCCCGAGCAAAGTATGCGAAAAATAAATTGAGAATTACGAGACAATTCCTGTGAACACGAGTGATTAGTGAAGAATAATCGAGATGTGAAAATGCGAAGATCCATGAATGTGGGTATTCCTTTCTCCTTGACTCCAGCACGCAGTAAACTTCATAATCAAGTTTGAAATATTAATCCCTTGATTAAAAAAATTTTAAACATTAAAACTCATGAGTGTATAGTGTGATCTCTGCTTAGCAACATTAAGGTTCACTTCTTTATTTTATGATATCATCGGCAACCAATAAGAGAATTCATGACAATCAAAACCAAAACCTGCCTCATAGTTCATCTTTTTATTCTTCCAGCTTTTGATTTTTGATTTTTTTATTTTTTTTTTCTTTAAAACTAGTAACGTCAATGAAAGGTATCCGATCCGCACCTATAAGGAGCAAACCTATGGTGAAGACCAGTTGCCCAATATTTTCTGAATGTCAACTGTGGGGAATCAATCCTTCACCTATAGGGAGCAAACCTATGGTGAAGACCATTCGCCCAACCTTGGGTATTTTTTTCTTTTCTTCTTTTTTTTTTTTTTTTTTTCTTTTTCTATTGATCATGATAGGCAAATTGTCTACGCTGGTTCCTTTCACGCTTAATGATTACCAAGTCAATCAACTGGAACCTTAATGTGTAAGCGAGATGTAACATGTGAAATCATGACTCAATTAATGTTTACAACTTCTAATCATGGATTAAGAATTCAACCTTAACTGTGAAATCTAACAGACAACTGAATCCAAGAGTCAGAAATTACCAACATCACTTATCTTGAAATTCTAAGTGCCCTAGATGGCCATCAAGATCACTTCGAATGTACAAGAAAGTCCAAAATTTGTTTTTTTAAAAAAATTTTAAAAATATTTTCACAATTCTTGCTCAAGACCAAGAAAACACTGATTAGGTTACCTAATCTCCCACCCCAACCGAAAATCTACATTGTCCTCAATGTAAAAGATGTAAGCATGCAATGCACATGGACAACGAAAGTAAATGAGACGTGATGGGAAGATAGTACCTGGGTAACGAGTCGAGAGAGACTTTTCTGTAGAGATCTCAACATGAGAGTGGGTCAGCACAAGAGTGAAACCAATCGAAAGTAAAACACAAATAACAAAAATAAATTCCTACCTATACCACTTTCGCAGGTGCTCTCGATTGCATTTAGCGTATGCAACAAGCCTTTAAACCCCTAGGTTGCCCTTAGTGGACGAGTCGTAGTCTCGTGAGGGTTTGCAGTAATGTTACCCACAAACATTGAACTAATGGAATAAAAAGCTGGGTTGCCTCCCAGGAGCGCTAAGTTTAATGTCTTCAGCCAGACCAAAACAACTACCCTAATCCTATGAAAGCAGGAAACCTACCTATACCTTCATCAGACTAGGAGATCAATCCTGATAAACAGGATCAGTCAGAGGCATGGACATGTCCTCTGAATCAAATTTCTCGACAAATGGCTTTAAGCGATGCCCATTTACTTTAAACTCCTTGCCATTGTCGGGGTCTCTTATCTCGACGGCCCCATGAGGATATGCAGTAACGACAATGTAAGGACCGGTCCAACGAGATCGAAGCTTACCCGGAAAGAGATGTAATCGAGAATTATACAAAATGACTTTTTGACCTGGCGTGAATGATTTTCGTAGAATATGGTGGTCATGAAACACCTTCATCCTGTCCTTGTAAATTCTCGAGTTCTCGTACACTTCGTTCCGGATTTCTTCAAGTTCATTTAATTGAAGTTTGCGTAGCGAGCCAGCGTTGTTTAGATTGAAATTTAGATTTTTGATCGCCCAGTAAGATCTATGTTCCAATTCCACAGGCAAGTGGCAAGCCTTCCCATAGACGAGTCTAAAGGGAAACATTCCAGCAGGGGTTTTTAAAGCAGTACGGTATGCCCATAAGGCATCGGTCAATCGAATTGACCAATCCTTTCGGTCAGGGTTAACCGTTTTCTCCAAAATGTGTTTGATCTCCCTATTGGAAATCTCAACTTGCCCACTTGTCTGTGGATGGTATGGGGTTCTCACCTTATGAGAGATACCGTATTTCTTCAGTAAACTCTCGAATGGTCTATTACAAAAGTATGAGCCCCCATCACTAATAATGGCTCGAGGTGTTCCGAATCGGGAAAGGATGTTTTCTTTCAGGAATTTAATAACCGTGCGATGGTCATTAGTTCGACACGGAATCGATTCAACCCATTTAGTGATATAGTCTACGGTAAGCAAAATATATAAATTCCCAAAAGATTGGGGGAATGGCCCCATGAAATCGATGCCCCAGCAATCAAATGCCTCTATGATAAGAATGGGATTCAAGGGCATCATATTTCGACGGGACAATGCTCCCAATTTCTGACAACGCTCACAAGCTTTGCAAAACTCATGAGTGTCCCTGAACATAGTGGGCCAATAGAAGCCACACTGCAGAATTTTGGCCGTAGTTTTTTTTGCAGAAAAGTGACCACCACAGGACTGTGAGTGACAGAAGGAGATGACACTCTGATGCTCATTGTCTGGCACACATCTCCTTAAGATTTGGTCTGGGCAATATTTAAACAAGTACGGATCATCCCAGAAGAATTTGCGCACCTCGGTTGAAAATTTCTTCTTATCTTGCGCAGTCCAATGTGTCGGTATGGAACCTGTGGCAAGATAATTAGCGATATCAGCGAACCAAGGCGAATGAGAGACTCTGAACAATTGTTCGTCGGGAACATGTCATTAATCGTGTGTCGTCTCAAAGGAATCAGAGGGATTAAGGCAAGAAAGATGGTCACCACTACGTTCTCTACTCCCTTTTTATCTTTTATCTCTAGGTCAAATTCCTGGAGTAGGAGGATTCATCTTATCAGGTGGGGCTTAGCATCATTCTTAGACAGAAGATACTTAAGCGCTGTATGGTCAGTGTAAATAATGATCTTGGATCCGATCAAGTAGGACCTAAATTTGTCCAAGGCAAACACTACGGCTAAGAGTTCCTTTTCCATAGTCGAGTAGTTCACTTGGGCAGGATTTAGAGTCTTACTTGCATAATGAATAACGTAGGGTTTCTTATCTTTTCTCTGGCCTAGAACTGCCCCAAGAGCATAATCAGACGCATCGCACATAAGTTCAAAAGGAATGCTCCAGTCAGGTGGCTGTATGATGGGTGCACTAATCAATATGCCCTTAAGCTTAGTGAAAGCTTCCTGACATAGTTCAGTCCACTCGTATGGTGCATCCTTTTGAAGTAGATTACATAGAGGACGAGAGATGAGACTAAAGTCCTTTATGAATCTTCTGTAAAACCCGGCGTGTCCTAAGAAGGATCTCACGTCCCTTATGTTCTTGGGTGGAGGTAGGTTAGAGATAAGATCGATCTTTGCCTTATCCACCTCGATTCCTTTGGATGAAATAATGTGTCCAAGGACAATTCCCTTCTGAACCATGAAATGGCACTTCTCCCAATTAAGTACCAAGTTCTTTTCTTCACATCTTTTCAGCACACATTTAAGACTTTCCAAGCACTCGCTGAAAGATGGACCGAAGACAGAGAAATCGTCCATGAAGACCTCTAAATATTGCCCCACCATGTCGAAAATATGCCTCATCATACATCATTTGGAAAGTGGCGAGGAGCATTACATAGCCCGAATGGCATCCTTCGGTAAGCAAAGGTGCCGTAGGGACATGTAAACGTAGTCTTTTCTTGATCTTCAGGGGCGATCTCTATCTGGTTGTAGCCCGAATACCCGTCAAGGAAACTGTAATAGGAATGACCAGCTAACCTTTCCAAGATCTGATCAATGAAGGGCAAAGGAAAGTGGTCTTTCCTCGTGACGGTATTTAATTTTCTATAGTCAATGCACATCCTCCAACCAGTAGTGACTCTAGTTGGCACGAGTTCATTATTGACATTGGCTATGATGGTGATCCCGGACTTCTTAGGAGCCACCTGAGTTGGACTCACCCATTGACTATCAGATATAGGGTATATGATACCCACATCCAATAGTTTAAGAACCTCGGCCTTAACCACTTCCTTCATGTTTGGATTTAGTCTACGTTGTGGTTGTCGAGCTGTCTTCGCATTATCCTTAAGATATATGCGGTGAGTACAAATCGAAGGATCGATTCCCTTGAGGTCCGCGATTATCCATTCAAGGGCTCCCTTATGCTCAAGGAGAGTAGATATGAGCATACTCTCTTGTTCTTTCTCAAGGTGGGCAGAAATCACCACCGGGTATGTCTCATCTTGACCTAAATATGCATATTTTAAATCAGAGGGCAAAGGTTTTAGGTCAAGCTTTGGTGGCTTGAGGTTAGACGGTAGAGACACTTCATCAGTTTGGGGTAACTTTTCAAATTGAGGCCTCCACCGGTTAACTTCAAGTACCGGTACCGCATCAAGCATAGCACACGTCTCCCTAATTATGTCATCATCAAACTCATGGATGTGAGCCAGGCACGTCTCTAGAGGATCAGAGGATAAGGTAAGGGGTGTCCTATCTTCCACGGAAGTATCGATCATGTTAATATCGTGGATATCGTCATCTTCCTTTACTCGTTTGCCAGTGTTGAAAAAGATATTCATTTCTAATGTCGTATGCCCGAAAGACATACTCATGACACCATTCCTGCAATTGATAATTGCGTTTGAAGTGGCAAGGAATAGGCGACCAAGAATGACGGGAATCTGAGTGCTTGTATTGTTGATGGGTTCGGTATCCAGGATAATGAAATCTACGGGGTAGTAAAATTATCAACCTAAACCAACACATCCTCAATTATTCCTCTTGGTACACGAACAGAGCGATCAGCAAGTTGTAGTGTGGTTAAGGTGGGTTTTAATTCACCTAAACCCAACTGTTTGTATACCGAGTAGGGAATAAGATTAACGCTCGCTCCTAAGTCAAGAAGTGCATGATCAATTCGATAGTCCCCAATTACACATGATATGGTTGGGCTACCAGGGTCTTTGAATTTTTGTGGCACATCTTGCTTTAGGATGGCACTCACTTTCTCAGTCAGGAAGATTTTCTTTTGAATATTTTGCCGTCTTTTGGTCGTACATAAGTCTTTCAAGAATTTGGCATAGGAAGGTATTTGTTTCACGGCATCAAGTAGAGGAATGTTGACCTTTACTTGTTTCAACACCTCTAGAATATCCTGAGAGTTAGAGAGAGGTTTTGGTGCAACCAACCGTTGAGGAAATGGAGCAACCGGCTTTCCTTGAGGTTCCGGTTCTAATTCTGGTGGGGCATGGCTAGATCCATCTTCTTTATCCACTTCCGGGTCCTTAGACTTTTCAGCCCTAACCGAAATGGTTTGTCAATGATTTTTCCACTCCTAAGAGTGGTGATGGATTTAGCTTGCTCCATCTGATTTGAAGAGCTTGGGTCGCTAATTTCATATTGCGATTTAGGATTGGGAAGAGGTTGAGCTGGGAGGCTCCCCTTGTTCCTAATCGCATTTTCAGCCTTAAGTCCTTGTATTGCTTTTGTAAGGTCTTGAAAGGCCTGTAGCATACCCTGATTGAAAAGCTCTTGCTTTTGAAAATGTTTCAGAACCGGATCCTCTTGAGGTTTCTCTTGAGTTGGATTTTGATTTAGGAAACCTTGACGTGTAGCGGTTTGTCCATCCCTCCAACTGAAGTTTGGATGGTTTCTCCAGCCAGGATTGTATGTGTTAGAGGTGGGCCCACTAAAAGGTCTTTGGTAATTGCTTACAGCATTGGATTGCTTATTCAATACCTCTTGAAAGGCAGATATAGTTGGGCAATTCTCAGTAGTATGAATGTTGCAACCACAAATACTACAAACAATTTCCTTAGCCTTATCCTTCTTTAATTCCATGGCCTCGAGTTTTCGAGTGAGATTGGCTACCTTGGCGTTAATATCATCATCCTCTTTCAGGAGGTACATTCCACCTTTTTCTTTGGAATGAGTCGGCCTAGGCGTAGTACTCGGTCTAGGGAGATGTCCCATGTTTGTGTGTTCTCAAGTTTATCAAAGTAGTCCCACACTTCATCGACACCTTTATTCATAAACTCCCCATTACACATTGTCTCAACTAATTGGCGCATGGGAGATGTCAGTCCATCATAGAAAAAATTCGTGATGCGCCACGTTTCAAAACCATGTTGTGGGCATGAACTGACATGATCTTTGAACCGCTCCCAACATTGGAAGAATGTTTCATCTTCCCTTTGGGCGAAGTTCATGATCGACTTCCTAAGGGTGTTCGTCTTATGATATGGAAAAAAACTTTTTAATGAACTCCCTTGTCATGTCATTCCATCTGCCAATAGATTGAGGACGTAATGAATGTAACCACGTCTTAGCTTTCTCTTTCAAAGAAAATGGAAAGAGTTTTAACCTAACCGTGTCATCAGACACGTTAGGAAAGTATAGGGTAGTCATGATCTCATCGAACTCTTTCAGATGTAGATATGGATTCTCTGACTCAAGCCCATGAAATTTAGGAAGGAGTTGGATCACCCCTGGCTTGATATCCATATGTCCTGCATTCTCCTGAAAAACCATGCATGAGGGCGTACTCACCCCCGCCGGTTGTAAGTAATCTCGTAAGGTAGGAGGCGGGGGTGCTTGATGCACCTCATTCTCATCCTGGACATCTTCTACCCTAGGTTGGGGTAGACGAGGTTAATTTTCAGCCATATCCTCAATTAACTCAGGGGAATTCAAGCGGTGTCTAGTCCTGCGATGGACAGTTAACCCCCCAACTAATCCTCCTTCAGTCAAGAGACGTCGAGTGTTGTCATGAGCCCACTTGGGCATTGAACACTCACAGCCCTCAATGGAATTCTAAACCTAATCCTATGAAGGGAAATAAGAATTTAAAAAGAAAGAGAGGGTTGGAAGGAAGTTACCAAATTGGAGTCCCTAAATTAAGAACCTGCAAAAAGAAACCAAAAAGAGATTAGTCCCTAAAAATAGAAATTCTAAAGTTAGAAAATTCTAAGGTGGAAAAAAAAAAATTAGTTTCTAGAAAAGGAAAGTTTCCTAAACCTAGAATTAGAAAGTTTCTAAAAATAAAGGAAGAATGAGTTAGTTTCTAAAAAGGAAAAAAAAAATCTAAAATAAATGAAAGCCTAGAAATAGAAAAGTTCTAAAAATAGAAAGTAGAGAAATTCTGACCTAAAATTAGAAAATCCTAAGAAGAGAAATAGCAGTAAACTAGTTTCTAATTTAGAAAAAGAGATATTCCTAAGAGAGTAGGAAAATAAAAATAAAAATTTCTAAAACAAAAGAGGAAAGTTCTTAAACTAGAAAGTGAGTTAGTAACAGAAATTCTAAAAATAGAAATTAGAATTTAGAAAGAGCTTACCGAATTAGAAATTTCTAATGAGCCTACAAAACAAGAAAGTTAGTTTCTAAAAAAAAATAAAATAGGAAACAAAATTGGATTCTAAAAGAGTTAGAATTAGAAACTTACTAAAAAGGAATCCTAATCTAGAAATAGCAGGGGAAAAAAAATTAAGAGGGAAATTACCAAATTAGAAACCTATCTCAGAATCCTACAAAACAAGAAAGTTGGGTTAGTTTTTGAAAAGGAAAAACTAAAATAAAATAAAAAATAGAAAGTTACTTGAGAGAAAATTTCTAAAAATTAAAGGAAAAACTGAATTAGAAAATTCTAAAAATAAAACCTAAAAATTAGAAAAGTCCTAATCTTAAACTAATCCTAAAACCAGTTAACTTAAGAGAACGTAGCCGTCAATCCCCGGCAACGGCGCCAAAAACTTGTTCACTCCCCAAGTATAGGGTTGTGATGTAGTAAAAACTCGATAAGACCGAGGTCGAATCCACAGGGACTGAAACCTGTACGTAATCTGAAACTAACTAGGACTAGAACTAGAATGAGATGAAATCTAAAACAAGTGTAGTTTGAAGGAATAATGGTGAAAACAGTGATATAAAATAAAGGAATTCAGAGAAGGGAAACTAGGGATTTAGAGGATCCACTTGTAGAGATCAGGGAGATCTACGCTTGATTCACGAACTCAACTGGACTTCGAGTCCCATCTTCATCCAGTTGGAAGATATATCGCTTAAAGAACAATCTGAACTCCCTTTGATCAAGTTTTCAAAAGATGAGACAGGTGTAAATTAGAATGGATTCCATCACAAAACCATGTCCATGAGACAAAGCAAACAACAGAGCTAAACCAATCCACAACCAATCAGTGTGATGTATGAAGGTTAGGAGCGATTCCATCACTCAACCATGTCCAAGGGGCGATGGTGAACAACAGGGCTTCCTAACCACATAATCAAAATAAAGAAAAGAAATTACTTGCAGCCATTGCAGATCTATTGTAATGGAAGTCACAACAAACCATAAAAAAAACTACAGGCAATTCCTTATAATAAAACTAAAATCAAAGTAGTTCAACTAACATAATCGAAGCCGTAGAATCATCCCATCATACCACAAGCTTCACCTCTTAGCCCTAGCTAAGAGGTTTAGCCAACCATGTTGGCTAGATCACTCAACAGGAAAGGGGAGAAAACAGTAAAAACATAAAATAAAAGTTCTCTCTCTGTCTCTCTTTCTCTCTCTCTCTCTCTCCGTTTTTCTCCTCTCTGCCGTGAGATCCCCCTCTCACGTTTTCTCTCTCTTTCTTATAGCTGCCAGGGGCGGTGGAATTGATTACGCAGCAAGGGCCACGTGCGCAGGAAAACCGCAACACCTTCGCGTAGTCCAGATTGAAACCTCCCAACTTACCTTCTATCCGTTTGCTTTCTCCAAAAGATCAACGTCTCCTGGGAGTTTTTTGGACCCCCTACACGATGGACGGTTCAGATCAGTCGTCCGATTGCCTCCAACGACGCAGAACATGTCGCAACAGCCGGACAACGTCCGACTGCAGAGCAGAGCCTCCTCCGTTTGATCAGCGCTGACGGTGGGGCCCACTTCAACAATTGTATGCAAAATCCACTCCTTCCATTGAAAGCACGTCGAAAAACTGGTTAGGAAGGACAAGTTTTTTTTCGAGTTTTGTGTGGCCCATTGTACTGTATCTTCTCATCGTCCACCTTACATTTGAACGGTTGGATTTCGTTCTTCTCAACCTTTTGCAATTCTGTCACCTAGGCAGCGATAAGCCGCTTCATGGGAAACCGATGGACGGTCCGGATTGGTCTTTTGAAACACGGTGGTGGCCCACAAACCCAACCGCAGCTTCTCCATTCTTTCGTTTTCGCAGACGGAAACAGCAGTTTCCATTTTGAGCTTGAGGAGTCGGTCAACACCGACTTTGACTGTTGCAGCCAGTTCAGTACACGGCCAGTGCACATGTGGTTTATGCACATGCTATACATGTGCGGTCCACTACAATGTATATAAAAAATCCGCGCCATCCATTCATTTTATGACTCCATTTAAGGGGTTGAAACCAAAGTTGAAGCATATCCAGAACCCAGGTGGGCCCCACTTATTGAGTTAAGGGGCTGATCTGGACGTTGGCTCACTTCCTGAGTTTTCAATGGCTGAAAATTGACATGTACGGTTAATTTATGATCCTCAGGCCATGTATGAAGTCTCGAGCCGAACAGATGGTGGGAACCCTGTGATCTTACATTATGGCTGGTTTTCGGGCCCGTTTGAAGCGAGTGGCTGGAATTCCTCTGATCTTTGGTGTGTGAATCTTTGATATTGATCCCATGAGGTCCCGTCCAATGCATTGGTGATGTCAGAGTATTAAATCTCATCTTTTAGCATCTTATTTCGATCTAGGCTCGTAGATACGCTCTGCATCACAAATACGATTAAACGGGCCATTAAACAGTATCATATTTGTAAATCCAGGCAATAATTGGGGTCTGATATGCAATATTTGACCCTCAACAATAATAGGATGGTTCATTTCGAACATCAATGGATGGATGACTGTTTTCAACAGAGGAACTTATATTAGAATGACTGTGAATATCTAAGTATGTTCGGTTACACAGTAACGCCCGAGTACTGAAAAATATGGGGTGTTACAATCTACCCCATTTAAAGAGAATTTCGTCCTCGAAATTCAATGCTTCTAATATGATTAGGGATGATGATAATATAATTTGCGGTGGTTCTAAGCATTAAATATTTTTGTATAAAGGTTGCTTGTATGTGCAAACGTATACCACTCGTTACTAGAACTGGGGTCGTTATAATCTACCCGCCTTAAAGAAGAATCTCATCCTCGAGATTCGATAATGAACATCCCAATTATTATGGTACAAGTCGTAGGGTTGTCCTAAAGGTACGATACAATTTTCTATTTTCAGTTTTCGAGCAAACACGAATGGATGGTTGTAGTGAGTTTGAGCCTGATACATCAATCCTCTGCTTGCACAAAATAGTGGAATCGCTAGTATCGTCTTCCAATCCTGGTAAATCTCAATCTTCTCCTTGATCAAGGCATTGAGATCGTTGAGGTTTGCTAGGATTAAATTTTAGATAAACTGCATATGCTTTGCTTACATGCTTTTCCATTAGTTCGTGATCCCGATTAATTTGGACTCCTAGGAATCATTATGTAATTTTCTTCTTTTTCATGGAGAGTGCCTGATTTTTCTAATATACAGACCCAAATGATCTATTACATGTTCATTGCACACTTAAGTACCCTAGTGCACTACTTGACAAATTTTGAACCTTAATTTCTATATGGAATTCGAGTTCAAAATTGTTATATTTATCCAAATTCTCAAATCTAGTCTCCATATGCCAGTCTGGTTTGGAAACTTACCCAAAATTCTATAACTTCGCCTTTAATCAATACTAAGCACTGAAATTTATTAGAAGTGTTGCTCGTAACCAAAGATAAGTATCTGGGAATTCAAACTACAACTCTTAGTACGATCTTTAAATTTTATGAAGTGCTTGAAGTTAACCTAATATTCAATATGGTGGGTAGGGAATTTCCTACGATGCCTATGTTTGATTTACTCTTCGAGTGTTGTGACAATGTTATTTTACCTAAGGAAAATTATGGAAAAAAGTTCAAATCCTGGATTAAAAATGCTCTTTAGGGTCAAGTTTTCAAGGAATGTTCTTGATGATCATAATCACATAATAGTGCGCATTTGTCCTCTTATTGTACCGAAGCTTAATTTCTATGTTTAATAACTACAATGGTAGTTTATAGTGGGACCTGAGTTTTTGTTTCTAAGTTCTATGGTTATTCAAACAATTTTCTATGGAACCTAAAAATTTAGAGTTTCTAAGTTCAAATTTTTTCCTTAACTTGAAGGCAATTCCAAAATAAATTCAAATGGATAATCTATCAATTCCGAAGGGAACTTACGTTTGGTTTTCCACATTCTCAGACTTTCCTAATTCTAAGGGAATTCCGTAGACATCTAAATGGTAAAATAGTTTCAGATGGGACTTAAGTTTAGGTCTCTACGTTCTCAAAATTTTCCTAAGTCTAGGGGAGATTCTACTAAGTTCCAACCTCTAATTCTAACATCATAACTTAAGACATTTAAGGTTTGTATAAGTTTGTTTCCCATAGGTAAGGTTTGTCTAGACTCTCTCTGATACCATCTTGTAACACCCTGGTTCCCAAAACCTGAGTATACTACTCATATTACAAAAACCCGAGCATTTATCTTTGAAAACACCCAAATTCCACGTATATTTTTTTTCGTTATCAGAGTTAACAATTTAAGCGGAATAAAAACAATTCAAGTATAAGAGGGAGTCCAAATATACAAAACCAAGGTTTCAAGTGATTACCCAAAAACTTATATAAACTAATGTCCTACCTTTTACAAAATATAACAGTATAAATTAAATACAAATGAAGTCATAAATGGAGAGTCGCAAGATCATCAGGCTCCTCCTATTCCACATGAACACCAACATATGCATCATCTGTGTCTCCTTCATACTGAATTCAATTTGACAGTGTCAATGGCTATCGTAGTGAGATGTAACCCCCAAATTTATTGCATCATCAAGATAATTAAGCATAGTTATCAGAGACAGTGTATAAATATTACACAAAGATTATCAAGGAAATCAGATAAGGTTCATCAGATACACATTCATTAAATAAATTACACAATAATCTTGTTTAAATGTATGGATACATGCACATGTTTGCAGACCTGGGGACACATATTCAGCTGGTAAAAAGTCACCCAAGGAGAACTAGCCACCTGAAAAAGTACTCAAAGATACGCCCAAAGAGAACCAGCAACTCGAAAAAGACTATGATATATAAATCGCCCAAGGGGGACTAGTCACCCGAAAAAGTACACAAAGGTATGCCCAAGGAGAACTAACCACCTGGAAAAGACCATAATATATAAATTACCCAAGGAGGACTAGTCACCAGGAAAAGTACACAAAGGTACGCCTAAGGAGAACTAACTACACAGAAAAGATCATAATAATATATAGATCGCCCAAGGAGGACTACTTACCTGAAAAAGTACACAAAGGTACACCTAAGGAGAACTAACCACTCAGAAAAGACCATAATATATACATCACCCAAGGAAATCTAGCTACTCGAAAAAGTACTCAAGGTACGCCCAAGGAGAACTAGTCACCTGAAAAAGACCGCATGCCATGAAAATGAATGATTAGCCCAACCATTATTATTCCAATTTCAAACAATCCATTTAAGAAAGCTCAAAGGTCACTATAGGGGGTTTGTGATGTAGAGCGGGTCGCGGACAATTACATGGCAAAGATGGATCAGAAAAGGCCCGGTCAGTGACAGAAGTGATCTGGACCATCAGACCTTCAATCAGGCGTATCTCACAATCCGGGATGAGTTAGCCAACGTAAAATATATGATTTTGGGGTAGAACGAGCTACTTTAGCCAACCAACCCAGCTTTGCTGGGTTGCAATGCTCGAAATTGTGAGAAACCCCTGATTCGACGGTTGTTTCCCTATTTCAATTTCGTTTTTACTATAAATAGTAAGTTTTAGTTTGACTATAACTCTTCATCCGTCGGGCTTTAAGAGTTGCACCCAACATGAAAAGAGCTTAGAATAATTAGGGGAATGGTTTGGTGAAGCCAAATAGGACACTTACTATTTTTGGCTGAAAACCTTGCGCACTAGTAGACATCACGACCGTCTATAAATAGTAAGTTTACTATTTATAGTAAGTCACGAATTCTTGGAGTTTTAGTTGTAGTTTGATTATGATTTCTTTCCCATTGCTTAGTACACTTATTTGAAGGGTTGTGAACTCGTTTTTATGCATTCATTAATCTATTTCGAATTTATTTCTATTTTATGCTCTCTTTTCTCGTGGATTCGAGAAAGTCTCTGTGAGGAGTCCAGAGAAGTTCAGTGGATTCGGAATAGTTATCCTCTTGAGGAAGACGGTGCTCGACCTAGCGTCCTCCCCTGCGTTAGTTTGTCACCCAGCATAATCCGACAGCTCAGGCATAGTGTCCCATTCCACCATCCCTGACTCATGAGGCTAACAAATAGGATGTTTAAAGGTAACATGTTCAACTAGTGGCCAATTATAGTTCTATAAGTGGGACTTATCATAACAAGGTTGTATGAAGATTGTTCCTTAAAGCCACATAGGGAAAATATCAAATCAAGCCACGTAGGGCAAACAACCCATCCCAAGGATGTAATGAAAATGGATTATCCCAACAGTCACTTAGACAACAAACGTTCTGTAAGACAATAAGCCCACATCAAATGTCCCACTTAATTTATTAGACAAAATGGCCACTAGTTCTAGGCCTTCCAATCATTTCATCGAGTGATCATGAATGACAAATTATGTATAATATCGATATAGCACAGGCATAACTAAAGCATTCATTTCAAATCAAAATAGAGGTAATTAGATCTTATGTCATATTCTAATATTAAATTTAAATCTAATATTACCCATCATCGTAAGGAATCAAAACCAATAAGAGTATTGAACTGCATTAAGCAATTAATAAAGTAAATGAACAGAGATAAGTGAGCAAGGCTAATTATTAAGATGTGGAAAAGCTTAAAGGGTGATCCTCACCTTAGAGTTGGATTATCCTTCAGTGTTGTAGGATCGGATGTTCGCGCTTTAAGATCGACATCTTAGAAGTGCGGATTGACCACTCGAGTAGTTGGGAAGTAAATACGAGTCCTCACCACTCGATCTATTTCGACTTGAGTTCACTTGATTTGATTAGTGCAACACGACCCAATTTTCACTTGGCCATGACTCAATTGAAATAAGATGCCATGGAAAAATAATTAGAATAAGATCTAACTCTATTTCAAAAGTAGTAAATAAAGACTCATTTAGTTAACTTACAACGATTTGACTCCGTCGCCTTAATAACTTGACTCAATTCTAACCCGAACTTAAGTACAATTGTGACTTGGGACAAACTCGAATGTTATGGACCAGTAACTGCAAGGATGGGCCGATTTTTCTGAACTAGGATCAGCCATGAGCTTGAACTCAATGGACTCAGCCGAGTCAACTCACCAAAGACCCAATGACACCCTCATTCCCTCTTGTTTGATCTTTCATCCTTCATTCTTTTCCTTTCTTTTCTTCTTCCTTTCCAACAGTTAAACTAGAGCCAGCAAGGCACTGAACTCCACCCAACCGAGTCGACTCAGTTCGAGTCAACTCGATGTGGTAATGTCGATTTCTATCTTCCTCTCTCTCTCTCGCTCTGTCACATTTCTCTTCTTCTTCTATTTTCTTCTTCCTTCTCTAATATGACCAGGACTGAGCCAGGCTCAGTAGACACGGACCGGACTTGCCCCACTTCGAATCCATGGCCAGGCCACGTCTCTATGCTGCATGGCATTGCACCATCCCTCTCACTGTCTTCTCTCTTACCCCTCTCCTATTACATCCTTCTCTTCCTCCACTCTCTGTTGCATCGTACAGAAACCTTTGGACTGAGACAAATCCGAGATCACAGCGGTGCAGATCGTATGGTGGTGGCAGCTTCTCCTTTTTCTTCCTCTTTCTTTCTTATCTATTCTATCCACTCCCCCTTCTTTCTTTTCTTTGCTTCTTGAAAGTCTAGGAGTATCTAGACTCAACCTAGATGCAACCCAAACTCGACAGAGTCGGGTCGAGTCCTAGTGTGGCACAATGGCCATGGACAGCAGCTCATCCCCCACACTCCTATTCCTTTCTCTCTTCCTTTTCTTCTTCTCCTGCTTCTTCTCTCCTTCCATTCTTCTGTTGTTCGTCCTTCCTGCATCCAGACAAAGCCTGACTCTACTAACAACTTGGCCACGACTCGAACGGGTGGGTGCAGCACAACTCAGAGCCGCTCCACTCTCTCTCTCTCTCTTGATTTTTAGGGCTAGCTACCCAAAATAGAAAGAGAGCTTTTATAGCTCTTGAAAGCAACTAATCAGGTGATTAGTTGCGGTATCCTTTTCCTTTAACCGATCCATAATCGAGATGGTCGACCTCAGATCTGGTTGCATGGATGTAATCCGAAGATTCAACGAAACTTCCAACATTGTGGCCCTCAAAATGAATGCATCTGATTCGTCAGTGGGGTCCACTTATGAAAGATGGGATTTTCATATTAATGGGGAAGGTGATGGGCTATTTATGGCAAATTTTGATCGGGTGGGCCATCCTTCCTGCTGAGGCACATGGATGGTCCGGATTGGTCCTAGGATCATTGTGGGGCCCACCGAATGTAGGAATGACACCAATATCTCGGTGGTGAATGAGCTACTTGGGTGCGGCGCCTCTTGTGAGGTGATAAAACCCTAAACAAAAGGAGAGAATGGAGGGCTAGGATATTTTCGCACAAAGGGCTAGAATTGAGAAGGAATCCTTCAAACGGATTGCCAGGTTGGCAGCTATAAGTGGTGAGATTTCCATTTTTGGAATCAAGTTAAACGCACACTTCATTTGCAACATAGTTCGTGTGTATGAACCCACATGTAAACATGCGAAATTCCTGGGGTTGGGTCAGGATTGGGTCCTCTAGAGGATGAACGGTTTGGATCTCTTTGATTCCCCCCAAATGGTGGGCCAAGTCTAGATTGAATGCACGTTGTCCATTGGCACGTCAGTCATTTTCGTTCAATTCTGTGCACTTAGCCACAGGTAACATCATGCATAAGTATTTGGGGTTTGATCAAATTTTCCTGGGCTACATGATGGACGGTTTAGATCTGGAGGATGGGGGCATGAGGTGAGCCACAAATCACTCACAAGACCAGCTGGTTTAAATGGCTTTGGCAGGAAAAATGGAGAAAGAAAGGAAGGAGTTTTCCTTTTTCATGAAACTGTCTATGTATGGTGCACCACGAGTGAATGCAATGCTTGTGTATACTCAAGTTAATAGTGGGGTCCACAATGATGATACGTACAATCTAAATTGTCCATTCTCTTCTACATGCCTAAATAGGACACCTGGCTTGCGCTGAGGTAGATCCAACGCTTAGGTGGACCATACAACTTGATTTTTATGGGTTTAACTTATGATTACTGACCATCAATGGTCAGATCATCTCCTGATATGATCAACTATGCTTTTAAAGTCCTCGAGCTAATATGGATAGATTTTTATAGCTGCTTTCCAAATCTAGTGGCTAAGTCACATAATCAAGTGTAAAATCATCCTGCAATGAATCATGGACCTGATGAACGGTGAATTTGTTGGTTTGGGTCCTGAAACTTAACGATGTATGATTCAATTGTTCAAATAGAGAATTACGTGATATTTCATCGTGGTCGGATTACCACACTTAGGCGCCTTAATGTTTGGCATTCATTTCACTAAGGTGTGATGGTACATCTTTAAAATAAATGGACAGATCACTTGATTTATGGATGGTAATTTCTTCCAACAGTCCTAAGGGTCCTAAAGAGTGTTTAGGTGTGATCTAGGCATTGAATATGAGGCTAAATATTTTGATTCGTGTTTTCAAAGAATGGATCATCCAACGGGGCATTGTAAGACCAGTGAATGGAGGATTTTATGATTCGAGCCTTAAAATGTCAGGGTACAGTTCTATTTGTCTAACAAGGTGATCAAATGCCATAAAAGATGGGTTTCGCTGATAATAGGATGGTTCATTTTGAATATAAATGGATGGATGACTATTTTCAACAATCGAACTTAGACTAGAATGACTGTGAATATCTATGTATTTTAGGTTACACAGTAACACTCGAGTACTGAAAATTTTGGGGTGTTACAGACACATCCTCAATTATCCCTCTCAGTATACGAATTGAGCGATCGACAAGTTGTAATGTGGTCCGGGTGGGTTTTAGCTCACGTAGACCCAGTTGTTCATAAACCGAGTATGGGATCATATTTACGCTTGCTCCTAAGTCAAGAAGTGCATGCTCAATATGGTAATTCCTAATTACACAAACAATGGTTGGGCTACCAAGATCTTTGTATTTCTGTGACACATCTTGCTTTAGGATGACACTCACTTTTTCTGTTAAAAATATTTTCTTTTGAATACTTTACTTTCTTTTAATAGTACACAAATCTTTTAGAATTTTAGCATCTGAGGGTATTTGTTTAATGGCATCCAGTAGAGGAATATTGACCTTCACTTGTTTCAACACCACTAAAATGTCCTGAGAGTTAGAGAGAAGTTTTGGTGCAATCAACCGTTGGGGGAATGGTGCAATCGGCTTGCCTTAAAGTTTCGGTTCTAATTCTTGTGGAGTAGTGCTAGGTCTATCAGCTTCATCTATTTCTAGGTCCTTATAATTTTCAGCCCTTACCGAAATAGATTTGTCAATTGTTTTTCCACTCCCAAGGGTGGTGACAGACTTAGCTTGCTCCATTTGATTTGAAGAGCTTCGATCACTTATTTCATATTGCAGTTTAGGATTGGGAAAATGTTGAGCAGGAAGCATCCCCTTCTCTATAACCGTAACACGTGAATCCATCTTTTGTATAAATTTTGTAAGTTCTCGTAATGCTTAGGTAAGCTCCTTAGTTTGTGTGGAATTTTAAACTGATTCCTCTTGAAGTTTCCCTTGATTTGAAATTTGATTAGGGAATCCTTGAGGAGTGGTAGTTTGTCCATTCCTCCAATTGAAATTTGGATGATTTCTCCGACAATGATTGTATGTATTGGAGATGGTTCCATTGAAAGGCCTTTGGTAATTATTCACTACATTAGATTGCTCATTCAATACCTCTTGAAAAATAGGTATTGTTGGGAAATTTTTAGTTATGTGAATGTTGTAAGTACAAATACCACAAACAATTTCATTAGCCTTATTCTTCTTTAGTTCCATGGCCTTGAATTTTCATATGAAATTAGCCACTTTAACATTGATATCATCATCCTCATTCAAAAGTGTACTTTTAGCGACGAAAATTTTTGCAGCTAAAAATCGTGGATGAGACTTTTAGCGACGAAAATTTTCGTCGTTAAAGGCTACACACAAAATTTCAAAAAAATTAAATGAATTACTTTTAGCTACGAAAATTTTCGTAGCTAAAAATTGTGTATGAGACTTTTAGCGATGAAAATTTTTGTCGCTAAGGGCTGTAAACAATTTTTGAAAAAAAATCAAACATTTACTTTTAGGTACGAAAATTTTCGTAACTAAAAAACATTGATGAGACTTTTAGCGACGAAAAGTTTCGTCGCTAAAGGCTGTAAGCAATTTTTTTAAAAAAAATCAAAGGTTTACTTTAGCTACGAAAATTTTCGTAGCTAAAAAACATGGGTGACACTTTTAACGACGAAAATTTTTGTCGCTAAAGGCTGTAAACAATTTTTGAAAAAAATTCAAAGGTTTACTTTTAGCTACGAAAATTTTCGTAGCTAAAAAACGTGGGTGACACTTTTAGTGACGAAAATTTTCATCGCTGAAGGCTGTAAATAGTTTTTGAAAAAAATTCAAAAGTTTACTTTTAGCTACGAACATTTTCGTGAGCTAAAAAAACACACTTTTAGAGACGAAAATTTTCGTCGCTAAAGGCTGTAAGCAATTGTTGGAAAAAATCCAAAGGTTTACTTTTAGCTACGAAAATTTTTGTAGCTAAAAACGTGGGTGACACTTTTAGCGACAAAAAGTTTCGTCGCTGAAGGCTGTTTTGAATTTTAGCAAAAAAAATCGCGTTGTTTTGGAAAAGTTCCCGATAAGACTTTTAGCGATGAAAATGTTCATCGGTAAAAGTGTTTTTCCTAAATCTTTTTCTCGACAACTGAAAACCATCGGTAATAATGTAAAAATGTTTTAATTTTTAAAAAATTTTGTCGGTAAAAATGTGTGTCTATATATATATATGTATAGTTTTTATATCATATGAGTGGAAATTTTATATATACGTAATTAAAAGGTAATATTTAAATGATTTCTAATATCACATAAAAAAGAATATTAAGAAGTTTAGAAATTTTAACAATGTTTGAGAAAATTTTCGAAAACAAAATGATGCTTTTGAAGAAAAAAAAATTGGAAACCTGAAATTTTGAGAAAAAATTTAAAATATGAGAAAATTTTTGAGATTTTGAAAATAAAAATTCAATTTTTTTTAGAAATGATATTTTGTTAAAAGGGAAAAAATATATACATT
The DNA here is from genome assembly GCA_030180095.1 of Magnolia changhungtana. Lineage (NCBI taxonomy): Eukaryota > Viridiplantae > Streptophyta > Magnoliopsida > Magnoliales > Magnoliaceae > Magnolia > Magnolia changhungtana. Next base: position 17,283,333 of record JASAUF010000617.1, read on the forward strand.
TTGAAAAAAAAATGTTATTTTTAAATGGAAATTGAAATTTATCTGTGAAAAATAAAATTACTAAATTATTAGGCACATCCACTAGTTGAAGCTTTAATCATTTTTGGACATTTTAATCAGTTCAGACTGAATAATAAATAACTTTAGATGTTTAAATCAAATTTCACTGAAATTGTGTTATCAATCTTGTATGCCTAATATCTTTCTCATATGTAGCCTGAGTGAGGCGAGTAACTAGTCAGATTGAGAGTATTGATCAGTTAAATAGAGTGAATGGACCAAACATGTAAAATGGGCCAAATATTCTGGTCAAAATTGTAACCCAACTTACTGACCTCGTGAGAACCTAATAATTGATGTTAGTAAGTTTTGTGTGCCCCATCATAATGTGTGTCGAACATCAACACGGTGGATTTGATGTGTCCCCTTTAGGTTATGAGATATCTCAAAAATTATCTGTATACGAAACTCAAGTGGTTCATACCATCTAAAACTATGTGAAGACATCCTAAAAAATATAAAAGCACTTGGTGGGGCCTACATGAGTTTTGGATGCAGTTGAAACTTGCTCTGACCCCTCATCCAAGTGGGACACACATAATGAGTGGGTTGGATATGTGAATCACATTTAAGTAGGCCCAATATATGATTATGAATGTTTTAAGGAAACCCTTCTCCACTAGATTTGGGTGAGTTACTCATTACCCTTACCAGAGTAAACTCTGTGGGGTCCAGACCATTATTTATTTATTTTATCCACTCCATTCTTCTATGTTAACGGATAATTTGAGGTCTAAAGAACAAAAAGGAAGCACATCCAAAGCTCAAGGGAACCACACCACAGGAAATAGTGTGATTGAACCTCACCATTTAAAATTTCTTGGAGGCCATAAAAGTTTTGGATCAAGCTGAAGTTTGTGTTTCCTATTCATTCATATATTTTTTATATTATGAACAACATTTAACCATTTTTGGACAATCTAATTACTTCAAATTGAAAAGTAAATAACTTCATATGTTTAAATCAAATTTCACTGAAATTGTTGATCAATCTTGGTATACCCAATATCTTTTCTCATATGTAGCCTGATTAAGGCGAGTAACTAGTCAAATTGAGGGTATTGATCAGTAAAATAGAGTGAATGGACTAGACATATAAAATGGGCCAAATATTCTAGTCAAAATTGTGACCCAACTTACTGACCTCGTGAGAAGAATTGATGTTAGTAAGTTTTGTGGGCACATCATGATGTGTGTCGAACATCAACACCGTGGATTTGACGTGTCCCCTTTAGGTTATGAGATATCTCAAAAATCATCTGTATACGAAACTCAAGTGGGCCATACCATCTAAAACTATGTGAAGACATCCTAAAAAATTTAAAAGCACTTGGTGGGACCCACATGAGTTTTGGATGCAGCAGAAAATTGGTCTAACCCCTCATCCAAGTGGGACACACATAATGAGTGGGTTGGATATGTGAATCACATTTAGGCAGACCCAATATATGATTATGAATGTTTTAAGGAAACCCCTCTCCATTATATTATGTGGTGTGGCCCACCCAAACATGGATTGACTTTATTTTTAAGCTCTTGGCCCTCCTAACTCATGGATTGACTTTCTCCATACCATTCAACGCTTTTCTCATATCATTTTAAGATATTAACCAAAAAATGGGGCAGGTCAAAAGCTTAAGTGGACTACAAAGTAGGGACTGAACGTCCACCATTAAAAATAACATTCAAAGGATCAAGCTAATGTTTATGTTTTCTCTTCATTTATATATTTTTGTTTTGGGATTTGATGATTTTTGTCCATCTGGATTTGGGTGTTTGGGTATCACATTTCTTCTTCTTCTTCTTTTTTTCCTAGCTTTGATGTTGAAATTCTTTTATAATTCGGATTTCTCCCTTTGTTTGTGAAATTTTAAGGAATCCTGTTCCTATAAAAAAATAAATAAATAAAGATTTATTCATTCTTCATGGTTATAAAGTATTTGCTCTTGTTGTAGCAGTAGTTGAACTTGTTGAACATTGTCTCTCGAAGAAGAATTATACTCTCCATGGAAAAAAAAAAAAAAAAAACATTACAATTGGCCTTACGATGATTTTAATTATGGATAACCAATCACTATTGTTTTCATGTGGTGTGGTCCACCTGATATTTGATTATGATTCATTTTTGGGCTCGTATCCTACAATGAGTTGGCAAAACAAATGGATCATATGGATATACAATATATAAATCAAAGTGGGCCCACATCTACCTCATCACCCAGATGCACCATTCCATGGTGGGCCTAGGGCTTAAAAATCAAGTCAATCCGTGACTTTTTTGGGCCACACCACATACAAAAGTTGAGAGGGGTTACCCTCCATTAAAATATTCATAATCATTTGTTAGGCCCACTAAGATGTGGTTCACAAATCTAGCCCATCCATTATGTCTGTCCCACTTGGATGAGGAGTCAGACCAAGTTTCAAATGCATAAAAATTTCATGTGGGGCCCACCAAGTGCTTTTATATGTTTTAGGCATTTCTTCACATGATTTTAAATGGTATGGCCCACCTAAGTTCGTATACGGCTGATTTTTGGGATATCGCATAATTTAAAGGGGCCCATCAAATGCACGGTGTTGATGTTTGACACATGTCATGGTCCATGTAACGTATGTAGCGTGTTTCTTGGGTAGATTTCTCTACCAACAACTAAAGCATTTTTTAAAGTTTTTTAATATAGTGACTCGTATTGATCATAAATGACTCTCCATATGGCTAATCTGGACCATCCAAACTGTGCTCCCAATTGTGGATAAATGATATATAGTTTTTACACCCATCTGATTATCCAAACCCTTTGATTTTGGATATCAAAGTTTAGGGTTGGAGAAGCTTTGTTTGTTGTAAATGGTGGCAAACTCGCAAGATATAAGAGGCTTTATAACTTTAAAGCCTTTAGGAAATGGGTTCTAAAAACCCTATTTTCTCTTGCCGTAAAGCTTCCTGGCCCCAAAAATCTGAGAGCTCGATTCTCTCCATCTGCGATTCTGCATATCCTTTTCAAGTGAAACTTTATGAGTTTGATCGGCCCTAGCAAAGGAGTCTACGGCTGGAATTTCAGAGCATTTGGATGAAAAATAAGTGAGAAATTATTGATCCCTCATTTAACATCTGTGTAGTGGTAGCATTCCAATTTTCAATTTCTTTTCATTTTATACGGGTTTTGAGTCTCCAATGCGAAATCAGATATGAAGGCATCCTCTACAACATCAACACCGATGAATCTAGCATCGATTTGCAGAACGGTACTCTCTCTCCCTCCCCATTTATTCTCCAGATTGGGGTTTTTAGGGTCTGGAAGGGTTTTTGTGGGATTTTGGTATATAGGTTTTGATTTTTGTTAGATTTGGGGATATGGGTCTTGTTAAATCTGACGTGAGATTTGTTGGGTTTTTAGGATTTTTTTTTTCTTTTCATTTTATATGGGTTTTGGGTGTATTTTTTAGTTTTTTACCAAGCGATCATCATAGTGTGTCTCAACTTTGCATGGATCGGATATGCTGTAGGTGACATGTTGGCGTGAAAGAAGTGGTTGTAGGTGGGAAGAATTGGTTGTACTGTTACAGCTTCTCTTCCATCTGAGCAGTAATTCTTGGTTGATAAGGTTTGTCATGTCATTTAAGATCATGATACCCAATTCCTGGTGTTCAGAATAATATGCTCATTCAAGCTTAAATTTAATAGATAAAGCTGGGAGAAGAAGGGTGGAAAGAAAGGTACTATGTTGAGAAGAAGGGTGGAAAGAAGGCAATTGGGGGTATGGTGAGGAGAGGTCCTGATAGTGTAGCCCGGCATATGTGGTTGTAAGACACGACAGATTCACTGTTTTGTAGTAGATCATGTTTCTTTGCCTTTGCTAATAACCATTGCCTTATAATTTTCAGATACATCTAGTATTATGAGAAGGGTTGGGGGAAATTTTAAGGAAAGATTACAAGAACTTGGAGGACTTAATGCAGTCTTTGATTACAAGAAATTTTATGGAGGTGAGCTTGCATGTTGATTTGATCTCATCTAAGACATCCATGATGAAAGTATCTTGAATGCGTAAAGTGGAGACAATAGTTATATGTCATTACCATGTAGGAATTAGAAATTCGCAGTTATATATATTACAAACAAACAACCCCTTTCTAGATATGATGTCAATTCATATTCTAGGCATTTGCCAGACCTATTACTTGGACACTTACTTTTTGAGGTTTGCCAAGTTGACATTTTGAGACACTTGGACAGTCCTAGACACATGCCACTTCAAAATCTACATGGACAAAGAGTAGTCTTAGCAATGTCATAAAAAGTGTTGCTTATGGAATAGTTTAATTGAAGTACGAAAATTCTCTACAAACTTCATTTCATCATTCTTAGTTCTTTTTGTTATGCAATTTCCTTTGTCAAACCAAAGATTCTTAGGCCTCAAGCTTGCCTCAATTCTCTTGTTGTGAAGAAATTTCTTGCAAGGACTTACTCTCACTCTAAGTTTTAGTTCATTTTCTTTTATAGCTATGATGACCCATGTGACAAAAGAGCGCAAGCTTTGTTGTCCTTTTTACTCTTTTGTTCTTTTGTTGGAGTTCTGATTTTTTAAGAGAATAGGTAATGTTCAGATAATCTACCTGTTCTTGAAATGATCATGCATGATTTTAATGTTTCATTAGCTAATTATTTGTTAGTTTAGATTACTAATTTATTTTTATTTGAACTATGTGAATATCCTTTTCTAATTTCCTCTATCTTTGTTGTTTTCATTGTTAGGTTTTTCAACCTTACAACACATATACATGACTTCCAATATTTTGAGTGATGTACATTGCCTTTTTATTGTCTGGCCGACCTTACGATGAATCATGTAAATTTTGTCTTATCCAATAATCAATGTGGGTTGCATTTTCCTCTTTGGGTGAATGGTTGATCTGATTCATTGGGGTTTTGCTTCGGATCAAACTGAAGAAACTCTATTAGCAACAAGTAACAACAACTTAAATCATGGTATCAAAAGCTACCCCAACCTGTAATTTTATATCATTCTTCTTCCATTGTCTTTAAATACAATGTCGGCGTAGAAGATTGGTACATCATGACAAGATGTGATGCAATGATTATGTTCTCTTTATACTTTTATGCCTAACTTTGATTATTAAAATAGATAGCATTGGGTTGTCATGTAGATTATGATAGCAATGAGGTTTAATTCCATACTCAAAGAATAAAGTTCATTTATGAAAAGTAGGATTAATTCGATTCCCCTTATAAAAAAACATACTCATTCCTTGTATGGGATCATGGAAATGCGAACATGAATTTGATAAATCAGTTTACTTGTCGTACTCATAGATTTACATTGGATTTAGATTTGAAAATTTCTAAAATCCATTGTTTAGGAATTAAACTAGAAATTAATGAATTTGAAGGGCGCTTATTACATTAGAAGAACACTTATTGTGAGGAATTATCTTTTTTAATTTTTGAGAGTGTCTCATTTTGTAGATTTGCTAAATCTTTACTGAAATTTAGATTAGCTTTAAATCCATGGATTTATAAATGTATGGATTTTTTTCAATCTACATATTTCTCAAATCCAAATTTAAAAAACAAACATATGCACTTCCTAAAAGCAATGTTAAAGAACCATTGCATTAAGGAGAGTGCTATACTCGTGCATATCCTTTTTTTTTTTTTTTTTTTTTTCTAATGTGGATCTGAAGAGCTCACCGGTAAGGATGGAGGATGAATGAATGTTTTATACAAGGAATCCACTGTAGATTAATTGTGACCACAAGGAGGTGTAAGGTCGCTGCTTTATTTATTTTTTTTAGTGTAGTAACTCGTTACTATATATATATATATATATATATATATATATATATATATATATATATATATATATATATATCTTTTTATTTGTTGTTTTGTCATTACTGTTGGTTGTTGCTTCATGGTAGATTTGTAGTCAATGTCTAGTATGCAGCCTGAAATTCCCTAAGGAATCCTTAAGAAGTGAATGAGATATTCTATGGCATCTCCCATCAACATCTGCCTCATCAGATGATTGTCAAGCCCAACTTCTTTCCCTTTTGAGTCCTGATTAGGATACTCATAACCATGACAAATTGGTAAGCCATCCTTGGTAATTTCTCATTTCCATTGTATTATGATCCTATCAATTATTGTTTTGTGCACATTGGCTTGTCTTATGGACAGCTTGTGATCTTTTCCATGATGCAGGGTGGTAGACAAGGACTGGGGAGCTGATTTTAGGAAGCTGTCTGTTGGTGCAGCTCTTGTTGGCCTTACTTTATGGCTTGACCATATGCAGACAAGTCTTCTTTCACTAGCTACATCACTAAGCTTTATTTATTGTCAAGGAAACCAGTGGTGGATGATGAAATGATTAAACTCATGCTTTCTTTGAACTAATGATATCTATCAGAACATCTCCTCTTGCATTGACAATGGCCTTGACTTAATGTGTATATCAAAGTCTTCTGAAATCCATAAGAAGCTTCTCAAGTCACACTACAAGATAGAGTACTTTCACCGGCGGCCAAAACCGCCGCTATACTTTTTAGCGGCGCTAGTCAAGCGCCGCCGGAGGGGTATGTTGCTAAAAGATTTAGCAGCGCTTTTATATGCGCCACTGACTGGAAAGTATTTGGCGGGTTGGACTGGCGCTTTTTCTGGGCGGTAGTATTTCTGAAGAAAGCGCCGCCCAAAAGCGCTGTTATAGATAGATAAAAGCGCCGCGGTTATTGATTTGAAAAGCCCAGCGCTGGCCAATAATTTTTTTAAAAAAATTATATATAATTCTATTGAAACCTGCAATTTTTTAATATTTGAAACAAAAAAAATGTTGCAATATAATTAAAATTGAATATTAAACAAAATTTATATTGCTACACAAAAAAAATATATATATATATATAATATTTATTACAATAAAATTGAAAATGGTCTTGAATTATAAATAAATAAACAAATCCTCTATGTGGCATACTCCTAGTGCGAGTGGCGTCAAAAGGCTGAAGTGCTTGTAAGCTCAAATTTAGGTACAATTGATTAAAATCCTGCACAAGGGAAAAAAAGAAGTAAATTATCAAGTTCATCTCTTTTGAAAGAATTCTTAGCATCTATGATTTTAAAATAGTGTAAGAGATCTAGCAATCAGTATACCTAACAAATCAACAACTATCCTAATCTTACCATTCTGAAAACATCAGAGTTAGCTCCCATTCCTGAAAGCATCAGTCCAACCTGTTTATATTGAGCCACATTACCAACCATTATCCTTAAATTATCGATACCAAAAAGAGGATTTTAAAATACAATATTCAACAGTACTTTAACAGTATGTCTACACCCATTTTTTGTATTGTGGGATTACAAACATGTTTTTTGACACAAACACCCATTTTTTCTACTGTGGGATTACAAACATGTTTTTTAACACAAACACATTTTTTCAGCAAGTCTTAATTTATATATGCATATAGAAGGGCGTTTTTAGTACGAACACTATCATGCTGAAGAATTGTAACAGATGATAGCGAGTATAACTAGTTAATGTGGTGTTCTTCCGTAGAATAATCTCTTCTATAAAACAGAGATGTTAAACCACACCAGGAAGTTGAAGTAATTGATTGGAATATAGAGCGCAATAAAAGTATGAAATAATAGAGAAGGGCATTTTGAAAGTCAGGAAAATAGTTTCGAGGGCTTCCTAGATATTAGTCAAAAGATCATTGTGGCATTCACCTTTTCCAATTCTTACGAGCTTCTTCAAACCATCACCAGTATATGGCCTCAACCGCGGACGATGTCCTTCCAAATTGATCCTTCAAAAAAAACAAACTGAATGAGACTGAAGTAATATATGATTGGTGGCAAATTACAGTTTTGCAGAAAATAAATAAGCCATATATTGTGCATGTTTAATAATTATGCATACTCATTCTCAAAGTGTTTATTTTGGCTCGGCCACTTACCTCTCCAAAGATCATAAGTGACCGCTCATAATACAGTGAACCAATTAATGGAAGTTCTTAGGAAATCCTAAGGATAAAAAAAAGATGCATCAAAAGTGAACTTGTGTCAGCACGATTTCCATCAAAGATACACATTCAACATTTATAATAGCAAGTTAAAAAAAACCACATGGATCATCACCATCATCATTGTATTTCATAGCCTTGTACCTGGCTACCAGCTAGTTGGGGTTGGCTTGCAAACAACATGTGTGTGACTTTCTCAAGGAGGTATTGAGAATCTGAAATAAGTGACCTTTGTGTCATTTCCTCTTCCTCTTTAGCAAGATTTTTGGCCACTTTATTCACCTCCCCAATACAGGGGAGAATGAGATCTTTAAATTCAACACCAAAACTTGGATTTTGGGAATGGTGAAAGGTCTCCGTTTGTCCAGCTTCACCAAGGATGCCAATTAATATCATTACTAGAATCACCTTCGACAATCAAATACCCTTTAAATGAGAATTAGAAGATGCATAGGGTTTCAGCTGCTGCCTAAACTTCATTAGAAATTTGGCACCAGGAACTCACCATAATAAAGACTTCTGGAGCTCTCTTTGAAGATCCTCAGATCCAGATGGATCGTGGGCCTGAATCTTGGACTTTAATTCATTTGAGCAGGTCTGCTTGCATATGAGGAGCCATGCACTGAACTAACTCCTCAACCAGAGAGTCCTCCCCTTTCAAGAGTAGAGAAACTAATTCTTCAGAACTGAGCTTCTCTAATGGCGGTGGCGCTTTTTTGGGTTAGCACACATTGAACAACACATTGAACAACGCAACTCAGTCACAAATTTTAATCATTTTATTTTATTCAAGCATTGCAAACTTGTGATTAAGCAGGAGAAAGCGCAACTTATTACACACTAATCTAGTGTGGAGCCTGTCCAAATCAGGATTTAGGTATTGATCCCAATTTTTGGGGATTTCCTTCCACAACCGACCACAATATATTCTCTCTCTTTCTTTTAAAATCTAGCACCATCAGAAGGAAACCATTGTCAACCAAGATGTTCAAGTTTATGGAAGTTTCAGCTGAAGAATGAATGGTAAAGCTGAAAGATGCACTAGGGTACACAAACAAAATATGATAGAAATAGACCAGCTAAAGACCTCTTGTTTCTGTACTTATGTTTCAAGCTGTAGATAGTCCAAATAAGAAAAATATGATACAAGAGGATATTTAATTCAAGCACAATAAAATACTGATCTGGAAATGAGGAAGATGATAGAAAATATCCCACTATGCACAAAACACGATATTCTAAACAACAAGTGGATTCATATTTCTGACTTCCAACAGATCAAACATTCCATATTTGTTGACGAAAATGCATCATTTATTCTTTTTTCTTTGAAAGACACATCATATAAGGTACTGTTGGAAATAGAAAAATAAACAAAACGATAGAAATATATGAAAATGATTTCGATAAGGATATTTTCTACAAGTAGGGAACAATTAAGACAGCTACAACCTAACTGAAATTGCACCTTAAAGAACACATTAGAACCCAACTAAACAAAGTTAGCAAAAGCAATCAATTCAATCGGTTATGTTGGCAAGTTTGTAATGGTTAGAGGTGACACAATTTACCTGGAAAAGCATCCAGAACAGTCCTGTATGGTGAACCCCTCATTTGCATCTGCCTTCTCACAGTGTCCAAAGGATAGCACATCAGTGTAGCAAGGGTCACAGATAATAAAGTAGTTGCAAGAGATGACTCAGGCCTCTTTTGATACTTCTCTGGTAGTGAAATAATATGAACGAACAGTATTAAATCAGTCAATTGCTATTTTTGTCTTTGTATTGTACATTAATACTATTGCCATTGTAGACTCTCCCCACTTTTCAAAATGATTGCTGGAAACACTGTTAGGTTGTTATCCCTTCTCTTGAGGTAACCTCTGTGATCCGACTCTTGGAATTATATCAGCAGAAGCAACTGCCTGTTTTTTTTTTCAAAAAAAAAGAAAAGAAAAGAAAAGAAAAAGAAGATAACCTCTAATTAGATCAAGCAAGCTTCTCAAGTAACGCTAACTCATCAATCTCAAGAATGTCAATGATGGGTGCATTTGGATTTTTCCAAATCAGAACTATCAGATTGTTCAACAGAATGAATTGTTATCCTTTTCACCTTGTTGGGCAAACATGGATTTTTAGAATGCATTACACTGGGACAGTTCCCATTTTTTTCCACCTTTTCCACCATGAAATCAGGAAGTTTCATGTCGACCGACATGTAGCCAATATAGATTTGGGTGGAATAACATCCAACAAGTCCAACAAAGTTGAGACGTCCAAATGCAAACCATAATGTCAAAGAGAATCGAGCTTACCTTATTAAAATGGACTAATTGGAGAGAATCGAAGCAAACAACCGGCCACTCGACTTTGAGTTGAACACAGATCTTCAATGCATGAAACAGATAGAGAAGAGAAGAAATCAACATCTACTCCAGTAAGCCTATGTCACAATCAATCCAACCGATTAATGTACAATACAAACTACAAATGTTAGGATTCTGAAGTTTAAAATCACCATCATCTATCTCAGTTGATCATTATTTATTTTGAAAACAAGAGCACTCAAAAAAAAAATAATAAAATAAAAAATAGAAACCCAAGATGTATCCAAATCCAAATTACCATGGATGTAGCCTGCGCATTATTCTCACCTGACATGTAAAACAAAACATAGTATTAGTAGGTTAACCATTAGTGATTCAATGTCAACACACGACTGAAGTAAAGGAACGAAGGTATGGCCATATCTCTCAAGAACATATATTCATAGCGAGAGCACATCGCTGAGCACAGTTGGCAATATCAGTGAAAAATGAATCAGACAGTTCCTCTTTTTCTAAGTGCCAATTGAGGACTACTTCCTCATTATGAATAGTAAGGAACGTTGCAGTTGTAACTGCCAATCAAGCCCTTCTCCCTCCTCCTTTACCCGAGCTTGGGACCGGCAATGTAAGTAGTTGTATTGGTGGAGTTAAAAAAGGGCTTAAGATCCATTTGGTTTGATAAAAATTTATAATCATCAAGATTGATGTGATGACCAAATGGAGCTTAAGACTTATAATACTTCAAATATGTACCAAGGATAACAACAACAATACTTACATAAATGTAGTTGTTCTCCTTCGCTTGGCTTCCATCATCAAGATTGATGTGATGCCCTCCTATTAATGTTGTAAAGAAACATAGAAAGAACAAGAGTCTTCTTCTATGCCTAATCTGGAAATTTGCCTCACGAAAGCAGGAAAGAGAGAGAGAGAGAGAGAGAGAGAGAGAGAGAGAGAGAGAGAGAGAGAGAGAGGCTAGAATATAGTGAGAATCAGCAAACAAAATGCAGACATGAAAATGTAAGACTTCTAAAACTGAGGTTTTAACGACATGTATTAACAATTTCCATAACCATGGCACAAGTACTCATCACAAACTAAGGCACAAACTAAAACTAAGGCATAAACGACAGGTATTAACGACAGGTTTTATCAAAAGCTGTTTTCAATTCCAAAAAAAAAAAAAAAAAAAAAAAAAAGCCCTTCCACCATGTCTTCTTGGGCCTAAAAGGAGCTCACTTCACTTGGGAAAAGCTCCCAACCAAGCCTTCTCCGTTGCACCAAAAACCCGAAAGCAGGAAAATCCAGGTCTCCTCAAGAGCATTGGATTCTCCAGCCACACCTCTACTAGCCAAACATTAGAAACCAAGCTGCCGGCAGATAGCACCACCAGCCCTGAAGCAATCAACCCCACAATAGCATATATTGGCAAAATAGGCATCTTCAAATACTAATAATACCAAAAACAATCAGAGGATGCAGCAAAATAGGGGAGAATGCTACCAAACAGGGATGACACTCCAGCTAGGGCTAGGATCTTTCATTTAGCTCAATCCATCTCTCCTTAAACCTGCAAAAAAAAAAAAAAAAAAAAAAAAAAATTAATTAATTAGTACTCATAATCTTTTGTACAAGAAATTAATGCTTAATCTTACGTTACACAAAATAGAGGGCCAAACAATACTCGTTCCAATAGCATCCCCAATTGTTTTATATCATCCATAGGGTCTTATCAAAACCTCATCCCGTACTATTGCCACATGAATTAATACTTCCTTAAACCAATTCCAAGTTCATGCCCCCCTACTTTTGTGAGCGGATCCTTGCTCAAAACAACTCCTTTAGCAATAGCAACCCCGGGTTTCGTGATACTTGTAAGACTAACTCCAGTCACATCCTAGAAAATAAAATATACCATCTAATTAAGAACACAAAAACATCAAAATGTAATAAAAGAACTATTCACTTGGTATAAGGAATTACCCCAGCACTAGTGTAACTCGTGGTCTTCACCTTATTCATCGAGTGTTTCTACAAATGATAACTCAATATCAATCATTATATACCAACTAAACTATATATAATCTAGGACATAGTGCATATATAAATATATACATGTATATAATATAATTACTCGAGAGGTCACCCAATGGCTTGATGATGAGGACGGTTGGTTCATGTTAGAACTAGCTGCAACACCGAATACTGTGGGTGGGTTATTGTTTACATTTTTCATAGTGGCTATCAATTTCATCAGAGTTTCTTTTAAGGAAGAAATTTCAGCATCTCTTACAGACGAGATTTCAACCATAGTTTCTTTAAGGGATGACATTTCAGCTTCTCTTAAGGACGAGAGTGCAGCTATATTTTCTTTTAGAGAGACTATGTCGGCATGTAGTTCCTCATATCTTTCATCTCTCCTCTGAGTAATGGAGGTCATCCTTTGTTGGCTGGATGTTCGCCCCACAAATCAGATGGAGATGGTCCTAACCCATAAGTGCGAACACGACCATGCCTATCTTCTCCCATGACTTGAGATAATAGGTCATTCTTTGTCGTGCTATTCTGTGAGGCTTCGGGTTGCTGAGATATTTCTTCATTGAGTTTTGCCTGTAATAATAATTATCACATGGTAACAATTAATGTGTAAATACTATAGTTGTTGCTACACATTTATATGGAGCTCTTATTGCATGTAAATACATTAACATACCATTACTACTGATGAGGCCTCATCCACATGTGGTTTCCATCTTTGCATGTATGAGTCAATATAAACATATCTGCTTCGGCTTAGACCCTCCCCGTTGGCATTTTCCTCTATTATTATGTAAACAAGTTATATAAGTAAATATACTAACATGGTTGGTCAAGTTATTAATAAAATTTACCTCTTCACGTATTCGCGCAAAACTCTTCGTGCCTGCCGCGTGGTTAATCAGTTGTTTCTTCTGATTCTCTATATTTGTTTTAGAACGAGCCTATATGTGACACACCAACAAAGTAAATCATAAGAAATCATACAATGCTTTTTAGGTATGGCATACACAATGCACACCTCTATCGTATGGCATACACAATGCACACACCAAAGTCAGCTTACTTTTCATGGTGGGTTGACCTATGGATTTACATGGTACACAAACAATGCTCTGGCAGTAAGTTTCCTTCATTTTGCATCAGTGGAACCCGTGACCAATCTAATTGCCCCACGTCGATGGCATATACAACAAAAAGCTCCCATATGGGAAAATGTGACCCTTCAACTGATGGACCCTTCGATTGATGGACAGTAAATAGACAGTTACAGCAATGGTCCACATTAAAAAAAAAAGAGAAAGAAAATATCATACCGATGATTTGTTGGTTAGATAACATGCAGCCCCAAATCATGAAGCGAATTGCATGCCTTGACGAAATCACCATGATATCCCTGGTGACCCGACATTGCGCGATTTGATTGAACCACGAATCTTTGTCTGAGATGGACATACTAAGCATGTTTAAAAGAGGATATAGATTGCCTGGTGACTGAGGTGGTGGGATTTGATTCCGCCATGTGCTATTGTAGAGATGGCCTAACAACTTTCACAAATGATTTGTATGGGCTCAATTCCAACAATGACAGATGGCTCAATCAAATTCAACCACACTAATTTAAAGGTTACGCATGTGCATGTTTAACAGCTGCGCATGGCCCAATTAAATCCGGCCACTGCTGTCGCCAGGCAATCGCTTCCCTGAATCATCTCCTGACATTGGACACTGTTATGTACCCATGATCAGATTCAACAATCTATGTCAGATAAAATAATCTGCCAGTGAAGACTCTTGGAGCATAGAACATCCATAATCAGTCCAGTCAAATAAACGATTCGGATGTCCATAATCAGAACATTTCAGTGAATGAATCAAAAAATAAGACAGATCCAAATCTCATGTGGACCGTACCATAAGAAAGAGTGGGTGAGTGACCATTCAAAGTATTTTCTGAGCCACAAAAGTTTTGGATTAATCTCATATATATATATATATATATATATATATGTTTGCTTGGTTTTTATGACTTTCAACCGGTTGGATGGAAAATAAAAATTAGGAAAATGTTACCACAAGCCCCGGATAGATTTTGATGGCTAACCATTCAATCACCACCTTCTTAGGGTATGGTGAACCTGTGATTTGGATTTATTTAATTTTTGAGAACATGCTCTAAAATGATCTGAAAAATGTATAGACAGCGTGGTGCATAAATACATAGATTAACTATCGATGTAGATTGCTTCCCGCCCAAGTTGGAAAATAATCCGTCAAGTCGTAACTTTGTAGGGCACACTGTAATGTATGGGTTTTTATCTGCAGTCTCCATCAAATTTATTTTTTTTTAATTTTCAAATCATTTTAATAAATGAACCTAAAAACAAGGTAAATCCAGGGCTCAAGTGGGCCATACCACTGGAAGAAACAGTAGTAATGACACAAGTGGGAAAAATACATTTTATAATTGAATGAGGCATACCTTCCCCTCTTTAGTGTTCCAAAACTGAATGAGAGCCTTCCATTGATCCTCTTGGACCCGCTCATCAAGATATGCGAGCCGCTCCTCATCAGTCTCATGAGAAGAGTAGTGGAGTTTCTTCAGCTCGCCCTTCCATTCCCTCCATTTTTTACCAATTGACTTCAGCACCCAAGCCTTAGCATTATCATCAAACTCAAACTTGGACTGCATCACATGTTAAAAGCAGATAATCACATAATGAACAAAAAAAAAACTTTAAAAAAAAGCATCATAACCATTACCGTGACAAGCCCCCACATATCATCTTTCTTCGCATTTGGCACCGCCCTCCAATCATTAAATGTAAGGGGAGCATATTCCCCATTACGTGCTATTGTCCTTATGAAATTTGTCAGCTTACTAGCATTGTCACAAACGGGCTGCCCTAGATCGTTGACGGAAATAGAAATCCATTGACCTTCACGCATTTTCCATACATCAAAGCATCGTGTGGGGCCTCGAGTCCTTGGTTTCTTGGACGTTGAATCTGTTGAATAAAATCACAATGGTACATATAAAACTAATTAACAAAAGAAAATTACATGGTAAAACACATTGTCCACGAGAGAGGAACACATTTTTGTTATACCACTAGTAGTTTGAGGCAGCTGAGGCTGGGCAGGACCAACATTAGTTTGGGGCAGCTGAGGCTGGCTAGTGCTATCAGTCATAGGGCCTACAGATTGCCTAACCTCAAGGTCTAGTACTTATGTTTAACACCTGTATATGTCTAGCAATATGATAATTAAATATTTCTCATTTAAATGGAGATTCATAAAATAAACAACTTGATTTGTGGATAGTTGCATATTAAAATATACAAGCCATAAAAATTGCGAATCCCAATATCAATGGAACATATTCCAAAATCATCATATCAAGCAAAAGACATGTGAATTTCTATATGATGAAAATAAATAAACATGCGAAATAATAACTCAACCATATACAATGAAATCAATTATTGTACATAATGTCATTTCCATCATAATCAGAAAACTCGGTATCATCTGTTTGGCCATCTACCATTGTCTGGGTGGGTGGTAAAGGTGTAATAATTGTTGTACCATCGATATCGTCCTTTCCCAACTATCAATGTCATCACTCGGATCTTCGAACATTGATCATTGCATTGCGAGCTTCCCAAGTATGCATCAACATCATCTGCAAACTCCTCCCCATGCATCTTAAACAAGTCCCTAGGTTTCGCCCTCACCACAACATGCCAATCCTTCGAAATGGTCTTGCACATAGAACACCTGCTCAGCTTGAGATGCAAACACAAACGGTTCATCAGACAACTATCGACCAGAATGGCATAACCGTTTCAAATTCACGAGCGTGAACCCCAACCCATCCTTCCTGACCCCCCTGCTCTGAGATAGAACATCAACCCAATCGCATCTAAATAATACAACTTTCTGATCACCACAATATTCCAATTCAATTATGTCTATCAAGACACCGTAGTACGTTACATCTCCTAAAATAGGGTTTCTGTCGTTGACAGTCGCAAAGCTTGATGTCTTTGCGGTCATCATAACTCCACTATGTTGAGTTTTTCTTTTCTTTTCTCGATCTTTAGTGTGAAACCTGAAACCGTTTATGATAAAACCCTTGTATCTTCTTGTTGCACAAGGACCCCAAGCTAGCCATCTAAGGTCTTCTGAGACCTGGTCATTCTCTACCTGGCGCAACTGTTCAACCTATTAAAAAAATGGTAAAACAGAATCACATGTCTGGACAATGAAAATAAATGAACATGCACACGTCGATCAACTTATCATATCAACTACTTACATGATCGCTAAACCATTTATGAAATGTTTCATTGTGAATGCGTTCTATATCCCTTGCTCGTGCTTGAGGATTCTTCTGCTTAACGACATTCATGTGTTCTCTGCATATGAATTGATTTTAGTAAGACACGTGATAGTAACTTATTTTCCATCATGTATAAAATAAGTGTTATAGTTTTCTTACTCAAGAAATGGGATGAGTGCGCCACTGTTAAACAGAACATATCGATGTGCCTGTATAAATGCAACTTTATCTAGCACACAATCCCCAGGCTTCCCTAATGCACGACCTATTCGTGGAAAAATAGTGGATTGTTCTATAACGGTGTTACCATAGTCATCATTTCGTATTGGTCGGTTGAACCTTGTCTCCACATTTTGCAAGTACCTCGAGCAGAAAGTTAAGCATTCTTCCGCCAAGTACCCTTCTGCAATTGAACCCTCGGGTTGACTTTTATTACGTACATATGACTTCAATGTGAGCCAGTACCTATGATTATCAATATTAAGAAGTTTAGAAATATATGGTCGATTAGCACAATTGAAACAACATGACAAATAAAATTAATTTATAAACATTAACACGCACCTCTCGATGGGGTACATCCATCGGTATTGTACCGGTCCTGCAATTTTGGCCTCGCCCGCTAAATGAATGGGTAAATGCACCATAACATAAAAAAAAGCCGACGGGAAAATCTTTTATAGATGACAAAGTGTTACCGCAATTTGATATTCCAGTCGATCAAAATCTTTTACTCGACCAACTTTGGAACACAATTTCCTAAAGAAATTGCACAATTCAAGTAAGACTGAGCTCACACACTTAGGCAATGTTGTTCGTATCGCTGTCGAAAGTAATTGTTGCATCATAACATGACAATCATGGCTCTTGAGCCCTGAAATTTTACGCTCTTTAAGATGCACACATCGTGAAATATTGGCTGAATAACCATTTGAAACTTTCACTCGCTTCAAAACTTGGCAGAAATCATCTTTTTCACTCGATGACATGGTAAAGCTAGGTGGCAAATATGTTTTGTTCGATGAAAGCTGTCTTGGGTGCAATATTTGTCTTATACCCATATCTTGCATATCGAGACGTGCCTTTAAATTGTCCTTTGTTTTCCCTTCAATGTTCAACAGTGTCCCAAGCACATTGTCACACACATTCTTTTCAATATGCATCACATCCAGATTGTGCCACAACAAATTATGCTCCCAATACGGCAAATCAAAAAAGATACTCTTCTTTTTCCAATTATATCGATCTTTTGCATTATCCTCTCGTCTTCTCTTGTGCCCATATGTGCCAGGAGTCTTCTTCCCAAATGTGACATTAATTCCTTGTAACTGATCCAACACATCAGACCCAGATAGCAAAGTTGGTGCCTCACTAAATTCTTCTGTACCATCAAAAAATCTGCTATTACTTCTAAATCTATGATCAAGTTCCAAGAATCAACGATGGCCCATATAACAAAACTTTCGACCATGCTTCAAGTATTTAGATGAAGTGTCCTTGTTACAACAAGGACAAGCAAGGCGTCCTTTAATGCTCCATCCAGACAAGTTCGCATATGCAGGAAAGTCACTAATAGTCCACAACAATGCTGCACGCATTCGAAATATTTCATTGCTTGAGGCATCATAAGTGTCTATGCCAACCTCCCATAATTCCTTCAACTCATCTATTAAAGGTTGCAAATACACATCAATATCATTACCAGGTCCAGAAGGACCAGGAATAAGCAAGGACATCATGAAATAAGATTGTTTCATGCACATCCATGGTGGCAAGTTATATGGTATCAGAATAACCGACCATGTGCTATGAGCAATACTCATTGTCTTAAATAGATTGAAACCATCAGCTGCTAACCCAAGTCTAACATTGCGACTATCCGAAGAAAAGGTCGGATAATAGTGGTCAAAAGTTTTCCACGCCGGGGAGTCAGCTGGATGCCTTAACATTCCATCTTCAGTGCGACACTCGTAATGCCATTTCATAGAGGACGCTATTTTAGATGACATGTACAACCTCTGGAGCCTTGGTTTCAAAGGAAAATGACGTAATATTTTGGCTGGAATTTTTCTCTCTTTGGCAGTCGAAGAAGTCGCCTCGTCATTTGATTGATGTTCAAATGTTTTCCATCTGGAAGCACCACATATACCACATGATTGCTCATCGACAGCTTCCTTCCAATATAACATACAATCATTGGGACAAACATTAATTTTATTATATTTCAGGCCCAAGTCCCCAATAATCTTCTTGGTTTCATAGAAAGACCTTGGTAAGGTTTCACCTTCGGGAAGTGCATCCTTTAACAAGTCAAGTAACATCGTAAATGACTTGTCGCTCCATCCACCAAGGCACTTTATGTGATATAGTCGAATAACGAAAGAGAGCTTACTAAACTTCTTGCAGCCTTCAATTCCTTATCGGCTTCTTCTACTAATTTGAAAAATTGTTGTGCTTCAAGATTAAGCCCCTGTGTAGGTCTATATGTTGCATCACTCTCTTGATCATCTGGGCCCGAAAAATTGAATGCATCGTGTAACAATTCGTGCATATCATCATTTGGATATAGATTAGGCATAAAAGAAGACATGGCTTCCTCATGAAAACGCCAATGAGTATAACTCGTATTAAATCCAACACACACGATATGATCGTATGCTTCTTGTCAAGATACCCAGAAGTTGTTATTGCAGTTCTTACATGGACATAGGATCCTCCCTTTATCACTTGCATTTGTAAATGCAAAGTCTAGGAATTTCGTAGCTCCACTTAAGTATGCATCGCTTACCCTAAATCATTCAATGCAATTGGAGGACATATCAAACAATGCATCTTAACCATTGGGCAACACCAACTAGAAGGAGAAGTTACTGAGATACCTTGACAAATGAATCCAACTCTTATCCATCACTATGTTCCTCAGCTACTTCAACAAGTTAGTTGAAATACAACGTGAGCTCGACAAAGCTTCCTAGGAGAGAAACTAGAATGGGTATAAGAGAAATTTAAGGAAGAGTACTAAAGGGAAATTATAATGAAACAAGCACCATTATTGATCACCCCACAAGGGACGACGATTTAGGCATCTAATAGAATCTCTAATGGTATCTTTAACTGACTAACTAAATCAGTCACCCATCCAAGACTAGATAGATTGTAATACTTTCATGTTCCTATTTAAATGCCCACACCAAAATTCCGGCAGCATCTCCCCATGTCTCTCCGAATACGTTGATCTTGCATTTGATTTCCATGTCAAGTATCCACATAATGTGATGATATTTAACATTAGAAATAAATATAAGAAACGTAACCAGAGAGAAAAGGACAGATACAACATAGAACTAGCATGTGCATTTAAATCAGGAACCGAAAGCATTCTAATCTATCCAACCTTGAATTGTCCAAACATGGGACAATTTGAGAATTTTTATATCTCCAAAAGCACGCTATATCTATGCTTGGCCACATAAAAATTCTCAAATGGGTAACTGATTGTCCTATACTTAAACAATTACGTAATCAATCACAATTGGCATTCATCATCTAGCTAAATAATAACAGAATGAATTTTAAACTAAAGAAACGAATTTTGTTTTGATAAATTAACCTAGTAATATCTACTACATACTAGTAACATATGAGTAATATTGGGGCACCATACCATAGGCTGCAAGAATATCATGTCCCCTTAAAAAACAAATCCTCCAAGGATAACATATATATATATATATATATATATATATAAGTTGTTTATTGTCATTCACAATCACAAGTATCATTCATCATCCAACTAACTATTAATAGCATTTACAAAAATAAAAGACATCCAACCAACTCTATATAATAACTTGCAACTTAACCTGCTGGGAACCGTCATACACCGTAATATCTTACGGCAGAGCGGGTTCTGAGGAGTTACAAGTTGGGCCTCTAGGAAAGCATATAAATGAAGCGACAAAAATATAAATTAAGCAAGATCAATTATTTATGGAAGATATTGATGAATAATACCTAGCAAAAAACATATGTAGTTGTAAGTGTCTAACCTGCAAATCAGAACTCTTGGCATATCTAACATATCCATGGTGGGGGCATATCAGGCACTTTACTATCCTTAATTACAATTTTTCTTTGTTTTCTATTTGCTAGGGAACCCTTAAGAATAGAACCGAAGTTGCCGTGAAGACGCTCTCTGCTGAATCAAAGCAAGGAATCCAAGAGTTTTTGACTGAGATCGATACGATCACAAATGTGAAGCATCCAAACCTTGTTGAATTAATTGGCTGCTGTGTTCAAGGAAGCAATCGGGTTTTGGTGTATGAGCATTTGGAAAACAACAGTCTTGATCACTTATAGCTAGGTAAAATTACAAAAGACTAGAGCAAGAGCTGAACAAACTGTTAATATCAATTATGTGGGAGAAAAGCAAAGTGCACTCTAAGAGACTCGCACCCACACATGTTAGCATTGCAGACATGTGAGATCCCAAGTCACTCATCAGGTCGGACCAATTGTGTAGATACCCTGGCCTAAAAATCAGTCCGGTCTGTTCATCATGTGGATCACGTTTGTACAAAAAATATATATATACATTGATGAATGGGAAATGACAGACATATGCATCCAAGTTAAATTTTTGTCCACAAGATTAGTGAACTGAGCTGATTTTTGGCCTACGGAATCTACAACGTGGGGGCCACTTTAGTGGATTGATCTCACACACCCATGCCATGTTGACACTGTGAGCCACAAATCCCTCGGAAAACGTAATTGTGTTAGTGCACTTAGCAGAGCTCTTTATGCCAAAGGAGGCACAATAATGATATCAATTATTGTTATCTGTTTCTGTTGATATCTACTGTTTGCTAAATAAGATGCATTATAAGTATATCTATTCTTTTTTTCCCTTGTAGGTTTAAAAGGCAAAAAAGCTGACTTAGATTGGAGCAGAAGATCCGCAACCGTATGGGGGTCGCCTGGTCCTGCGGCATTCCTTCATGAAGAGCTTGACCCACCTATCGTGCACAGAGACATCAAAGCAAGTAATATACTTCTTGACGGGGATTTTGTGCCAAAAATTGGAGACTTTGGCTTGGCTAAACTTTTCCCAGATAATGTTACGCACCTTAGTACACGTGTAGCTGGAACAGTGTAAGTAGTCTTGCAGATTTGTGGAAGTTTTGACATTACATATGCGTGCGTGCACATGCGCATGTGTTTGTAATGTTATTTCTTGCTATTTCTTTGGACAATTCCGACTTCTGAAATTCCATAATCAATTCTTTAGATGTTTGAATTTCTGGCTGCTTAACCCGTTGGAAATGTTTGGATACCAAGGATTCCATGCCAAACAATGGAAATGGAAAAGGGTTTTCCTTCAATGTGACAATTTATGTTGTTTGGATAGTAAAGAAAAAGATGGATTCACAAAGCAAATTTACACTTCTCCATCATTTGGATTCTTGGTACAAGAAACTAGGTGACTGTTGTGAGAGGGATATGATATCTCCATTTGCTATCAAAACAACAACTCTAAAATTGGAATCCATGTATCAATAGTGTTTATGAAAATCATCATTAGAAAATTAGTATCTTTTTCCTTTCTCTTTCCTTGGATTCCACATATCAAAACATGCCCATAAAGTTGTAACATAGACAGTTGAGCTATGATCAGTTTTATATCAACATTGTAAAGTTGTTGGGCAGAAGTCACAACCAGTTGACGAGCATTCAAACAACCATTTCTCAAACTATCTACTCATCCACCCATCTATATGTAAATGTATACTTCTGTTTACACATATGTATACTGACATGGAATTTGTTAACTCAAACCCATTGATTAATTTAACCTATGACTGACCAAGAATTATACGTAATATTACAAGGTTACATCTCCTATAATCTGACCCTAAGGGTTGAATCTCTGTTGCATCGCCTTTTAGAAATTAATCGGCATACCCTAAAAATACTTATACATGCAAGAATACAGGGTTGAATCTGGAACTGATTTAAGTCAAAATATAAGATTAGCAGACCTTGTTGGATATTTGATTGTCTTATCGTCTCCCATCATTTTCTTTACTAAGTGGGAGCGCAAAATGCTTACTAAATGTGGTCTTCTTCTCCGAGCATGATCTTAATGAAAACCAAAGCTCATTTAGAATAGCCAGTTAACAATAACAATAACAATAACAATAACAGGGTAGGAGTCTCACTCTTTGAGGGTGAGGATTAGCATAGTTTTTTTTTTTTTCATTAAAGGTGCAATTTCTCTCTAAGATAAGCTGGTTTTTTTTTTTATATAGATTTTTTATAACAGGATAGGACTCTCACCCTTTGAGGGTGAGGATTAGCATAGTTGTTTTTTTTTTTTTCATTAAAGGTGCAGGTGCAATTTCTCTCTAAGATAAGCTGGGTTTTTTTAAAGATTTTTTATAACTGGATGGGAGTCTCACCTTTTGAGGGTGAGGATTAGCATAGTTTTTTTCATTTTTTTTTCATTAAATGTGCAATTTCTCTCTAAGATAAGCTGGGGTTTTTTTAAGATTTTTTTTTTCTAAATTATAAGTATAGTTTTTGCAAGCTAGGTGATGTCCATTGGATCTTGATATGTGCAGCTTAGAACATTCTCCTTTTGGTTAATTGAGACAAGGCAACTTCCAACTCGCAGTTTGGTATTTTTACATGCGAGGGTTATCTAGCACCAGAGTATGCAATGCATGGTCAGTTAACAAAAAAGGCGGATATATACTGACTTTGGGGTCCTTATGCTTGAAATATAGTCGATGGCGTGAAGTAGTGCAAAATCAACACTGGTCGGGGACAGTGAAATTTCTCTTGGAATTGGTTAGTTTTCTATTCAATCTAGTTAACTTGTTTAAAGTAGAACACACACACACACACATGCAGGCATGCACGTGCGCACACAGATATGGGTATGATAGTTAGCACTGTTCATATCCTCTACTCGAGTATCATATAATTCATCAGCCTTAGTTCTAACTTGGCTGGGTTAAGAGTTCGGTGGGGATCCAATAACAAGGCCTCAGGAGTTTGGAAATTTTTGGTTAACAGAGTTTTGTTATGTGGGAAGAGAAGCTAATGGGAATGCGGACACCTGAGGCCTAGAATGTGTGGCATGAATGGCTCTTTGTATTGAGGATGCTTGCCCCTTGATGCATCCTCATATTTTTTTTTTTTTGGTTACTTGCAAGAAGTAACCGAGGAAGAAATTGATTTCCAGTGTCATGGTTTTGCTCATTTGCAAAGACAGGAGAATTGAGGAAATCAATTTCCTTTTCCTTAGATATCCTCTATAAAGGGCGATTTCCTTTTGCACTTTTGTACCTAATGAAAACGAAACCTTTTCCCTTACAGATTTCATCATATGTGACATTTTCTTTTCCTCATCTGCTTTTTGGCTTCCACTAATCCAAACAGGCCCTTGGTTTTCATCCACTTCTGAGTGTTTTTAGGAATTTGAAGGACTTCTCAGGGCGAAACTGGATCTTTTTGTCACTTCTTAGGTCATACTTTAAACACTTACCACACACACCCATAAGGCATTTGAAAACTGCTACTATCAGGCATCTCATATCCATGGTGGGGGCATATCAGGACAATGGTCTGGATGACCAAACCAAGGACATCATATGATGAGTGATTTTTTTTCTCTCTCTTTATGAGAAATCTCCACCGTTAGATTATCACTGTAATGTGTGTAACAAATAAAATCAAGGAGTGGAAATTGCATATAACATTAGCAACTCATTCGAGGGGTCAGATCTTCTCAATGGAATCTACTGAGCTGGTTGGATTTTTCTTGATTAAAAAAATAAAAAATAAATTTATATACCATGTAGCCATGATAATGGTCATCAGCAACATAAAAATAAATTTACATACCATGTAGCCATGATAATGGTCATCAGCAACATCTGCATTGCTTCCATCGTTGATTTTTCCTGAATATAGAACACAAAAATTCAAAGAAATTTTAATTTGAAAAATGTATTTTACCATACCTAAAATAACCCAAATGCAAAGTGCAAAAAATAGATCCAAAACCCTAGGAAACAAGAGAGTAGCAGATCTAGATACCTAATGAGCTATAAAACTACAAATCGAACAGAATTTAGATTGAAAAACTTCACCCGTCACGAAATCCAACATAGAAAAATCTCTAATTAGGGTTTCAACATAGTAAATCCCTAATTAGGGTTTCAACATTGTAAATCCCTAATTAGGAAATCACTAACATTGAAATTGATGAAATCTAGACTCTTACCTGTTTCAGATCTTCATCTAAGCCCTGAAATTAATGACGGCTCGTGCGAGAGAGAGATTCGGGGGTAGGAAGAAGCTGAGAATCGGGAGAGAGAGAGAGAGTCGTCGGGAGAGAGAGAGAGAGAGAGAGAGAGAGAGAGAGAGAGAGAGAGAGAGAGAGAGAGAGTCGTCGGGAGAGACAGAGCTGCGAGTGAAATGAAAATGAAAATCGCGTCTTTTTTAATTTTTTATAACATCCGTGGTCTTCAGTTAAATAGCGCCGCTGTAGGTTGCACCGAAGCGCCGCTTTTCTGCAGTTTTGTTGTAGTGTCATCAGCATCTTAGCCCTCTCTTAGAAAATCATAGTCAGCTTTTAGAAGGGAGTCTGGCAAAATTTTTACAGTCGGCTGCTCACCAGACATCAACTCCTCTTTCTAGGCTGTGTGTGGGTGTTTTGCTTTTTTAAGGGCATATGGCTACAGTCCCCCGATGAGTAGAAATTGGACTATAGCTTATCAGCATGGTGATTTGGTGTGAAAATCTCGCCTCTGTTCAGATGCAAAGCTGAAAAAATGTTGTCCCAAATGCTATGCTGAACAGTTTTGCACATCTGAATCACCATGCATATATATCTAATCCAACGGTGATTTTGTGTTCATACAAAGGGCACCTCCTTTCGGTATAATAGTATTTTTTTGTTGTTGAAGGATGCTTCCTTACAAGGTTTACCTGAGTCACCAAAGTCGGTTGCTCTGATAACGAGTGGAAATTCCATCATATATTTCACGGTGAGCTTGTTTGACTTCTATCTTTCAATGACCAGAGATTCTCTAGAAACTCCCTCCTTGGCCAACTTGTCATCAATATAATTTGCTTGCCAGGGAGCATGACCAAAAGAAACAACCTTTCCTCTACATAGATCTAGAGCTTCCTCGATTAAATCTGCTACCTGGCATGGACTGCTCCTGGAAGACACCAACCAAGACAATTTCAATAATCACCCTCTACAATTGCAGGTAAGAGCTGAAACAAGAGTATGATCTTGATGGTTTGCAAAAGACCGGAAGCTTCAGCAAAATTGTAGTCTCGGAAGCCAATAAGGCTAGAGAATTCGATTGATGATCATACCCATATGGTCACAAACAACCGCATCAATACCAGCCCATCCAGGATTTTGAGACTAACTTCCATCGAACTTTATGTTGGAAGTATCAGCAGGAAGGGAAGGCAGCCAGCCTTAACTAGATGATCTGATTTCTGACATTTCTGACATATGAAAATTCACAATGTGAGATTCTTTGTAAATGCATACCTGAGATTTTTCGGGAGAAGTCTCTTTACTGTCCAACTTTTTTGGGTTACACGGTCTTATAATCTCTCTCAAGATGTTACTTCTTGTTGTTGCCACAATTTTCAGGTACTACAACCTACTAGGAAATTTATGTTACAGTGTTGAGGGTCAAATATTGCATATCAGACCCTAGTTACTGCTTGGATTTACAAACATAATATCGTTTAAAATCCTAATTTAATCGTGTTTGTAATGCAAGGTACATTTGTAAGTGGGGACTACAAAAAGGTGCTAAATGTGTGTATTTAATGCTCTGATGACACCACAAGCAAGGGACGGACTCTAGAGGACCAATATTGAAGAAATTATATACCAGGGAGCCGAGGAAATCAAGTCGTTCACATGAAAGAGGCCCGAAACTAGTGCAGAATACAAGATCACAGGGTTCCCACCATCCGTTCTGCTCGAAACTTTATACATAAACTGAGGAGCATAAATGAACCGTACACGTCGAATTTCAACTTCTGGATCTTTGTGAAAATGGCCCAACAGACATATCAGCCTACAAGTCGTCAAAGTGGGGCCCACCTGGTATCGGGATACGCCTAAAATTTGGTCTCAATACAAAAAATCACATGAGTAAAAGGATGGATGGAGTGGATTGTGGATGAACATCACGATGGACCCCACCTTAGGTTGCATGTGTACACAGCATATGCGTACCGGCGGCGCACCGCACCGCCAGACGGTCAGCGCGGGCGCTGACCCGCGCCCGTCTCTCTCCATTCCAGCGCGTCTGCGAGAACCGATCGCTGTCGTCGGTTGTGGGTCCCACCGATCATCCAAAACATAAATCCGGACCGTCTATCAGGTCTAAATGGCCTACATTACCATTGCCTAGGTGGTAAAAATCCAAATGAAAGCATAGATCAGGCTCTAGCCTTTCAAACGCAGGTCGGACGGTGAGTTCAAAACTCTGTGGGCCACCACAAATATCACTCGAAATTGGGCATTTCTAGCCGTTTTTTCCTCCTCTATGCAATAGACGGAGTGGATTTATTGAAGCAACGACGTAGTGGGCCCCACCAGAACGGACAGCGAACCGCGTCCCTGTTTTCGCGTCCGCGTAACGAACGGCCGCTGGCCGTTTTGCGGAAGACAGTGGGCCCCACCCGTCAACTGTACAGAAGATCTGATCCGTCCATCTTGTAGAGGGCCACGAGAACTACAAAACCATGTTGAGATTTCACTCCCATGCGTACACACGTGTGCGATACAGAGGCCAAAAGTGGACTGCCTCGGGACGTTCAAAACTGATCTTTTTGTATTTTCTTCTGTGGGCCGCTCTAATGGACCTTCAAAACCACCCATTCTTGACTAAAATTTTGTCCTGAATCCAATGGACGGGGTGGATTGTCCAGAAAATACCTCTGTGGGGCCCACCAATCACGGTTGCGAAAAAGCGTACTCGAGTCCTTCACGACTCGCCACCAATTTCACCATCCAGCAGGCTATAAAAGGGGAGTTTTGGACGTGGGGAAGGCATTGAGCCAGGAATTCGAGATCAGAGCCGGGAGAGAGAGAGAGAGAAAGGAGTAGAGTTGTATTTTTCTTTCCTTCTTTGCTTTTAATTTATTTATTTTATTTTGAGAGATCTAGTCCACTCATGTGTGGCTGAACCTTTTAGCTAGGGCTAAGAGGTGAAGCTTGTAGCGTGATGGGATGCCTCTTTGCTTGTGCCTTTGTTTAGACTGAATTGATTTTGATTTAATTTTATTAAGGGAATGTTTTCAGTCTTTAATGGTGTTGTCACAGACCGAAATTACAATGGGTCCGCAATGGCTTTGAGCATGTTCTTTTCCTCTTTATGTTTATGACGCGGGAAGCTCGTTGTTCATCATCGTCTCCGGGCATGGTTGGATGTCGGTACCCTTCCTAACCTTCATACATTGATTGGTTGGTAATTAGTTTAATTCTGTTGTTTGCTATGTCTCTTGGGCATGGTTTGGTGATGGAATCCATTCTAATTCATATACCTCTCATCTTTTAAAATCTATGTCAATGGCAGTTCAGTTAATTTTCCTGATTTGTAATACAGGCATAAGATCTCCCTGATCTCTACAAGTGGATCCTCTGAATCCCTAGTTTCCCTTCTCTGATTTTTCCTAAGTTTTAGATTAATATTTCATCATTATTCCTCAAATCATAATTGGTTTAGATTTCATCTTAGCCTAGTTCTAGCTCTGGTTATTTTCAGAAAACGTACAAGTATCAGTCCCTTGGGATTCGACCTCGATCTTACCGAGTTTATTACTACATCACAACCCTATACTTGGGGAGTGAACAAGTTTTTGGCGCCGTTGCCGGGGATTTTCTGAAATTAATTAGTTTTAGAGTTAGTTTAAGATTAGGATTTTACTAATTTTAAATTTTTAATTTTGTTTTCTATTTTTCATAGAACTAACATATTTCTTATTCTGTAGGTTGTTAAGATAGAACTTCTAATTTGGTAAACTCTTTTTGATTTGCTAGATTTCTAACTCTTTAGATTTGATTTGCTCTAGAAATTTCTTTTTAACTAACTTGTTTTGTTTTGTTTTGCGAGTGTTTTTTACTTAGGAATCTTTAACCCGGTAACTTCTTTCTAACTTCTTCCCTCATACTTTCCATCTTGTTGTAGGATCTTTTCTTTTTATTTTTCCTAGAGTAGATTTAATTTGGGTTTTACTATGCAAGAGTTGGAACGTATATACTGTTGAGATAGCTAAGGAATCTTGGGAAAATTTTTGATGTATGATGATAATGATGGAAAACAAATTATGCCTCAAATATTTTCTCGAAAATTACTTCAACCAATCGAAACATGATGCTCCACCGATTAAGAAGTCCTTCGGTGATTATCTACGGGAAAATAATTGCATTCCACGAGTTAAGGAAACAAGACGTGATTATTGGAATGATAACGCGCAGATCAACTCTCGACCGATGACCCGTATGACTATAACCAGTGGAACCATCAAAAGCGGGAAGATGAACCAACCACATGTAATGATTATTCTCTTGGATACCCTACCGTTGAGAACCTACAGTAAACGATCCAAGAGGATGAAATTCAAGATACCATGGAATGCCTTACGGAAATAAGAAAAGCAATGGAAGCACGGGTCGACCGCTTTGAAAGGATAGAAGAAGCTCGTGCATCCCAACTACAATCCAATCCAGAAATACAATGTCAGGAAAGTGATCCTCACTCGCTTTTGACGAAATCTGAAATTTGGAATGAGAAGTTGGATTCCATTAACGAGCACGTGGTTCAATTTCCCAATGAGCCGATCTCGATGACTGTTCAAAAGAATGGTGGAGATACATGGGTGTCTTTCAAATACAGTGATGATGATACACTTTCCTTACATGATAGAGGATCTCAATGATGAGGTTGAGGTTAGTTTATTCGAACCTCAACCGAATTTAGAATGTAAGGAAAGCGACCCCATCTCAAGTGTGTACTGCACTGAATTGGAAGCTGAGAAGTATTGGGATGAGATTCATGAGAGCACAACCCAAATTCCCCTGGAATCAATCTCCAGTATGGTCCAGGTCAATGCTCAAGAAGCACACGAAGTGATCGGTCATACTGAGCTACTCCACTCACCTAACATGTCTGATTTAAAAGTGGAAGATGAGCTCACTAAAACCGACCCTTCCAACTTCTGTGAGACATGTTTGGACCACTCTCTTGAATTGAATGATAATGTGATTCGGGAGAAGGACGAGCTGCTCGCTACGACTCTAGAATTTGAAACCACTCAATTAAGACCACCATCCGAGCCGACACGTCCGACGAGTTCAACGCCTCGATTGAGTAGTTTCAGTGAACAAAGTGATCCCATCGATGCTTCCCTATTGATCCTCAATATGTTTGTGCAGGTGGAGCAAGAGAACATATCTTCATATACTTTTAAGGGCGAGGGAGTCCTTGAGCATCTCACTACAGATTTCCATGAGGAAAATAAGTCACTCTCAGCTAAAATTACCGACTCTTTTGATAATTCTTTGGGCACACTTTGCAAAGTCAAACGATCCCATGTCAAAAGACAAAGTGGATGCCTTGAAGACAACATCTCGGTAGTTATCACTGACCGAGAGAACCCTTATTTTGAAGCCCCTTCTTCCCCTGATCCTAAACGTCTACCATTAAAGGAGGAGCTAAAAATTGAACCGAAGTTTGACACTTTGAAATGTGTTGAGGCTACATCACTTTTTACGAAGTTTTCTAAACTTTACCTACTTGTAGTCTCTGATTCACCATGGGATACTAACATTGAAAAGTCATCACGGGTGAATCGTACAAACTCACAGTTACCTCAAGCAATGCGATGGAAAATTTCTTATGAGGTACATAAGTCTCTCTGGAAAGTCATGCTCCGGGCACCCAAGCCTTTTGCAAAAAGGGCTTTTGGATGATCTTGTTGAGGAACTTACGAGGAACTTATCAAGATACGGCGAAGATGAACCTTGCAGCATGAGTAGTGAGTTCAATGTTTGTGGGTAACATTGCTGCAAACCCTCACGAGACTACAACTCGTCCACTAGGGGCAACCTAGGGGTTTAAAGGCTTGTTGCATGCGCTAAATGCAATCGAGAGCACCTGCGAAAGTGGTATAGGTAGGATTTTATTTCTTGTTATTTTTTGTGTTGCTTTTTCTCTCGTGCTCACCCGCTCTCATGTTGAGATCTCTTGGAAAGTCTCTCACGATTCATCATTCAGGTACTATCTTCCCATCACTTCTCTTTTACTTTCGTTGTCCCGTCTGCATCCCATGCTCATATCTTTTACATTGAGGACAATGTAGATTTTAGGTTGGGGGTGGGAGATTAGGTAACCTAATCAATCAGTGTTTTCTTGGTCTTGAGCAAAAATTGTGAAAATTTTTAAATTTTTTCTCGACTTTCTTATGAATTCAAAGTGATTTTGACAAGACATCTTAGATTTAGAATTTCAAGATACGTGATGTTGGAAATTTATAACTCTTGGATTCAGTATTTGTTAGATTTCACAGTTAAGTTTGAATTATTAATCCATGATTAGAAGTTGTAAACATTGATTGAGTCATGATTTCACATACCACATCTCACTTACACATTAAGATTTCAGTTTAAAATTGAATGATTAACTTGGTAATCACTGAGCATGAAAGAAACCAGCCTAAACGATTTGGTCATCAGGGTATAAAATACGAATTACACCATGGGTTTGCTCCCTATAGGTGTGGATTTGATTTTCTATGATCCAACATGTTAGTGGTGACTATTTTTCACCATAGGTTTGCTCCTATAAGTGAAAATTTGATTCCCATCTTGATTAAAAAAAAAAAAAAAAAAAAAAAAAAAAAAAAACACTAGAAAATGAAAGAATGATCTGTGAGGCAAAGTACTGGTTTAAGTGATGGTTGTTATGAATTTTCTGATTGATTACTAATGATATCATGAAATCGACAATTTGATCTCTTAATGATGATAGGCTGAGATTTCACTATACAACCATGGAACTCAATGTTTAAAATTATTCTAGTTTATGGATTAATATTTGAACTTGATTATGAAATTCACCGTGCATGAGAGGCCAGGAGAAATTGATAATCACCATTCATGAATCTTAAGATTTCTCATATCTGGATTGTTTTTTCAAAATATCACTTGGCTTCATAAGAATTGTCTCGTAATTCTCAACTTATTCTTCGCATATTTTGCTCGGGACTAGCAAAATGCTGGTTGGGGGTTGTGTTGAGGGTCAAATATTGCATATCAGACCCTAGTTACTGCTTGGATTTACAAACATAATATCGTTTAAAATCCTAATTTAATCGTGTTTGTAATGCAAGGTACATTTGTAAGTGGGGACTACAAAAAGGTGCTAAATGTGTGTATTTAATGCTCTGATGACACCACAAGCAAGGGACGGACTCTAGAGGACCAATATTGAAGAAATTATATACCAGGGAGCCGAGGAAATCAAGTCGTTCACATGAAAGAGGCCCGAAACTAGTGCAGAATACAAGATCACAGGGTTCCCACCATCCGTTCTGCTCGAAACTTTATACATAAACTGAGGAGCATAAATGAACCGTACACGTCGAATTTCAACTGGATCTTTGTGAAAATGGCCCAACAGACATATCACCTACAAGTCATCAAAGTGGGGCCCACCTGGTATCGGGATACGCTAAAATTTGGTCTCAATACCAAAAATCACATGAGTAAAAGGATGGATGGAGTGGATTTTGGATGAACATCACGATGGACCCCACCTTAGGTTGCATGTGTACACAAAGATATGCGTACGGCGGCGCACCGCAGACCGGTGACGGTCGACGGGGCGCCGACCCGCGCCCGTCTCTCTCTCCATTCCACTGTCATGCGAACCGATCGTTGTCGTCGGCCAGAGTCCCACCAATCATCCAAAACGTAAATCCGGACCGTCTATCAGGTCTAAATGGCCTACATTACCATTGCCTAGGTGGTAAAAATCCAAATGAAAGCATAGATCAGTGGCCTTTCAAACGCAGTTTGGGTCGCGAGTTCAAAACTCAGGCCACAACAAATATCACTCGAAATTGGGCATTTCTAGCCATTTTTTCCTCCTCATGCAATGACGAGTGGATTTATCAAGCAACGACGTAGTGGGCCCCACCGTAACGGACGACACGAACCGCGCCCTCAAGTTGCGTCTCACAGAACGAACGGCCGCTGGCCGTTTTGCGGAAGACAGTGGGCCCCACCCGTCAACTGTACAGAAGATCTGATCCGTCCATCTTGTAGAGGGCCACGAGAACTACAAAACCATGTTGAGATTTCACTCCCATGCGTACACACGTGTGCGATACAGAGGCCAAAAGTGGACTGCCTCGGGACGTTCAAAACTGATCTTTTTGTATTTTCTTCTGTGGGCCGCTCTAATGGACCTTCAAAACCACCCATTCTTGACTAAAATTTTGTCCTGAATCCAATGGACGGGGTGGATTGTCCAGAAAATACCTCTGTGGGGCCCACCAATCACGGTTGCGAAAAACTGTACTCCGAGTCCTTCTACGACTCTGCCACCAATTTCAGCCATCCAGCAGCTATAAAAGTGGAGTTTTGGACGTGGGGAATTAATTCAGAATTAGGGAATTCGAGATCCAGAGCCAGGGAGAGAAGAGAGAGAGAAAGGAGTAGAGTTGTATTTTTTCTTTCCTTCTTTGCTTTTAATTTATTTATTTTATTTTGAGAGATCTAGTCCACTCATGTGTGGCTGAACCTTTTAGCTAGGGCTAAGAGGTGAAGCTTGTAGCGTGATGGGATGCCTCTTTGCTTGTGCCTTTGTTTAGACTGAATTGATTTTGATTTAATTTTATTAAGGGAATGTTTTCAGTCTTTAATGGTCTGTTGTGACTGAAATTACAATGGGTCTGCAATGGCTTTGAGCATGTTCTTTTCCTCTTTATGTTTATGACGTCAGAAAGCTCTGTTGTTCATCATCGTCTCCTGGGCATGGTTGGATGTCGGTACCCTTCCTAACCTTCATACATTGATTGGTTGGTAATTAGTTTAATTCTGTTGTTTGCTATGTCTCTTGGGCATAGTTTGGTGATGGAATCCATTCTAATTCATATACCTCTCATCTTTTGAAATCTATGTCAATGGCAGTTCAGTTAATTTTCCTGATTTGTAATACAGGCATAAGATCTCCCTGATCTCTACAAGTGGATCCTCTGAATCCCTAGTTTCCCTTCTCTGATTTTTCCTAAGTTTTAGATTAATATTTCATCATTATTCCTCAAATCATAATTGGTTTAGATTTCATCTTAGCCTAGTTCTAGCTCTGGTTATTTTCAGAAAACGTACAAGTATCAGTCCCTTGGGATTCGACCTCGGTCTTACCGAGTTTATTACTACATCACAACCCTATACTTGGGGAGTGAACATACAGCAAAGGTTTGGCGACAATGTGGATTATGTTTTAATTTGAAATGTCATAGGCATTATGTTTTAATTTCTACACATGCCTTCTTTATCATTCCAATTCCTATTTTTGGTTTAGGGAGACTGCAAGATGGATACTGGATACTCATTGAGTGCTTTATCCATTTCAGGCAGGTTTTGCACGGTATTGCTGGTGGCATGTTGGGGCCTCTTTAAGAAGTCCAAGCTCAGAATCCGCAACATATAGGAGTTGCACAGATAGACTGATGAAAACAGTTTTTTTTTTTTTTTTTTTTTTTTTTTTTTTTTTTTTTAAAGAGAAAAACTCAGCACTTTCATATATGAGAAGATCATTGATGAAAAAACAGTTACTGGTTATCTAAAAAATAGTTACTGGTTATCTATTTCTATCATGTGCTAATGTGATTGGAATACTGAAACAGGACATAAAAAATAGGACATAATTAGTTTTTTAACTTCTCCATTTTTGTTTTTCAACTTCCTATTAAAGATAAATTTGTATTTTAGTGAGGTGTATTGATACAAATCACTAACTTCTATCAACAAGTTCTTTTGTATTTGTTGATTTTAAGGAATTATTTGTTCACATATATGAGTCATTTGTCTCTTGTAGGGTCCTAGTAGTGGTAGACTGGTAGTTAGTTGACACTTCCAAGGCGGTTTTCCAATCTTCCAATTTGTTTCTGTTGCAAGATTTAGATTTCACTGCCTTTTTTTCTCTTCCAAATTGTTGAAGCCTAATTGGTACTTACATAAATCCTTTGTCTTTTTTTTTTCTTTGTACTCACGAAGCTCAAAGTGGCTTCATAAGATTTTCTACTAAATGAGTATGGAAGGGGATTTCCATTATAGACTCTTAGGAAGCAGGGTTGACAATGATGAAAATGTGGTCGGAATGCACGCATGCCTATGTCAATCTCCCCGTGAGACTCATTTATGCCATTTTCGATAGAAGGTAATATGTCATGAGATGATTGCTTTCTTTTCATGCAGATTATATAACAACTGTTATCCTCGTGTTGGTTCATGCATCTATTGATTTCTTTTAATCCCATCGTGTGATAAAGGAGTCTCATCAGATGTCTGCTTTCCCATTTCAAATCCCATTTATCAATAATCAAATGCCTATTGGTGATAGTCAATCTTGGAATGCATATAAATATTTGTCAAATAGTCTTGTCTTTTGAATGCATATGTATATTTTACATGGATGTATATTAGGAATGAAGTACCAAGCAACTTTCTCAAATGAACCCAGTGAGCTCAAAAACCATTTCCTATTCAAATGTTTGTCCACTCGCAAGCGGATGCTGAAAATTTGAAGTGATGACCATCAGGCTCCTCTGGAACTGCTCCTTGAACGCCAATTGGTCATCACTAGCCACCCCTTTTCTGCACTTTCAGGTACTTAATTTTGAACATTAACCATTTTTATCTACTACCACTGATTTAAGTGCCATTACTCATATGTTTAGAATCATTCAAATTGTGTATCTTGAATCATTTGCGTTTCATGGTAGGGACCACTAGATGGACAGTCTTGATTGATACATTAATCTGCCGCATGTTCTTTGAAGAGAGGGCTCTGCTGTGTCATCGTCCTTGTTAGTGATAGAACATGTCAGAGGATGTCTTTCTATAAAAGTATGTTTTTCCAAATGTTCCGAACAAGGCCTAAAAGTTTATTCTGTGCAGGTGTTGCCCACTAGATGATAAGACCAGCCTGTTTTTGGCAAGTGGTGTGTACAACGTGAGGCCTGCTGGTGAACGGCCCTGATCTGGGGCACATGCACGTGTTGGCAGTTGGCACACAGGGTTGGAGCAGGTTTGCAAATGTCCAAGAAGATTGTGGGTGGGGGACGTGGATTAGGTACTACCCATGCCTGTTCCAGATCGGGATCGTAGCATTGTCACATCTTCCAATGCTTGTTAGTCATATGTCAACCTATCCTCTGTCTATGGTTTACCATTCTTCCCTTCCTATGCACAAGTTTATCCTCTTACCTCTTATCACCATGCCAGTTATTTTATTTAAAATGAAGAGATTCATTCTTATCATTGATCTTTTCTGTGTTGGTCCTTTGATTCAGTCAATCACATCAAATTTCCATCATACAATTGTATTTCTCAAAGTGGCAAGGAACCCAATTTTCTGCTTGGGATAGACCTATCTAGTGGATAATCAAGTGCAATTGATTTCATGCTTAATATATGAATTGCAACTTCAGATTACCTGATGTGACCACTTTCCAGGTAATGAATTGCAATTGATTTCATGCTTGATATAAAATTTCAAGAACACTTTCCAGAAAGGGGATGAGAATGTCTTGAACACCAGCACCTAAAATTATCTCAACTAAATCTAATTCATTCATGTCACCTTGTGAATTAATCATACATACAATGGGGCCAATCATAGATGGGAAACTGTACTAAGCTTGCCATTGAGTTGACCATGAACTGCCTACAGGCGATTTATTGGGCAGTTTGAATTCCATCTAGTCGGTGTGATTTTTGCTCAGAGGAGCATGGACTCCATTAGTTTACAATTATAATGCCCATGTATAGGTTGCTTGTGTGGTGGAGATTGGTGCCAAGCCACTACTTGGCATGGAGAGATCATAACCTGAGTACCTGACTGCCATTACCAGTTCCTAAGAGTCCAACTTGGTAAGTCAATGATTGGTGAGAAGCTATATGTAGAGCTGCCAGACTATTTTAAACCTGAATTACTGGGAGAAGGCTAAGATGATCATGATGAGTGTTGGCTGTTACTCTCTATTCGAGAAAGATAATTTTGAATTGTGATCATTTAGGCAACTCGGTAACAAACGAGTTCAAATTAGGCAACAAGTTAATGATATCTAAGAACATAACTATCAAATTTCATACTATTCTAAATTCAACTTTCAGTAGTGTACGTCTAATTAACACATGGAAAGTTTGTGTTTTTTTCCCCTTTAGTGATTTTTCACAATTCTCTCTCTCTCTCTCTCTCTCTCTCTCTCTCTCTAAATTTCTGACTACTTTCAAGGTTTAGGGAATTGATACATGAGCCTAGTTCATTTTTGTCAAATTCCATTTATGATAGTGATGTTAATTTTTTATTTTTATGTTACCATTTTACATTTGAACCATGACCATATGCAATCTGAGGTGTCATCAAGAAATATGACAGTCCCGAAAAAAGTAAGTTTGCTTATTCTAGTTTATGAATTTCACTCGCTGAGTCAATGAATACCAATAAACTTGGCTTATTCTTTTTTACCCCTTAACTATAAATCTGAATTTTTTATGCATGGTTCTGTATAAGAATTCCTGAGCAGTCATCTTAATTTATTTGCAGACACCTCTACAGCTAGACATGCCTCTTCAATTAATTGGAAAGGACCTACATTCCAAAGTTAAGGATATTCAATAGGATAACGAGGGTGTGCTCGTTCAGAGTATGGAAATCTTTTGAAGGTTTGTAAATTGCTTTATCAGCTAGTGTTTCCTAGTATACTCTGAATATTGTCTCTTGAATCCTGGTGGTCATTGCCAGGAATAAATTGAAAATGCATTATTATGGATGCTTTTCTTAATGTAATGTAAAGTGTAGAAGCACATCCTCATTTTAATTGATATAATATAAAATCAGTACACATTATAAAATTAGGGTTCCCGCACAGTGGCAGTTTGGTAATTTTGAAGTCCTTGGTTAGGGTTTGGGCTGAAAGTACGAGTGCTGGAGCCGACGCTTTCGGAGTCCGAACTCATTCCTTTGTAAAATAGAAAAATGGGAATATTAGTAAATATGGATTTTCTTGTTAAGAAGGAAATGGAAGATGAATTGAAAAAACATAAAAGAGATTTTTTTTTTTTTTTTTTTGCTTTAAGAGAGAGAGACAGAGAGGTGAGAGTGGGAAAATCGAGGGAGATAGTGGGGGAATGAAGTGGCCGCATGAGATTTGAAAATAGCGAGTGTAGTTTGGTTTGAAAATGACGTTTCGCATACGTGGCGTGCATTTCTTTTATGATAGTAATTTGATTTTACTGAAGACAATTGAATTACATGGGCAAGTGTTTAATACAGGGAACTTCTCTGGAAATGTTATTCTAATAACTAACCTGATGAGAATAATTTGTGGTTCAGTTCCTGGACCAATCTCTCTATCATATTCAAAGAAATCCACATTTTCCTTCGTGTTTCTTACATGGTTCTATGTCCTATTTTTGTTTGACTTGAAAGTAAATGTGATGCATCTTCTTATTTATTCAATCATGGAATGCAAGATGTTGCTATTAAGGTTCTAACAGATCAGGACTTTCTAAGGGAGGTATGTATTTGAAATATTGCTAATAATGTTTTTTGAAACTGTACCCATTTATGTATCCGGATGTACATTAGAGCTATTCGGATGTTGAACGGGGGTCCGTGGAAGGTGAGAGCCGCTGTTATGACCATGATGAAGTTGTCCATTTCCTATGGATAGCATTGGAGTGGCCTGACCATTTGGACAGCTCGTGTTTATATCTGTATTTGTTCGAAATTGATGGAGCAGACCCGGATGTGCATCGAAGCTATCCGAATGTTGAGCGGAGGTCCCTGGAAGGTGGGAACCGCTATTATGACCATGATGATGCTGTCCACTTCTTATGGACAGCATTGGAGTGGCCTGGCCATTTGGACAGGCCGTGCTTATATTTGTACTTGCAGGGACCACACCCTTAACCTATAACATAAACCTATTCTCAAATCCCAAAACCTATAACTACAACCTAAACCTTAACCTATAACCTATAACCTATAACCTAAACCCAATTCCCTAAACTCTAACCTACAACCTAACCTAAACCTATACTTATAACCTAAACTTATTCTCAAATCCCAAAACCTATAACCTAAACTCAATTCCCTAAACCTTAACCTATGCCCTAACCTAAACCTATACTTATAACTTAAACCTATTCTCAAATCCCAAAACCTATAACTTAAACCTAAACCTTTGTCACGCCCCAGACTCAGTAACCAGACTCACAAGGATTCCAATGACCGGTTCTGAACGCAACAGCCTCCATAGTACCCCATTCTCGGCTCCTGAGGCAGGTTCCGATCTTGGGATCCTACAAGGAGGATTTTCATAACAGTATAATCATTCCAATACGAGCATACCCAAGATCATAGCAAGAACATCTGAGAATAACAAAGGCACACATTGCAAAATCCACTATAAATTTGAACTTTTACAATCATCCATAAGGCCTAAAGGACATACATGAGATAAAAGGAAAAGAGAGAAAGGTCAGCAACACTGGAGTCCTCAAATGCTCAGCTCTACTCCATGCTCTACTGCTGTGTCGCCTGCCTAGAGTATCCTGCACGCATCAATCGTGCATAAGCTTATAGAAGCTTAGATGGTGGTGTAGGTGTGTGATAATGGTGCACAGAAGAGTAGTAGGAAATACAAGGAGAGAAGCATGATCAATGAGGATATCACTAGCCTTACCCAAGCTTATCATGAATAAGATGCAATGAGTATTGGGTGCCATGCCAAGCAATGCATGAAGGGGCTTGTACAACCAATGCTAATGCAATGCAAGTAATATCGGTGCTCATATCCAAACCACAAGTCATGTACATTTCGATCATAAGGAAATCAGGGGTCTATTACCTTCTTGAATAGCCGCTCTCGAGACTCCGCACAGTCAAACGAGCGTAAGAGACCTCACTACCCGCCTGCGGACAGCCAATCACCAACAAGGCCTGAAGGTAGCGGACCCATTTACGAGCTGGTCAGACTCAGCCTAGCAATGCCTCCTCACATCAGGCAGGTAAGGCCACACCCCTATCCAACCGACTACACGACAGTGGGAGACGCGGCCTAATGGTATAAGGCCCTCGTGCGCTCATATATTCCACCCGGTCACGGCATTGGAGCAGATCCTTGGTACCATGGAAGTTTTGGGAATTTCACCCATGGGCATCCTATGCACCCGGTATGCTCAACTAATATTTCCGGTGTCCACACATAAAGCCATCCACGAATACCCCTGTGGAGGCAAGGCCCTGATGAAGTAAGGGCAGATAACCATAAGCTATGCAATGTCAGATGCATGAATCACACAATCACCCATGCATCAATCCCAAGCATTTATCTCTCGGGAAGATACCAATATGTCCTACACAATGACACAACCATGACCAATCATACCTCAACCAAGCATGCATATGATGCGTATGGGAGTGGGCCATGAAGATGAATAGGGGTGCCAATGAGGTGAAGATGAACTCTCTACCTAACCATGAAAGGTCTAGGTACTTAACCAATTCCTCATAAGGAATACAACCTCTAGTGGGGGCCCATATACCTGGGGTAACCCATGAGACTAAGGAGAACAATGATATGGGCCTAAATAGATGAAATGAGCCTAGCAAGGGTCTATGGTGGGCCTTTAACCACCCATAGAAGCCCATGGGCCTACCTTAGGGCCAACAATGTGGACATCTAACCACAATTGGTCCCCAAGAGGTAGCTCATCTCTAATTGATTACGGATCAAGGCCCAAGGCCCACACAACATTAGAAATAAGAAATGGACAGCCATTACATACCACATACATTCATGTTGGGCTTCAGAAAGGTGGCCCAAAGCCTATCCAAAACATGGGTCCATGGGGAAGACACATAGCCCAACCCATATATACCACTATGGGCCCACATGGGAAAGGTTAGGGCCCAATATAAAGGCTACTAATCCCATATATTGTTGTGGCCTAGTGGGCAGCCCATTGCTCAAATCACATGGGCAAATGTCATGTTCTTAGTCAAGTAAGTTGGGCCTACAACCCGGCCCAAGTATAAAGTTGATTTAGTGGGCAATCAAGGGCCCATATACTTGTGTAATCTGGCCCACTAATCCAACACAATAGTATGGTAAAAATGGCCCAAGAGTTCAATGGGCCTATCTAGAAAGTTCCAGCCCAATTGGGCTCAAAGAGTTCAACAACTAGCCACATTCATGGACCCAATTAAATTCAACTGTGGTGGGCCTCAAAAGTGCATTTATTAAGCCCACATTTAAGGGACTAAATGTATAAATTATTACCACTAAGATTCTTCACAATGTGTTGGGCCCCACTCCTCAAAATTTCAGCCCAAAGGCCAAACATAATTATAACATGTTGCTGTCCTAAATTTGGGCACTCCATTGGAGTGGGCCCAGGGCCTCTAAAACTCTGAAAATTGAGGGCCAAGGTCTCTCATCATGCATACAATGAGAGAAAACCCAAAAAGGTGGCCCACCATCAGAGGAAACATTTTTTGAATTATAATTTTTATCAAGGCATATTACTGGACTGCACAGCAGAAAATTTTGGCAAGCCAACCATCTTGGCCCATTCTTTTGGATGCCCAAATGGGGTCAGTTGGAGTTGAAATTTTTCAGAGTGATACTTTAATAGGTAGGACATACCCCCACAAAATTTCAGAATTTTTAGATATCCCTATGTATTTTAATTAATTTAAACAAGACAGTCTATCCAGAAAATCGGACAGACCTAGATATCCCAATGTGGTGGGCCAGTCCGGCCCTCGCCACGATGTGCACAGGGGTCCATTGGCCCTGAAAGTTGGTAGGTAGGTCCCACCATGGGTGGACCACAACTTCACAAAATTTTAGAATTTATGGACACATAAAAATATTTTAGTTTATTTAAAGAAATCAATCTATCCTGAAAATCGGACTGATCTGGACACCATATTGTAATGGGCCAGTCCAGCCACCACCATGGTGTGTACAGGTTTCCATTGGACCCGAAATTTTGTAGGTTGGTACCACCATAAGTGGACCACCTTCCTGTAAATTTTTATAATTTTTAGACACCCAAAAATATTTTAATAAATTTTGGAATTCCAACCTGTTCAGGGTGGAATATTGCTGGAATAGTGCAGAAAATCCAGACTGTCCACCTCATTTGGACCACACCTTTGGGACTCCAATGAAGGTCAGATGGGGCTGAAATTTGGTATGGTTGTAGGTGGGTCATAAGGCTACAAGAATCACATATTATTTTGTTTTATTATTTTCACCAAAGACCCATAAATCAGGCCCCAAGGTGGCCCAAAAATCTGTCCAGGTAGATTTGGACAGCAATATGTAATAGAAATGATTAAAATATAAACATGGTTTTCCATGGGATTTAACTCCAGGAATTTGTGCGGTGGACCACCCCAGTGGGCCCCACAAATGTTCAGACCTTCCCCATCATCAAATACCCCTTGCATGTGTCCCATTTAGGTAGGTTTTGGGGCCACATGTCTAAGGATGGACCGCTATGAGCATCCAAGCTCCATGGTTGGTCTAGATTTTTGTTGGCCTACAAGGTGGGCCACACATGCAAGATTAGAAGTTTATCATAAAGAAAAAAAAATAATAATAATAAAGAATCGGCCACAAGAGGAGGGGCTCCGCTACATTGAGGCCCTCCCCTTCATCAATCACACCATACATTCATTCTATTCATATATTACAACATAGATCCACCACATGCATGTTCTAGATTCAAGATCAATGGTTGGGATGCCATCCCAAGCATGATTCTAGGGTCTAGATGACCCATCATACTATAAAATCCAAGTAATCCTCCATGATGGGGGCCTATAGAAGGGAAACCCCATGCGTGGACATGCATGCATCAAAAAGGCCATTTGACCACAACTAAGGGATGATGTAGGATCTCCACCATGAATTGGTGGGCCCTACACTTCCCACACACAAAAAAAGGAGATCTAAGAACATAAAATAGAAATCCTAAGTCCTAGGAGTACACCCACCTTAGATTGCTCCAAACTTGGACCTCCTAGCTCCTAGTGCACCAAGGGATCCATATCAATGGATGAGATTGGATTTAGATGGTTGGATTTGGAAGATTAAAGGGGAAATGGGGCTGGAGAAGAAAGGGAGATGAGAGAGAAGTTGCTGGAGAAGAAGAGAAGAGAGGGAGAGAAATGAGAGGGAAAGAGAGGGAAAATCTTTTTAAGGGAAGTAATAATAACCTATGGTGACAATAACAATGTTGCTAGGGTAGGTTAGGTATGGGTAGTGTTTAGAGTGGGTAGTGTTTATTCCATGTAATAGTGTAGTGTGTGTGTGTGGTGTGCATGGAAAATTGTGCCATGGAGGTGGTCCACATGCTTTTCTACAAAAAGTGGGCCACATGATGAAATGCTCATAACTTTTGATCCATAGGTCGGATTGACGCACAAGACGCGTCGTTGGAAC
This sequence comes from Magnolia changhungtana, assembly GCA_030180095.1. Classification (NCBI taxonomy): domain Eukaryota; kingdom Viridiplantae; phylum Streptophyta; class Magnoliopsida; order Magnoliales; family Magnoliaceae; genus Magnolia; species Magnolia changhungtana. The sequence goes on from JASAUF010000617.1 coordinate 17,326,961, forward strand.
CGCAACGATGATACGAACGAGATGACATAGGTCCTGGGTCGATCCGAGTCGGGTCTACGTGACTAAACTTAAGGTGACCATAAACACAATTTGAAGGTCGCGGGTCGCCGGAATTCGACCAGTAGGACCGCGAGACCATGATGAACAAGATGCATACTCACACACATACATGCAAACATGGGAACTAGGGTTGGGTCTCACAATCCTCCCCACGAACAGAGAAATTTCATCCTCGAAATTGACCAATCCAAGATAAAAGAAAAAATAAAAACCACCATCATATAACAATCATCTTACAAGAAAGGTAATATAAACAATCATATATCTATCAATCATCAAACAAATGGGGATAACGCTCTCTAATCTCGGCCTCGCGTTCCCAAGACGCCTCGGTCTCCGAATGATGACCCCATTGCACCTTCACCAAGGGAATGACCTTGGTCCTGAGGACTTGCTCCTTCCGATCGAGAATACGAATAGGCTGCTCAATGTAGGAAGCATCCTCACGGACCTCAAGTGGCTGCCAATCAATCACGGGAATAGTGTCCAACCCACATTTCCGCAACATAGAAACATGAAATACATCATGGATCACGGACAACTCAGGAGGTAAGGCAAGCCTATAGGCCACAGCGCCTATGCGCTGGTAATCTCAAAAGGTCCAATAAATCTTAGGGCGAGCTTGCCCTTCACACCAAAGCGTACCACACCCTTCATAGGCGAGACCTTGAGATATACCATGTCCCTGACTGCGAACTCGAGGGGTCGACGCCAACGATCAGCAAAGCTCTTCTGCCGGCTCTGAGCGGTGCGCATCCTTTGCCTGATAACATCAATAGCCTCTGACGTCTGCAGTACAAGCTCGGGACCTAAGAGACGACGCTCTCCAACCTCGGTCCAACAACTAGGAGATCTGCACGGTCTACCATAAAGTGCCTCAAAAGGAGCCATGCCGATAGTCGCCTGATAACTATTATTGTACGCGAACTCTGCGAGGCGCATATGCTCATCCCAACTACATGCAAAGTTGATCACACAAGCTCTAAGCATATCCTCAAGGATCTGGTTGACCCTTTCGGTCTGCCCATCCGTCTGCGGATGATAAGCGGTGCTGAGGTGCAAGGTGACCCTAAACCTATACTTATAACCTAAACCTATTCTCAAATCCCAAAACCTAAAAACCTCCTTAACCTAAACCTATACCTATAACCTAATGCTATAACCTATAACCTAAACCTATAACCTATAACCTAAACTCAATTCCCTAAACCTTAAACTAGAACCTAACCTAAACCTAAACCTTAACCTAAATATAAAACCTAAACCTAAACATATACTTATAACCTAAACCTATTCTTATAACCTAAACCTATACTTATAACCTAAACCTATTCTCAAATCCTAAAACCTATAACCTAAACCTAAACCTATAACCCAAAACGTAAGCTAAAACCTAAACCTAAACCTACACATATAACCTATAGCCTAAGCCTAAAACTAAAACTCAAACGTAAACCCGATCTTGAACCCGAACCGATTCCTTAACGTATTCTCAAATCCCTAAACCTAAACCTACACCTAATCCTAATCTCAACTCCCTAACCTAAACCTAAACCTAAACTTGAAAACCCAAACCTAAACCCGATCCCGAACCCAATTTCCTAAACCTAAACTTATATCCTTAACCTAAACCTATTCTCAAATCCCAAAACCTATAACCTAAACCTAAACCTATAACCTTAACCTAAACCTAAAACTTAACCTATAACCTAAACGTTAACCTCTAACCTTAACTTATAACCTAAACCTATAACATAAACTCAATTTCCTAAACCTTAACCATGGCTATAACCTAACTTAAACCTAAACCTATAACCCGAACCCGATTTCCTAAACTTAAACCTTAACGTATTCTCAAATTCCTAAACCTAAACCTACACCTAATCCTAATCTCAACTCCTAACCTAAACCTAAACCTAAACTTGAAACCAAACCTAAACCCGATCCAGGAACCCGAACCCGATTTCTAAACCTAAACTTATAACCTTAACCTAAACCTATTCTCAAATCTCAAAACCTATAAACTAAACCTAAACCTATAACCTAAACCTAAACCTAAAACTTAACCTATAACTTAAACCTTAACATATAACCTTAACCTAAACCTAAACCTCAACGTATTCTCAAATCCCTAAACCTAAACCTACATCTAATCCTAATCTCAACTCCCTAACCTAAACCTAAACCTAAACTTGAAAACCCAAACCTAAACCCGATCTCGAACCCGAACCCGAACCCGATTTCCTAAATCTAAACCTATTCTCAAATCCCAAAACCTATAACCTATAACTTAAACCTAAACCTTAACCTTAACCTAAACCTAAACGTTAACCTATAACCTAAACCTATAAGCTAAACTCAACTTCCTAAACCTTAACCTATAACCAAACCTAAACCTAAACCTACAACCCGAACCCGATTTCCTAAACCTAAACCTTAACGCATTCTCAAATCCCTAAACCTAAACCTACACCTAATCATAATCTCAACTCCCTAACATAAACCTAAACCTAAACTTGAAAACCCAAACCTAAACCCGATTCGAACTCGAACCCAATTTCCTAAACCTAAACTTATATCCTTAACCTAAACCTATTCTCAAATCCCAAAACCTATAACCTAAACCTAAACCTATAACCTTAACCTAAACCTAAAACTTAACCTATAACCTAAACCTTAACCTATAACCTAAACGTAGAACCTAAACTCAATTTCTAAACCTTAACCTATGGCTATAACCTAACCTAAACCTAAACCTAAACCTATAACCCGAACCCAAATTCCTAAACATAAACTATAACGTATTCTCAAATTCCTAAACCTAAACCTACACCTAATCCTAATCTCCACTCCCTAACCTAAATCTAAACCTAAACTTGAAAACCAAAACCTAAACGCGATCCGAACACGAACCCGATTTCCTAAACCTAAACTTATAACCTTAACCAAAACCTATTTTCAAATCTCAAAACCTATAAACTAAACCTAAACCTATAACCTTAACCTAAACTTAAAACTTAACTTATAACCTAAACCTTAACCTATAACCTTAGCCTAAAACTAAACCTTAACGTATTCTCAAATCCCTAAACCTAAACCTACACCTAATCCTAATCTTAACTCCCTAACCTAAACTTGAAAACCCAAACCTAAACCCGATCCCGAACCCGATTTCCTAAACCTAAACTTATATCCTTAACGTAAATCTATTCTCAAATCCCAAAACCTATAACCTAAACCTAAACCTAAACATATAACCTTAACATAAACCTAAAACTTAACCTATAACCTAAACCTTAACCTATAACTTTAACTTATAACCTAAACCTATAACCTAAACTCAATTTCCTAAAACTTAACCTATGGCTATAACCTAACCTAAACCTAAACCTATAACCCGAACCCGACTTCCTAAACCTAAACGTTAACGTATTCTCAAATTCCTAAACCCAAACCTACACCTAATCCTAATCTCAAGTCCCTAACCTAAACCTAAACTTGAAAACCCAAACCTAAACCCGATCCCGAACCTGAACCCGATTTCCTAAACCTAAACTTATAACCTTAACCTAAACCTATTCTCAAATCTCAAAACCTATAAATTAAACCTAAACCTATAACCTTAACCTAAACCTAAACCTAAACCTAAACCTTAACCTATAACCTAAACTCAATTTCTTAAACCTTAACCTATAACCTAAACTCAATTTCTTAAACCTTAACCTATAACCTAACCTAAACCTAAACCTATAACCTGGACCCGATTTCCTAAACCTAAACCTTAACGCATTATCAAATCCCTAAACCTAAACCTACACCTAATCCTAATCTCAACTCCCTAACCTAAACCTAAATCAAAACTTGAAAACCTAAACTCCGATCTCGAACCCGATTTCCTAAACCTAAACTTATATCCTTAACCTAAATCTATTCTCAAATCCCAAAACCTATAACCTATAACCTAAACCTAAACCTAAACCTAAAACTAAAACTTAACCTATAACCTAATCCTTAACCTATAACCTTAACTTATAACCTAAACCTATAACCTATAACCTTAACCTAAAACTAAAACTTAACCTATAACCTAATCATTAACCTATAACCTTAACTTATAACCTAAACCTATAACCTAAACTCAATTTTCTAAACCTTAACCTATGGATATAACCTAACCTAAACCTAAACCTATAACCCGAACCCGATTTCCTAAACCTCAACCTTAACGCATTCTCTAATCCTAAACCTAAACCTACACCTAATCCTAATCTCAACTCCCTAACCTAAACCTAAACCTAAACTTGAAAACCCAAACCTAAACCCGATCCCGAACCCGATTTCCTAAACCTAAACCTATTCTCAAATCCCAAAACCTATAACCTTAACCTATAACCTAAACCTTAACCTATAACCTTAACTTATAACCTAAACCTATAACCTAAACTCAATTTCCTAAACCTTAACCTATGGCTATAACCTAACCTAAACCTAAACCTATAACCCGAACCCGATTTCCTAAACCTAAACGTTAACGTATTCTCAAATTCCTAAACCCAAACCTACACCTAATCCTAATCTCAACTCCCTAGCCTAAACCTAAACTTGAAAACCCAAACCTAAACCCGATCCCGAACTTGAACCCGATTTCCTAAACCTAAACTTATAACCTTAACCTAAACCTATTCTCAAATCTCAAAACCTATAAACTAAACCTAAACCTATAACCTTAACCTTAACCTAAACCTAAAACTTAACCTATAACCTTAACCTAAACCTAAACCTTAACATATTCTCAAATCCCTAAACCTAAACCTACACCTAATCCTACTCTCAACTCCTAACCTAAACCTAAACCTAAACTTGAAAACCCAAACCTAAACCCGATCCCGAACCCGAACTCGATTTTCTAAACCTAAACTTATAACCTTAACCTAAACCTATTCTCAAATCTCAAAACCTATAACCTAAACCTAAACCTAAACCTAAAACTTAACTTATAACATAAACCTTAACCTAAACCTTAACTTATAACCTAAACCTATAAACCTAAACTCAATTTCCTAAACCTTAACATATAACCTAACTTAAAGCTAAACCTATAACTCGAACACGATTTCCTAAAACCTAAACCTTAACGTATTCTCAAATCCCTAAACCTAAACCAAATCCTAATCTCAACTCCCTAACCTAAACCTAAACTTGAAAACCCGATCACGAACCCAAACCCAATTTCCTAAACCTAAACTTATAGGTAGGTTAGGTTTTGGTTAAGGTTTAGATTTTAGGTTATAGGTTATAGGTTATGTTAAGGTTTAGGTTTAGGGTATTTTTGTTTATGATGTTAAGCTTATATGTATTTATGCATTAATAAATGTGATGTCGATAACATTGTTTGTGTTTGGATAGATTTAATAGTTTGGGTTTAGATGGATGTGAATGTGAATAAGTTGTATATCAAGATGAATATGATGTTACAGGTGTATATCAGGAATTTTGTACTGGAATAATTTTTTTAAAAAAAGAGACTTTTAGCGACGAAAATTTTCGTAGCTAAAAGTCTTGCAAAATATTTTTAGCAACGAAAACTTTCGTAGCTAAAAGTTTTGCAAAATGTTTTTCACAACATAAAGTTTCGTAGCGAAAAGTTATGCAAATATATTTTAGCGACGAAAATTTTCGTAGCTAAAAGTTTCTTAAAATATTTTTAGCGATGAAAAGTTTCGTAGCTAAAAGTATTTAAAAAAATTTTAGTGACGAAAATTTTCATAGCTAAAAGTTTTGTAAATATTTTTAGCGACAAAAATTTTCATAGTTAAATATTTTGCAAATATTTTTAACGACGAAAATTTTCGTATCTAAAAGTTTTGCAAATATTTTTAACGACAAAAATTTTCGTCGCTAAAAGTTTTGCAAATGTTTTTAGCGACGAAAATTTTCGTCGCTAAAAATCTTGCCTTGGGCGACGATTCAAAATTTTCGCCGATAAAACCCTTTTGCCTCAGATTTTTAGCGACGAAGTTAGCAACAAAAATTTTCGTTGCTAAAAGTCTTTAGCTACAAAAATTTGGCTTTTAGCGACGAAAATTTCTATTGCTAAAAGTGGGATTTCTTGTAGTGAGGTATATTCCGCCTCTCTCCTTTGATTGAGCGGGCCTAGAGGTGGTGCTCAATTTTGGGGAGACGTCTCATGATTGTGCGTTTTCAGCAAGTCTGTCCAAATAATCCTACACATCATCGACATATTTGTTCGTGAATTCTCCATTGCACATTATCTCGACCAATTGGCGCATGAAGGAAGTCAATCTATTATAGAAAAAGTGTGTAATGCATCACGTTTCAAAACTGTGTTGTGGGCATAAACTGACAAGATCCTTAAACCGCTCCCAACATTGGAAGAATGTTTCATCTTCCTTTTGGGCGAAGTTCATGATTGACTTTCTGAGGGTATTTGTTTTATGGTGTGAAAAATTTTTCTTTATGAACTTCCTTATCATATCGTTGCATCTACCAATAGATCGAGGACGTAGCAAATGCAATCACATCTTAGCTTTATCTTTCAAAGAAAAGGGAAAGAGTTTTAGCCGACCGTGTCATCGAACACGATAGGAAAATATAATGTGGCTATGATCTCATCAAACTCTTTCAAGTGTAAATATGGATTTTCATATTTAAGTCTATAGAATTTTGGAAGGAGTTGGATCACCCCTTGCTTGATATCTATATGTCCTGTATTTTATGAAAAAATGCATTTTATGAAAAAACAATACATGAGGGCATGTTCACCCCCGCCGGTTGTAAATAATCTCGTAAAGTACAAGGCGGGGATTCTTGATGGACCTCATTCTTATTATGGATTTCCTCAACCCAAGTTAAGGTGGATTTAGAGGTTGATTAGCCGGTTGATTGGCAGCCATAACTTCAGTTAACTCTGTAGATCTCGAGTGGTGTCTAATCCTTTGATGGATAGATAACTCCTCAACCAATCCTCCTTCACTTAAGAGACGTCGATTGTTGTCACGGACCCACTTGGGCATGAAACACTCTCAGCCCTCAATTTTAGAATCTAACCTAAACCTAAAAGGAAAGGGGGAAATAGAAATCTAGAAATATAAAGAGAAAGAATTAGAAAGAAGTAACCAAATTAGAAATTTCTATATTGAGATCCTACAGAAGAAAAGGGAAAACAAATTAGTTTAAAAAAAAAAGGAAATAAGAAAGCAACCTAGTTCCTAAAAACAATTAGAAAAGTTTCTAAAAATAGAAAGTAAGTTAGTTTCTAAGAACAAAGTAGGAAAGTAAACTAGTTTCTAAAAACAAAATAGGAAAGTTTATAATCCTAGAAATATAAAGTAAATTAGTTTCTAAAAATAAATCAGAAAAACCCTAACCTAAAAATATAAAGTAAACAAACCCTAATCTTAACTTGATTCTCAAACTACTTAATCTCAAAAAAACTAACCATTAGTCCCCAAAAACGGTGCTAAAAACTTGTTCACAACCCCAAGTATAAGGTCGCAATGTAGTAATAATCTCAGTGAGACCACGGTCGAATCCACAAGGACTAAACTTGTGTGTCTTCTGAATTTAAGTAGAACTAGAACTAGATGAAGAACTAAAACAGAAATCTGAATTTAAAAGAGTAATTTTGAGTAATGAGTAAAGTATCAATTAAAAGTGAGAACTAAGGTGCCAAGGATCCACTTGTAGCAATTGAGATGCTACCTTACTTAATTCAAGAGATCCAACTAGAATTAGAGTCCTATCCTATCTAATTGGAAGAAGAGACAGTCAAATCTCTGAACCTCTCATTGATTTAGCCTCAATGAAGGATAATTGTAGTGAATTGGAAGGGATTCCATCACTTAACCATGCCCATGGGACGATGGCAAACAACAGGATTTACCAAATCCACAATCTCAAATAGAAAAGAAGATATTTAAAGCTATTGCAGATCTATTGTAATTTGTGTCACAACAAACCATTAAAAACTGAAAATATTTCTTAAAATCAACTAGAATTCAATGAAGTTCAAACATAAACATGAATCAAAGTAAAGTAAACATCCCAATCACGCCACAAGCTTCACCTCTTAGCCCTAGCTAAGAGGTTTAGCCAACCATCAACATGATAGAACTAAATTCTCTTAAGGAAAGCATAAAAACAACAAAACAAGAAGAAAGACTCTTGGTAGCGGCTCTCCCTGCTTTTCTCCACCCCTCAAACCCTAGATGATGCCTAGGAATGTCCTAGGGATTCCTATTTATAGTTGTGAATCCCCCTCTTACGCACCAACTTGGAATTTTCACAAACCGCCTCAAGTTACACAATTCGCGTCGACCCTGCGCAACAACTCTGCGCGATTTCGGTGGCACCGAAGTTGGTTCGGCAGCACTAAAGTCGTATCTGCATTTGAAATTGTATGTGAAGAGTAGTTAGGTGGCAAAATGTGCCACCGAATTTGCTACTAAAATTGGTTTCGGTGGCACCAAATTAAGCTTAAGTAAAACCGAATTAAGTTGTTTTCTTTATGGACTGTTTTGTGCACTTTCAGTGGCACCGAAATTGGCTTAGGTGGCATTAAAATGTGCTATTTTTCTTTTGTTTAACTTGCACTTTTGCCAATCTTTTCTCTATTCTTTGCATTTGGTTTCCTTGGATCTTTGTCATGAAAATTCTCCATTCTTGGTCTCCTAAGATCCCACCTTTGCCTTCGTGATTCTTGACCAATAAATCCATACTTTTAGCATTCTTTTCAATCCACACTCTCAGATTCACCTTGCAACACAAACATGCACAAAATATAACATTAAGCATTATCATGTTTATAAAACTAAAATATAAATGGGGGATAATATACAATATTTGACCCACAACACTGGCCTGAAGATTTATCCGATGGATTACCCCCTCATGAGGGACATCCAACATCACATAGATCTCGTCCCTGGGGCTAGCCTGCCCAACTGCCCTCATTATTGGATGAGTCTGAATGAGTGTGAGATACTTCAGGGGCAAGTGGAGGAATTGATCTGTAAGGATCTCTTGAGAGAGAGCTTGAACCCATGTGTCATACCAGCATTATTAATGCCAAAAAAATGGGAGCTGGCACATGTATGTCGAAAGCCGAGCAATCAACGAAATTACCATCAAATATTAGTTCATAATACTGCGGTTGAATGAAATGTTTGATATGCTTGAAGGGAACAAGGTGTTCTCTAAACTAGACCTAAGGAACAGGTACCATCAGATTCGTATTCGACCCATTGATGAGTGGAAAACGATATTCAAGACCAAAGAAAGGTTGTATGAGTGGCTGGTCATGCCCTTCGGTCTGTCGAACATACCAAGTACTTTTATGTGTTTGATGAATCAAGTTCTAAAACCGTTCACTGGCCGATTTATGGTAATATATTTTAATAACATGCTAATATATAGTCAGGATGAGATGGAGCACAGGAAACATCTCAGACAGGTGTCACAGGTCCTACAAATTAACAAATTGTACCTTAAAGAAGTGTAGCTTTTTAATGGACAACTTATTGTTCTTAGGATTTATTATAACATATCGGGGCATCCGTGTGGAGGATGAAAAGGTGCAAGCCATTAAGGAATGATCGATCCTAACAAATATTCATGAGGTAAGGAGTTTTCATGGTTTGATGACCTTCTATTGTCGATTCGTACGAAATTTTTACACAATAGTCACACCTATCATAGATTGCATGAAAAAGGACCATTTTGGTGGACCGATGAAACTGGCAAGAGCTTTCATGAGATCAAACATCATTTGTCCATAAAACTGGTCTTGGCACTTCCTAATTTCGACAAGCTATTTGAGATTGAATGTGATGCTTCATATGTCAAAATTAGAGGAGTATTATCATAGGAAGGAAGGCAGGTAGCCTTCTACAGCAAGAAGCTCAGCTATGCTAGAAAGAAGTGGTCGACGTATGAGCTTGAGTTGTACGTAATTGTTCAGGCACTGCGACATTGGTGGCATTATCTGATTCGAAGAGAGTTTGTTCTATACACTGACCATCAAGTATTCAAGTTTATTAATAGTCAGACTAACATGAATCATGTGCATGTTAGATGGGTTACATTTTTACAAGAATTCACGTTCATTCTAAAGCACAAGTTAGGGCAGTAGAATAAGGTGGCCGATACACTTAGCCATCATGCATTACTACTTGTTACGATGAGAAATGAGGTGATCAGCTTTGACTATCTCAAGGAGTTGTATGTCAAGGACAAGGACTTCAAAGATTCTTGGATGAAGTGCCGAGAAGGTCGTCCAAATGACCTTCATATACAAGACGATTTCCTCTTTAAAGGGAATTAATTGTGCATCCCCAAAAGTTCTCTGAGGGAGTAAATTATTCAGGAGCTACATACACTATGCCAAAACAGTGAAAAAAGGACGGTCCAAAACCGTCTCAAATGACCAAAAAGGACGGTCATCGACCGTCGCATAGGCCGTCAAATTTTGACGTGTCTTATTTTTTAAAGGACAGTTGAAAACCGTCATTCTTATTAACGAAAAAAAAACGGTCATGGACCGTCCTAAAAAAGGACGGTCATGGACCGTCCTTAAAATGGACTGTCATGGACCGTCCTAAAAAAGGACAGTCATGGACCGTCCTTAAAATGGACCGTCATGGACCGTCTCTTATGAGCCTTCAAAGGACGGCCATGGACCGTCCTTTTTTAAGACGGTCACAGACCGTCCTTAAAAAGGACTGTCATGGACCGTCTCTTATGAGCCTTCAAAGGACGGTTATGGACCATCCTTTAAAAGGACGGTCATGGACCGTCCTTTAAAATGACCGCTATGGGCCGTCCCTTATGACCCTTAAAGGACATTTTTAAATTTGACCTGTTACAGTATTCTTCCTGATATACACCTGTTATACAAACTACGTAAATCCAAACTGTTTCATCACATTCACCTGTTTCATCCAAACAAGACTGATATACACCTGTTTCATTAACATTCACCTGTTTCATCCAAACAGGACTGATATACACCTGTTTCATTCACATACGTAAATCCAAATTGTTTCATCACATTCACATTCACCTGTTTCATCCAAACAGGATTGATATACACCTGTTTCATTCACATACGTAAATCCAAACTGTTTCATCACATTCACATTCACCTGTTTCATTCACATACGTAAATCCAAACTGTTTCATCACATTCACATTCACCTGTTTCATCCAAACAGGACTGATATACACCTGTTTCACATACACCTGTTTCATCCAAACAGAATTGACATACACCTGTTTCATCCAAACAGGACTGACATACACCTGTTTCATTCACATTCACCTGTTTCATCCAAATAGGACCGATATACACCTGTTTCATCACATTCACATTCACATTCACATCCATCTAAACCCAAACTACGTAAATCTATCCAAACATAAACTACATCCATCCAAACACAAACAATCTTATCCACAATACATTATTCATCCACGCATGATACATATAAAGTTTAACTTCATAAGTAAAAAAAAAAGGAAAAAATCAAAGAACAATTCTTTGTGTCTTTCATCTAATAAAAAAATATTCAACCAACAAAACATTATAATTCAGAATCATGAAAAATTGCAGAAACTTCATCCAAAAAAGTGGGCACTTTTTTAAAATAAAACTGATCATTAAAATAAACCTAATATGAGCAAATAATGCAAAAAAGTGTTTCAATTAATAGAAACAACAACAAAAATTAAAGCTTTGTAAAAAGGGGCAAGTGTTAAAAGGGATACATTCTTGTTTGTTGCCTTATGATTGGGCTACATTATTACAGCAATCGGGTTCGGGTTCGGGTTTAGTATCGGGTTTAGGTTTGGGTTTTCAAGTTTAGGTTTAGGATTAGGTGTAGGTCTAAGTTTAAGGATTTGAGAATACATTCAAGTTTTAGGTTATAGGTTAAGGTTTTAAGTTTAGGTTAAAGTTTAGGTTTAGGGAATTGAGAATAGGTTAAGGTTTAGGTTTAGGAAATCGGGTTCGGGTTCAAGATCGGAGTTTAGGTTTGGGTTTTCAAGTTTAGGTTTAGGTTAGGGAGTTGAGATTAGGATTAGGTGTAGGTTTAGTTTAGGGATTTGAGAATACATTTAGGTTTTAGGTTTATTTTTAGGTTTTAAGTATTGGTTAAGGTTTAGGTTTTAGGTTTAGGTTTAAGGTTAGGTTATAAGTTATAAGTTTAGGTTTTAGGACATAGGTTTTGGTTTTAAGGTTATAGGTTTAGGTTAAGGTTAAAGTTTTAAGGTCTTATAAGCTATAGGTTTAGGGAATTGAGAATATGTTAAGGTTTAGGTTTAGGAAATCGGGGTTTGGGCTTAGGTTTGGGTTTTCAAGTTTAGGTTCGAGGTTTAGGTTAGGGAGTCGAGATTAGATTAGGTGTAGGTTTAGGTTTAAGAATTTTAAAATAGGTTAAGGTTTAGGTTTAGGAATTCGGGTTCGGGTTCGGGATTGAGTTTAGGTTCGAGTTTTCAAGTTTAGGTTTAGGTTTAGGTTAAGGAGTTTAGATTAGGATTAGGTGTAGGTTTAAGTTTAGGGAAATGAGAATAGGTTAAGGTTTAGGTTTAGGAAATCGGGTTCGGGTTCGGGATCGGGTTTTAGGTTTGGGTTTTCAAGTTTAGGTTTAGGTTTAGGTTAGGGAGTTGAGATTAGGATTAGGTGTAGGTTTAGGTTTAGAGATTTGAGAATACATTTAGGTTTTAGGTCATAAGTCTTGGTTTAGGTTAAGATTATAGGTTTAGGTTAAGGTTTAGGTTTAGGTTATAAGCTATAGGTTTAGGGAATTGAGAATAGGTTAAGGTTTAGGTTTAGGAAATTGGGTTCGGGTTCGGGATCAGGTTTAGATTTAGGTTAGGGAGTTGAGATTAGGATTAGGTGTAGGTGTAGGTTTAGGTTTAGGATTTGAGAATACATTTAGGTTTTATGTTTATTTTTAGGTTTTAGGTATTGGTTAAGGTTTAGGTTTTAGGTTTAGGTTAAGGTTAGGTTATAGGTTATAAGTTTAGGTTTTAAGACATAGGTTTTGGTTTTAAGGTTATAGGTTTAGGTTTAGGTTAAGGTTAAGGTTTTAAGGTCTTATAAGCTATAGGTTAAGAGAATTGAGAATATGTTAAGGTTTAGGTTTAGGAAATCGGGTTCGTGTTCGAGATCGGGTTTAGGTTTGGGTTTGGGTTTTAGGTTTAGGTTCGAGTTTAGGTTAGGGAGTCGAGATTAGGATTAGGTGTAGGTTTAGGTTTAGGGATTTGAAAATAGGTTAAGGTTTAGGTTTAGGAATTCGGGTTTGGGTTCGAGATTGGGTTTAGGTTTGGGTTTTCAAGTTTAGGTTTAGGTTTAGGTTAGGTAGTTTAGATTAGGATTAGGTGTAGGTTTAAGTTTAGGGATTTGAGAATAGGTCAAGGTTTAGGTTTAGGAAATCGGGTTCGGGTTCGGAATCGGGTTTTAGGTTTGGGTTTTCAAGTTTAGGTTTAGGTTTAGGTTAGGGAGTTGAGATTAGGATTAGGTGTAGGTTTAGGTTTAGAGATTTGAGAATACATTTAGGTTTTAGGTCATAAGTTTTGGTTTAGGTTAAGGTTATAGGTTTAGGTTAAGGTTTAAGTTATAAGCTATAGGTTTAGGGAATTGAGAATAGGTTAAGGTTTAGGTTTAGGAAATCGGGTTCGGGTTCGGGATCGGGTTTAGGTTTAGGTTAGGGAGTTGAGATTAGGATTAGGTGTAGGTTTAAGTTTAGGGATTTGAGAATACATATAGGTTTTAGGTTTATTTTTAGGTTTTAGGTATTGGTTAAGGTTTAGGTTTTAGGTTTAGGTTAAGGTTAGGTTATAGGTTATAAGTTCAGGTTTTAGGACATAGGTTTTGGTTTTAAGGTTATAGGTTTAGGTTAAGGTTAAGGTTTTAAGGTCTTATAAGCTATAGGTTTGGGGAATTGAGAATATGTTAAGGTTTAGGTTTAGGAAATCGGGTTCAGGTTCGGGATCGGGTTTAGGTTTGGGTTTTCAAGTTTAGGTTCAGGTTTAGGTTAGGGAGTTGAGATTAGGATTAGGTGTAGGTTTAGGTTTGGGGATTTGAAAATAGGTTAAGGTTTAGGTTTGGGAATTCGGGTTCGGGTTCGGGATTGGGTTTAGGTTTGGGTTTTCAAGTTTAGGTTTAGGTTTAGGTTAGGGAGTTTAGATTAGGATTAGGTGTAGGTTTAAGTTTAGGGATTTGAGAATAGGTTAAGGTTTAGGTTTAGGAAATCGGGGGTTCGGGTTCTGGATCGGGTTTAAGTTTGGGTTTTCAAGTTTAGGTTTAGGTTTAGGTTAGGGAGTTTAGATTAGGATTAGTTGTAGGTGTAGGTTTAGGAATTTGAGAATAGGTTAAGGTTTAGGTTTAGGTTTAGGTTAAGGTTTAGGTTATTAAGCTATAGGTTTAGGGAATTGAGAATATGTTAAGGTTTTTAGGAAATCGGGTTCGGGTTTAGGTTTGGGTTTTCAAGTTTAGGTTTAAGTTTAGGTTAGGGAGTTGAGATTAGGATTAGGTGTAGGTGTAGGTTTAGGGATTTGAGAATATATTTAGGTTATAAGTTATAGGTTCAGTTTAAGTTTAGCATAAGGTTAAGGTTTAGGTTTAGGTTATAAGCTATAGGTTTAGGGAATTGAGAATAGGTTAAGGTTTAGGTTTAGGAAATCGGAGTTCGGGTTCTGGATCGGGTTTAGGTTTGGGTTTTCAAGTTTAGGTTTAAGTTTAGGTTAGGGAGTTGAGATTAGGATTAGGTGTAGGTTTAGGTTTAACGATTTGAAAATAGGTTAAGGTTAAGGTTTAAGAATTCGGGTTCGGGTTCGGGATTGGGTTTAGGTTTGGGTTTTCAAGTTTAGGTTTAGGTTTAGGTTAGGGAGTTTAGATTAGGATTAGGTGTAGGTTTAGGTTTAGGGAATTGAGAATAGGTTAAGGTTTAGGTTTAGGAAATCGGTTTGGGTTCGGGATAGGGTTTTAGGTTTGGGTTTTCAAGTTAGGGAGTTGAGATTAGGATTAGGTGTAGGTTTAGGTTTAGGGATTTGAAAATATGTCAAGGTTTAGGTTTAGGAATTCGGGTTTGGGTTCGGGATTGGGTTTAGGTTTGGGTTTTCAAGTTTAGGTTTAGGTTTAGGTTAGGGAGTTTAGATTAGGATTAGGTGTAGGTGTAGGTTTAGGAATTTGAGAATAGGTTAAGGTTTAGGTTTAGGAAATCGGGTTCGGGTTCGGGATCAAGTTTTAGGTTTGGGTTTTCAAGTTTAGGTTTAGGTTTAGGTTAGGGAGTTGAGATTAGGATTAGGTGTAGGTTTAGGTTTAGAGATTTGAGAATACATTTAGGTTTTAGGTCATAGGTTTTGGTTTTGGTTTAGGTTTAGGTTTAGGTTTTAGGTTATAAGCTATAGGTTTAAGGAATTGAGAATAGGTTAAGGTTTAGGGAATCGGGTTTATGTTTGGGTTTTCAAGTTTAGGTTTAGATTAGGGAGTTGAGATTAGGATTAGGTGTAGGTTTAGGTTTAGGGATTTGAGAATACATTTAGGTTTTAGGTCTTAGGTTTAGGTTATAGGTTTAGGTTTAGGTTATAAGTGTAAGGTTATAGGTTTAGGTTTAGGTTATAGGTTAAGGTTTAGGGAATTGAGAATAAGTTAAGGTTTAGGTTTAGGAAATCGGGTTTGGGTTCGGGATCGGGTTTAGGTTTGGGTTTTCAAGTTAGGTTTAGGCTAGGGAGTTGAGATTAGGATTAGGTGTTGGTTTAGGTTTAGGAATTTGAGAATAGGTTAAGGTTTAGGTTTAGGTTTAGGTTTAGGTTATAAGTATAGGTTTAGGAATTGACAATAGGTTAAGGTTTAGGTTTAGGAAATCGGGTTCGGGTTTGGGATTGGGTTTAGGTTTGGTTTTCAAGTTTAAGTTTAGGTTTAGGTTAGGGAGTTGAGATTAGGATTAGGTGTAGGTGTAGGTTTAAGGATTTGAGAATATATTTAGGTTTTAGGTTTAGGTTTAGGTTATAGGTTATAGGTTCAGTTTAGGTTTAGTTAAGGTTAAGGTTTAGGTTTAGGTTATAAGCTATAGGTTTAGGCAATTGAGAATAGGTTAAGGTTTAGGTTTAGGAAATCGCGTTCGGGTTAGAGATCGGGTTTAGGTTTGGGTTTTCAAGTTTAGGTTTAGATTTAGGTTAGGGAGTTGAGATTAGGATTAGGTGTAGGTTTAGGTTTAGGGATTTGAAAATAGGTTAAGGTTTAGGTTTAAGAATTCGGGTTCGGGTCTCGGGATTGGGTTTAGGTTTGGGTTTTCAAGTTTAGGTTTAGGTTAGGGAGTTTAGATTAGGATTAGGTGTAGGTTTAAGTTTAGGGATTTGAGAATAGGTTAAGGTTTAGGTTTAGGAAATCGGGTTCGAGTTCGGATCGGGTTTTAGGTTTGGGTTTTCAAGTTTAGGTTTAGGTTTAGGTTAGGGAGTTGAGATTAGGATTAGGTGTAGGTTTAGGTTTAGAGATTTGAGAATACATTTAGGTTTTAGGTCATAGGTTTTGGTTTAGGTTAAGGTTATAGGTTTAGGTTAAGGTTTAGGTTTAGGTTTAGGTTTAGGTTATAAGCTATAGGTTTAGGGAATTGAGAATAGGTTAAGGTTTAGGTTTAGGGAATCGGGTTCGGGTTTAGGTGTAGGTTTAGTTTAGGGATTTGAAAATAGGTTAAGGTTTAGGTTTAGGAATTCGGGTTCGGGTTCGGGATTGGGTTTAGGTTTGGGTGTTCATGTTTAGATTTAGGTTTAGGTTAGGGAGTTTAGATTAGGATTAGGTATAGGTTTAGGTTTAGGGATATGAGAATAGGTTAAGGTTTAGGTTTAGGAAATCGGGTTCGGGATCGGGTTTTAGGTTTGGGTTTTCAAGTTTAGGTTTAGGTTTAGGTTAGGGAGTTGAGATTAGGATTAGGTGTAGGTTTAGGTTTAGGATTTAAGAATACATTTAGGTTTTAGGTTTAGGTTTAGGTTTAGGTTTTAGGTTTAGGTTTAGGTTTAGGTTATAAGCTATAGGTTTAGGGAATTGAGAATAGGTTAAGGTATAGGTTTAGGAAATTGGGTTCGGGTTGGGGATCGCGTTTAGGTTTGGGTATTCAATTTTAGGTTTAGGTTTAGGATAGGGAGTTGAGATTAGAATTAGGTGTAGGTTTAGTTTAGGGATTTGAGTTTAGGTTATAGGTTTAGATTTTTGGTTTAAGTTATGGCTTTAGGTTTAGGTTATAGGTTATAGGTTATATGTTTTGGTTAAGGTTTAGGAATTGAGTTCGGGTTCGGGTTTAGGTTATAAGTTTTGGTATTTGAGAATAGTTTTAGGTTATAAGTAAGGTTTTAAGTTTAGGTATAGGCTTAAGTTATAGGTTATAGGTTATATGTTTAGGTTAAGGTTTAGGAATTCGGGTTCGGGTTCGGGTTCGGGTTCGGGTTTAGGTTATAGGTTTTGGGATTTGAGAATAGTTTTAAGTTATAAGTATAGGTTTAAGTTAGGTTATAGGTTAAGGTTTAAGGATTTGAGAATAGTTTTAGGTTATAAGTAAGGTTTTAGGTTTAGTATAGGCTTAAGTTATAGGTTATAGGTTATATGTTTAGGTTAAGGTTTAGGAATCGAGTTCGGGTTTGGGTTTGGGTTTGGGTTCAAGTTTAGGTTATAGGTTTTGGTTTTGGTTTTGGTTTAGGTTAAGGTTTAGGTTTAGGTTATAGGTAATGGGATTTGAGAATGGGTTCGGGTTTAGGTTATAGGTTTTAGTTTTGGTTTAGGTTAAGGTTTAGGTTTAGGTTATAGGTTATAGGATCCGAGAATGGGTTTGGGTTTAGGTTATAGGTTTTGGTTTTGGTTATAGGTTTTGGTTTTGGTTATAGGTTATAGGTTTAGCTTTAGGTTCTGTGTTTTGGGATTTGAGAATAGGTTTAGGTTAAGGTCATAAGTTTAGGTTTAGGAAATCGGGATCGGGTTCGGTTCGAGTTTAGTTTTGAGTTTTCAAGTTTAGGTTTAGGTTTAGCTTAGGGAGTTGAGATTAGGATTGGGTGTAGGTTTAGGTTTAGGGATTTGAGAATACGTTAAGGTTTAGGTATAGGAAATTGGGTTCAGGTTCGAGATCGGGTTTACATTTGGGTTTTAAGTTTAGGTTAAGCATTTAGGAATTCAGATTCGGGTTCTGGATCGGGTTTAGGTTTGGGTTTTCAAGTTTATCTCTAGGTTTAGGTTAGGGAGTTGAGATTAGGATTAGGTGTAGGTTTAAGTTTAGGGATTTGAGAATACGTTAAGGTTTAGGTATAGGAAATCGTGTTCGGGTTCGAGATCGGGTTTACGATTGGGTTTTAGGTTTAGGCTAAGGGTTTAGGGATTGATTTGGGTTCTGGATCGGGTTTGGGTTTAGGTTTAGGTTTTATATTTAGGTTAAGGTTACAGGTTTAGGTTTAGGTTATAAGTATAGGTTATAGGTTACGGTTTAGGGAATTGAGAATAGGTCAAGGTTTAGGTTTAGGAAATCGGGTTTGGGTTTGGGTTTGTGTATGGATTTAGGTTTGAGTTTTCAAGTTTAGGTTTAGGTTAAGGAGTAGATTAGGATTAGGTGTAGGGATTCTCTAGTATTATCTACTATTGAACCTAGTATTATCTACTACATACTAGTAACATACAACCAATATTGGGGCACCATACCATAAGCTACAAGAATTTCATGTCCCCCTAAACAAGGTATCCTCCATTGATAACATATATATATATATATTATAAGTTTTTTATTTTCATTTACATTCCCAAATACATTCATCATCCATCCAAGAAAATTGAAACAAGTACTGTCAATCTATCTTATCTTACCGATCGCCTTATGTTTCTTTTCACCTTTGTAGCTCTCATATTTGTTACCTGCTAGTTCACCATCGTAGTCTCCTAACCAAATCTTTGTGCAATCCCTCCATTTGAAGCAAAGTGGTGAAGTTACAAGAAGTAGGATCTGATTAGTCTTTCCATGTTTTGAAAAAATTAAATTCTTTATTTTTTGTCTTTGCAAGTCTACTTATAATTATCATTGGCTCTTAATCTATTTATAATGAAAATCTTAAATATCACCTGATAGTGCTCCTTTGATAAATGTCCTGTTTGGAACAAATAATTGTTTTATCATAAATGTCCTGTTTGGAACAAATAATTTGTTTTATCATAAATGTCCTGTTTGGAACAAATAATTTGTTTTATACATACATGTGTTTTATCATAAAACCATGCATGATGCATCCATACAAAAAAAAATCAAATGGAAATTTTTTTAATATGAACAAATTTTTTGGTGGCACATATTAGAAAACAATGTTACTGTCAGCAATGTAACAAATATCATTCAGATTTTGAAATATTGCAAGAAATACATTTGTGGGCTGAATTTATTTGCGGGCTTGGGAGTTGGATTAGAGTGAATATACCTTTCAAAAAGAGGATTCAAAGGTTTATGCTTACTCAAATTGATGTTGGCCATGAGATGGTTGAGGAATTAGTTACTTGCATATTGCCAAGGAGAATTGAAAATAAAACCAAGCCATGAATTAGTTACTTGTATTATTTTACTAAAAGCATTGAAAAGATTAACTAATTTTGATTGAAAATAGAAAAATGTAATAAATTATTGAAAACATTTATTGATTTTAATGTAGTGAAAATTAATTTGTAATGTAAGCTATATAGCATGTAGCCTAGTCTTTGTAGCGAATAGCATATGCAAATTATCAGAGGCAAACTCTACACAACTCAAGCTATTTTCATGAGCTACGTAGCGATAAGGCTAAGCTACACTACATAGCGTAAGCTACATGCTACATAGTTGTTCAAGGATTTGTTGCACAAGCACTTTCTGTATTTTAATACACAAAAAGTTTCTGGAATTTTGATGTGAATACTGATATTGCAAAATACTTGTTTGGTAATACGTAAAGCAGGTCATCAGTCATGCATCAACAATGTGTGAGGAGAACATCTTCAGTCACACTTTACCAGACTATCAAATACCGTTCATGAATTATGATTGGCTGTCTTAGAAGTTTAATATAGTTCTTTCTCAGCCTAGTTTGCCATTTGGTTATGTCGATAGAAGTAGAGTATCTAAACACTCAATTCCTATTTTTACAGCAAATATAGGTATGAGCAGCAAAAGAAGAAAAGGGGGCAACAGAAAAAAAGTGCTGGTGAATATCGTATGGATATGAAGGAGCTCAAAATGGGGTAGGATTTGTTTATTTTCATTTTTGTATGTCATTTGATCCTTTGTAGCTGGTTTTTTGTACTCGACTAGTCTCCTTGTTGCTAATAAAAAGGTAAAAAGAAAAAAAGAAGAAAAAAATGAAAAGAAAAGGAGAAAGTTTAGACTACTACACCCATTTTTCACCATCTCTTTAGGGCCTGTTTCAATTGAAGGTAAACTAGGGGAATGCAAGTGAAAGAAAAAACATAAACATAAGTGGGAGGTAAACTGACACCAGTGCTAGGGTAAGTAAATCCTTTGCACCTGTTTGTTTTGCTAAGAAGAAGTCTCGGAAAATGCTTTAAAAAAAAAATTTATTATATGCATTTGCAACTGTTTGGATTGCAATCCCACAAAGGGAAATCTTTTTCCCTCCAAAATTGCCATTTGAAACATCACATCAGAGGCAAACTCTTTCCCTCTATTTGTCTTTTTGAAAAAAAAAAAAAAAAAAGGTGTACTCCCTTGTCGATAAGGGAAAAGAAGAAATAGCTGATCTAAAACTTACATGGGGCTGTGCCAAATGAAACCAAATGTGCCCAAAACATGAAGTGATGTGGCCCACCTATGTTTTGGATCAGCTTGATTTTAGGGCTGCACCTTACAGCAGGTTGTATGGCATATACCCAACTTGTAGCCCCACACACATTCTGGTTTTTTTTATATGGGTGTGTACCAGCTCAGTTAGGGACCAAAACCAGTATGAATTGGGCTATAAGTGGCCGTTTCAGCCTACTTCAAACCTTGACGAGGGTCATTCAACCTTTGTTTTGAGTCATTGATTAGCTAGAAACGATTAGTAAATTCGACACCAAATAGACAGGACAAGGTTTATGATGATGACTTATGTAGCCAATGGGAAGTTTCAATGTTCAGGAAAAAGCTGTGTTCTGATCCTTCCTAGTTTCGGGCATCATGAGTCCTGTATCAGTTGGCCTTCTTTGATAACTTGTAGTGGAGTAGATTGTTCAATTATGTCAGTTTGGGAGTTGGACAATGGATTAAAAATACAAAGATTAGAAGAGATGAAAGACTGGAGAAAAATCTTCTTTTCTACTTTGGATTGTAATTGCAGGGAAAATGCACCAGAAAGTCTTAAACCTTTGCACTTTTGAGTAAAAAAAACCACATACTAGAAAAGCATGAAGATATTAGAATCAGCATCCCACTCGATCATGGTTGGGACCTACCAAACTGAATCAAAACCACCCAAAACAAATCCTCTAAAATTAATACCAGCCTGGAAAACTAGGGTGGTGGGCAGGAGATGGCTTTTCAGAACCTTGGAGGGTAGGAGCCACTGAATCAGACCAAAGTGAAACCATATAGACTCATTCAAATAGTTAAATTTTTTTGGTGGTCTCATTCTCCCAACTCCTGTTCAAACCCAATAATTGCATCATATCTTATCTGACCGATTGAAGCCACAGATCTGTCATCAACTTGGCATGCTTTTCTCCACATGCTTCCCCAACTTTTTTTTGTAATCACATATGATTGAATATACATCCACACTTGCACAGAGAAATATCTCAGTGAGGAGGTTGAATGATTCCTACTGATTGGTACATGAACCTCATACGTTGCTCTCCATATCCCCCAATGTACATTATCACATCAGGGATCCTTCCACTCCCTTCTGCAAGTAGAAAAAACAATTCAAAGAAATTTCATCAAGTCCTTTGTTCCAAGATTCCCTTTAAAGGTGGTTCTCATACTTTGTCAGTGTGGACCAGGTATGGGTGGTGGACTCCTTCCCTTTGGCTTGTTTTTCTTTAAATAAATTAATGACAAAAGGTCGTTTTAATGGACAACTTGGTAGAACCGACTTAGTATATTCCAGGATCCAACACTGCACTGCTGCTGTCTCACCACGAGCGTATGTACTGTATTGAATTCAAACCACATTTGAGATGACTAAAAGCCTCAGAGGCAAAGAGAGATATCAGAGCTGGCAGCAGCCTCAGCAACAGTCCCTCCAATTTGTGTGGAAGGACCACCCAGCAAAAAAACAGTCTCAGACTTTGGGAGATCAAGAGAAAGAATCCACAGACATTGCTTTCTTAGAGATGGATGTGAGATGATAAGGATTCTAAATATCAGTAGGACGGTGTACCGCAAGGACCACTTTCCGATACAGATTATAACATAGTTGGAGTAATTTCATCAAATGATCACTCCCCTTCACATGTGGACGGACTCTAAGCCAAAGACCCAAGCAACTTGTACAAGGGTAGGGTCCAGTCCTCAAACAGAAACAAATCTGAAATGCTTTAAGGGGATGAAAATGGTGCATTGATTTTGTCCAGGGTTGCTGCTTATCCTCCAAAATCCAAGGACTGAAAAAATGACATGGTTGAGCTGACAGTTCAATGTTGGGCTTGTGGGGGCCAGTTGATTCTGCATTTCTTGTGAGAAGACTGATACAAATAACTACAAGTTTTGGGGTAAAAACAAGTAAACAACTGAAACAGAAGGCGAGTCCTGGTGGCATGTTAAAAAAATAATAAAATAAATGTACAGCACTCAACTCAATGGGCACGCTAAGCTGATTTAGCCTCAAAGAGTCTGTTGCATAGTCTCTGACCAGCTTTCCAAAATGATATGTATGTATGCATGTGCGTCACGTCATGGAACGGTTCTGGAAGGCACCAGGTGAAGATGATAATTTTAGCTCAACCAATTCAGATATAGAAAAGACATGGACCAAGTTCTCTTCAAGGGCCTAATGCCTCTCTGCCTTCCTCAGTTAACAATATCAGCCAATGACCTTTTGCCAATGTAAAAGATTGAAGATTAGTATCATAAACCTCAATCAATATTAATATTTGATATCCCTAAATCAACCACAACCTAAAAGAAAATCATGAAATGAAAAGTCATTAACAATCATGAATTATTATATATTGATTAAGGTTGCATTTAGTTGCACCGAATATCATGAAATTTCATGATTAATCACTACAAGAAAAATGGGCAAAGGCTACGGACTAGATCAAGAATCCTTGTTCCAGGGTGGAATTTGCAATGAACAAAATGCATGAGTTTGATAGTGGATGTAAATATTCCCATTGTGGGCCACTTGAGCTTTGGATCCGCCTCATTTTTGGGCTTCCCTAGAATGATGTGGCAAAATGAATGGATGATGTGAATGAAAAACATAAATCATAGTGACACGCACAAAAGTTTTAGCACAAACCACGGTCCCAAAAAAAGACTTGTTTAACTTATTTACAGTTGGCTACATTTTATTACTTTTTACTTCCGATCAAAATATCTCAACTCTTTGATTGTTTAACTTTTTCTGATGAATATGGACCGTTAATTGTAGGACACTCATCAATATTCAAGAATTTTCTAATCTTAAAAGGTTTTTTTACTCAACCACCCTCAGTCGTGTATTTGATCGGATCCACAGCGTCGATCACTAACATGCCCAAGATCCGTTTTCCTTTTTTGCTTGGGCTTAATTGCTACTTTTAACTCCATGTATGTACAGCCAGGGACAAGAAAATACAACATTGTTCTCTGCATTTGAATTTTGAATTGATGGAAGGTCCACTGCAGTGATTTTCAATAAAACTTTAGGTGTACCCAAAGTTTTCGGTATTTATGAGACGGGGGACAGATGTGGGACCACCCAGAGCAGTGGATAAGGGTGGTAACGCAGTGGATGTAACAGGGGTTGCACGGCTATCCCTGTAGCCCAACGCTCTGTGAGGTCCACCATGATTTTTGTTTTATAGCCACCTTATACATTCATTCCATCAGCTAATTTGAGGCCATCAACCTAAACAAAAGAGAGATCTACAACTCCAGTGCACCACATGAGTGGGGATTGAATGCCCAACGTTGAAATCTTAGCAGGTCCATGGAGTTTTGGATGGGAGTTATATTTATGTTTTCCTTAGTCCACGTAGGAAATCACCTTATGAAATGGGTTGGATGGACGGAGTAGATATGACATAAACATAGTGGTGGGGCCCACAAGCAATGGTTTACAGGGGACAGGGCAAGTGAGGGCCTTCTGTAATGATGACAGCATAACAATGATGACACAAAACATTGACTGAGGAGAAAAATGCAAATCTAGCAAGCAAACTTATAGTCAGGCCCTCTCTGTATTTTGACTCAAAGATGGCCATCGCAACAAGAGAACCAGAACCTATGGTTGCAACTGGCAGTGTCAGTTGAACCGTGAGGGTATATCTGCATAAGATAATTGTTCAATCACAAAAATTTATGCAAAAAATGTTGCATCCTTCATATGCCTATATGCAAAATCAAACTTACGGTGCAAATGCGGTCCAGTAAAATCAACACCGCCAAGCACTAAAGCAGCACTAACATAACCTTGGTAACTGGCCAAGAGTTAAACATTGTCAGCCTCATCTAAAGTATCATGAAGTGTACAAAAAGCTCCAATATCACAAATATAACATTTTTGAGGTCTAGAAAAAGATATGTTTACCTAAAAAGATGAGATTTCAAAAGGGCAAGAGCAGTAATGACCCTTGATTCACGACCGGTTGCATAATGGTGTGGCTGAAGCTGAGAGCTTACCATATCTAGATAAATACAAACAGAAATCAAGATGGAAACCAATATCACTATGAAGAGTACAAGAGACGGCAAATGTGAATGGCAGCTACAAACAGAAATCAAGATGGACAGGAACTGCAAAATTGAAATGGAAAACAGAGAAATAGGAGATTTAGGGTTTTTTTTTAGGGTTGTAGGGTTTGGCGGAAGGAAGCTTACAGGGAGGATTCGATCGGTGTGGAAATCCCAAGAATCGGAGAGGAGATTGAGGGATCCGACCGGCGGGAGATAGGACAGAAGCACTACCGTTCATCTTCCCTGCCGCCGCTTCAAACGAATTTGGAGATATGGCCACGGAGAGAGAGAGAGAGAGAGAGAGAGAGAGAGAGAGAGAGAGAGAGAGAGAGAGAGAGAGAGAGAGGATTGGGGAAGAGAGAGTGAGAGGATTAGGGAAGGGAGAGAGAGGGAGGAAGAGAAAGGGTTAGGGAACGGAGTGAGGGAGAGAGAGAAATGGGGGGAGTTTTGGGGCGCCGCTACTTTTGAGCGCGCGCCCATTTTTGGGCGTTGGGACCCATGGACGCTCCAGGAAAGCGCTCCGTGGGGCCCACATGATGTATTTTCATTATCCATTCCATCCATTAATTTTAGTAAATAATTTTAACAAATATTTCCAAAATAAAGTAGATGGAAGGCCCAAGTGGACCACACCATAGGATGCACATATGATTTAATCTCCATGTTTTCTACCGTGTGGTCCACTTTAGCCTTCAATCTAACTAATTTTTAGTTTCATGCCCTATAATAATATTTTAAAATATATGAATGGCTTAGATAGAATACAAAAAATGATATGGATATAAATCCTAGGTGGGCCACACCACGGGACAAATAATGAATGGATATTCACAATTAAAATCCTCCTAAGGCCCACTGTACTGTTTATTTGACATCCAATCTGTTGATTTGGTCATAAAGACCCAAATGAAGGGAAAAAATAAATATCAGCATGATCCAATCTGTTGAATGTATTCGTTATATCCACACCGTCCATCCATTTTGAGATATCACGAGCCAAAGGATGAGACAGATAAAAATCTATAGTGGACCCCACCACAAAAAACAATGGGAGGGTGATTCCCACCATTGAAACTATCCTAAGGCCCATGTTTATTTGAAATCCAATTAGTTTAAAAGTTAAAAAAAAATAAAAAATGGTCGTGGGGCCATAAATCGTGGTGGGGCCCACACAGCACCAACCACCAGCCATTTGATGGTGTAGGGGGAGTAGCTAATCTGTTCCCCTTATTTGTGGTGTGGTCCATTTAATCTTTGAATATGATTCATTTTTTGTATATTTATATAAAATGATCTCGAAAAATGGATGAACGGTGTATGTTAATCCCAAATTTTCGATAAAACATTCATAATCATATATTGGGTGCTAAATGTGATTCACATATCCAACTCACTCATTATGTGTGTCCCACTTGGATGAGGGGTCAGACCAATTTTCAACTGCATCCATGTCTGTATTAACTTATAAACAGGTTGGATCTCAAATAAACATCGCGGCGGGTCCTAAGAAGGTTTCAATAGTGGGTGTCACTATCCTACTATTTTCTATCGTGGGTCCACTTGAACTTGGATCCGCCCCCGTCAGTCGATGCACCATTCCATGGTGGGCCATGAGCTTAAAAATAAAGTCAATCCATGACTTGGGTGGGCCACACCACATACTATAGTTGAGAGGGTTACCCTCCCATTAAAACATTCATAATCATTTATTGGGCCCACCTAGATGTGGTTCATAGATCCAGCCCATTCATTATGTGTGTCCCACTTGGATGAGGAGTCAGACCAAGTTTCATATACATCCAAAACTCATGTGGGCCCCACCAAATGCTTTTATATGTTTTATGGATGTCTTCGCATAGGTTTTTCCCCTTCATCTGGGCCTGTATGACCTAATCAATAGATAGGATGTCAAATAAAAAGTACAGCGAGCCTTAGGAGGGTTTTAATGGTGGATATCCAATCACTATTGTTTTCATGTGGTGTGGTCCACCTGAGATTTATATCCCTCTCATTTTTGGTATCAGGGCCTAATATGATTTGTAAAAATGGATGGATGGCATGGATGAAACACATACATCATGGTGGGACCCATAGAGCACCGACCAACATCCAAAAACGGTTACTCGCCCCAATCATGCTACATATGAGAAAGTTATTGGGCAAACAAGATTGATCAACAATTTGAGTAAATTTTGATTTAAACATCTAAAGTTATTACTCTTCAATCTGGACTGATCAGATTGTCCAAAAACGGTTAAAGGTTCTTCATAATATTAAAAATACATGAATGAATAGAAAACACAAACATCGGCTTGATCCAAAACTTCTATGGCCTCCAAGAAATTTTAAATAGTAGAGGTTCAATCACACTATTTCCTGTGGTGTGGTCCACTTGAGCTTTGGATTTGCTTCCTTTTTGTTCTTTAGACATCAAATTATCTGTTAACATGGATGAATGGAGTGGATAAAATAAATAAATAATGGTGGACCCCATAGAGTTTACTCTGGTAAGGGTAACGAGTAACTCACTTAAATGTAATAGAGAAGGGTTTCCTTAAAACATTCATAATCATATATTGGCCCTACGTAAATGTGATCCACATATCCAACCTACTCATTATGTGTGTCCCACTTGGATGAGGAATCAGACCAAGTTTTAACCTCATCCATGTCTGTATTAACTTATAAACAGATTGGATCTCAAATAAACATCGCGATGAGCCCTAAGAAGGTTTCAATAGTAGGTGTCACTATCCCACTCTTTTCTATGGTGGGTCCGCTTGAACTTTGGATTTGCCCCGTAATCAGATACACCATTCCATGGTGGGCCACGAGCTTAAAAATAAAGTCAATCCATGATTTGGGTGGGCCACACCACATACTATAGTTGAGAGGGTTACCCTCCCATTAAAACATTCATAATCATTTATTGGGCCCACCTAGATGTGGTTCATAGATCCAGCCCATTCATTATGTGTGTCCCACTTGGATGAGGAGTCAGACCAAGTTTCATACACATCCAAAACTCATGTGGGCCCCACCAAATGCTTTTATATGTTGTATGGATGTCTTCGCATAGTTTTAGATGCTATGGCCCACCTGAGTTTCTTATATGACTGATTTTTGGACTTAAAGGGGACACATCAAATGCATGGTGCTAATGTTCTACACACATCATGGTGGGGCGCACACAGATTAACCTCATGGGAAGTTCCCATGGGGTAACCTTATAGTACCATTTCACTATTTAGGTAACTCCTTCATGAGTGTTACTCTAACCGTGTAGGGCCCACCTTGATATATTTTATGTATATCGACACCATCCATATATTTTTTTCATCATATTTTAGGATGTGATTTCAAATCACAAGAACTCAATAATCTCATGTGGGCCATATCGATCAAAACAATGATGAATAACTATTAAAACTTTTGAAGGCCACAAAAGTTTTGGATCAATTTGATCTTTGCAGTTTACCTTCATCTAGATATTCTTTACATTATCAACAAGTTGGATTGCAAATAAACATTAATAAAACCTTACGATGGGCTCTTTATAATTTTTAATGGCGAGGTACTATATTATCATTCTTTCTAGTGGTGTGGTCCACTTAAGATTTAAATCTACACAATTTTTATATACGGCCAAAAATAGGTTGGAAAAACATAGGGGCAAGGATATACAACACATCATCAAAATCTCACTTTTGTTATCTAACTTTTCAATTTTTCTTGTCAAAATAAAAAATCTAGTTTTCTTTTTTAAAATGTTTTTTTTTTTTTTACAATTTGTCAATTTTTTCACAATTTTGTTTAATTTCTTAAATTTTCTTTTTCAAAATATTATTTTTTTTTAATATCACTTTTGTTATATAACTTTTCAATTTTTCTTGTCAAAATGCAAAATCTAGTTTTCTTTTAAAATTTTTTTTTTTTTTTCAATTTGTCAAAATTTTCACAATTTTGTTTAATTTTTAAAATTTTCTTTTTTAAAATATCATTTTTTTATCGAAATCTTGTTATATAACTTTTTAATTTTTTTTGTCAAAATACAAAATCTAGTTTTCTTTTTTTTTTTTAAATATATATTTTTTACAATTTGTCAATTTTTTCACAATTTTGTTTTATTTTTTATATATTTTTTTTCAAAATATCATTTTTTTTCAAAGTTATCAACATTATTCAAAGTTCTTAATTTTTTTTTTTTCAAAATGTAGAATTTTATAAAATCACAGTTTTTTTTTAAAAAAAAAAACATTGTTAATTATTTTTTCTAAACCAAATAGTTCAACTTGTACTTGAGCATTAGAGACGGTTAAGGACCGTCTCTAATACAGACGGTCTTCCACGGTCCTAGAAGACGGATAAGGACCGTTTCTAATAGAGACGGTCAGTAACAGTCTCTAATAGAGACGGTCATTGACAGTCTCTAATAGAGACGGTCTTTGACGATCTTCTAACAGAGACGGTTTTGACAAGGTAATAAGACTCGCTAGGACCGTTTTCAATAGAGACGGTCTTTGACAGTCTCAGATTATAGGTAAAAGACGGCCAATGACCGTTCTTCTATCTGACGGCCGGGGTCGTCTCAGATAATCAAGATATAAGACGGTCTTTGACCGTCTCTAATACGGACGGTCTTTGACCGTCTCAGATGACATATATAAGACGGTTAAAGACCGTCTTAAATTATTTGCGGACGCAAAACATTTAAAGACAATATTAGGGACGGTCAGAAGCCGTCCCTAATTTTAGAGACGGTTTACAGCCGTCTCTAAAGCGTCTTTAAACCAAGCAATTTTAGAGACGGTCCAGAACCGTCTCTAAATCCGTCATTTTTTTCCATTTTTCACGTAGTGATAGAGGTGGCCATAGAGGACACCTTAGGCGAGACAAGACGAGCTCTTATGGAAGAACGGTATTACTGGCCACAAGTGGTATGTGATGTGGAAAAGGTAGTACAACGCTGTCATGTATGTCAAACCTCCAAGGAACAATCTCAAAATATAGGCCTCTACACCCCGTTACATGTGCCTGACAGTCCTTGAGAGGATTTATCTATGGACTTCATGCTTAGTCTCTCACGAATACAACGTGACATAGATTCATTGTTCATGGTGGTAGATTGTTTCTCCAAGATGGCGCACTTTATCCCTTACAAGAAGACCCTCGATATAACACACATAACAAATCTATTCTTTAAGGATGTGATATAGCTGTACGGGGTCCCCAAGACCATTACTTCCTATCATGACACGATGGCGGACTTTGTGGACTCGATTTGATACACGACTTCAATTCAACAGCGCCTATGTAAGATCCCGTGTTTTTTAAACCCAAGTATATAACTGGTTCACCAAAAACCCGAGTGTTAACCTTTATGGATAGTCAAATTCAGGTATATTTTTTTTCTTCATTTTCTTTCATAGTTAGCAGTTTAGCAAAAGATGGAAAAATCAAACATAAAGGAAAATTTGCATTACATTCAGATTTTACAAGCGACTGCCCATAATGACTTATACAAATGTAACACCCCGTACCTCTGGAACTCGGGTGTTACCACTTAAACCTACATCGGTGAAAGTCGGGATTTGATTAACTAGATAACTTGAACCTAAGTTATGTAGGATGAGACTCCCAGTCAACGTTGAAGCCGTCCATCAGGGGCCCTAGGACTAATTTTCACCCCACGACAGTCAAGAAGGTAACTTGGATTTATTATCTTGAATTAAAACAATTCGTAAGCCAACTAATAGTCAAGAAACAAAACGACGCCCTAGTAATCGCCCTTCAAAGGCTAATGGATAGCGAACTAAGCAACTAATACGTCTTAAACCCACATTTGTCCGTTGAAACAAAGTACCAGGTTAATCCAGCCATTGGATTGACAGTATTGGCCATAAAATAGCCTGAGAAGTGTGATATGGCCAACCTGGGCCTCGGCCCTGCCCTAAAATGGGCCGGGACCCCTACATGGGGATCCCAAGATAAATAGACGGAGTGAATTTGTCACAAATATCATAGTGGACCCCATGTAAGGTGCGAGTGTACCTAGCATATGCATGCACGATGTGCACTGGACGTGTTTAGCTAGTCAAACCAGCTTTGACCATGCTAAAACACCGAAACCTAAATTTTCCCCCACTAGTGGATGTTTAAACCTGCCGGTTTTTTTACTCAAAAGTGGCCCACCCTAGGCACTTTCTGAGCAATCCAAACCGTTCATTTAGCTCATGAGACCCATCTTACCATAACGGTATAGGCTTTTAAGCCCATGCAAAGGAACGAAGAAATTAGGATAAGACCGTCTAAAGACCTACACGTGGCTAGGATCTGAGATGTGGGCCCAGTCTGTGGATACATGGGTGGCCCATGATCATCCTGATCATGCCATCTCAGCCATCCACTAGCCACAGGAGACCGTTCTCTCCCTTTGCCATAAATGGTTGAACAAGGCTGCACCAAGGAAAGTAAAAAAGCATATTTTCCATTTTGAGAAGGAGGTGTTGGCATGTTCTTAGCCACTCCTTGGGCCACGTGGAGCAATCCTAACCCTCCTTTGAAAGGTAGTATGAGATGAGAGAAGCATCTCATCTCATGAGAAAATGAAGAAAATCGGATTATCTCATGAGATGACCTGAAACTGATGTTTGGGGCCTAGAAAGTGGATCCCACATTGATCGGAAGTCCCATATGGTCCGCTCAAACAGACCAGATTATGTTAATGTACATGGGATAGTGATTTGCCATTAGAGGCCAGATCATCTTCCCCGATAACCCATATGAACTTGATCTCGAGATGGGCCCCACTAGACTAAGCAGTTTACTTTTTTGGTGGGCCAGGGCATTAGCAATCCATCCCACCATGTGGATCAGCCCCGTGCATGGCCATTTTTCAATCAGAATCGTCGATAGGGAGGTCGTTTTCCAACCGTTGGGACCTTGTCTCCCATTGCTATAAAAAGGGCCATGTAGCCCTCAGGATTTGCACCTAGGAGAGAGAAAGGGAAAGAGAGAGAGAGAGAGAGAGAGAGAGAGAGAGAAAGGAAGAGAGAGAGAGAGAGAGAGAGAGAAAGGAAGGAGAGAGAGAGAGAGAGAGAGAGAAAGGAAGGAGAGAGAGAGAGAGAGAGAGAGAGAGAGAGCTAGCCAGGTAACGAGCTACCTCTTCTCATTTTCCTTTTGTTTTCTTTTCTTCCAACCTTTGACATGCCAACCTGGGGGTTGAAGCTAGCCTCCTTCAGGCCATGAAGATAGGTCGTGTCGAGCTCTAATGGGCCAGAGAGTCAGGTTAAAACTAAGTCGATCAATGGTTGTGTCTCGGGCTAAATCCAGGCCAAGCTATGGAGGTATTTTAGGCCAAAACCATGTTGGATGATGGTTGTGTTTCGGGCCGAAACCAGGCCAAACAGTGATGGTGTTTCGGCCTGGAACCAAACCAAATAATGGTTGTGTTTCGGGCTGAAACTCGGCCAAGATAGAAGCTCTATTTCGGGCTGAGACCATGTCGAGTAGTAGCTCCGTTTGGGGCCAAAACCAGTCCAAGCAATGGCAGTGTTTTGGGCCAGAAATGGACTGGAGACAGGACTCTAATCAGATCGTAAAAGGAGTTGGAAAAGGGCTTTCAACCAGACCATGAGTTGAGGAGAGCACGGTCTCTTACTCAGTCGTAATCCAAGCAAGAACCAGCCCTCTTCGGGTCCACAAAATGAGTCAGAACCGGCCCTCACTCTGGGAGGGATTTGGTCTCAAAACTGGGTAGAAAATGAACGTAGTGTCGGCCCGAGACATAGGCTAAAGCTAGCCTCTAATAGGTCATGCAAACGGACCATATGAAGCCTAAGAGTGGGCCATGATTTAAATTTGGGATCAGGCCCCAAACAAGCCTAGTACGAGTAGGATTTCAAAGTTCTGGTGAACCGTGAAGATGGTTTCAATAGTTGTAGTTGCGGGCCCAAAGTCAACCCACATTCTGGGGTAAAACAAATTCAGCAGGTTGGGCTAAAACCACCTTCAACTTGGGGCTAAAACGGGCTTCCGTTTGGACCATGGAATGACCCAAATGCAGCTGCCAACCTGGGCCAAAAGATAGCCCAGACCTCCAGCAACACAAGTGTGCCGCAGTTTGAGCCAAGCCCAACTGCAGACCTGGGCCTGGGCCACATGGTTGTATACAGTGGGCTCACTTAAATTTCAATGGGTCGCACCTGAGACCAGATCTCAGTGGGCCACACCATGTAATTCCAGTGGGCCGCACCTGAGACCAGATCTCAGTGGGCCACACCATGTAATTTCAGTGGGCCACACCTGAGATCAGTCTCAGTGGGCTGCACCATGCCAAAAAATCTGGTGGGCTGCTCCATGTCAGTGGGTGGGCCACACCATGTAGCAGGTGGGCCGCACCGCTCTGGGGCAGTGGGCCTCGCTGAGTGCAACCCAACCACACACATTACCTGGGTCCCAGCTACATGCTAAGTCAAACCATCGGCTATCCATTGGTTTAAGTGGTGGGCCCCAAAAATAGGCCGTTAAACCCATTAATCAAGCTTTGTTGTGGAATAAAGTCAGGCCCAGTTCAGGCCTAATTTGGGCCTAAGCCTTGCGCAAACTCCAGGCCCTGTCAAGCCTCTTGTTGGGGCAAGTGTTTGGTAGGCCTGATTCCCTTGATGGAAGCCCAAGAAACCTTAATTATGGGCCTTTCAACCTCCCACCGATCCTTATGCTTAAAACCTTATAACTTATTGTCTAATGCAAGCAAATTTATCAAGGGGAATATTTGAGAGACGTGGAGCCGCTAATTGCTCGCAGAAGTTCGCATCTAAGGGTGTGCCACGACTTTTCTGGTAATAATTTTCTTCCCCTTTAGTTTCCCATCTCTAAACTATATTAAGGATAGTCTTTTATAAGAATTGTAAATGATATCCTATGAGTGGATAATCATTCAACTTATTTGTTTGGAATACATGCTCTTTTGCTTTGTTTAACCATTGATTAGCTATTGTTTATGTAATTTATAAGTGATCAGACCCTTGATTTACTTTACCACATGTCATAGGGCCGATCATTTGAATTGCTACTCTACCATATGTTCTTGGATTTCGTTAAATTGCTGATTTATTTAACTTGAAAACATGATTTGGATTTACTAAAATACTTGATTGTTTACTTAAGATGCATGCTTTAGAATTTGATAAGTTAGGAATATATAATTCTTGAACTGGTTGGATATATGAGTTTTACTTCAAATATCAGAGCATGTCTGAATCTTCATAAGATTGTATTGTTTGTAAGTCATACATTATTTGAAATCTCTCTATGGAAAGTCCTATTTTAAGAGAGTCCGAGCTTAAGATGTAATGGAACGGATTATGATAGATCCTCAACATGAAGGTTATGATTAGTGGCAATCGAGTTATGGGGCTTACCACCTATGGAGTGATTCCACTTACCTAACCAACCTAACAACATTTATTCTTCTCACTGTTTACTCATATTGATCCATACATACTGTCTCATTTTAGTCATCGTATTTAATGATTTCGATACTTCATTCCTAGTCAGCATACAATGGTAGTTCCCTTATATTGAGAATTGATTGGCCACATGTTGATGGGTTCTATACATACCCAAAGGCGGTAGTCTCATGAACCGGGGATAGTGGAATGAGACCTATACCTGAGCTGTCGGCCTACACTGGTGACGAGCCTCTATAGTGACCTTGAGCTTATTTAAATTGGCTGATTGTAACTGGACTAAAAATGGATTGACTAATCATGTATACATGGCACAGACCAGCGTCTATCACTATCGTACATGATGTATGTATTTTGTCCAACTGGTGATCACTCCCAGGTCGATGATTGCATGGGTGACAAGCCCAATGTCTACACGGATGAGCATCCCTGGGGCGATGATTGCATTCACGCATCCATGTATATAATAAGACTGCATTTACTATGTTTTGGGTTGCCTGGATGTTTTATGTTATTTCTTGTCTAGGGCGGTGGTGTGTAATCTTGAGGGAAAATTACACTGAATTGGCCACTCATTCATCAATGTTCAACCGTACAGAGGATGCCAATACAGGGGCGGATGGTTACGCAGCAGTCCTGGAGGCGGGGGCGGTTGATGAGGAGCCGCAGCAGGAGGCGACCTCTTATTTTGGGCTAAACCAATAGATTAAACATTTATGTTTATTTCAGTATACTTTAAAACTTGAAGTTTTGTATTTGGCCCCCAACTGAGTGGGCCAGAATACTCATATTTGGTCATACTTATGATATGCTTGATTTCGCTATTTGCACTTTATTTAATTATCATTATCATTCTGTTAACTCCAGGGTTTTTGAGATGTGAGTCGTATACTTGGGTCCTGAAAATCGGGGCGTTACAACAAACCAATGTCTCTTATAATAGCAATTATAAACATTTCATAATTTACATAATAAAAATAATAAAATGTATATAACTTGAGCTGCAAGATCACGCAACTTCTCCTGGCAGATACAGTCATACATCCCTGATAATTATACCTTGCTCTTTATCACTCTGGACATGAGTGTCTTTCAAGCCACCTGTGGTACCTGTACAATTATATATTTGATGGATGAGTGGCCAACTCAATGTGAATTCTCCTCAAGATTACACACAGCTGCCTTAGATAAGAATAGTTAAAAATAACAACACAATCAAAACAATACGTGATGCAGTCTTGTTTGGATGCATGGATGCGTGAATGCACACCAACCTGGGGATGCTCATCTAGTCAGACTTGGGCATGTCACCCATGCATAAGACCGGTCACTAGTGTAACATATCTTGTACATCATAGTGATCAAGTCATCACGTGGTAAATAGTCACTGCCATAGCATATCTCGAACAACATAGTGACCAAGTCATCACGTAGGTCGATAGTCGATGGTCTAGGAGCTAGCGAAACGATACCCCACTAAACCTAAGGCCACGTGCTACAGCATCTAGAATTAGCCACCCATCATCGCCAATATGCTATGAATGTAGGATTAGCCAAACCATTATTATTCTAATTATAATCAGTCAGTTTGAGTAACTCAATGGTCACTACAGGGGATTTGTCACCCAACGTAGGCCAACAGCTCGGGCATAGTGTCCCATTTCCACCATCCCTAGCTCATGAGATTCTCCACCTTAGGATGTTTAATAGAACCCTTCCACAAGTGGTCAATAACTTCAAGTCGAGGGTCCCATTTCCCACATCATTTGTCTGGTTGCATCCTAAGTGTGGCTCACATGTAATAGTGAAAAATTTCCACGTATAATGTTGTGAAATTGAATCTTATGGGCGATTCACAACAATTCAATTAACATGTAGAGTTACGTAAAATTAAATAATGGCAATAGAATTTGTAACGAGGCATCATGAAATTACGGTATGAACTATCAAGTAATGCCATGTTAAAACATGGAAATCAATGATCATTGCATATGAACAATATTTATGAATTATCAACTAATATGTGAACCTAGCATGTGACGACCGTTAATAGAATTTTAACGCAATTAATCAGAACATTAACTAGCGATTATGATTTAGATGGGTACTATGTTTGGACTAACTTAGAGATGGAAAGCCCAAGGAGAAGAGTCGTCACCTAGTGGTTAGTAGCTCCTTCCTTGATTCAGATTTTTGCGGTTATCTAACGATTCAACACCATATGATTGTTTCCCGAGGATTATTTCCAACCCAAGAGTTTGTATTAGATAGTGTTCTCAAGACCAAAAATTTGTCTGAGCCATAACAAGTGAGTAAGTTTGTAAGGACCCTTTAACATGTGAATTGGGCCAGATTTAGCCCAACAATCAAGGCCCGAACTGGGCCTAGTTTGGCCCAGTATGTGTTATACCATCAAAGCCCATTCTGATCGGCCCAAATGGATCTGGGCTTATCGGCCTGGCCCTATTGTGCGGCCTCATTGGGATTGGGCTGACTGGCCTAGCCCATCTATGTGGCCCCAATAAGGTTGGGCCTAGTCCAGGCCCATGGTGCGGCTTGCTGAGTTTTCTCAGGTGTGGCCCGCTTGATG
This sequence comes from Magnolia changhungtana, assembly GCA_030180095.1. Classification (NCBI taxonomy): domain Eukaryota; kingdom Viridiplantae; phylum Streptophyta; class Magnoliopsida; order Magnoliales; family Magnoliaceae; genus Magnolia; species Magnolia changhungtana. The sequence continues at coordinate 17,363,971 of JASAUF010000617.1, forward strand.
CGGCTAGGCCAAACCCAGGTCCATTGTGCTTTGGTCTGATTTTTTGCCTGGACTTGGGCTGATTTCAGCCTATTTCCAAGATTGATTTCGGCCCAGTTATAAGGCTGATTTCAACCCAACACATGGCCCAAATTAGTGGTCGACCTTAGCCCAGATTGCGGACAAACTAAGGGTTGCACTCAGTCCACATCGTAGCTGGTTTGGACCCAACTCAGGCTCAACCATAGAGCTTAACCAGGGTCTAGCCTAGCCCCTCTGCTGAAAGGATGACTCGACCTAGTTCTAGGCTGGTTTTCAGTCCAGATCACGACCCAATGCACGACCATATTTCGGCCCCATATACTTCTAGGCCTGAGTTGCATTCAGGCCGCATTTTCAGCCCAGGTTTGTGGCTATTCTAGGCTAGATCCCGGCCCAGTTAGGTGACAGCATTTGACCCAGACCTACGGCCGATCTCGACCCTGATCGGTGGCTAATCTCGACCGTGGTCTGAGTCAGAACTCAGTTTGACCATTGCAAACTGATTGCTGGTCATGCGGGTTGCTAACTCAGTGACTGCCTAGCCGAGTTAGCTTGCTTTGTGAGCTAGTTAAGAGTCATGGCGGCATGGATTCGAACCTGATGAGAGGCCTTTCGAATGTCTGGACTGAGCTCGACCTGACTGTTTGAGGGTTGCTGATAGAGGAAGGTGCAACAACAGCCCCTGTTGCGAGCAAGTTGGCTGCTAGCAGGGTCAACCTAGACCGTTTGCCCTTTCTTTTAGCCTCGTTTCACCCTCTAGCGTACTCTTCGCTAGGGCATTTCTGGTCTGCATTGACCCATTCGACCCTAACTGATCGGATCAATCTAGTGCAGTGTGGCACCGAGCGTATGCTGGTGACCTCTCTCTCTCTTGCCCTATACCTTAGAGTGCTACTGGTCTGCACTAGATCGACTCAATCCGAACAAATCGGGTCAACTCAGTGGGACGTCAAGCTTGCACCTACACTCGCTTTCTCCTATCTCTTTATTCTCCTCTTTATTCTCTCTATTTCCCTCTCTCACTTTCTCTCCTGGTTGCCTTGTGGAGATCCTGAGATGGACGTCCCTATTTATAGGCTTAAACATGCTCCAACCATCCTAGTGGACGATCGAGATGGGTGCGGCTGTAATTGTGCTCCCATTCATGGTCCCTTACATGCATGAGAACAATCCAACGCAAGGGATGAAATTCCACCCCTGAAGCCCATTGGAAAAGTACCTTTGATCAGCCAGTGGGGCCCATGCCATGATGATGGATCATCGAATTGGACATAGAAGATGGTGCAGCCGTCAATGGTGGATTTCTGTCTACAGTATATTTGTGTGATCTGGTCCGTTTGAACAGATCAGATGGGACCGCTGACCACAGCGGGGGCCACTTTTGTCATGCCCCAAAACTCAAAGATCGGACTCATAGGAATCCCGATCGTCGAATTCGGTACTAACAGCTTTCGTAGTACCCCATTCTCAGCTCCCACTGGCCATACGCCAGATTTCCGATCTTAGGATCCTACAAGGAGGATTTTTCAACGTACATTTTTCTTGTAAGAAGCATAACCACAAGTTTACCCAAATCATAAAGGCAACATCATCATCACATATCCACTAATATAATCATTTGAATACAATGCTGAAAAGGAAATATATATATCAAAAATCAAAGCTCCAAAGGTCCGTTACATGCTCTAAGCTAATGCTGCTACAACCTAACGCCACCTGCACGCATCTATCGTGCATAAGCTTATAGAAAGGTTAGTGGGTGGTGAAAGTGTGTGCACAAGGTAAGTGCCAAGTAAGCAATATCAGAGTAATCAGAGTAAGCGGAAATACTGACAAGTCTATGAGTCATACAATATCAGAGTACGCAATACAAATCAACTATGCAAATGAGGAGTCAAAGAAAGCCAAATATCAGATGCCAAGGGTACAATCCAATATGTAAATCCTGCTAAGTCAGTCTAGGCCATATAAGTGCATAAACATGGCGACCCAAAATGCCATATTCCTACGGATGTAATGCAATATGCGATGCGAATGAAATGAGCAAGCTGGAGTGTGAAGTCGGGATGATAGTACATAGTATCGCAAGCTACGAGGTCTATCACAAAGGACTTCTATCCAAACCAGTCCCATACCTAAATTTGGATATTCAGACTCAATGTGATAAACTCCTGATCTCTGGTTAGTAGTGCGCCCAATCAAAATCTTTGCCATATGAAGGTACATAATAATTAGTTGCGCAATACCAGCTCGAGTGGATAGTGAATGGATGAATGAATGAGTATGCAACTCCTACTTAATAAGTCCACATATCAATACGGTTCCTCTCTCGAAAATCACCGGGGTCTATTACACTCCAAACCAGATTGCCGCCCTATCGCGCGTAATAAGGTGAGTGGAAGAGACCTCACTATTCGCTTGCCAATATCGGGCTCGACTTGTCGATAGAGGACCCATTCCTCGAGCTAGTCAAACTCAGCCTAGCATTGCCCACTCCTCTCGGGCAAGTAAGGTGGTACCGCCTTCAAACCGACCACGACACAGTGTAAGACGCAGCCTAACGGTATACAACCCTCATGCGCTCATGCATCCACTCAATTTAGATGTTGGAGCAACCTCTGAAACCAAGAGGGTATAGGGACTTTCACCCAGGGATATCCACGAAATACCTGTGGATGCTATGACCTTAATGTTGCTAGGGCATAGGGTGGTCATGTCACACAAATGTGAGATGCATGAGTCACACAGTCAAATCATACATCAATCCTATACATACCATGCACTCATGTGGAGCAACTTCACCTATCAGGGAGCCCCATGAACAACCTGTCCTATGGCATATGCAATGGTTAATCACATCTCATAACAAACATACAGATGATGTGTATGGGCATGTATCATGATGTTATGCTGTCACATACTCATAATCGGTATCAACAACCGGCCACAATAATCGGCATCGACAATCGGCCTTGACAATGTAGACATTTAACCAACATTACCCCTAAGGGGGGCCCACATAGAGCCTAACATATAGTGGACTCAGGGCCTCATGAAGGGCCTGTTATACAACACTATGGGCCTCACGCAAAAGCGTAATACACATCATGATGGTCCTTTCACATTGGCTTAACATACATCATAATGGACTCCATCGCCTGGCCCTTAAATGTATCACAATGGGCCTCATCACATAGGCCTCATATATATCACACACACACACACACATACATCACATTGGGCCTTAAACACGAGCTGAATACACATCACAATGGGCCTTAAATACGGGCCGCATATACATCACATAGGTCTCGACAATCGGCCTCGATACTCAGACAATCGGAATCGGCCTATAAATCGGCCTCGACAAATCGGAATCGGCCTCGATACTCAGCCTCGACAATCGGAATCGGCCTCGATACTCAGCCTCGACAATCGGAATCGGCCTCGATAATTGAAATCGGCCTCGATACTAGGCTTCAACAATTCGAAATCAGCCTCGATACTCGGCCTCGACAATCGAAATCGGCCTATACAATTGGCCTCAACAAATCAAAAAAGCCTTGACAATCAAAATCAGTATTGACAATCGGAATCAGCCTCGATCATCGGCACCGATAATCAGCATCAGAATCGGCCTCAACAATCAACCTCGACAATCGGCACCGATAATCAACATCGATAATCGACACCAATAATCAGTATCAGAATCAGCCTCAACAATTGGCCTCGAAAATCGGCACTGATAATCAGCATTGATAATTGCCACCGATAATCTGCATCGGAATCAATCTCAACAATCGGCATCGACAATCGACACTGATAATCAGCATCGGAATCGGCCTCGACAATTGGCACCGATAATCAGCATCGATAATCGGCCTTAATAATCAGCATCAATAATCGGTCTATATACACGGCGGGATGCATATAAGAACGGTCGATCAAACCATAATATAAAGATAGGCCCTCAATCGTGGTTATATTAAATCCGATAACATGGAGCCATCCCTCTATGGCGAATGAGGCCCACTTATTTTGGTTAACCCACTAAGAGAATGATGATAATGGGCCTAACAAGGCCTGAGGGAAGGTCACAATGTGGACATCCAACCATCATTGTCCATCAATGTGGACATCTAACCAACATTGCTCCTAAGGAGTGGCCCACATAAGGGATTCATACACAATGTATCGGTCACGCATACATCACGTTGGGCTCCATTTATGGGCATCTCATATACCACATTGGGCTTCATACAAGGGCCTCAAACGAATTACAATGGGCCACGCTCATGGGCCTCAAATACATCACAATGGGCCTCGCCCATGAGCCTCGAATACATCACAATGGGCCGAAAATACACAACAGGTGGGCCCTACACATGAATCTATATACATCACAGGTGGGCCCTACACATGGGCCTCAAATATACATCATGATGGGCCGAAAATACACAACAATACATGGGCCTCAAATATACATCATGATGAGCCGAAAATACACAACAGGTGCGCCCTGCACATGGGCCTCAAATATACATCACTGGTGTGTAAGTGCGATGTTTGCTAGCTCCTGTGGTTGTCAAATTTTGTAGTACCAAAACCTATTAGAATTCTTATCTTGTCTAGCACCTCTACATATCCAAGTCTGTGCATCTCATGTACAAGAGTAAAAGTCTTTATCTTAAGAGATAATGCAAGTCAAGTTCTTCGGTTTCAAGCTTCAATAAACATCAAGTGATGTATACAACACCATATGATAGTTCACTCCTTCAAGTTTTAAATTACGAGGTGTTAAAGCTTCGTATAAAGGTAAAGTACAACTCAAGCTCAAGCTTTAATGAATGTCAATTTCAAGCTTCAAAAGTCTCAAGTTCAAGATTCTCTACATGACAAGACATCAAACTTCATGAACTTCAAAGAATGACTATCAACTGAAGGAAAAGAAGTTTTCAATGTTCATACTTCATGTATAAGGTATGAATAACCCTAGATTGACCTTAGGGTAGTTCATTTTAAATACATAATTCAATAAAGTCAGTTTATAAGTGAATAGACTATTTCTCGACTAGCCCTAGACTATGCTCGACTAGTCCTAGCACTGGCTCGACCAGTCCAAGAAATTCCACGACCAGTCATAAGGTTGTTGCAAAATTTCATAATTTGTTGTTAAGTCACGACCAGTCATGGAGACTGCTCTACCAGTCGTGTGAACAGTGCTCAACTCGTTCTCGACCAGCTTACAGCCACGACTCAAAGTCTAGCAACTAAATCTGGTTCCACAAGACCAGTCATGGACAGGTTACGACCGATCGTGGAGGTCCCTCGACCGGTCATAAAGGTCCTACGACCAGTCGTGGAACGACTTTATCCAATCATGCTTAAAATTTTGAAAATTTGTTGGTCCTATGACTAGTCGAAGTGTACACAAGACCAATCATGAACGTGATTTCTTCACCTATAAATAGAGAACGAATTTCAGAGTTTTTCATTGAATTAAAGCAAATCAATACGCCACAATGAGAGATAAGTTAGTGATCTTTCTAAGATATATTATGCTCATTTAATATTCTCTTTTATTAGCTTTTTTTGTATTTAATTTTGTGTTCTACATTCTAATTATATTTAAAAGAGGGATTGAAGTATTCCCATTTCTTGGAATCAAAATCAAATCAAGCTAACCCAAGGTGCTTTAAATCTATAATCAATTTCGAACCTACAACCATTTCATAAGTGAGTTTGGACATTGAACTTCTACATTGAAATTCTACTCTGACTTGGTTCTTCCGAGCTGCATCTAAATGAGAATATCCTGGTATTTTACATTATTGTACATTTCAGTTTTTGGTTTCATTGAGATTATGCCAAAAAAATCTCTTTATTTTGGTTTGTCTGAGGTGATCCAGCAAACTGAGAGTGTGGAGTTTTTTGAATTATGTAAGCCAACTTGAAAGACACAATTGTGAGGGTTTTAGGTGAACCTAGAAAAACCTATTTTCATAGTGAACGCTAATATCCATTGTGTGAGGATATTAGGAGTAGAGTAGTTGTGTGGCTGTTTTTCTAAACAATTGGTGTACACACAAGCGAACCACAATAATTTCTGGTGTTGTGGTTTGATTGTTTATTTATTTGTGTGGATGATTGTAATTATCCTTTTTACATTTGTGGAGAATGTTGTTATCCTTATGTGGATGTGTGGGAATGTTGTAATAGCTTAGATTTCCCTTCTTGCTATTTATTTCTTTATTCCTTTGTATCAGTTAGAGTTTTTGATACACAAACCGTTCTAGTAAGGTTGTCCTACCATTAACCCTTGGTTTTTATGGTGTAAGGTTGTCATTAGAACAACATTTGTATCAACCTCTCAATACTCGTTCTTTTGAAGTTGTCTTTAAATTCAGCATTGTGGAATTGTCTATTGCTATCTGTATTTAATTTATTTAAATTTAGCTGTTATTTTTAATTTGGCATATTCCTATTCACACCCCCCCCCCCCTCTAGGACATATAGCTCGACCTTTTCAAATGGTATCAGAGCCTAATAGCTCGTTTTTATTGTTATTACTTTTTGGATTAATTTCCTGAGCTAATCGATCTGAGCTTTGTAAGATGTCAAATTTTGATAGCCTATCAGTCACTAGGCCTGCACCATTTGATGTCTCCAATTATGCCTATTGGAAAGCTAGGATGAGAATTTTCTTAAAATCCATGGATGAGAGCGTGTGGCAAGCCACAGTGACTGATTGGACCCCTCCCACCACTGAAGTAACTGGCATCGATGGATCCAAAACTATGAGAGTTACACCTTATTTCTCATGGACCACACTTCAGAAAAGTGAGAGTAGTGCCAATGCAAAAGCACTAAATGCAATCACTTGCGCACTATCACCAGATGAATTCAAAAGAATTATATCCTGTGATACTACAAAGCAAGCCTGGGATATTTTAGAAATAACACACAAGGAACATCTATTGTCAAGAAATCTAAAGTCCAAATCCTCCCAACTAAATTTGAGGAATTACGTATGGAGGAAAGTGAAACTTTCAAGGACTTTTACACTAGATTAAATGACATTGTCAACTCTATGTGGGGTCTCGATGATAAAATCCCAGAAAGTAAAGTCTGCGCAAAGATACTACGCTCACTACCTGAACGGTTCAATTAAAAGGTGACTGCGATCCAGGAACTTCGTGATACGGACAATATGAGGGTAGAAGAATTAGTTGGGTCATTACAAACCTATGAGTTAAACTTTAAAGCTCCTAAAGGTAAATCTATCACCCTTAAATCTTCTAATATTTTTCTCAAGAAAATAGTAATTCTAATTTAGAAAATTCTGAAGATAAGAAAAGATGGTTGATTTTCAAAAGTAAAAAGAGGGTTGATTTTAAAAAATCTAATGATAAGAAAAGATCTAAATCTAAAACTTGGAAATCTTTAAAAGATAGTCAATGTTACAACTGCCATGAATATGGGCATTTAGCAAACAGGTGTCTTAGAAAGGACAAACCTAAAAAAGAAAGGTATGTTGGCTGCGTGGGATGAATCTTCTAACACTAAAGCCTCTTCTGAATCAAAAAATTCTGAAACTGAGTCGGGTAATGAAGTCAAAGCCCTTATGACTCTAGCCAAGTTCACTTTTTCAGATAATGATGATTCAACTAGTGAAAAAAATCTCAATAGTAGTCATGAAAATGAAGAAGATCTTCAAGATGCTTACAATGCCCTATACAAGGAAAGTTGTAAAATTACGGTAAAACTAAAATTTCAGAAAGAAAAGTTTTCAAAACTTAAAGAAAATTTTGATGCTCTTGTTTTAGAAAAATCCCACATTTCAGATTGTTTCCCTTATTGAAAATCTAAAATCTGAAAATGAAAAACTAAAACTTGAAGTCTCGTGACTTTTGAGTTTAAAGAATACATGGAGTTATGCCCAAGGTGATCCTAAGTTAGAAAAACTATTATCCGGATCCAGAAAATGTGGCGACCGATCCGGTTTGGGCTATGACAAAAATATTCATCCCAAACATAAGAATACTCCTCTTAAGTTTGTGGAAGGAGAGTCTTCAAACTCAAAAGGGAAATTTTCAAATAAAAAATATTCTAAATATGTTAAAACTTTTCAATCCTTAAAACCTAAAAGCAACCATATCAACCATAAAAATCAGAATCGTAATCCTTTAGCTAAGAAAATTATTGATTTACTTAAGGAGCTCTTAAAATCTAACTCAAAGGGTCGGTCTTATAACAACTACAAACATAAAAAGACCAACTATACTCGTAAACCCAAAACTGTAATGAAATGGGTTCATAAGGTTACCTGCTTGGTTGCCCACATGGCTTTCAAAGCTTCAAGCCATTTAAAGTGGTACCTAGGCAGTGGATGCTCCAGGCACATAATTGGTGACAAAGGTCTGTTCACCAATCTTAAAGACATGACTGATGGTTTAGTCACATTTAGTGATGGTAGCAACTGCAAGATTATTGGCCAAGGTACGGTTCAACTTTCTAACCTTCCTTTATTTGAGAATGTTTTATATGTAGAAGGTTTAAAACATAACTTATTAAGCATTTTCCAAATATGCGATAAAAATCATAGCGTATAATTTTCTAACCTAGGGTGTAAAATTTTAAATAAAAACGGTTCGGTAATATTAACTGGTCGCAAAACTTCTGAAAATTGGTATATTGTGACTCTAGCTCATCTAATTTATCATGTTCATTGTCCATACCGATGAGACTGAGTTATGGCATAAACACCTTGGACATGTACACTACCGTAACTTGTATGGATTGAGCAAAAGAGAATTAGTAAGAGACTTGCCCAAAATACAGAAAATAGATAAAATATGTAGCGAATGCTGGATTAGCAAGCAAATTAGGAGCTCTCATAAAAAGGTGGACTCCAATGCCACATCGAAACCACTCGAACTCCTCCATATTGATCTTATTGGACCAACTAGAATAGAGAGTCTAGGTAGCAAAAAGTATATTCTAGTAATCGTTGATGACTTTACCAGATATACTTGGCTAGTCTTCTTAAGAGACAAATCAGAAACTCTCAATGAAGTAAAAAGGGTACTTAGACGTATTCAAACTGAAAAAGAGTCTCAAGTCTATAAGATCCATAGCGATCATGGATCAGAATTTGAGAATAGAGGTTTTGAGAAGTTTTGCAGTGACCAGGGAATATCACATGAATTCTCTGCCCCCAAAACACCACAATAAAATGGTATAATAAAAAGAAAAAATATAATGCTTCAAGAAATGGCAAATGTAATGTTAAATAGTATGAAGCTACCTAAAAATCTTTGGGCTGAAGTCATAAATACTGCATGCTATATAATTAACCATGTTCATACTAGAAAATCAAACAATAAAACTGCTTATGAAATATGGTTTGATAAGAAGCCTACTGTCAAATACTTTCGAGTTTTTGGCAGCAAGTGCTACATTTTACGTGACCGAAAAAATCTGGGTAAGTTTGACACCAAAAGTAATGAAGGGATATTTTTAGGGTATGCTCTGAATAGTCGAGCATATCGAATTCTTAATAAGAGGACTGGTGCAATTCAAGAATCAATTAATGTGGTTATTAACAATCACTTTAATACATATGTCTCAAGTTCAGATAATGATGAAGTACTGCTAATTGATAAGCCAGATTCTTCATCAAGTCAAAATAACTCTGAGCTGAGAACTGTTAAAGACCATCCAACTAATCAAATTCTTAGAAACCCTCTCACTGATGTACGCACTCATAGACAACTAGAAGATGTGTATAACTACGTGTGCTTTACATCTTAGATAGAACCGGCTAACGTAAAAGAAGCTCTTACTGACGAAAACTAGATAGTTACAATGCAAGAAGAGCTTAATCAATTTGTTAGAAATGATGTTTGGTACTTATTTCCTAAACCAAAAGATAAACACATTATTAGAACTAAGTGAATTTTTGAAAATAAGTCTGATGAACTTGGTAATATAATAAAAAATAAGACTAGACTAGTTGTATAAGGGTACACTCAAATTGAAGGCATCAATTATGATGAAACCTTTGCCTTAGTAGCTCGTCTTGAATCAATCAGACTATTTATATTCATTACGTGCTTTAGAAAATTTAAAATATATCAAATGGATGTAAAAATTATTTTTTTAAATGACGATTTTCATGAAGAAGTGTATGTTGAACAACCAACAGGTTTTGAAGACCCTAAGAATACTATTCATGTCTATCGCCTAAAAAAGGCTCTTTATTGTTTAAAACAAGCTCTCAGGGCATGGTATGAAAAATTGACTAAGTTTTTGATAAGTCATAACTTTATAATGGGAAGTGTTGATAAGACTTTGTTTGTAAAGAAACATAATGATCACATTTTAATAGTGCAGATTTATGTCGATGATATTATTTATGGATTTACCTGTGCTAAAATGATTATTGAGTCTGCATATCTTATGAAATCTAAGTTTGAAATGAGCATGGTTGGGGAATTGAATTATTTCCTAGGGTTGCAAGTTAAACAGCAACCTGATGGCCTCTTTATTTCTCAAACCAAATATGCTCTTAACTTAGTTTAAAAGTTCGGATTTGAGAATGGGAAGAATTTTGATACTCATATGAGTACGACCTTAAAACTCTCAAAGGACTCTATAGGTAAGAGAGTTGATCTTAAATTATATCACAGTATGATAAGTATTTTGTTGTATTTAACTATGAGTCAATCTGATATTGCATTTAGCATATGAATTTTCGCTAGATATCAATCTGACCATAAAGAGTCACATTTAACTGTTGTTAAGCGGATTACGAGTCGCAAGTTCAACTAATCTGGCCCTTTGGTATCCACATAATACTAGTGTTCAATTAGCTGGTTACACTGATGCTGATTAGGCTGGTAACGTTGATGATAGGAAATCAACCAGTGGTGGTTGTTTCTATGTTGGGAACTGTTTAGTTTCTTGGCAAAGTAAGAAACAAAGTTCCGTATTGCTCTTTACCATTGAGGCTGAATACATTGTAGCAAGAAGTGCATGCACTCAGCTGGTATGGATGAAAAGAATGTTAAGCGATTATGGAATTGCACAGGACTCTATGGTTTTATATTGTGATAATTTTAGTGCTATTAATATATCTAAAAATCCAATCCAGCATTCAGGAACCAAGCACATTGACATTAGATATCATTACATTCATGAATTAGTGAAAGAAAAGATAATTACTTTGAAATACATTCCGACCGAGACTCAACTTGCTGACATTTTCACTAAACCGCTTGACAAAAGCAGGTTTAATAAATTGAAATTTGATCTTGGTATGTGCAATTTGAATTGATTATTCATGTGTTCCTGTATGATATTGTATATATTTGTTATTTTATTTGTAAAAAATTTCAAATTTCATAAAAAATACATATTTTTAGTTGTGCACGACCAGTCGAGTACATACTCGATCAGTCGTGGTACGACCGGTCAAGCATGTCGTCAACCAGTCGTGTAGCGGGGGTTTGATGTTAATTTTAGGGGAAAACCCCTTTTTCTTCATTTGGGTTTCCTCTCCAACGGGTCTTAGCTCGACCGGTTGAACCCATCTCCTTAATTCTTGAAGGTTAGTGCTTTATTTCCATTTTTCTTATAGATTCAAGTTCTTATCACTTCTTTTTCATCTTTGGAGTGATTCATTTCTTGTTTCATTAAGGTTTTTGGGATTTTCTTCTCCAAAATCTGATTTTGAGAAAACTCACTCTACTTCTTTTGTAACCTTTTGATTCCTTAATTTCCTAGTTACAAATGGAAGGTAGATGCAAAAACAAAAGTTCTCGTGGTCCTTCAACATCTAGATCGACACCTATCATAAGGTGTCACCTTCGGTCACCCGAAGATGATCCCTCCTATGTGCGGGATTTAAGATTGCGCAATGTTATAGTTGAACGACTTGTTCATGTTGAACATCTTGCCCCATTTGAAATCCTTCCTCTTATCCAATTTATAGGATGGGCTAACATTCTACATTGGGGTGGGCCAGCATACCAGTCTATTGCGCAAGCTATGTATGCATGTATTTCTGATTTTTTAACTGAAAATTTAACTTTTATTATAGCAACTAGAGAAGGTCCATTTGAAGTAGACTGACATTTGATTTCTGGTCTAATGGACATACCAGTCATTAATGAAGGTATTCCAATTAGCTCTCTAGTAGCTAAACCATCTGAATCAGAAAAATGTATGCTTACTAGAGCATTGTGCAATATAGATGCACAATGGAGTCAAAATGGGAATGTGCTTGCTTCAAAGTATTTGTTAACCAGATACAGGGTCCTTTATAGGATATTTATTTTAAATCTTTATCTATGTTCTAGTAACAAAACTGAACTCACCTCTTTTATGGTTCGGATTTTGCATTTCATCATCTCTGGTACATCTGTATGTCTTCCTTCTTTAATTTGTCATTCCATCATACAATTTCATCTCCATCCTGGACACAGTGATATCCCTTTTACATATCTTATGACTATGTTGGTCACCCATATGTTAGTGGCTATGCCTATTGGAGAGGCTCTTATTCATCACCTAATCTTCAATAACTCAAATATAAACAAGATGAATTTGAGGTTGGCCGAAGGCCAGGTCAATGTAGGTGCTGGTGGAAATGATGCTGTAAATGAAGAAGAAGGCGATTAACTTGGACGATATCTTTGATGAGATCGAATCAGATTCTTAGGTTGATCCTAATTATCAGCCTTCTGGTTTCGCTGAGAGGTTGCATACTCTTAAGGAACAGGTGGCTCGGATTCGTGTAACTTAGGATTCACAATTTGTTTATATACGTAAATATATGAGGCGCATTAATAAGGGTTTACATCAGATTGATCTAACTATTCCTGCTCCCTCTTCAGGATCTGATTAGTATTTTCTTTTATGGTTTGTAATAACTCTTATGATACTTTGCTTCCTTTTGGTTTGTGGATTAACTTTGGTTGAACTTGGATGATGTTGATTGATGATGCTTGAACATTACTTGCTTATAATTATAATATCTTGACTATTTTGATCCATTATTCCTCGTTACTCATCTTATTCTTCCTTATTTATCTACATCTTGTTCCACGTATTAGTTTCTTCCTTTGTCATATTGTGACAAAAAGGGAGAGAAATTTGTCATGCTTGATATATGTGGACTGTGATATATAGTTGGCATGTGGATTGTGGATTGTGGATAGCCTTTCTTTGAGAAAGGGAGAGGAGTAAGTAAGGGGGAGTTATTGTTGAAGGAAATGCTTTATTTTATAACCAATGCATATTTCTTTATTCTGTATGTAAGGTACATGATTCTTTATTGAGGATATAATGCTTATTCTATTTTAATGAATTGTGTTTTGTCACAAATTTGACAAAGGGGGAGATTGTAAGTGCGATGTTTTCTAGCTCAATTGTCTAATTTTACGTACATGATAAGGATTAATGGAGTATATTACTCGTGTTTTTATTACAGGACGAAATCAGGAGCGTTAATTGGAAATTAATGTTAAAAGCATGAAATTGACGTTCCAAAGTCACCAGAGCACGGGATGGACTCCAGAGAACCAATGGTGACGATTTTACACGCCTCGGATCGGAGGAAAGCAAGCCAAAGGGGCTCGAAAAGGGTCCAGAATGCAAGATCACATGGTTCCCGCCATCCGATCAGTTCGAAACTTCATACATGGGATGAGGGCCATAAATAAACCATACATATTAAATTTCACCCATTGGATTACCGACAAATCATCGTTGACTGCGGGCCCACCTACAACTGGATATGCTTCAACTTTGGAATCAACGCCTTAAATGGGGAGACAATCTAAATGGATGGAATGATTTCTCACGAACAAGTGGAGTGAGGGTGGAAGTGTCTAGCCGACTTACCAGGACCAGAGGTCAAAAAATGCGAGTGTTTTTGAAAAAAAAAGAAAGAAGAAGAAAGTTCAACAGCGTCGGGTCGAGTTGTGGGCCCCACACATCGCCCAAATGAGTAATCCATACCGTCCATCAGCTTCTTGGGGCGACAGTTGCCCTCGCCTAGGTGGCAAAAATTCGAATGAAAGCCTAGATCAGATCCCATCCGAGTTGTAAAAAGCCACGTGAATCGCACCGAATCCACCCCAAAACTAGATAGATTTTTCACTCGATTTGTCATTTGATCAAGTGGGACCCACCATCATCACGGCGTCGGTTTTTAACGCACGGCCGTGGCCGTTTTGCGAAGGATAGTGTCAATCTTCGGAAGATCCGAGTCCATCGTGTAGAGGGCCATGAATACTACAAAACCATGCCGAAGTTTACTCCCATGCGTACACACGTGCGTGATGCAACAAAAGGGATCAACGTTCAATCTCGATCTTTTGAGATTTCTTCTGTGGGCGCGCCAATGGACGTTCAAAACCACTCATTCTTGACTAAAATTTCATCCTGAATCCAATGGATGGGGAGGATTTTCCAGAAAACACCTCTGTGGGGCCCACCGATCATGGCTTCGAAAAATTGCATTCCGAGTCCTTCATAAACTATAAAAGGGAACGTGGGAAAATTCAACTCGAGATTAAGCTAGGGAGAGAAGAAAAGAAGAAAAGAAGGAGAAGAGAGAGAGATCGATTGGTTTGGTGTTTAATTTTTATGAATTTTGTTTGATATTTTTATGGATTTTATGGGTCACTAACTTAGGTGAGATGAAGCCCCTAATTTGATTAGCTCTCGTATGGTTGATTTACTTTGAATATTAATTAATTTGTTTCTTTCTCTAAGTGGGCTTTATGGGTTTAAATTCCATACTTCTCCATCTATTTTGACCAAAATATATATGGATGTTGTTTGGATGCTTATTACAGTGTGCTTGGGTCGATCAAGAACAGGTTTCCTAGGTGCTTTAATGAATGTACATTCCATGTGCCCGACCAAGGACATGGGATTTGTTATTCATGGCATTGCTTAAAGGAATTAGACATTCTGTATGCCCAATTAAGGACACAGATTGTGCTTTCTCTATATCAGTGGTATCAATCTAGATCAAGGTGAATTAACAGACAAAACAAGGGTTAGGATAATTAGGGGTGGATTCGAAAGTCCTAGTGCTCTTTCTCTGATTGAATTTTCTTCTCTATTCTCAATTATTTTTCTTCATAGAATTGTGCTTAGTAATTCGCTCCATTATTTGTTGGATTAGTCAAGGAGAGTCATAAATTTGAATTGTGACGACCAGTCCTCGTCGGAACGATCTCGTAATACATACCATATCTACATTAGATTCGTATACTTGCGAGTTTAAAAATCATTTAAATCATGTTGGTTTAAATAAAACATCACAAAACCTATTGGAATTCTTATCTTGTCCAGCACCTCTACATATCTAGTCTATGCATCTCATGTACAAGAGTAAAAGTCTTTATCTCAA
Source organism: Magnolia changhungtana (assembly GCA_030180095.1). Taxonomy (NCBI): domain Eukaryota; kingdom Viridiplantae; phylum Streptophyta; class Magnoliopsida; order Magnoliales; family Magnoliaceae; genus Magnolia; species Magnolia changhungtana. Next base: position 17,379,422 of record JASAUF010000617.1, read on the forward strand.
GAGATAATGCAAGTCAAGTTCTTCGGTATCAAGCTTCAATATACATCAAGTGATGTATACAACACCATATGATAGTTCACTCCTTCAAGTTTTAAAGTACGAGGTGTCAAAGCTTCGTCTAAAGGCAAAGTACAACTCAAGCTCAAGCTTTAATGAATGTCAATTTCAAGCTTCAGAAGTCTCAAGTTCAAGATTCTCTACATGACAAGACATCAAGCTTCATAAACTTCAAAGAACAACTATTAACTAAAGGAAAAGAAGTTTTCAATGTTTATACTTCATGTATAAGGTATGAACGACCCTTAGGGTAGGTCATTTTGAATACATAATTCAATTAAGTCAGTTTATAAGTGAATAGATTGTTTCTCGATTAGTCCTGGACTATGTTTGACTAGTCCTAACACTGGGTCGACCAGTCCAAGAAATTTCACGACCAGTCCTAAGGTTGTTACAAAATTTTGAAATTTTTTATTAAGCCACGATCAATCCTGGAGACTGCTTGACTAGTCATGTGAACATTGCTCGACTCGTTCTCGACCGGTCCTACAACCACGACTCAAAGTCCAACAACTAAATCTGGTTCCACACAACCAGTCGTAGACAGGTCACGACCAGTCGTGGAGGTCCCTCGACCAGTTGTGAAGGTCCTATGACCAGTCGTGGAACGGCTTTATCTGATCGCGCTTAAATTTTCAAAAATCTGTTGGTCCTATGACCAGTCGAAGTGTCCACAGGACCAGTCGTGAACATGATTTCTTCACCTGTAAATAGAGCACAAATTTTAGAGTTTTACATTGAATTAAAGCTAAATCAATACGCCACAATGAGAGATAAGTTAGTGATCTTTTTAAGCTATATTGTGCTCATTTAATATTCTCTTTTATTAGCTTTCTTTGTATTTGATTTTGTACTCTGTATTCCAATTATATTTGAAAGAGGGATTAAAGTATTCCCATTTCTTGGAATCAAAATCAAATCAAGCTAGCCCAAGGTGATTTAAATATAAAATCAATTTAGAACCTAGAACCATTTCATAAGTGAGTTTGGACATTGAACTTCTACGTTGAAATTCTACTCCAACTTTGTTCTTTTGGGTTACATCTAAAGGAGAATATCCAAGCATTTTACATTATTGTAAATTTCTGTTTTTGGTTTCATTAAGATTGTGCCAGAAAAATTTCTTTGTTTTGGTTTGTCTGAGGTGATCCAGAAAACTTTGAGCGTGGGGTTTTTTGAATTGTGTAAGCCCACTTGAAGACACAATTGTGAGGGTTTTAGGTAAACTTGGAAAAAGCTATTTTCATAGTGAACGCTAATATCCACTGTGTGAGGATATTAGGAGTGGAGTAGTTGTGTAGCTATTTTTCTAAATAGTTAGTGTACACACAAGCGAACCACTATAATTTCTGGTGTTGTGATTTAATTGTTTATTTATTTGTGTGGATGATTGTAATTTCCCTTTTTACATTTGTGGAGATGTTGTAATCCTTACGTGGATGTGTGGGAATGTTGTAATAGCTTAGATTTCCCTTCTTGCTATTTATAACTTTATTCCTTTGTATCGGTTAGAGTTTTTGATATACAAACCGTTCTAGTAAGATTGTCCTTCCATAAACCCTTAGTTTTTATGGTGTAAGGTTGTCCTTAGAACAACATTGTATCAACCTCTCAATACTCGTTCTTTTGAAGTTGTCTTTAAATTCAGCATTGTGGAATTGTCTATCGCTATCTGTATTTAATTTATTTAAATTCCGCTGTTATTTTTAATTTGGCATTGTCCTATTCACCCCCCCCCCCCCCCCTCTAGGACATATATCTCGGCCTTTTCAAATGGTATCAGAGCCTAATAGCTCGTTTTTATTGTTATTACTTTTTGGATTAATTTCCTGAGCTAATCGATTTGAGCTTTGTAAGATGTCAAATTTTGATAGCCTATCAGTCAGTAGGCCTCCACCATTTGATGGCTCCAATTATGCCTTTTGAAAAACCAGGATGAGAAATTTCTTAAAATCCATGGATGAAAGCGTGTAGCAAGCCACAATGACTGATTGGACCCCTCCCACCACTGAAGTAACTGACATCGATGGATTCAAAACTATGAGAGTTACACCTTACTTCTCATGGACCACACTTCAGAAAAGTGAGAGTAGTGTCAATACAAAAGCACTAAATGCAATCACTTGCACATTATCACCGGATCAATTCAAATGAATTATATCCAGTGATACTACAAAGCAAGCCTGGGATATTTTAGAAATGACACACGAGAGAACATCAATTGTCGAGAAATCTAAAGTTCAAATCCTCACAACCAAATTTGAGGAAATACGTATGGAGGAAAGTGGAACTTTCATGGACTTTTATACTAGATTAAATGACATTATCAACTCTATGTGGGGTCTCGGTGATAAAATCCTAGAAAGTAAAGCCTGTACAAAGATACTACGCTCACCACCTGAACGGTTCAATTAAAAGGTGACTGCGATCCAGGAACTTAATAATACGGACAATATGAGGGGAGAAGAATTAGTTGGGTCATTACAGACTTATGAGTTAAACTTTAAAACTCCTAAAGGTAAATATATTGCCCTTAAATCTTCTAAATGTTTTTCTCAAGAAAATAGTAATTCTGATTTAGTAGATTCTGAGGATGATATGACCCTTTTAGCCAAAAAGTTTTATAAAATTTTCAAAAGTAAAAAAGAGGGTTGATTTTTATAAATCTAATGATAAGAAAAGATTTAAATCTAAAACTTGAAAATCTTTAAAAGATATCCAATGTTACAACCGCCATGAATATGGGCATTTACCAAACAAGTGTCCTAAAAAGGACAGACCTAAAAAAGAAAGGTATGTTGGCTACTTGGGATGAATCTTCTGGCACTGAAGCCTCTTCTGAATCAAAAGATTCTGAAACCGAGTTGGGTAATGAAGTCAAAGCCCTTATGACTCTAGCCAAGTTCACTTTTCAGATAATGATGATTCAACTAGTGAAGAAAATCTGAATAGTGATCATGAAAATGAAGATGTTTAAGATGCTTAGAATGCCCTATACAAGGAAAGTTGTAAAATTGCGGTGAAACTAAAACTTCAAAAAGAAAAGTTTTCGAAACTTAAAGAAAATTTTGATACTCTTGTTTTAGAAAAATTCCACATTTCAAATTGTCTTGAAAAAACTAAATGTGATTTAGATTTCAAAACTTCCCTTATTGAAAATCTAAAATCTGAAAATGAAAAACTAAAACTTGAAGTCTCTTCGCTTTTGAGTTTAAAGGATACATGGAGGTATGCCCAAGGTGATCCTAAGTTAGAAAAACTATTATTCGGATCCAGAAAATGTGGCGATTGATCCGGTTTGGGCTACGACAAAAATATTCCTCCCAAACATAAGAATACTCCTCCTAAGTTTGTGAAAGGAGATTCTTCAAACTCAAAAGAGAAAAGTTCAAATAAAAATTATTCTAAATATGCTAAAACTTTTCAATCCTTAAAACCTAAAAGTAATCATATCAACTCTAAAAATCAGAATCATAATCCTTTAGCTGAGAAAATTGTTGATTTACTTAAGGAGTTCTTAAAATCTAACTCAAATGGTCGGTCTTATAACAACTACAAACACAAAAAGACCAAATATACTCTTAAACCCCAAATTGTAATGAAATGGGTTCTTAAGGTTACTTGCTTGGTTGCCCACATGGCTTTTAAAGCTTCAAGCCATTCAAAGTGGTACCTAGACAGTGAATGCTCCAGGCACATGACTGGTGACAAAGGTCTGTTCACTATTCAAAGGGGTTTTTTGAATTGTGTAAGCCCACTTGAAAGACACAATTGTGAGGGTTTTAGGTGAACCTGGAAAAACCTATTTTCATAGTGAATGCTAATATCCACTGTGTGAGGATATTAGGAGTTGAGTAATTGTATGGCTATTTTTCTAAACAGTTGGTATACACACAAGTGAACCACTATAATTTCTGGTGTTGTGGTTTGATTATTTATTTATTTGTGTGGATAATTGTAATTTCCCTTTTAACATTTGTAAAGAATGTTGTAATCCTTATGTGGATGTGTGGGAATGTTGTAATAGCTTAGATTTACCTTCTTGTTATTTATTTCTTTATTCCTCTGTATCAGTTTGAGTTTTTTATGCATAAACCGTTCTAGTAAGATTGTCCTGCCATAATCCCTTGGTTTTTATGGTGTAAGGTTGTCTTTAAATTCAGCATTGTGGAATTCTCTATTGTTATCTGTATTTAATTTATTTAAATTCCATTGTTATTTTTAATTTGTCATAGTTCTATTCAACACCCCCCCCCCCCCCCCCCTCTAGGACATATAGCTCGGCCTTTTTAAGGTGGGCCCTACACATGGGCCTATATATATCACAGGTGGGCCCTGCACATGGGCCTCAAATATACATCATGATGGGTCGGACCAATGGGCCTTAAGTGGGCTTGGACCACACCAAAAATCATTTCAATAGTTGTAGGTGTAGCATATGTATCATTGTACACTATCATCTCATGGGGTACACGGCCCCACTAATGATGATCAATACTATTCAAACAGTACCTGTTAACCACACCCACTGTCAGTTCACACTACACTGTTAATCACACCCACTGTCAGTTCACGCACGCCACGTCCAGCATCCAAGGACGCTGGATGGTATGGATACAACACAGGCATCATGGTGGGTCCCACATGGACGTGGCCCACCTGATTTGGATCAATTTGATATTTGTATTTTCCCTACATCCGGGTCTGTCCAGACGAGATGCTGGGTGGGTCCATTCGATGGATGGTAAGGATAAGATGCATACTTCATGGTGGGGACCATCCGGGTGCGCCATACGCCCATATCATGACAAAATGAAAGAGAGAGAGAGAGAGAGAGAGAGAGAGAGAGAGAGAGAGAGAAAGCGACGAGTATGACGGGAGGGACCCCTGCACTATGGGCCTTCCCTTCCATGATTTACAACATACATCAAGTGGGTCCCATTACATGTGGGCCCACCGATCCAAATCAACGGTAGAGATCCTTCCTCCACCAAAATATAAGGTCTAGATGACCCTATTATATAAAGAAAATAAACATCATGATTGGGTCCATGAAGAATGGCCCCACATGGAATGATCATGAGAATCATGGTAGGCCATCGGCCACACCTAGGGTCCAAAGTGGGATCCATACCATCAATCGGTATGCCCCACTTGGCCCCTCATCAAAATATAAAAATCTAAGCCTATGGAACACCCACCATTGATCTTCTTGGTTCGATGGAAAGGCAGTTGCCTAGACTTTGATTTCAACGGAAGGTGATGAAGTTTTGATAGTTAAGATGGGAGATAAGAGGGTAGAAAGTGGGCCATGTAAAGCTCTCTCATGGAGCTCTCATGAACGTTGGGTGAAAATGGAGAAAATGAGAGAGAGAGAGAGAGGATGAGATGTAAACAGAGAGAGAGAGAGGGATGGGTGATGGAGTGAGTGATGTGTACTTGACATATAAGGGTGTGTAAGAGAGAGAGTTGACTTTGGGGATGGTGTTGTACTTGACATAATGTGATGATTGATGGAATTGATTTGATTAGAGATTCTCTTGTGATTTGCAACTCGCGGCGTTTTCCTTAAATAGAACGTGGGCTCACATCTCCTGGCTCGGGTATTGCCTCAGTGCGTAATACGGGGCGTTGGAACCACGGCGACAGCGAGGTCACAAGGGTACAAGTCTCAGGTTGAGCCGACTTTGATATTCGGGACACGACTCGGGATTATGCACAAATGCCGATAACAGATCGTGCGTCACCGAAATTCTATCGGGAGGACTGCGGAAGCTTATGGAATAGTACAGGCTAGTATACAGGCCTCACAGCTCTCCCCTCCACTCTTATGCATTCAAGGCATCCCAGCATAAAGATTTGTCATTAAGGTAGTAGCTAGAGGATCCTTGAATGCGGAAGTTCATTCCCCAATCCAGTCTATTAAATATCAATGGTAAGGGTGGATTGGAGGATGAACTCCCTTGAGAGAAAGGGCTTTTGGTATAGGATATAAGTTGAAACACTCAAAAGCTCTCTCTTCTTTCTCTCACCGCAACAAAAGACAAGTCCTCTATGAATAGGCAAAAAGTTCCAGCGGATATAAAACGGTCACATTTATGACAAAGTTCGATATCATTGAGCAGGTTTGATATCATCGAGCGTATACTCTCGATGGCATCGATGGTCTATTCGATAACTCAGACTCGATGTCATACGCTTTTGAAACTTTTTGCCAATTGGTTGATGAATCAAAGCTATTGTCGATGTCATCAAATTTCGATCCATTGACAACAGATTCGATCCATCGACGACAGATTCTATCCATCGACACATGAAAATTGAGAGAGACTTGACTTTGAGATATTTCAGGTTTTCATGAATGATCGGGGAACCGTCGAGGTCATCAGAATTAGAATGTCGATGACATTGAGATCAGAGTCGAGGCATCAATAAATCCAGCTGATTTATCTTTAAACTTGCTAGACAGTTTATGGCTTTATTCGATGCAATCGATCTGGTGTCGATATCATCAATATTTGAATATCAATTAGATCGAAGGGTCCCCGATCATAGTTAAAAACAACCTTAAATAACTGCTATAAGAAATGCGCACCCACTATCGATATCATCGATGGACCTCCAATCTTATCGATATTTAATTTCAGATCATATCGGACGGTCATCGATATATCGAAGGAGTTTAAAATTTTCATTAAAAAATAGGGGCACAAGAAAACTGCCTGTCAATCTTATCGAGCCACTCTTGATGGTCTTGAGATTTGAATATCGATGATATCGATATGTGTATCGATACATCGATAATTCGTCTAGATATATTGTGAAGTTGCTGGACATATCTAGTTCTTTTATCGATGATATCGATAAATCCGTCCAGATGAATATTTAGTTACTGGACATTTTGGCCCTCTTATCGATAATATTGTTAAGGTATCGAGGACATTGACAATGAAGGTCGATCATATCGAGGGCGCTTCGATAGAATCAACAGAGCGAGAAAAACTTAGAGATTTTCCTATTTTGTAAAAAGTTTTCTCACAATAAAACCCTAATATGTCTATCTTATTTTAAGGGTTTTAATCACCTGGAGTTTTGAGACATGGGATGTGAGGCTATGATTTACCTATTGTGAGCTTCCACACATCCGGTTGAGGCAGACGCTTGAAATGATCTTCCTATCGAGTTCTACAGCCAGTCTGACTCACCATACACATAACTTGACAAACCAGGGCACTAGCAGGTGCACTTTCATGAAGAAGACTATCCTCAGGTGGGTGCTTCTCTCTCTCTCTCTCTTCATTCTTTTTTTGTGATATGAGGTGGTTGTGTGGCCCACCCGGATGTACCCCAACTTAATGTATATCTTATCCAACCGTCCAAACCATATGGGCCCTACCCTTGGTGATGGGAAAACACAAGTATTAGGTTGATCCCAATCAAGTGGGCTACGTTCATGTGGGACCCACCTTGACAAAACGTCCACATGGGACCCACCTTGATAAATGCCCACGTCCAGCATCCCTGGACGCTAGACTTGTAAAATGTGAACAGATGGTGAGTGTGCTGACCGCAGCAATCAAAAATTAAAAAATATATATAATAATATAATAACAAGATATTATGTTTTTTTTAGGTAGGCCACTTATACAGGCCCCACCTTGGTGCATGTTGTAAATCAAAGCCGTCCATTCCGTTCCTCAGCTCGTTTTAGATGTTGAACAAAAAATGACGCTAATCCAACTTTCTGGCGGGCCATAGCATAGCAAATAGTGGTTTTCACCGTTGAAATTTCCCTGACATTTCTATACATTGAAAAATACTCAATATTGGGCTTGTTTGGCTTGTCTTGAGCCATGGTACACAATGGCTGGGTTGGATTCACTTGGAGCGGGCCCTGCGTAGGAAAAACCTCAGAATTCTAGATTTTCAAAAAAAATAATAATAAAATAAATCACAGCAGCGTTGCTTCTTCTTCAAGCATCGACAGAGTGAGAGGACGCTCGCATCTTGATCGGGCGTGGCGGGCGGACGACTGTGTGGACTCACGGTCCCAGTCGTGTGCCCCACCATAATGTATGTTGAGTATCCACACAGTTCATTTGGTGGGCCCCATTCAGACAGTGGGCCCCCCTGAAAATCAGCCTGATCCGAAGCTCAGGTGGCCCACATCATAAGGAGCAGTGTGGATTGAACATCAATCGTTGAACCCTTTTTCTAGGTTGCATAAGTTTTGAAATCAATCTGAAATTTGTTTTTAACCTTCGTCCAAGTCTGTGGACCTTATCAACTAGTTGGATGACGTATATACATCACAGTGGGCCCCACGTGGTACCCAGAGTGATGTACGTGTTTTGTTCACCACCGTCCAGGCGGACGGTGGAACCCACAGATGTATGTGTTTTATTAATGTCGTCCAGCTGCTGCTGGACGGCTAGTGGACCCCACCCATGATTTGTGTGTTTTATCCTCACCGTCCACACCTGGACGGTGGGACCCACCCCACGTGTAGGGCTGATGTGTGTGCGTGTGTGTGTGTGTGTATATATATTATACTATATTGTATATATTATTTATATATTATATATAGATTATATAATATATTATGTAATATATATGTGATGGTGGGCCTTCATGGAACCCACCATGATGCTTGTGTTACATCCAAGCTGTCCATCCATTTTGAAAGCTCGTCTCATTGCGTGAGCTAAAGAATAAGTCAAATCCATAGCTCATGTGGACCCCGCCCTTGATGCATGGGTTGCATCCAGACCGTCCAACCATTTGGTAAGCTTGCCTTAATAAGCTTGAGACTAAAAATGAGGCAGATCTAGGATTAAGTGGACCATATAGGAAAGAGTAGTGGGGATTGAGTGTTTTCCATTGAAACCTTCTGATTTACATAAGTTTTGGATCATTAGGAAATTTATTTCCTCTTAATCCAGGTCTGTGTGACCCTATAGCCAAATTGGATAAAAATAAATGTTACAGTGGGTCTTGAGGATTTTAATGGTAGAAATCATTATCACCACTTGTATTTGGGTGTGGCCCATTTGATATGCATGGGGCCCAAGTGGTGTGGCCCATTTGATATATATATATATATATATATATATATATATATATATATATATGGCCCATGTGATTTGGTCCATCTTGATTCATTTGTGGCCATCTATTAAGGCCCACCTTGATGCGTATGAGGGCTTGTTATTGAGGCCCACCTTAATGTGTACGAGGGCTTATTATTGAGGCCCACTGTCATGTGTATGAGGCCCATTGTTGAGGCCACCTTGACATACATGAGGACCATGTGATTAGGCTCATGTGATGTATAAAGGCCCGTGGGTTGAGACCCACTGTGATGTATATAGGGCCCATGGGTTGTGGCCCATTGTGAAATGTATTGGGCCATGACGTGTGGCCCATTTGATGTATTCGAGGCTTAGATAAGTGGCCCATTTAATGTATATGAGACCCATGTGTAGGGCCCACCTTTGATATATATTAGGCCCGTGTGTAGGGCCCACTTATTGTGTATTTGAGGCCTATGAGCATGACCCAACATGATGTATTTAGGGCCCATGGGTTGAGACCCACTAAGATATATTGGAGGCCCAGGTATCAGGCCCACTTGATTATATTAGGCCCATGTGTAGGGCCCACTATTGTGTGTTTTAAGCCCATGTGTTGTGGCCCATCGTAATGTATTCGGGGCTCATGGGACATGGCCCATCCGAGGTATTCGAGGTCCATGTGACGCGACCCACAGTGATGTGTATCAGACCCTTGTGTAAGGTCATGGGCCCACTTTATGTTTGGCTCTATGTGAGTCACTCCTTGGGAGCAATGTTGGTTAAATGTTCACATTGATGGGTAATGATGGTCGAATGTCCATATTATGACCTTCCTTTAGGCCTTGTTAGGCCCATTCTCATCAATCCATCAATGGGTTAACCCAAATAAGTGGGCCCCATTCGCCATGGATGGATGGCTCCGTGTTATCGGATTTGATATAACCACGGTCGAGTGCTGATCTTTGTGTCATAGTTGATCGGTTGATCATCTACGAACCCCATTTTGTTTATCTGCTGATTGTCGATTTTGATTAACGTGACCGATTTACCGATTTCGATTATCGATCGATTCCTATTGTCGTGGCCGATTTCTGATTCTGATTGATGTGACCGATTTACCGACTCTAATTATCGATCGATTCCGATTGTCGTGGCCGATTGATGATTCTGATTAATGTGATCGATTTGTCGATTTTGATTATCGATCGATTCCGATTGTCACAACTGATTGCCGATTCCGATTGTCGTGACCGATTGTCACGCCCCAAACTCAAAAATCGGGCTCACAACAGCCTCAGTAGTACCCCATTCTCAGTTCCCAGCGCCCATACACCAGATTCCAATCCTGGGATCCTACAAGGAGGATTTTCAGTATGAATTTTTTTTGTAATGAAGCATAATCACAAGTATACCTAAATCATAAAGGAAACATCATCATCACATATCCACGAATATAATCATTTGAATACACTGCTGAAAGGGAAATACATATATCGAAATCAAAGCTCCAGAGGACAGCTACGTGCTCCAAGCTCAATGCTGCTGCAACCTAACGCCACCTGCACGCATCTATCGTGCATAAGCTTACAAAAGCTTAGAGGGTGGTGAAAGTGTGTGCACAAGATAAGTGCCAAGTATACCATAAAGCACATAAATCATACATCATCGGGATAAGCAGAAATTCTAATAAGATCATGAATCATATGACATCAGAGTAAGCTGAAGTATACTGGTAAGTCCATGAATGCTATCAACTGTACCAAAGCTATATGATGTAAGGAATGAATGCTATCGGCCATACTAAGGCTATGTGATGTAAAACATAATAAGACATAACAGATACTGAGGATGCAATGTAATATGCAAATCCTGACGAGCCATGAATACCATGAACCCCATCTAGGCCATATAAGTGCAAAAACATAGTAACCCAAAATACTAAGTACTGCAAATACAATGTAATATGCGGTGCGAATGAAATGACCATGCAGGAATGTGAAGTCAGGATGATAGTACGAAGTATCACAGGCTATGGGGTCCATCATACGGGACTTCTATCCAAACCAGTCCCATACCTAAATTTGGATAGTCAAACACAATGTGGTAAACTCCTGATCTCAAGTTAGTCGCGCACCCAACCGAAATCGTGGCCATGCGAAGGTACATGTAACAAATAGTTACGCACCACCCTGAGTGGATAGTGAATGAATGAATAAATGGATATTTAATTCTTGTTCAATAAGCCCACATCTCAGTATGGTTGCTCTCTAGGGAAATCACCGGGGTCTATTACACTCGACACCGACTACCTCCTCCCTGGCTGCATAGCCTAGCGAGCGGAATAGACCTCACTATTCGCCTGACCAGTAATCTGCCAATACCTACCTGGCTCATCGATAGCGGACCCATTTACGAGCTGGTCATACTCAGCCTATCTTATAGCCCGCTCACTCAGGCGGATAAGGCCAGACCCCCTCCCAACCGACCACGACATAGTGGGAGACGCAGCCTACTGGTATTCGGCACTCGGGCGCTCATGTTCCACTCGGTCCAGACATTGGGGCTACTCCTAGCTTTGGAGGTTCTAGGATTTTCACCCAAGGACATCCTAAGTGCCCATAGTGCTAGAACCAAATATTTTCAGTGTTCCATCTAGCCATCCACGATGTGCCTGTGGAGGCCACGACCCTGATGTCGCTAGGGCGTATAATAATCAAGTCACACATGCGAGATGCATGAGTCACACTATCCAGTCATGCAGAAATCCTGCGCGTACGGCATGATAATGTAGGCACTCGGTCTCATAAGGAGTCCCATAAATAGTCTGCCCAATGGCGTATGTTATGATCAAAATATTCCTCGTATCAGGCATCATATGATACATATGATGCGTATGGGCATGAATCATTGAGCTATACTAAGCATGTTATAAACTGATGAATTGTCGTTACAATGAAGATGGGTCTAGATGGCCTACACACAAGAAGTATGGGCCTATCAATGGGCCTAGGGAGATTTATAATGTAAACATTAAACCAACATTATTCTTACAATGTGGACGTCAAACCAACATTGTTCCTAAGGCATGACCCGCTACAAAATATCATTACACAAACCATAGGGAATCGCACATTGCAATAGACCTATATACATCTTATTGGGCCTCGACCCAAAGGCCTTAGATACATCAAATGGGCCGCCTCATATGGACCTTATATAAATCAAGTGGGCCGCACTAATGGGTCTTATGTACATTGCAATGGGCCATATCATATGGGCTTTTGAAAGCATCACAATGAGCCTCATAACATGGGCCTCATATATATCAAAGTGGGCCTCAATAACGGGCCACTCATACATCGAAAGGGCCTAATCACATGGGCCTTATGTATATACTAAGGTGAGGTCCACTTGAACTACAGATCTACCCCATTTTTAGCCTCAAGACTTAAGACAGGCTTGCCAAATGGTGGACGGTTTGGATGCAACACATGCATCATGGTAGGGCCCATAAAGCCCATCATAATATATATATATACATATATATATACATATATATATATGGGAAAAGGCACAATGCGCACGAGTGTTCACTCCCCAAGTGCAGGGTTGTGATGTAGTAATAAACTCGATAAGACCGAGGTCGAATCCCAAGGGACTGAAACTTGTACGTACTCTAAAATTAAGTAGAATTTAGAACTAGACTAAGATGAATTCTAAATCAAATAGATTGAGGAATAATTGTGAAATTATTATCTAAAACTTAGGAGAAATTCAGAGGATGAACACTAGGGATTCAGAGGATCCACTTATAGAGATCAGAGAGATCTTATGCCTGGATTAAAAATCAGGAAAATTAACTGAACTGCCGTTGATAAAGTTTTCAAGAGATGAGAGGTATATGAATTAGAATGGATTCCATCACCAAAGCATGCCCAGGAGACAAAGCAAACAACAGTAATTAAACTAATTACCAACCAGTCAACATGTTTATGAAGGTTAGGAAGGGTACCGTCATCCGACCATGCCCAGGAGATGATGGTGAACAACAGGGCTTCCTGATGTCATAAATATAAAGAAAAGGAACATGCTCAAAGCCATTGCAGACCCATTGTAATTTCAATCACAACAGACCATTAAAGACTAAAAACATTCCCTTAAAATCATGCTAAAATTAACATTAATTCAATCTTAAACAAAAGGCGTAAGCAACAGGTCCTCCCATCACACTACAAGCTTCACCTCTTAGCCCTAGCTAAGAGGTTTAGCAACCCATAGACATGATTGCACTATACCTCAACATAAATAATGAAAAGAAAACAGTAAAAGTAAACTGAAATACTCTCTCTTTAGCCTGCTCCTGACGTCTCAGACTCTGTCTCTCTCTCTCTAGCCGTGAGTGCCGTATATTTTTTCTCATCCCTCTCTCTCCCTTTCTTATAGCCGACTGTTTGTGAAGAGGCTGGAGAGAGTCCTTTCTTAAAACCGATTATGTTGGAGTTGGCTGCGTGCATAAAGCTTCCGCAGCCAAAATCGGACCTCCAAAGCTCCCCATTTCAGTAATTATTTTTTTAGAAAAAAAATGTTTCTTAGGACGTTTCCGAGCAGCCTACACAGTGGACGGATCAAATCAGCAATCTGATTAATGATCTGATTGTGCAACCGGCCGAAAAAAAACATCAGTTTCTAACGCTGATCTGAACCTGCGTAATAGGATTTACGCTGCAACATTGGCGGGGCCCATTATTGACGTCAGGTGCAAAATCTACTCCGTCCACCGAATTCAGGACGTAATTTCGGCTAAGAATGCACAGTTTTTATAGTCTGTTGATGCAGTTCACCTGATTTTTTGTTCTACCGTCCATCCTGTGTTCGAACGGTTAAAAACCAATCTTCGCTATCCTTTGTAACTTTCATCACCTAGGCACGAATTATAGGCTCCTCAGAGAACAAATGGACGGTCTGGATTGGCCATCCGACCCTCTCTATCGATACGCAACAGCCCGAAAAATCTGCGTTTTCCGGACTACGTGAATGAGCAGCCCTGTGACACGTTACGTTGGCTAACGGTGGGTCCCACTTCACTGCTCTTTTGCCAAATCCACTCCGTTCATTGTGTGCATCTTGAAAAATCGGTTGGAAATGATGTGGTATGGCTCGAATTAGGTGTGACCCACGGAATTTTTCATTGCACTGAAAACCGATCTCCGTTGTCTTCTACAATTCCGTCACCTAGGTCTTGATCAGTCGGTCCTTTGGAGTCTACTGGACAGTCTAGATCGGATTGATGAACCAAGATGGTGGCCCACAGAGATCGCCCGCGAGTCTCTGTTCGGGCGTTTCGCAGGCTGAAATCCGGAATTCCGCTTCCGGACGGGATTGTGCAGGTCAGCGGTCACTGACTGCTCTGACTTGATTCGGTGCACCGCGGTCGCGCTTGTGCTGTATGTGCACACGACTCTAGGTGAGGCCCATAGTGATATTTCTCAGAAATCCACATCGTCCATTCTCTTCCCTATGTAATGTAAGGGGTTGATCCCAATACTGAATCTTATCCAAGGTTAAGTGGTCCCAATATCGATGGTTGTTGTCTAATCTTGCTCATCGGGTCACTTATACATTGATCCCAAGTATGAAATTCGGCATGAACGGATAATTTATGATTCCTAGGCATGATATAAAATTTCACGCTAATCGGATGGTGAGAACTTCATGATCTAGAATTCAGGGTTCAGGTTAGATCAGGTGGGCCCCAAATCAGTGATTATCGGCTGATTGGATGATCTGTCCACTGGATTTGGTGATTCTTGAGCGTTAATTTTATGATTTTAACATCCTTTTCAATCCAAGCTCTTCAATTCACCCTGAACGGATGGTGTAAATCCCTGATCTTGGTCCCATGGAGTCCATCCCTTAACTTGGCATCATCAGAACGTTAATTCCATGCGTTTAGCGCCTTTTTGCCGTCCATGCTCTCAAATACACCCTACATCACAAACATGATTAAAATCAGGCGTTAAACAGTATCATGCTCATAAATCCAGGCAATATATGGAGTCTAATATGCAATATTTGACCCTCAACACAACCCCCAACCAGCATTTTGCTAGTCCCGAGCAAAATATGCGAAAAATAAGTTGACAATTACAGGAGAATTTCTATGAACTCGAGTGATTTAGGAAAACAATCTAGATATGAGAAATCTTAAGATTCATTAATGTTGATTATCAATTTCTCTTGGCCTCTCATGCACGGTGAATTTCATAATCAAGTTCAAATATTAATCCATAAACTAGAATAATTTTAAATATTGAGTTCCATGGGTGTATAGTGAAATCTCGGTCTATCATCATTAAGAGATCAAATTGTCGATTTCATGATATCATTGGTAATCAATCAGAAAATTCATAACTACCATCACCTAAACCAGAACTTTGCCTCACAGATCATTCTTTCATTTTCTAGTGTTTTTTTTTTTTTTGAAAACTAAGATGGGAATCAAATTTTCACTTATAGGGAGCAAACCTATGGTGAAACTAGTCGCCCAACTCTTTCCAACTGTTAATCATGGAAAATCGAATCCACACCTATAGGGAGCAAACCCATGGTGTAATTCTCTTTTTATTTTTTTTATTTATATATATATTTTTTTAATACCCTGATGGCCAAATCTTTTAGGTTGGTTTCTTTCATGCTCAGTGATTACCAAATTAACCCTTCAGTTTCAGACTGAAATCTTAATGTGTAAGCGAGATGTGACATGTGAAATCATGACTCAATCAATGTTTACAACTTCTAATCATGGATTAACAATTCAACTTAACTGTGAAATATAACAGCTACTAAATCTAAGAGTAGTAAATCACCAACCTTCCATATCCTGAAATTCTAATTTAAAGATGGTCGTCAAATCACTTCGAATTCACTAGAAAGTCCATAAAAATTTAAAAATTTTCACAATTTTTGCTCAAGACTAAGAAAAACACTGATTAGGTTACCTAATCTCCCACCCCCAACCTAAAATCTACATTGTCCTCAATGTAAAAGATATGAGCATGCAATGCACATGGGACAACGAAAGTAAATGTGAAGTGATGGGAAGATAGTACCTGGATGATGAATCAAGAGAGACTTTCCAATAAATCGCAGCATGGAAGCCGGTTAGCATGAGAGAGAAAGAAAAACAAAAATAACAAAAGATAAAATCCTACCTATACCACTTTCGCAGGTGCTCTCGATTGCATTTAGCGTATGCAACAAGCCTTTAAACCTCTAGGTTGCCCCTAGTGGACGAGTTGTAGTCTCGTGAGGGTTTGCAGTAATGTTACCCATAAACATTGAACTAACTAAATAGGAAAATGAAATGAATTGAAAAGCTGGGTTGCCTCCCATGAGCGCTAAGTTTAACGTCTTCAGCCAGACCAAAGCAACTACCCTAGTCCTATGCAAACAGGAAACCTACCTATACCTCCATCAGACTAGGAGATCATTTCTGGTAAACAGGATCAGTCAGAGGCATGGACATGTCCTCTGGATCAAATTTCTCGACAAATGGTTTTAATCGATGTCCATTTACTTTAAACTCCTTGCCGTTGTCGGGATCTCTTATCTCGACGGCCCCATGCGGATACGTAGTGACAACAATGTAAGGGCCAGTCCAACGAGATCAAAGCTTACCCGGAAAGAGACGTAATCGAGAATTATACAAAAGGAATTTCTGACCTAGCGTGAATGATTTTCGTAGAATATGTTGGTCATGAAACGCCTTCATCCTATCCTTATAAATTCTCGAGTTCTCGTATGCGTCGTTCCGTATTTCTTCAAGTTCATTTAATTGAAGTTTGCATAGCGAGCCAACGTTGTTCAGATTGAAATTCAGATTTTTGATCGCCCAGTAGGCTCTATGTTCCAATTCCACAGGCAAGTGGCAAGTCTTCCCATAGACGAGTCTAAAGGGAGACATCCCAATAGGGGTTTTAAAAGCAGTACGGTATGCCCATAAGGCATCGGTCAATCGAATTGATCAGTCCTTACGATCAGGGTTAACCGTTTTCTCCAAAATGTGTTTGATCTCCCTATTAGAAATCTTAGCTTGCCCACTTGTCTGTGGGTGGTATGGGGTATTGCATAGTTTAAATGGCATCCTTCGGTAAGCAAAGGTGCCGTAGGGACATATAAATGTGGTCTTTCCTGGTCCTCAGGGGCGATTTCAATCTGATTGTAGCCCGAATACCCGTAAAGGAAATAGTAATAGGAATGACCAGCTAGCCTTTCTAAGATTTGATCAATGAAGGGCAAAGGAAAGTGATCCTTGTGACGGTATTCAACTTTCTATAGTCAATGCACATTCTCCAACCAGTAGTGACTCTAGTTGGTACGAGTTCATTATTAGCATTGGCTACGATGGTGATTCCGGAATTCTTAAGAACCACTTGAGTTGGACTCACCCATTAACTATCAGATATAGGGTATATGATACCCACATCCAATAGTTTAAGAACCTCGGCCTTAACCACTTCCTTCATGTTTGGATTTAGTCTACGTTGTGGTTGTCGAGCGGTCTTCACATTTTCCTCAAGATATATGTGGTGAGTACAAATCGAGGGATCGATTCCCTTGAGGTCCGCTATCGTCCATCCTATGGCTCCTTTATACTCAATGAGAGTAGATATGAGCATACTCTCCGGTTCTTTCTCCAGGTGGGCAGAGATCACCACCGGGTATGTCTCATCTTGACCTAAATAGGCATATTTCAAATCAGAGGGCAAAGGTTTTAGGTCAAGCTTCGGTGCCTTGAGGTTAGACGGTAGAGGCACTACATCAGTTTGTGGCAATTCTTCAAATTGTGGCCTCCACCAGTTAACTTCAAGTACCGGTGCAGTATCAAGCAAGGCACACATCTCCCTAATCATATCATTATCAAACTCATGGGAGTGGGCCAAGCACGTCTCTAGAGGATCAGAGGATAAGGTAAGGGGTGTCCTATCTTCCACGAAAGTATCGATCATGTTAATGTCGTGGACATCGTCATCATCCTCTGAGTTGCTGCCGTTATTAAAAAAAATGTTTAACTCCAATGTTAAATTTTCAAACAACATAGTCATGACACCATTCCTGCAATTGATGATTGCATTTGACGTGGCAAGGAATGGGCGACCAAGAATGACGGGAATCTGAGTGCTCATGTTATTGATGGGTTCGATGTCCAGGATGATAAAATCTACAGGGTAGTAAAATCTATAGACTTGGACTAACACATCCTCAATAATCCCTCTTGGTACACAAACAGTTCGATCGGCAAGTTGTAGTGTGGTTAGGGTGGGTTTTAACTCACCCAACCCTAACTGTTTGTATACCGAGTAGGGAATCAGATTAACGCTCGCTCCTAAGTCAAGAAGTGCGTGATCAATTCGATGGTTCCCGATTACACATGATATGGTTGAGTTCCGGGATCCTTAAATTTCTGTGGCACGTCTTGCTTCAGGATGGCACTCACTTTCTCAGTTAAGAAAATCCTCTTTTGAATACTCTGCCGTCTTTTGGTCGTGCATAGGTCTTTCAAAAATTTTGCATATGAAGGAACTTGTTTTACGACATCAAGTAGAGGAATGTTGACTTTCACTTGTTTCAACACCTCCGAATATCTGAGAGTTAGAAAGACGTTTTGGTGCAACCAACCGTTGGGGGAACGAGCAAGCGGCTTCTCTAGAAGTTCCGGTTCTAATTTTTGTGGGACATCACTAGATCCATCATTATTGTCCTCTTCTAGTTCTTGAGGCTTTTCGGGCCTAACCGGAAGGGTTTTATCAATGATCTTCCCACTCCTAAGAGTGGTGATGGATTTAGCGTGCCCCATTTAATTTGAAGAGCTGGGATCATTTATCTCGTATTGCGGTTTAGGATTGGGGAGCGGTTGTGCAGGAAGCATCCCCTTTTCTATAACCGTCATACGTGAATCTATTTTTTGCATAAAGTCTGTAAGTCCACGCACTGCCTGAGCCAGCTCTTGTATGGAATTTTGAATCGGTTCTTCTTGAGGTTGCCCCTGATTTGGATTTTGATTGAAGAAACTTTAAGGGGTAGCAATTTGTCCATTCTTCCAACTAAAATTTGGATGATTTCTCCAACCAGGATTGTATGTATTAGCGGTAGATCCATTGAAAGGTCTTTGATAGTTATTTACGGCATTAGCTTGCTCATTCAACACTCTTCGAAAAGTAGATATGGTAGGACAATTTTTAGTTGTGTGAATGTTTCAATTACAGATGCCGCAAACAATTTCATTAACCTTATCCTTTTTTCCTTCCATGGCCTCGACTCTTCGTATGAGATTAGTCACTTTAAAATTTACATCATCCTCTTCTTTCAGGAGATACACTCCACCTTTCTCCTTAGATTGAGTTGGCCTAGACGTGGTGTTTGATTTTGGGTAATGGTCCCAAGATTGTGCATTTTTGGCAAGTCTATCGAGATAATCCCATACCTCATTCGACCTCTTTATTCATGAATTCTCCATTACACATTGTCTCGACCAATTGGCGCATGGAAGATGTCAGTCCATCATAGAAAAAATTTGTAATGCGCCACATTTTAAAACCGTGTTGTGGGCATGAACTGACAAGATCCTTGAACCTTTCCCAACATTGGTAGAATGTTTCATCTTCCTTTTGAGCGAAGTTCATGATTGCTTTTCTGAGGGTAATTGTTTTATGGTGTGGGAAAATTTTCTTTATGAATTCCCTCTGCATATCATTCCATGTGTCAATGGATCTAGGATGCAGTGAATGTAACCACGTCTTAGCCTTCTCTTTCAAGGAAAAAGGAAAGAGTTTCAGCCTGATTGTATCCTCGGATACATTGGGAAAATATAAGGTGGCTATAATCTCATCGAACTCTTTCAAATGTAAGTATGGACTTTTTGATTCAAGCCCATGGAATTTAGGAAGGAGTTGGATAACTCCTGGCTTGATGTCCATCTGTCCTGTGTTTTCAGGAAAAATCATGCATGAGGGCATACTCACCCCCGTCGGTTGTAAATAATCTCGTAAAGTACGAGGCGGGGGTGCTTGATGCACCTCATTATCATCATGTACTTCCTCATCCATATGTTGAGGTAGTGCTTGAGGTTGATTTGCAGCCATAACCTCAATTAACTCAGGGAAATTCGAGCGGTGTCTAATCCTGCGATGGACAGTCAACCCCTCAACTAATCCTCCTTCAGTCAAGAGACGTCGAGTGTCGTCACGGACCCACTTGGGCATAAAACACTCACAGCCCTTAATCAATTTCTAAACCTAATCCTAAGAAAGAAAATGAAAATCTAAAAAGAAAGAGAGGGTTGGAATGAAGTTACAAAATTGGAGTCCCTAAGCTAAAGACCTGCAAAACAAAACAAAATAAGTTAGTTTCTTAATAGAACAAGTTTTTAAAGAAAATCAAATCTAAAGAGTTAGACAATCTAGAAAATCAGAAAGAGTTTACCAAATTAGAAGTTCTATCTTACCAACCTACAGAATAGGAAATAGGTTAGTTCTATGAATCAAATAGAAAACAAAATTAAAATTAGTAAAATCCTAATCTTAAACTAACTCTAAATCCAATTAATTTCAGAAAATCGTAGCCATCAGTCCCCGGCAACGGCGCCAAAAACTTGTTCACTCCCTAAGTGCAGAGTTGTGATGTAGTAATAAACTCGGTAAGACCGAGGTCGAATCTCAAGGGACTGAAACTTGTACGTACTCTAAAATTAAGTAGAATTTAGAACTAGACTAAGATGAATTCTAAATCAAATAGATTGAGGAATAATTGTGAAATTATTATCTAAAACTTAGGAGAAATTCAGAGGAGGGACACTAGGGATTCAGAGGATCCACTTATAGAGATCAGGGAGATCTTATGCCTGGATTAAAAATCAGGGAAATTAACTGAACTGCCGTTGATAAAGTTTTCAAGAGATGAGAGGTATATGAATTAGAATGGATTCCATCACCAAACCATGCTCAGGAGACAAAGCAAACAACAGAATTAAACTAATTACCAACCAGTCAACATGTTTATGAAGGTTAGGAAGGGTACCGTCATCCGACCATGCCCAGGAGACGATGGTGAACAACAGGGCTTCCTGACGTCATAAATATGAAGAAAAGGAACATGCTCAAAGCTATTGCAGACCTATTATAATTTCAGTCACAACAGACCATTAAAGACTAAAAACATTCCCTTAAAATCACGCTAAAATTAACATTAATTCAGTCTTAAACAAAAGGCACAAGCAACAGGTCCTCCCATCGCGCTACAAGCTTCACCTCTTAGCCCTAGCTAAGAGGTTTAGTAACCCATGGACATGATTGCACTATACCTCAACATAAATAATGAAAAGAAAACAGTAAAAGTAAACTGAAATACTCTCTCTTTAGCCTGCTCCTGACGTCTCAGACTCTCTGTCTCTCTCTCTAGCCGTGAGTGCCGTATATTTTTTCTCATCCCTCTCTCTCCCTTTCTTATAGCCGACCGTCTGTGAAGAGGCTGGAGAGAGTCCTTTTTTAAAACCGATTATGTTGGAGTTGGCTGTGTGCGTAAGGCTTCCGCAGCCAAAATCGGACCTCCAAAGCTCCCCATTTCAGTAATTATTTTTTTAGAAAAAAAATGTCTCTTAGGACGTTTCCGAGCGGCCTACACAGTGGACGGATCAGATCAGCAATCCGATTAATGATCTGATTGTGCAACCGGCCGAAAAAAAAAACGTCAGTTTCTAACGCTGATCTGAACCTGCGTAATAGGATTTATGCTTCAACATTGGTGGGGCCCATTATTGACGTCAGGTGCAAAATCTACTCTGTCCATCAAATTCAGGACGTAATTTCGGCTAAGAATGCATAGTTTTTATAGTCTGTTGATGCAGTTCACCTGATTTTTTGTTCTACCGTCCATCCAGTGTTCGAACGGTTAAAAACCAATCTTCGCTATCCTCTGTAACTTTCGTCACCTAGGCGCGAATTATAGGCTCCTCAGAGAACAAATGGACGGTCTGGATTAGCCATCCGACCCTCTCTATAGATACGCAACAACCCGGAAAATCTGGGTTTCTCTGGACTACGTGAACAGAGCCTGCGTAGACAGTTACGTTGGCTGATGGTGGGTCCCACTTCACTGCTCTTTTGCCAAATCCACTCCATTCATTGCGTGCATCTTGAAAAACCGGTCGGAAATGACGTGGTATGGCTCGAATTAGGTGTGACCCACAGAATTTTTCATTGCACCATCTGTCTTCCGTTTGGACGGTTGAAAACCGATCTCCGTTGTCTTCTACAATTCCGTCACCTAGGTCTTGATCAGTCGGTCCTTTGGAGTCTACTGGACAGTCCGGATCGAATTGATGAACCAAGATGGTGGCCCACAGAGATCGCCCCCGAGTCTCTGTTCGGGCGTTTCGCAGGCTGAAATCCGGAATTTCGCTTCTGGACGGGATTGTGCGGGTCAGCGGTCACTGACTGCTCTGACTTGATCCGGTGCACCGCGGTCGCGCTTGTGTTGTATGTGCACACGACTCTAGGTGAGGCCCATAGTGATATTTCTCAGAAATCCACATCGTCCATTCTCTTCCCTATGTAATGTAAGGGGTTGATCCCAATACTGAATCTTATCCAAGGTTAAGTGGTCCCAATATCGATGGTTGTTGTCTAATCTTGCTCATCGGGTCACTTATACATTAATCCCAAGTATGAAATTCAGCATGAACGGATAATTTATGATTCCTAGGCATGATATAAAATTTCACGCTAATCGGATGGTGAGAACTTCATGATATAGAATTCAGGGTTCAAGTTAGATCAGGTAGGCCCCAAATCAGTGATTATCGGCTAATTGGATGATCTGTCCACTGGATTTGGTGATTCTTGAGCGTTAATTTTATGATTTTAACATCCTTTTCAATCCAAGCTCTTCAACTCACCCTGAACGGATGGTGTAAATCCCTGATCTTGGTCCCATGGAGTCCGTCCCTTAACTTGGCATCATCAGAACGTTAATTCCATGCGTTTAGCTCCTTTTTGCCATCCATGCTCTCAAATACAC
The DNA here is from genome assembly GCA_030180095.1 of Magnolia changhungtana. NCBI lineage: Eukaryota > Viridiplantae > Streptophyta > Magnoliopsida > Magnoliales > Magnoliaceae > Magnolia > Magnolia changhungtana. Next base: position 17,402,626 of record JASAUF010000617.1, read on the forward strand.
CCTGCATCACAAACATGATTAAAATCAGGCGTTAAATAGTATCATGCTCGTAAATCCAGGCAATATATGGAGTCTAATATGCAATATTTGACCCTCAACAACGAGCTGATGTTTAACGTCCCATGAGGTTGAGCTTAGTAGGCCCCCATCATGATGTGTTTCGAACATCTACCCCATCAGTCAGATGCACCATTCCATGGTGAGCCTAGGTCTCAAAAATCAAGTCAATCCGTGACTTATGCAGGCCACACCACATGTAGAACTAGAGAGGGTCGTGCACCATTAAGAACATTCATAACCATTTTTGAGGGCCCACCGAGATGTGGTTTGTAAATCCAGCCCATCCATTATGGGTGTCCCACTTGCATGAGGGTTCAGCCCAAGTTTCAGGCGCATGCAAAATTTCAGGTGGGATCCACCCTCCACTGGACGGTGTGCATAAAAACACATATATTACAGTGAGCTCCCACCGTCCGCCTGGACGGTGGGCATAAAACACATATATTACAGTGAGCTCCCACCATAATGTTTACTTACCATCCAACCTGTTGATAAGGTCACAAAGACCTAGATGAATAGGAAAAATAAATATCAGATTGATTCAAAACTTCCATGGGCCCAAAAAAAAAAGGCTTCAATGGTAGAGTTCAATCACCGCTGTTTCTTGTGGTGTGGGTCACCTGAGATCTGGATCAAGCTGATTTTTGGAGGGGACCCACCTCAGAGGGTGGTCCACCTCATGGATGGTGTGGATACAAAATATACATCATGGTGGGGCCCATGGCTGGAGCTGTGGGACCTGCTTGTTCGCCCGCCCGCAAGCACGCAGGATGCTTGTGCGTCTAACAACAGCAGTAGCAATGCTGCTGTTGTATGTTTATTTTATTTTATTTTGAAAAAAAACTTATTTTTCTACGGTTTTTCACATGTGGGACCTGCATCAGTTAAATCCACCCAGTCCACTGCTTCCCATGGCCCAAAACAAGCCAAACAAGCCCAATATTCAGGGTGTTTAGGCTTATAGAAACATTTGGTGGCTTTTCAATGGTACAGGGCACAGTTTTCTAAGCTAGGGCCCGCTAGAAAGTTAGATCAGCTTCACTTTTCAGCCCAACGACTAAAATGAGCTGGTAAATAGGATACATGGCGTGGATTGAATCCATTCATCAAGGTGGGACCTAAACAAGTAGCCTACCCAATAAGCTTGAAACCAAGCTCATATTTGTTTTCATGTCCAGCGTCCAAGAGACGCTGGACGTTCTGGCGCATGGAATGTTTTAAGGTGGGCCTTGCCTAGGTGGGCCACCACATGGCTTGGTGGTGTGGAGCAATACATAGAAAGTGGGCCTCACCTACAAATGACCCGGATCCCATACATGCTTCATGGTGGGGTCCATCCAAGTGGGCCACATGGCCACATCATCACACACATAAAAAAAATGAACAAGAGAGGGTGAGAAAAAGAGGGAGTGGGACACACGTGTGATGGAGGGACCCCGACACTATGGGCCCTCCCTTGCATCCAATCATACATCAAATGAAAATCAAGGTGGGCCATCGGCCACATCTTAGGGTCCAAAGTGAGATCCATACTATTAATCGGTAGGCCTCACTTGGCCCATCATAAAAACATGAAAAAAACCTATCCTATAAAGCACCCACCTCGTAATCTTCTTAGTCCGTTGGGAAACCGGTCACCTTGAGCTTCACTTTGATGGTGGAGATGAGAAATGGATGACTAGGATGATGGATTTTGGAATGGGAAAGTGGGCCACCAAAATCACATTCCTCTCACATGGAGAAGCTTGGACGTGCCATTTTTTTTCTCTCCTTTAGTGTTGCTTGGAAAAATGTGAATGGAAAGAGAGAGAGAGAGAGAGAGAGAGAGAGAGAGAGATGTGAGTGGATGTGGTACTTGGCATGTATGGTGGTGTAAGAGAGAGAGAGAGAGAGAGAGAGAGAGAGAGAGAGAGAGAGATGTGGTGGTTGTAAGAGAGATGTGAGTGAGTGATGTGAGGTGAGTGATGGATGTGGTACTTGGCATGTATGGTGGTGTAAGAGAGAGGGTGGGAGAGAGTTGACTTGGTGGTTGCTTTACTTGTGGAGAAAGGTGATGTGTACTTGACATTGAAGTGATTGATTGATTGATGGGATTGATTTGACATTGTGTAGAGATTCTCTTGGGATCGAGAAAGCGCGGTATTTTTCCTTGAACTGAACGTGGGTCCACATCACCTCGTCTGGGTATCGGATCGGTGCGTGAGTCACGGCGTTGAAATCGTGGCGACGGTGTGATCACAATGATACAAGTATCAGATTAAGTCAACTCAAATGTATAGGATGCGACTTACGGTCGTGGGCAAACGTCGGTTATCGGTTGCGAATTACTGGACTTCAACGGAAAGGATCGTGGGATTCGTCGGAACAGAACGTACTAGGATACGGATCCTACACCGATCACCGATTCTGATTGACGTGACCAATTTGTCGATTCTGATTATCGATTGATTCCAATTGTCGATTTCGATTGATGTGACTAATCGCCGATTCCGATTGACGTGACCAATTTGCCAATTCTGATTATCGATTGATTCTGATTATTGTGACCGATTGCCGATTCTGATTGACGTGACCGATTTGTCGATTCTGATTATCGAGGCCAAGTATCAAAGCAAATTCTGATTTGTCGAGGCCGATTGTATAGGCTGATTCCGATTATCGAGGCCGATTGCCAAGGTAGATTTTGATTGCCGAGGCCGATTGTCGAGACTCATGTGATGTATATGTAGCCCGTATTTGAGGCCCATTGTGACATGTATTTAACTCGTATTTAAGGCCTAGTGTGATGTATATTAGGCCCATCATGATGTGAAAAGCTCTTGAATGAGGCCCATGGTGTTGTATATTTGGCCCTTGTGTGAGGCCATGGGTCCACTATATGTTAAGCTCTATGTGGGCCATTGCTTGGGGTCAATGTTGGTTGAATGTCCACATTGTCAAGGTTGATTGTCGATGCTGGTTATTGATACCGATTATGAGTATGTGACAGCATAGCATCATGATACATGTCCATACGCATCATCTGCATGTTTGTTATGAGATGTGATTGACCATTGCATATACTATAGGGAAGGTTGTTCATGGGGCTTCCTGATAGGCGGAGTTTCCCCACATGAGGGCACGGCATGCGCAGGATTGATGCATGATTGGACTGTGTGACTCATGCATCTCTCATTTGTGTGACATGACCACCATACGCCCTAGCAATATCAGGGTCGTAGCCTCCACATGTATTTTGTGGATGGCCAGATGGGACACCGGAAATCTGTTCTACATAGGGTACTATAGATATCCCTCGGTAAAAGTCCCTAAACCCTCTTGGTTCCAGAGGTTGCTCCAACGTCTAGACCAAGTGGATGCATGACCGCATGAGGGCCGTTTACCGTTAGGCTGCATCTCCCACTGTGCCATGATCGGTTGGAAGGAGATACGGCCTTACCTGCCCGAGAGGAGGGGGCAATGCTAGGCTGAGTCTGACCAGCTCAAGGAATGGGTCCGCTTTCAACGAGTCGGGCCCAATATTGGTAGGCGAATAGTGAGGTCTCTTCCACTCACCTTGTTGCGCGTGATGGGGCGGCAATCTAGTTTGGAGTGTAATAGACCCCGATGATTTCTTAGAGAGGAACCGTACTGATATGTAGGCTTATTGAATAGGAGTTACATGCCCATTCATTCATTCATTCACTATCCACTTGGGCTGGTGGTGCATAACTAATTGTTGTGTACCTTCGTTATGGCAAGGATTTCAGTTGGGCGCAAGACTAACCTGAAGTCAAGAGTTTATCACGTTGAGTCTAACTATCCAAATTAAGGTATGGGACTGGTTTGGATAGAAGTCCCCTGTGGTGGACCCCATAGCCTGCGATACTACGTACTATCATCCCGACTTCACACTTTAGCATGATCATTCCATTCGCACCACATATTGCATTTCATTCGCGGCATATGACATTTATATGGTTTAGATACGACATCTGGTATTTGACTCTTTATGACTCCTCATTTGTATAGTTAATTTGTATCGTATATTCTGTTATTATTTGACTCATGGACTTGTCAGTATTTTTGCTTACTTTGATAACGTACGATTCATGACCTTACACCTATTTCAACATTGTATGATTATGACATTGCATTGAATACATGACACTTACCTTGTGCACACAGTTACACCACCTGTAAGTGCTATAGTTTATATCCCTGTCTATTGTCAAATTTGTGGTGCCAAAATCACTGTTATATAACTTGCATAAGTGAAGCTCTCTCAAAGTCAACATTCCTGAACAAGCAAAGTTCACAATAGGCAAAGCTCACAAGTACAAAGATTCACTCAAAGATCAACCTTAACTGCAAGTATTGCTCACAAGACAAGTCTCAAGAATGCAAGACTTCAAGAAGTGTACAAGGTCGTTCGTAAAGAACTCAAGACACTTTCAAGGTTGAGCTACATCAAGATTTCAAGATTGAACTACATCAAGACTTCAAGGCTTAAACTTCAAGGTCACTTGTTCCTAATGTTTCAATGTCCTTACTTCATGATTGGGGTTTGATTGAGTAGGCCATTTTGGATACATAAGTCATATGTTTAAGTTATATGAGCTTGGGCAGTTCTAAGACTTGTCCTAGGCTTTATTTGATTAGTCTTAGCTTTGCTTCGACCAGTCTAAGAAATTCCTCGATCAGTCATGAGTTTGTTATAAAATTTGGATATTTTTTGTTAGGCTTCAACTAGTCCAGGAATCTGTTCGACCAGTCGAAGGAACAGTCTCGGCTGCATCTTCAACTAGTCGAAAGTCTTCGACTCAAAGTCCAGCGATGAAATTCAAGTTCTTTGACCAGTCGAATGAGACCTACGACCAGTCGAAGGAGACCTTCGACCAGTCGTAGAATGGTCAAAGCTTATCGCGCCCGATTTTTTCAAATATCTGTTAATTCTTCGACTAGTCGAAGAGCTCCCTAGACCAGTTGAAGACGCAATCTGCTTACCTATAAATAGAGCACGAATCTCAGAAGAATTAACAGAATTAATTAATCCATTCAAGCCAATCTTTATCAAACGTCTGAGAGATAATTCTGTACTCCATCTAAGCTAAGTGTGCTTATTTAATATTCTCTTTCTTTAGCTTTATTTAATTGATTTTATTTCTGTTATTCCAATCTAATTTGATAAGAGGAATTGTTATTCCCTTTCTTTGGAATCAAAATCAATTAAGGCAAGCCCTATTTGGTTTAATTTAAAATCTATTAGAACTAGAACTATTATAATTGAGTACTGGACATTGAGCTTGGACATTCAATCATCTACTCTGACTTGGTTCTACCGGGCTGTTACAACGAAGGAGATAATCAGGTATTTTACATTTAATTATAAATTCCTTTCTATTTTGGTTTCTTTTAAGATTTGCCAGAAAAATCTTGTTGTATTGGTTATCCGAGGAGAGCTAGGAAAACTCAGAAGTGAGGTTTTTTAATTGTGTTAGCCCACAGACAAAGACACGATTGTAAAGGTTTTAGGTGAACCTGAGAAAACCTATTTTGTTAGTGAACACCAATATCCCCTGTGTGAGGATATTAGGAGTGGAGTAGCATTCTGTGTGGCTGTTGTTTAACAGTTGGTGAACACACAGGCGAACCACTATAATTCCTTGTGTTGTGGTTGAATGATTTATACTTCTAATCTTTAATTATTTATTTGTGGGATGTATGTATGGTGGTAAATGTTGTAATCATTTAATTCAAGCATTGTGGGAATTTTGTAATAGTTTAGAATTTATTTTCTGTTATTCCTTTATCAGCTTGATATTTAATTTCCTTTAAAGTTATTCCAGCAAGGTTGCCCTGCCATTTTTATGGTGTATGGCTATCCCTAGAACAATACATTTGTGATTACAATTTATTTCAGTTCAGTTTTGTGTTTATTTCCGTATGCCTCTTTGGTTTGAGATTTGATACAAAGATCTTTCTAGAAACAAGGTTGTCCTACCATAAATTTGGTGTAAGGTTGTCCTTAGAACAACATTTGTATCAACCTCTCAAGATCTGAATTTTGAGGTTGTTTTACTTTCCTACATTGTGATTTATTTTGGCTATCATATTCTTTTTAATTCCGCTGTTATAAGTTTTATTTAGCATAGTCCTATTCACCCCCCCCCCCCCTCCCTCCCTCCCTCCCCTCTAGGACATATAGCTAGGCCCTTTTAAGTGGTATCAAAGCCAGATAGCTCTTTTTTAATTCTTGGATTTAATTCCTGAGCTAACGATTTAAGCTATTTTAGATGTCAAATTTTGATAGCCTTTCCGTCACTAGGCCTCCACCCTTTGATGGCTCCAACTATGCCTATTGGAAAGCCAGAATGAGGATCTTCCTCAAATCAATGGATGAGAGTGTGTGGCAAGCCACAGTGACTGAATGGAATCCTCCTATCATGGAAGTTACTGGGGTTAACGGTTCAAAATCTATGAAAGTCACACCATATTACCAATGGACCACACTTCAGAAAAGTGAGAGTAGTGCAAATGCTAAAGCACTAAATGCAATCACTTGCGCACTATCACCGAATGAGTTCAAAAGAACAATTCCTGTGATACTGCAAAGCAAGCTTGGGATATATTAGAAATGACACATGAGGGTACTACAATTGTCAAAAAATCTAAAGTCCAACTCCTCACAACCAGATTTGAAGAAATTCATATGGAGGAAAATGAAATGTTTATGGACTTTTACACTAGATTGAATGACACTGTAAACTCATTGTGGGGTCTTGGCAATAAAATCCCAGAAAGTAAAGTGTGTGCAAAGATATTACGCTCACTTCCTAAATGGTTCAATTCTAAAGTAACCGCGATCCAGGAACTTCGTGATACGGATAATATGAGGGTAGAAGAACTAGTTGGTTCTCTACAAACCTACGAGTTGAACTTTAAAGCTCCTAAAGGTAAATCTATTGCACTAAAATCTTCTAAATGTAATTCAGAAGAAAATTCTGATTCAGAAGATGATATGGTTCTTTTAGTTAAGAAATTTTATAAGATTTTCAAAAGTAAGAAAAGGGTTGATTTCCAAAAATCAAATGATAAAAAGAAGTTTAGACCCAAATCTCGAAAATCTTTGAAAGATAGTCAATGTTACAACTGTCAAGAATATGGGCACTTATCAAATAGATGTCCTAAAAAGGATACACCCAAGAAGAAGGGTATGTTGGCTACATGGGATGAATCATCTGATTCTGAAGCTTCTTTTGAATCAGAAGATTCTGAAACTGAGTCGGGCAATGAAGTTAAAGCTCTTATGACTCTAACCAAATTCACATTTTCAAATAATGACTCAACAAGTGAAGAGAATCTGAGTAGTGAATGTGAAAATGAAGATGATCTTCAAGACGCTTACAATGCCCTATATAAGGAAAGTTGTAAAATTACTGTCAAACTTAAACTTCAAAAAGAAAAGTTTTCTAAACTCAAAGAATGTTTTGAATCACTTGTCTTAGAAAAATCACAAATTTCAGATTGTTTTGAAAAATCAAAATACGATTTGGAATTCAAAAACTCCCTAATTGTTGATTTGAAATCTGAAATTGAGAAACTCAAAAATGAAGTATCTTCTCTTCTAAGTCTAAAGGACACATGGAAATATACGGAAGGTGATCTAAAGTTAGAAAAACTTTTATCCGAATTAAGAAAATGTGGCGATCTATCCGGGTTGGGCTATGATAAAAATTTATCTCCTAAACAAAAGTATACTCCTCCTATGTTTGTGAAAGGAGATTCCTCAAACTCAAAAGGGAAAAGTACTTATCAAGGTTTTTTTAGAAATTCAAAAACCTAGAAACAGCCATGTCAACATTAATCAGAAACGAAATCCACTAGCTGAAAAGATAATTGATTTACTCAAGGAGCTCTTAAAATCTAACTCCATAGGTCATTCTTACAACTATAAACAAAAGAAGACCAACTATGTTCCTAAACCCAAAACAGTTATGAAATGGGTTCCTAAAGTTGCCTACTTGGTTGCTCACACTGCTTTCAAAGCAACAAGTCATTCAAAGTGGTACCTAGACAGTGGATGCTCCAGGCATATGACAGGTGACAAAGCTTTATTCATGGATCTAAAAAATATGACTGATGGTTCAGTCACATTTGGTGATGGTAACAACTGCAAGATTATAGGCCAAGGTACAGTTCAACTTTTTAATCTTCCTGTGTTTAAAAACGTTTTATATGTTGAAGGCTTAAAACATAACTTGCTTAGCATATCTCAAATATGTGATAATAACCATAGTGTTCGGTTTTCTAAATAAAGCTATGAGATACTAAATAATAAGGGTTCTGTAATATTAATTGGATGTAGAATGTCTGAAAATTGCTATATTATTAGCGAATCCAGCTTATCTAATCAAATATGTTACATGATCCATACAGACGAGACTGATTTATGGCACAAACATCTTGGACATGTACATTATCGAAATTTATATAGATTGAGCAAACGAGAACTTATAAGAGGTTTACCCAAACTTCAGAAATTAGATAAAATGTGGTGAGTGCCAGATAGGCAAACAAACAAGGAACTCACACAAAAAGGTGAATTCAAATACCCACATCAAAACCGCTCGAACTCCTCCACATAGATCTAATAGGACCTACCAGAACGGAAAGTTGAGGTGGGAAAAAGTATATCCTAGTAATAGTTGATGACTTTACCAGATTTACATGGGTAGTCTTCTTAATGGATAAATCTGAAACCCTTGAAGAAGTAAGAAAAGTTCTCAAAAGGATTCAAACTGAAAAATCTTCTCAAATCAGTAAGATTCGTAGTGATCATGGATCTGAATTTGAGAATAGCAATTTTGAGAAGTTCTGCACCGACCAAGGAATATTACATGAATTCTCAGCATCCAAAACTCCACAACAAAATGGAATTGTGGAAAGAAAGAATAGGGTGCTTCAAGAAATGGCTAATGTCATGTTGAATAGCATGAAGCTCTCTAAAAATCTTTGGGTCAAGCGATCAACACAACTTGCTATATTATTAACCGAGTCTACACTAGCAAAGATAATAATAAACGACTTATTAATTGTGGTTCAGTAAAAAGCCTACTGTCAAATACTTTCGAGTTTTTGGCAGCAAGTGCTATATTTTACGAGATCGTGAAAATTTGGAAAAATTCGATACGAAGAGTGATGAAGGGATTTTTCTAGGAAGTGTGATGAAGGGATTTTTCTAAGATATTCCTTAAACAGTCGAGCTTATAGGGTTCTGAACAAAAGAACTGGTATGATTCAAGAGTCCATCAATGTTATCATTGATGATCACTTAAACACGCCAATCCCTAATTCAGATAATGATGAAGTTCTAATCATTGATAAACCCGATACTTCATCGAATCAGACTAATTCTGAGTTGAGGACTGTTAAAGATCATCCAACCACACAAATTCTTGGAAACCCTCTCACCGGTGTTCGCACTCGTAGATAACTTGAGGATATATGTAATTATGTATGTTTTACATCCCAAATAGAACCATCTAACGTAAAAGAAGCTCTTCCTGATGAGAACTGGATGGTTGCGATGCAAGAAGAACTCAACCAATTCGTAAGAAATGATGTTTGGTATCTCGTACTAAGACCTAAAGATAAACACATCATTGGAACAAAATGGATTTTCAAAAATAAGTCTGACGAGCGTGAAAATATAATTAGAAACAAGGCTAGACTAGTGGTACAAGGTTATACTCAAATTGAAGGAATTGATTTTGATGAAACTTTTGCACCAGTAGTACGTCTTGAATCTATCAGACTATTTATATCCATTGCATGTTTTAGAAAGATAAAGATCTATCAAATAGATGTGAAAAGTGATTTTCTAAATGGCGATTTACATGAAGAAGTCTATGTTGAACAGCTAATGAGTTTTGAAAATCTCAAAAATATTGATAATGTGTATCGACTTAAAAAGACACTTTATGGATTAAAACAAGCACCTAGGGCATGGTATGAGAAACTAACAAAATTTCTTTTCAGTCATAATTTTCAAATGGGATATGTTGATAAACTCTGTTTGTTAAAAAACATAATGATCATATCTTAATGGTACAGATTAATGTTGATGATATCATTTATGGATCAACTTGTACTGACTTGACCACTGAGTTTGCAGATTTGATGAAATCACAGTTCGAAATAAGCATGGTTGGGGAATTAACTTATTTCCTTGGATTGCAAGTAAAGTAACAACCTGAAGGAATATTCATTTCTCAATCTAAGTATGCTTTGAATCTAATCAAGAGATTTGGATTTGAGAATGGCAAGAATTTCGATACTCCTATGAGTACTACCCTGAAACTCTCAAAAGACTCTAATGGTAAAAATGTTGATTCAAAACTTTATTGGAGTATGATTGACAGTTTGTTATATTTAACTGCTAGTAGACCTAATATTTCTCTAAGTGTTGGTATTTGCGCAAGATATCAATCTGATCCAAAAGAATCTCACTTGATTGCTATCAAGTGGATTATTAAATATGTCGCAAGTACTGTAAATCTCGATCTCTGGTATCCTCATGAGACTAGTGTCCAATTAGCTGGGTACTCGGATACTGACTGGGCTGGTAATCTAAATGATAGAAAATCAACCAGTAGTGGTTGCTTTTACATTGGAAATTGTCTAGTTTCCTGGTTTAGTAAGAAACAAAATTCTATATCACTTTCAATAGCTAAAGCTGAGTATATCGCAGCTGGTAATGCATGTACACAGCTTATTTGGATGCAACGAATGCTAAGTGATTATGGAATTAAACAGGATTCTATGTTATTACATTGTGATAATTCCAGTGCTATAAATATTTCAAAAAATCATATTCAGCATTATTGTACTAAGCACATTGACATTAGATTTTATTATATTCGGGAAGTAGTAAAAAAAAAGTTATATCTCTGGAATATATTCCTACTGAAGATCAACGAGCTGACATTTTCACAAAATCTCTCGATAAAAGCAGGTTCAAAAAGATGAAATTTGATCTTGTCATGTGCATTTTAAAATGATTATTTATGCTTACTTGTATCATAGTGTATATATTTGCTAGGTTGAATTCCAATTTTTGAATAATTTGCAAGAAATATGAATTTTTGGACATTCTTCGACCAGTCGTGAGTATACTCGACCAGTCGAACTTTGACCGGTTGTAGATATCCACGACCAGTCGTAGATCTCGGGAATCACTTAAAATTTGGAGATTTTGCTTTCTTCCTCATTCCATTTTTTTCTCTCTAAGGAACCGAGCTTCGACTTGTCGAACCCACTGTTCTTGTTCTTCAAGATTAGTGTTCCATATACATTTTTCTTGCAGATCTGTGTCTAGATTGTTTCCTTTTCTAGCTTGAAGCTTTCTATTTTGGATTTTATTGAGATTTGGGGTATGGATTTTGAAAAATCTGTTTTGAGTAAACCCACTTCTCAATCCTTTACAACTTCTTATTTCCTTGTTATCGTTGTTGCAAATGGCTTCTAGAGGTAGAAAAACTACTTCACGTGGTCCTTCTTCTTCCTCCAGATCGATCATTATCACTAAGCGTCATCTTCTTGTTCCCAATGACGATCCATCTTATGTTAAGGACATTAGATTACGTAAAGTTATTGTTGAACATCCTGTTGATGTAATTCATATTGTACCTTTTGACATCCTTCCTATGCTTGAAGCTGTAGGTTGGGTTAACTTATTACATTAGGGTGGGCCAGCATACCGGTCCATTGCCCAATCCATGTTTGCATGTATTAGTGCTTTCTCATAGGATGATTTAACTTTTAAAATATCTACTAGAGAAGGGCCTTTTGACATTGATCATCATTTAATTTCAGCCATTATGGACATTCCTATGAATGATGAGGGTATTCCTATCCATAACCTAACTGATAAACCCTCAATTTCTGAAAAACGCATGCTCACTAGAGATTTGGATGTTCACTGGACATAAAAAGAAAATGTGCTTCTCGCAAGGTATTTGTTACCCAAATACAGAGTTCTCCACAAAATCTTTATGTCTAATCTGTATCCTCGTTCGGGTAATAAAACTGACTTGACCTCGTTTATGGTTCGTGTTATCAATGCTATTGCCAGTGATACTCAGATTTGTTTACCATCCTTAATCTGTCATTTCATTCTTCAGTTTAGACTCTATCCTGGTCATAGTGACATTCCTTTTGCCTATTTAATGACTGTATTGGCTACACATATGTTAGTCGATATGCCGGTTGATGAGGCACCTATCCATCATCTGATTTTCAACAATAGTAATATTAAAAAGATGAAGCTAGAATTACTTCCTGAACAAGGTGGTGGTGGTAGTGGTGGTCATGAAGAAGCTGGTGATGACATTAATATGGATGACAGTTTTGAGGAATTGAATTCTGATTCAACAAATGATCCAGATTTTGAACCATCTGATGTTGATGCACGTCTGAGTGCATTGGAGGATAAAGTTGAGAATATAAATGTAAAGATGGAAAACATGTCTGTTACTCATGATTTACAATTCAAGTACATGCGCAAATATCTTAGGCGATTGAACAAAGGCATGCACCAACTTGATCCCTCCATTCCTGTTCTGTCATCTGGTTCTGGTTCTGATTAATTTATATGGGATTTCTAGTCTATAATAACTTTATAACTTAGCACTAGGTTGACTGATTTTGACTTGGATACTATCTTTATTTTATGCTGGGTATTTGTTCTATGTGAAACTATGCTGAGTATCTCTATCTCTAGTTTTTGCTATAATCTCATAATTCCTCATGTTTACTCTCATATATCACTTTATTTAGTTCTCCTTTATTGTTATTTCCTTTGTCATATTGTGACAAAAAGAGAGAGAATGGTTTGTTCTTAACGATGTGATTGTGAGAGAAGTAGCATTGGTTATGTTACTCAGGAGGAGTAAGTTTGAACTAGTTGAATGAACTGGTTGAATGTTGAATGCTAAATATTGAATATTGATTTGCAGGTAAGCCAGTTGATATTAACTGGTTCATAATTTTTTAACCAGTTGTTTTACTTTATGTTTATCTTGGTTATGTGTTTTGTCACTAATTTGACAAAGGGGGAGATTGTAAGTGCTATAGTTTATATCCCTGTATGTTGTCAAATTTGTGGTGCCAAAATCACTGTTATATAACTTGCATAAGTAAAGCTCTCTTAATAATCAACATTCCTGAACAAGCAAAGCTCACAACAAACAAAGCTCACAAGTATAAAGATTCACTCAAAGATCAACCTTGACAGCAAGTATTGCTCACAAGATAAGTCTCAAGAATGCAAGACTTCAAGAAGCGTACAAGGCCATTCGTAAATAACTCAAGACACTTTCAAAGTTGAGCTACATCAAGATTTCAAGATTGAACTACATCAAGACTTCAAGGCTTAAACTTCAAGGTCACTTGTTACTAATGTTTCAATGTCCTTACTTCACGATTGGGGTTTGATTGACCTTAGGTTGACCTTAGGAGTAGGCCATTTTGGATACATAAGTCATATGTTTAAGTTATATGAGTTTGGGCAGTTCTAGGACTTGTCCTAGGCTTTCTTCGACTAGTCTTAGCTTTGCTTCCACCAATCTAAGAAATTTTTCGATCAGTCGTGAGTTTGTTACAAAATTCGGATATTTTCTGTTAGGCTTCGACTAGTCCAGGAATCTGTTCGACCAGTCGAAGGAACAGTGCCGACTACATCTTTAACCAATCGAAAGTCTTCGACTTAAAGTCCAGCAATGAAATTCAGGTTCTTCGACCAGTCGAAGGAGACCTTCGACCAGTCAAAGGTGACCTACGACCAGTCGAAGGAGACCTTCGACCAGTTATAGAACGGTCAAAGCTTATCGTGCCTGATTTTTTCAAATATCTGTTAATTCTTCGACTAGTCGAAGAGCTCCCTAGACCAGTCGAAGATGCGATCTGCTCACCTATAAATAGAGCACGAATCTCAAAAGAGTTAACGGAATTAATTAATCCATTCAAGCCAATCTTCGTCAAACTTCTGAGAGATAATTCTGTGCTTTATCTAAGCTAAGTGTGCTTATTTAATATTCTCTTTCTTTAGCTTTATTTAATTGATTTTGTTTCTGCTATTCCAATCTAATTTGATAAGAGGAATTGTTATTCCCTTTCTTTGGAATCAAAATCAATTAAGGCAAGCCCTATTTGGTTTAATTTAAAATCTATTAGAACTAGAACCATTGTAATTGAATATTAGACATTGAACTTGGATATTCAATCATCTACTCTGACTTGGTTCTACCGGGCTGCTACAACGAAGGAGATAATCAGGTATTTTACATTTAATTGTAAATTCCTTTCTGTTTCAGTTTCTTTCAAGATTTGCCAGAAAAATCTTGTTGTATTGGTTATCTAAGGAGAGCCAGGAAAACTCAGAAGTGGGGTTTTTTAATTGTGTTAGCCCACAGACAAAGACACAATTGTAAAGGTTTTGGGTGAACCAGAGAAAACCTATTTTGTTAGTGAACGCTAATATCCCCTGTGTGAGGATATTAGGAGTGGAGTAGCATTCTGTGTGGCTGTTGTTTAATAGTTGGTGAACACACAGGCGAACCACTATAATCCCTTGTGTTGTGGTTGAATGATTTATACTTCCAATCTTTAATTATTTATTTGTGGGATGTATGTATGGTGGTGAATGTTGTAATCACTTAATTCAAGCTTTGTGGGAATTTTGTAATAGTTTAGAATTTATTTTCTGCTATTCCTTTATCAACTTGATATTTAATTTCCTTTAAAGTTGTTCCAGCAAGGTTGCCCTGCCATTTTTATGGTGTATGGCTGTCTCTAGAACAATACATTTGTGATTACAATTTATTTCAGTTCAGTTTGTGTTTATTTCTGTATGCCTCTTTGGTTTGAGATTTAATACAAAGATCTTTCTAGAAATAAGGTTGTCCTACCATAAATTTGGTGTAAGGTTGTCCTTAGAACAACATTTTTATCAACCTCTCAAGATCTGAATTTTGAGGTTGTTTTACTTTCCTGCATTGTGATTTATTTTTGCTATCATATTCTTTTTAATTCTGATGTTATAAGTTTTATTTGGCATAGTCCTATTCACCCCCCCCCCCCCCCCCCCTCTAGGACATATAGTTAGGCCTTTTCACCACCCTCTAAGCTTTCTATAAGCTTATGCACAATAGATGTGTGCAAGTGATGTTAGGTTGCAGCAGTGTTGAGCTTGGAACGTGCAGCGGTCTTCTAGAGCTTGATTTTCGATATCATGTATTTTCCCTTTCAGCATTGTACTCAAATGATTATATTAGTGGATATGTAATGATGATGTTGCCATTATGAATTGGGTAATCTTGTGATTATGCTTATTAGGAGTTAAATATACAAAAGAAAAAAAATCCCTCCTTATAGGATCCCAGGATTGGAATCTGGTGTATGGACGCTAGGAGCCGAGAATGGGGTACTACGGAGGCTGTCGGCATCGAATTTAGTAATCGAAATTCCTGTGAATCCGATTTTCTGGTTTGGGGCGTGACAGAAGTTGATATCAGAGCATAACTTGGGAATACCTGAAGATAACATCACATATCTGCTGATAGTTACCCTACAATCTCTGATTATTGAGAACCTAGAATAATTAGGTCCCCGAGTTCGAATAACTTAGAAATTTTCTAATATAGCTCCCTACCATTGAGATTATGATGTTACATATTATTCCCGTTTCGATCGTCTTTGATCCGGAATCCAAAGATTTGTAGGGTCACCGTAGTGTTGATGATGCGTCTTGGGAGGGCGAGGTTGAGATTAGATAGTGCTATCTTCATCCTTTTATAAATTGATTGAGCCTTGGCGCGTATACTTTATGATGTTTCCTTTTCCCTTATTCGTTCTGTAAATTTCTAAGACGAAATTTTTATTAGGAGGGGAGAGCTGTAAGACCCGTATCCTAGCCCGTACCATTCCGTAGGCTTCAGCGGTCCTACCGGTGGAATTCCATCGACTGACGAACTTTTATCGGCTGTGCATGACCCTGAGTCATATCCCGTATTCCAGAGTTAACTCGACCCTCGACTTATACCCTAGCGACCGCACCGTCGCCGCTGTTCCGACGCCGTGTTTTACGCACCGAGACGATACCCGGGCCAAGAAATGTGGGCTCCCATTCAGTTCGAGGAAAATGCCGCGCATTGCAAATCCCAAGAGAATGTCCCATCATCACATCAAGTGTCACATCAATCTATCAATCAAATTCAAGTACAAGAAACCCATACCCTAGCCTTACCTCTTTCTTACACAAGTGCCATAAAGTCAACAAGCACCTTACCTCTCATGTCACTCCACCATCACTTCTCTCCCATCACTCTTCTCCCATCATCTCTCTCTCATTCTCTCTTATTCTTCCCAAGAAAGCCCAAGAGAAGAATCGTCCATGGCTTCAATGGAGAAGCTATGTGTGGCCCACCCTCCTATCACCCAATCCCAACCTCTAAAATCGATCTCAACCGTTGAATCTTGTTCCCTTGAAGCTCTACAACACGTTGGTGGAAGAATGAAGTGAAATAGTGGTGAAGACTGCTTGAATAGAAGTTGGAGTATGCCAATATGTCCTAGAGGGGGGTGAATAGGACTTTTTAAAGATTTATGAGTTGTTTAAAAATTCTATCACACTAATCCTATCATGTATGCAATTTTTTAGGATTACTCAAATGTAACTCTACTAGCTTCCAAGCCAAGTAGAGGATCCAATCATAAACTAATCAAGATATAACAATATGCAATTTAGTCTATGTTGGATGTGACTGTGTGTATGTGTGAGATGTGTTTAGATATTTGAATAGCATTGTCATGAATTACACATATAGAAAAGCAATCATAAACACAATCATTTTTATAGTGGTTCGACTACTTGTCTACTCCACTCCCGGCTGTCGCACTCAACCCTTGAGTGTACCGGATTTCACTAAGGAGGTTTTTCCAGGGTTCACCTTAAACCTAAGGTTTTAAATCAGGTTCACCTTTAACCTTTACAGAGGTTTTACGCCGTTCACCTCAAACCCAGAGTTTTACTGGTTCACTCCTAACCAGATGTTTATGCTCTCCATAGAGCAAGGGTCCACACAACACACCCGAATTTTAGGCCATATAGGTCAAGGACTTACACAAGGACCTAACAGTTTATGCCCTACACAAGAGCAAGGGTCCACATTATGCACCCATTACGTACACTCCCGCCTGAGGCCTCCTACGAGGGCTTCAAAGGGTGAGAACCACTTAAGACCGAATCCTAGAAAGGAATGATCACAAGTGTCCACTTAAACTCTAGATACTTACAGATAAGTTGATGAGTCCCGTTAAGCACAACGCCGAAGATCCCCTCCTCCTTGTTGACGAAGAGTCTTCTGCTCCCTTGATCCGCAACACAGAAGATATACCAAGACTAGGTTTGAGATTGGGTCAAGGTAGAGATAAAATCCTACTCTCTAAAGATTTTCCTATAAGGGAGGTAGAGTAGTTCCACTCTTATGCATTCAAGGCATCCCAGCATAAAGATTTGCCATTGAGGTAGTAGCTGGAGGATCCTTGAATGCGGAAGTTCATTCCCCAATCCACTCTATTGAATATCAATGGTGAGGGTGGATTGGAGGATGAACTCCCTTGAGAGAAAGGGCTTTAGGTATAGGATATAAGTTGAAACACTCAAAAGCTCTCTCTTCTTTCTCTCACCGCAACAAAAGACAAGTCCTCTATAAACAGGCAAAAAGTTCCAACGGATATAAAATGGTCACATTTATGATAAAGTTCGATATCATTGAGCAGGTTTGATATCATCAAGCGTATACTCTCGATGGCATTGATGGTCTGTTCGATGACTCGGACTCGATGTCATACGCTTTTGAAACTCTTTGCCAATTGGTCGACGAATCGAAGCTATTGTCGATGTCATCGGATTTCGAACTCCGATTCCATCGATAACAGATTCGATCCATCGACACATGAAAATTGAGAGAGACTTGACTTTGAGATATTTCAGGTTTTCATCAATGATCAGGGAACCGTCGAGGTTATCAAAATTAGAATGTCGATGACATCGAGATCAGAGTTGAGGCATCGATAAATCCAGCTAATTTATCTTTGAACTTGTTGTACAGTTTATGACTTTGTTCGATGCAATCGATCTGGTGTCGATATCATCGATATTTGAATATCGATTAGATCGAAGGGCCCCCGATCATAGTTAAAAATAACCTGAAATAACTGCTGTAAGAAATGCGCGCCCACTGTCGATATCATCGATGGACCTCCGATCTTATCGATATTTGATTTCAGATCATATCGGACGGTCATCGATATATCGAAGGAGTTTGAAATTTTTATTAATAAACAGGAGCGCCAGAAAACTGCCTGTCGATCTTATCGAGCCACTCTCGATGGTCTCGAGATTTGAATATCAATGATATCGATATGTGTATCGATACATTAATAATTCGTCCAGATATATTGTGAAGTTGTTAGACATATCTAGTACTTTTATCGATGATATCGATAGGTATATCGATATATCGATAAATTCGTCCAGATGAATATTTAGTTACTGGACATTTTGGTCCTCTTATCAATAATATTGTTAAGGTATCGAGGACATCGACAGTGCAGGTCGATCATATCGAGGGTGTTTCGATAGGATCGACAGGGCGAGAAAAACTTAGAGATTTTCCTATTTTGCAAAAATTTTTCTCACAATAAAACCCTAAGATGTCTATCTTGTTTTAAGGGTTTTAATCACCTGGTGTTTTGGGACATGGGATGTGAGGCTATGATTTACCTATTGCGAGCTTCCACACATCCGGTTGAGGCAGACGCTTGAAATGATCTTCCTATCGAGTTCTGCAGCCAGTCTGACTCACCATACACGTAACTTGACAAACCAGGGCACTAGCAGGTGCACTTTCATGAAGAAGAATATCCTCAGGTGGGTGCTTCTCTCTCTCTCTCTCTCTCTCTCTCTCTCTTTCTCTCCCTCTCTTTTCATTCTTTTTTTATGATATGAGGTGGCTGTGTGGCCCACCCGGATGTACCCCACCTTGATGTATATCTTATCCAACCGTCCAAACCATATGGGCCCTACCCTTAGTGATGGGAAAACACAAGTATTAGGTTGATCCCAATCAAGTGGGCCACGATCATATAGGACCCACCTTGACAAAACGTCCACATGGGACCCACCTTGATAAATGCCCACGTCTAGCATTCCTAGACGCTGGACTTGTGAAATGTGAACAGATGGTGTGGTGTACTGACCGCAGCAATCAAAAATAAATATATATATATATAATAATATAATAACAAGATATTATGTTTTTTTTGGGTAGGCCACTTATACAGGCCCCACCTTGGGGCGTGTTGTAAATCCAAGCCATCCATTCCGTTCCTCAGCTCGTTTTAGACGTTGAGCCGAAAAATGACGCCAATCCGACTTTCTGGCGGGCCATAGCATAGCAAATAGGGGTTTTCACTGTTGACATTTTCCCTGACATTTCTATACACCGAAAAATACTCAATATTGGGCTTGTTTGGCTTGTCTTGAGCCACGGTACGTAATGGCTGGGTTGGATTCACTTGGAACGGGCCCCGCGTAGGAAAAACCCCAGAATTCTAGATTTTCAAAAAATAATAATAAAATAAATCATAGCAGCCTTGCTGCTGCTACTGACAGAGTGAGAGGACACCTGCGCGTCCTGCGCTGGCGGGCGGACGACCAGGGACCCACAGTCCCAGCCATGGGCCCCAGTATGATGTATGTTGAGTATCCACACTGTTCATTTAGTGGGCCCCATTCAGACAGTGGGCCCCCCTCAAAATCAGCTTGATCCGAAGCTCAGGTGGCCCACATCATAGGGAGCAGTGTGGATTAAACGTCAGCCATTGAACCCTTTTTCTGGGTTGCATAAGTTTTGAAATCAATCTAAAATTTATTTTTAACCTTCGTCCAAGTCTATGGACCTTATCAACGGGTTGGATGACGTATATACATCACGGTGGGCCCCACATGGTACCCATAGTGATGTACGTGTTTTGTTCACCACCGTCCAGGAGGACGGTGAAACCCACAGATGTATGTGTTTTATTAATGTCGTCCAGCTGCTGCTGGATGGCTAGTGGATCCCACCAATGATTTGTGTTTTATCTTCACCGTCCACACCTAGACGGTGGGAACCACCCCATGTGTGGGGCTGATGTGTGTGTGTGTGCGTGTGTGTGTGTGTGTGTGTATATATATTATATACCATATTGTATATATTATTTATAGATTATATAATATATTATGTAATATATATGTTATGGTGGGCCTTCATGGAACCCACCATGATGCTTGTGTTACATCCAAGCTGTCCATCCGTTTTGAAAGCTCGTCTCATGGTGTGAGCTAAAGAATAAGTCAGATCCATAGCTCATGTGGACCCGCCCTTGATGCATGTGTTGCATCCAAACCGTCCAACCATTTGGTAAGCTTGCCTTAATAAGCTTCAGACTAAAAATGAGGCAGATCTAGGATCAAGTGGACCATATAGGAAAGAGTAGTGGGGATTGAGTGTTTGCCATTAAAACCTTCTGATTTACATAAGTTTTGGATCATTAGGAAATTTGTTTCCTCTTAATCCAGGTCCGTGTGACCCTATGGCCAGATTGGATAGAAAATAAATGTTACAGTGGGCCTTGAGGATTTTAATGGTAGAAATCATTATCACCACTTGTATTTGGGTGTGGCCCATTTAATATGCATGGGGCCCAAGTGGTGTGGCCCATTTGATATATATATATGGCCCATGTGATTCGGTCCATCTTAATTCATTTGTGGCCATCTGTTGAGGCCCACCTTGATGCGTATGAGGGCTTGTTATTGAGGCCCACCTTGATGTGTATGAGGGCTCGTTATTGAGGCCCACCGGCATGTGTATGAGGCCCGTTGTTGAGGCCACCTTGACATACATGAGGACCATATGATTAGACTCATGTGATGTATAAAGGCCCGTGGGTTGAGACCCACTGTGATGTATATAGGGCCCATGGGTTGTGGCCCATTGTGATATGTATTGGGCCCATGACGCGTGGCCCATTTGATGTGTTCGAGGCTTAGATAAGTGGCCCATTTAATGCATATGAGACCCATGTGTAGGGCCCACCTGTGATATATATTAGGCCCGTGTGTAAGGCCCACTTATTGTGTATTTGAGGCCTACGAGCATGACCCAACGTGATGTATTTGGGGCCAATGGGTTGAGACCCACTGAGATATATTGGAGGCCCAGGTATGAGGCCCACTTGATTGTATTAGGCCCATGTGTAAGGCCCACCTATTGTGTGTTTTAAGCCCATGGGTTGTGGCCCATTGTAATGTATTCGGGGCTCATAGGACGTGACCCATCCGAGGTATTTGAGGTCCATGTGACGTGACTCACGGTGATATGTATCAGACTCTTGCGTAGGGCCATGGGCCCACTTTATGTTTGGCTCTATGTGAGTCACTCCTTGGGAGCAATGTTGGTTAAATGTTCACATTGATGGGTAATGATGGTCGAATGTCCACATTATGACCTTCCCTTAGGCCTTGTTAGGCCCATTCTCATCATTCCTTCAATGGGTTAACCCAAATAAGTGGGCCCCATTCGCCATGGATGGATGGCTCCGTGTTATCGGATTTGATATAACCACGGTCGAGTGCTGATCTTTGTGCCATAGTTGATCGGCTGATCATTTATGGACCCCATTTTGTTTATCTGTTGATTGCCGATTTCGATTGACGTGACCGATTTGCCGATTTCGATTATCGATCGATTCTGATTGTCATGGCCGATTTCTAATTCCGATTGATGTGACCGATTTGCCAACTCTGATTACCGATTGATTCCAATTGTCGTGGCTGATTGACGATTCTGATTAACGTGACCGATTTGTCGATTCTGATTATTGATCGATTCCAATTGTCACAACCGATTGCCGATTCCGATTGATGTGACTAATTTGTCAATTCTGATTATCGATCGATTCCGATTGTCACGACCGATTGCTGATTCTGATTGTCATGACCGATCACCGATTCCGATTGACGTGACCAATTTGCTGATTCTGATTATCTATCGATTCTGATTGTCCTGACCGATTGCTGATTCTGATTGTCTTTACCGATTGCCGATTCTGATTGACGTGACCAATTTGCCGATTCTGATTATTGAGGCTGAGTATCAAAGCTGATTCTGATTTGTCGAGGCCGATTGTATAGGCCAATTCTGATTATCGAGGCCGATTTTGATTGCCGAGGCCGATTGTCGAGACCCATGTGATGTATATGCGGCCCGTATTTAAGGCCCATTGTGATGTGTATTTAGACCTTATTTAAGGCCTAGTGTGATGTATATTAGGCCCATGTGAGAGGCCCATCGTGATGTGAAAAGTTATTGAGTGAGGCCCATGGTGTCGTATATTTGGCCCTTGTGTGAGGCCATGGGTCCACTATATGTTTGGCTCTATGTGTGTCATTCCTTGGGGGCAATGTTGGTTGAATGTTCACATTGTCGAGGTCGATTATCATGCTGTTTATTGATACCGATTATGAGTATGTGACAGCATAGCATCATAATACATGCCCATACGCATCATCTATATGTTTGTTATGAGATGTGATTAATCATTGCATATGTCATAGGGCAGGTTATTCATGGGGCTCCCTGATAGGCAGAGTTTCCCCACATGAGCGCATGACATGCGCAAGATTGATGCATGATTGGACTGTGTGACTCATGCATCTCCCATTTGTGTGACATGATCACTGTACGCCCTAGCGCCATCAGGGCCATAGCCTCCACATGTATTTCGTGGATGGCCAGATGGGACACTGGAAATCTGTTCTACATGGGGTGCTATAGATATCCCTGGGTGAAAGTCCCTAAACCCTCTTAGTTCCAAAGGTTGCTCCAATGTCTAGATCGAGTGGATGCATGAGCGTATGAGGGTCGTTTACCGTTAAGCCGCGTCTCCCACTGTGTCGTGGTCGGTTGAAAGGGGGTACGACATTACCTACCCAAGAGGAGGGGCAATGCTAGGCTGAGTCTGACCAGCTCGAGGAATGGGTCCGCTATCAATGAGCCGGGCCCGATATTGGTAGGCAGATAGTGAGGTCTCTTCCACTCAACTTGTTGTGCGCGAGGGCCGGCAATCTGATTTGGAGTGTAATAGACCCCGGTGATTTTTCAGAAAGGAACCGTACTGATATGTGGACTTATTGAGTAGGAGTTGCATGCTCATTCATTCATTCATTCACTATCCACTCAGGCTGGTGGTGCGCAATTAATTATTGTGTACCTTCGTTATGGCAAGGATTTTGGTTGGGCACACGACTAACTTGAAGTCAAGAGTTTATCACATTGAGTCTAACTATCCAAATTTAGGTATGAGACTGGTTTGGATAGAAGTCCCCTGTGGTGGACCCCGTAGCCTGCGATACTATGTACCATCATCCCGACTTCACACTCTAGCATGTTCATTCCATTCACACCGCATATTGCATTTCATTCGCGACATATGACATTTATATGGTTTAGATACGGCATCTGGTATTTGACTCTTTATGACTCCTCATTTGTATAGTTGATTTATATCGTATATTCTATTATTATTTGACTCGTGGACTTGTCAGTATTTTCGCTTACTTTGATAATGTACGATTCATGACCTTGTGTCTATTTCGACATTGTATGATTATGACATTGCATTGAATACTTGGCACTTACCTTGTGCACACACTTACACCATCCTCTAAGCTTTCTATAAGCTTATGTACGATAGATGCGTGTAGGTGATGTTAGGTTACAGCAGTGTTGAGCTTGGAGCGTGCAGCGGTCTTATGGAGCTTGATTTTAGATATCATGTATTTTCCCTTTCAGCATTATACTCAAATGATTATATTAGTGGATATGTGATGATGATGTTGCCTTTATGAATTGGGTAATCTTGTGGTTATGCTTATTATGAGTTAAATGTACAAAAGAAAAAAAAAATCCTCCTTGTAGGATCCCAAGATCGGAATCTGGCGTATGGACACTAGGAGCCGAGAATAGGGTACTATAGAGGCTGTCGGCACCGGATTCGGCAATCGGAATTCTTGTGAATCCGATTTCTGGGTTTGGGGCGTGACAGAGCCTAACATATAGTAGACCCATGGCCTCACAAAGGGCTTGATATACAACACCATGGGCCTCACTCAAGAGCTTAATACACATCACGATGGGCCTTTCACATAGGCCTAACATACATCACAATGGGCTCCATCGCCGAACCCTCAAATGTATCACAATGGGCCCATTGGGCCTTAAACACGAGCTGAATACACATCACAATGGGCCTCATATACATGCCGCATATACATCACATATGTCTCGACAATCGGCCTCGGCAATCGAAATCAGCCTCGATAATCGAAATCGGCCTAAACAATCGGAATCGACACTCGAAATCGGCCTCGACAATCAGAATCGGCTTCGATACTCGGCCTCGACAATCAGAATCGGCCTATACAATCGGCCTCGACAAATCGGAATTGGCCTCTATACTCGGCCTCGACAATCGGAATCGGCCTATACAATCGGCCTAGACAAATCGGATTTGCCCTCGATAATCGACCTCGACAATCGGAATTGGTACTACAATTAGAATCGGCCTCGATAATCTATACCTATAATCAGCATCAGAATTAGCCTCAACAATCGGCCTCAACAATCGGCCTCGACAATCGGCTCCGATAATCAGCATCGGAATCGGCCTCAACAATCGGCATCGACAATCGGCACCGATAATCAGCATCGATAATCAGGTTCGAGATCGACTGAAGCATAATCGCCTCGACAATCGATGCGATAATCAAGATCGATAATCGGCACCGATAATCAACAATGATAATCGGCACCGATAATCAACATCGGAATCGGCCTCAACAATTGGCCTCAGCAATTGGCACTGATAATCAGCATCGATAATCGACATCAATGATAAGCATCGGAATCGGCCTCAACAATCGGCCTTGACAATCGGCACCAATAATGAGCATCAATAATCTGCACCGATAATCAGCATCGAAATCGGCCTCAACAATCGCCCTCGACAATCGGTACCGATAATCAGCATCAATAATCGGCACCGATAATCAGCAACAGAATCGGCCTCAACAATCTGCACCGATAATCAGCTTCGTAATCGGCACCAATAATCAGCATCGGAATCGGCCTCAACAATCGGCCTCGACAATCGGCCCCGACAATCGGCATCGATAATCAGCATCGGAATCGGCCTTAACAATCGGCGCTGATAATCAGCATCGATAATCGGCACCGATAATCAGCATCGATAATCGCCCTATATACGCAATAGGATCCATATATGAACGATCAATCAAACCATAATATAAAGATCGGCCCTCAGCTGTGGTTATATCAAATCCGATAGCACGGAGTCATCCATTTACGGTGAATGGGGCCCACTTATTTGGGTTAACCCACTAAGAGAATGATGAGAATGGGCCTAACAAGGCCTAAGGGAAGGTCACAATGTGGACATCCAACCATCATTGCCCATCAATGTGGACATCTAACCAACATTGCTCCTAAGGAGTGGCCCACATAAGGGATTCATACACAACGTATCAGCCACACACACATCACGTTGGGCCCCATTTATGAGCCTCTCATATATCGCGTTGGGCTTCATAAAAGGGCCTCAAACGAATCACAATGGGCCACACCGATGGGCCTCGAATACATCATAATGGGCTGAAAATACACAACAGGTGGGCCCTACACATGGGCCTATATACATCACAAGTGGGCCCTGCACATGGGCCTCAAATATACATCAGGATGGGCTAAAAATACACAACAGGCGGGCCCTGCACATGGGCTTCAAATATACATCATGATGGGCCTCATGGATGGGCTGCACCAATGGGCCTCATGTGGGCTTGGACCACACCAAAAATCATTTCAATAGCTGTAGGTGTAGCATGTGTATCATTGTACACTATCATCTCATAGGGTACACGGCCCACTAATGATGATCAGCACTGTCCAAACATTACCTAGGTAAATCAGTACCATCCAAACATTTTCTATGTAAATATGCACTGCCCAAACATTGTCCAGACCCTCCAGCACAATCTGGACGGTGTGGATGAAATAAATACACCATGGGGTCACATGTTGGTGAAATAGATAGACGACTGGGAGGAATGCATGCATCACGGTGGACCCTTGAGATGACGGTTTGGATATAACAATACCTCATGATGGAGGCCCAAGGACACAGCTGACGTCAATACAGTTAGCCATATATAGCTGTGTGCGGTACACAATCCAATCCGTTTCCACGCAAGTGGGTCCCATGTGGGGCCACCAGATATACCTGGCATATATATTTATAATATCATATTATATTATTTTTTTTATTTTTTACTTTTTTGTAAATTCAATCAGCGTCCAGGCCCATGGCCCACCCAATCTGGACAGACGGTGTGGATTCAACACATCTACCACATTGGCCCACATAGCACCGTCCTGATCAATGGACGGTGCAGATACTTCAATGGTGGGCCCCATCTGTCACCGTCCAGATGGACGATGGATAAAACACATATATCTATGGTGGATCCACCCCGTCCATGAGGCTGGACAGTGTGGATGGAAGGCACACATACATCACAATAGGGCTCACCGTCCAAATCATGGTGGGCCAAGTCAAAATGGAAGGACGGTGTATATAAAATACATGCATCATGGTCAGGGGTCCCACAGACCTGCTGACATCAATACGGCATCTAGTAGCTGCCTGCGTTAGGCAGAGCAGTTCGGTCCCACGTAGGGCCCACCACCATATATTGTATATAATATATATATTATATAATACTAATTTTTTTATTAGCCTCCTAGTACACTCCATCGTCAGTTCACACTACACTGTTAACCACATCCACTGTCAGTTCACACACACCACTGTTAGCCACTTCCAACGTCCTTGGATGCTGGACGGTATGGATATAACGCAGGCATCATGGTGGGTCCCACATGGACGTGGCCCACCAGATTTGGATCAATCTGATATTTGTTTTTTCCTTACATCTGAGCCTGTCGAGACGGGATGCCGGGTGGGTCCATTTGATGGATGGTAAGGATAAGATGCATACTTCATTGTGGGGACCATCCGGGTGGGCCACATAGCCATATCATCACAAAACTAAAAGAGAGGGAGAGAGAGAGAGAGAGAGAGAGAGAGAGAGAGAGAGAGAGAGAGAGAAAAGCGACGAGTATAACAGGATGGACCCCGGCCCTATGGGCCCTCTCTTCCATGATTTACAACATACATCAAGTGGTTCCCATTACATGTGAGCCCACCGATCCAAATCAACGGTGGAGATCCTTCCTCCACCAAAATACAAGGTCTAGGTGACCCCATTATATTAAGAAAATAAACATCATGATGGGGTCCATGGAGAATGACCCCACATGGAATGATCATTAGAATCATGGTGGGCCATCAGCCACACGTAGGGTCCAAAGTGGGATCCATACCATCAATCAGCAGGCCCCACTTGGCCCCTCATCAAAATACAAAAAATCTACGCCTACGGAACACCCACCGTTAATCTTCTTGGTCCGATGGAAAGGTAATCGCCTAGGCTTCGATTTCAACAAAAGGTGATGATGTTTTGATGGTTAAGATGGGAGATGAGAGGGTAGGAAGTGGGCCATGCAAAGCTCTCTCATGGAGCTCTCATGGACGTTGGGTTGCTTGCTTGAAAATGAGAGAGAGAGAGAGAGAGAGAGAGAGAGAGGATGGGATGTAAAGAGAGAGAGAGAGAGGGATGGGTGATGGAGTGAGTGATGTGTACTTGACATGTAAGGGTGTGTAAGAGAGAGAGTTGACTTGGGGGATGGTATTATACTTGACATGATGTGGTGATTGATGAGATTGATGGGATTGATTTGATTAAGATTCTCTTGGGATTTGCAATACGCAGCATTTTCCTCAAACTGAACGCGGGCCCACATCTCCTGCCCAGGGTATCGCCTCAGCATGTAATACGCGGCGTTGGAACTGCGGCGACGGCTCAGGATATACGAGACACGACTCAGGATCGCGCGCAAATGCCGATAACAGATCGTGGGTCACCGGAATTCGATTGGGAGGACCGCGGAAGCTTATGGAACAGTACGGGCTAGGATATGGCCTCACAAATATCTTGACTATTCTTCATCATTTTGCACATCTCACGAGATTTTCCCATGCCTCCTTGGTTTTCTCGTGAGATGGGAGGCCTTTTGGGAATAGCCGTTATAACCCTACAACGGACGGTAGAGATTATTTCGCATGGCTCAGGGAGGCGATCGGATTGCTCCATAGAGGCTTTCCCAAAAAGGAAAATGTCTCCCACGCCTTTTGCTGCTACAGGCGGATGCCTGCCCATAAATATTTTTTTTTACACACGTGCACACACCCCCACACACTCATGCTAGTGGAATTTCACCACCTATGGATACTCGAACCCTTGACCGAGTGTTGAAACTCCCGAGAGTCTACCACTCGAGTAAGAGTAAGGATCTGATGCCTGCCTATAATCGGCAATGAGGGAAAGGCATGGATTACTATTTCGAGGGACGACTGAGATGGAGAAGAGGGCTTAGATGCGGAATGCCCTCGTGGCAGTGCAAGTTTCCTTGCTTCTCGGGAAGTAGTCCTCACACATTCCTTGATGGCCCCCACCTTGAACACATGCACGTTTGCATGGGCTGGCTTACTCAATGTGGGTCTGGTCGGCCCTACCGTCTGGCCAAGATGGACAGCTCGGATTCCTCGGATGGGGCCTATGGTGGGCCACCATGCGGTCTGGACGATCACTCGTCTATTTGAATGCGCGCTGGGTGGGAGAATTTCCTCCTTTGTGAAACTTGTCAGGTCAACATTTGTTCGACAGCTCAAGCGGTCCGATGTGACGCGTTCACTCTACCTGTGGTGTACGTGCACTCCAGTGTGGGCCCCATCATGATGGGATTGTGCGATCCACACCGTTCATTCCCCTAAGTTGTCCTATTTGAGGGGTTGGGCCAATGATCAGGACAATCCACTACCCGGAGGCCCATAAGTCATGATTGAAGCACCCTCTCATGGATTTCTATGGATTTGAGGGTTAGATCCCCCCCTGTGCTCCAGTGTCAACGGCCCAAAAGGTCCCGGAGTGATGGGTATGTCCAGGCCTAACCATTGCCTGATGAGCATACTTAGAACTATGCTTTCTGTGAGCCATTACTGTATGTGTATGCCTGAGCACCTAGCCATTTGCTCATTTATTTATAAGGTCCACACTTGATCAGAGCTATCGGTGTGGCCCGTCTATCAATCCCATGTACGCCTACTCTTTAAGCAGTTGGTGGCTAGATCCCATAACTTAATGGTTGTGATGGGGAGATTGATTATTAGAACCCTTGGGGCTAGTGAACGTCTTGTTTAATTTACTAAAAGGTCTTCGTGACACGTCCTGGTGTTGATGGGTGATTTTGACATATGGTTGAAGTTCTTTCCTTGTCTTGGCTTAAGTTAGAATTATCTAGAAGCTAGGTTCATAATCATACTAATAAGAGTTTAATAGTAGCACCCGTGTATCAAAAGTACAGGGTGTTACAGCCTACCACCCACAGACTGATGGGCAGACCGAGGTTGTTAATCGTATGTTAGGAAACCACCTTCACTGTATTTCAAGAGAAAAATTGAAGTAGTAGGATTTGGCCTTGTCTCAAGCAGAATTTGCATTCAACAATATGGTGAACTGCTCGACAGGGAAATCACCATTCCAGATCATTTACGGACGAGTGTCTCGCCACACACTTGACTTGGTTCCTCTGCCCAAGCTCCTAGGCATGAGCATTGCAACAAAACATATGGTAGACAAGATCATGGGCATCCATGCGAAGGTGCAGACCAAGCTACATGTCTCGAACGAGAAGTACAAGGAACAATCAAACAAGCATCGACGACAAAAAGTATTTGAGGTGGGCGACCACATTATGGTCCATCTGCGCAAAGAGAGATTTTCGACTGGAACGTACAACAAATTCAAGAATAAGAAGATTGGACCAGTACCAATCATCAGAAAGATCAATGACAACGCTTACGTTATTGATTTTCCAAATGACATGGCGATCTCACGGATTTTCAACCTCACGAACCTAACCGAGTATCATGAACCAGAGCAGGACCAGTTCTTTTGAAGTGGAGGGGACTGATGTAGAGCGGGTCGCTGATAATTTCATGGCCAGGATGGATCAGAAAAGGCCCGGTCGATGACAAAAGTGATCCAGACTGTCAGACCTTAGATCGAGCGTATCTCGCAATCCAGAATGAGTCATCGGGCGTAAAATATAAATAAATATATGATTTTGGGGTAGAACGGGCTACTTTAGCCACCCAACCTCGCTATGCCAGGTTGCACAAGCCAGATTTACGAAATACCCCCGGATTGACGGCTGTTTCCCTATTTTAATTCCGTTTTTACTATAAATAGTAAGTTTTAGTTTGATTATAATTATTTATCTATTGGGCTTTAGGAAAAGAGCTTAGAATAATTAGGAGAACGGTTTAGTGAAGCCAAATATGACACTTACTATTTTTAGTCGAAAACCTTGCGCACTAGCAGACATCATGACCGTCTATAAATAGTAAGTTTACTATTTATAGTAAGTTGCGAATTCTATGAGTTTTAGTTGTAGTTTGCTTCTGATTTCTCTCTCATTGCTTGGTATCCCTATTTAAAGGGTTGTGAACTCGTTTATTTAATTCATCAATTAAATTTCGAATTTATTAGAATTTATTTCTATTTTCTTGCTTTCTTTCCTCGTGTATTTGAGAAGTCTCTGTGAGGAGTCTAGAGAAGCTCCGTGGATTCGGAGTTGTTATCCTTGAGGAAGATGGTGATCGACCTTATCACGTTCATCCCTGCGTCAAAAGCTCAAGTGGACCCCACCATAAGAAACACTGGGGACAATGACACCCACTGTTGGAACCTTCTTAGGCCCCACCATGATATTTATTTGAGATCCAACTTGTTAACAAGTTTACACATATAAATTAAGGGAAAACAAAAATGCCAACTTGATCCAAAACTTCCGTACCATAAGAATTTTTTAATGATAAGCGTTTATTCCTCACAGTTGTTTATTTATTTATTTATTTTTATTTATTTATTTATTTATTTATTTATTTTTTTATTTTAATGGTGGGTTCCAGTTGAGCTATGGATCTGCCTAATTTTTTAACTCATGCCCTTCAAATGATCTCTCCAAATAGATGAGCAATATAGATACAACACATATATTATGCCAGGGCCTACGGAATTTGATGACATCACTTCACGGACATAATTTGATGACTTCACTTCAATAGTAAGATATCCAATGAAGCACACCCTGATCCATAGCTCAAGTGGTAGACTGAGTGAAAGATACCTTGTTTCAATGCTGAAGTCTTGGCATCGATTCCCTAGTTGGGGTGGCTATCAGTGGAGGATGAACTGACAGTGCCTGTAATAACAAGCTAACAAGAAAAGAAAAAAAAACAGATAGCCACGGAAGCCATCGGTAGCTAGTGGCATCAACCTGTGCTGCCTTTAATTTTTCTTAACACCGAGTAATTATATGAGCCCTGATTGTGTCCAGGTGTCAGTGAAAAACCGGATTGCCTACTTCCCCTACCACCAGCCAATACCAGCAATGCTGGTGGTCGGTGCTATGTAGGCCCCTCCATGATGTGTGTTTCATGCATGTTGTCCATCTATTTCCCATCTCATTTCAACATATGAGACCAAAAGTAAGGTGTATCCCAATCTTAAGTGGACCACATTACTGGAAATAATGTTGAATGAGTGTCTACTGGTAAAAACCTTTTGGTGGCTATAAAAGTTTTGGATCAAGTTAATCTTTGTTTTTTTCCTTTCATTTGGGCAAATATGACCTAATCAATAGGTTGAATGTCAAATAAACAGTACACCACCTATGATTTATATTCCTCTCATTTTTGGGATCAAGCCCTAAAATATCAGTAAAAATGGATGAAACAAATACATCACAGTGAAGCCCTCGTGGCACCGACAGGCTGGTGGCAGGGGAGTAGCCGATCTGTTTCCCTTTATGCCATGGCACCTAAAGGGCAAAATCGCCATTTCATGCTAAAAATCTTCACATTTTTTCATCATCGAACCACGCATACATGTACATGTCACCCCCATTGGACGGAATCTTTTAGCTTTTATTAACTCTAGAAGAATGCGACCCCAGACCGACCTAAGTGGGAAAAGGTAGCTGGGGCATATCAGAGAAACTCGTAAGCGGATTGGATGGTGTACCTCACACAAGCTATACAGCGGCTGTATCGACATTAGCAAGTTGTGGAGTCTAATCATGAGGTATGTGTTATATTTAAACTGTCCATCTATTTGGTGAAATCATCTTAAGGCTTGAGACGAAAAATAATACAGATTTAACTATCAAGTGGACCACACTAAAAAAAGCAGTGGGGTATTGAACGTCTACCACCGAAACCCTTTTTGGGGCCGTATAAGTTTTGGATCAATATGAAATTTGTTTTTTCTCTTCATTCAAGTCTTTGTGACGTTATGAACAGATTGGATGGAAAATAAATGTTAGGGTGGGCCCTACGAATTATTTAACGGTAAAAATCATTATCTCCGCTGCTATTTGTGGTGTGGTCCAGATGATCTTTGGATATGATTCATTGTTTGGATAATGCTCTAAAATGATCTCTAAAAATAGATAAACAATGTAGATATAATAAATACATCACTGTGGGGCCATGTAACTTTAATCTCCTTTGAACCGTTAGTGCAACGAGGAGCAATTCACCCTGTAGTAGCTTCTTCAGGACGCGGATTAGCCACCGAAAGGTTCAGTAGCGAGACTCGCTACTCACGGTTCCGTGGATCCAACGATGGTGCATGTTTTGCATTGGCACCGTGCATCCGCATGGAGAGATCATTTGATAAAAATCTCCAATGGACCCCACCACATAAAACAGTGTGAGGAGTTACGCTCACCGTTAAAAACTCATAAGGGTCACAAAAGTTTTTTATTAAGCTGATATTTGTGTTTTGGGTTCTTTAATGTATGTGTTAACTTATAAATAGGTTAGATCTCAAATAAATACTACTGTGGACCTTAGGAAGGTTTCAACAATGGGAGTCACTCTCCCCACTTTTCCTATGGCGGGTCCACTCCAGCTTTGATCCGTCTCATTCTTTTGATCATGCCCTAAAATGATATCTTCAAATGGATGGGCAATTTGGATACAACGCATGCATCATAGCCGCCCCCACAGAATTTGGTGACATCACTTATTTCGCTGAGGGGAAGCGGATTGGCTGGTGTACCACGCGCTAGCTATATAGGTGGTGCATCGACGCCACCAAGTTCAGTAAATCCCTTCATGAGTTATGTGTTATATCCAGCCCATCCATCCATTTTTAGAGCTGTCTTAAGGCTTGCGAGCTGAAAAATAAAACAGATTTAAAGATCAATAGGTCCACATTGCAAAAAGCAGTGGGGGATTGAACGTCTACCATTGAAACCATCGGATGGAAAATAAACACTATGGTGGGTGACAATCATTATCCTTGCTGTTATTTTTGGTGTGGTCCATTTGAGCGTTGGACATGATTCATTTTTTGTCTAATCCTCTAAAATTATCTTAAAAAATGGATGAACGGTGTGGATATAATAAATACATCATTGTGTAGCCGAAACTTTGATCTCCTTTGAACTGTTCGTGCAACTTGGAGCTCAAGCAGCGTGGGCACTCATCTTCTCACGACACGTATCTACACCAGCTATACACCAGCTATATGGCTGGTGTGTGGTACACCAGCCAATCCGCTTCCAAAAAGAGGCAGAATAGAAACTAAGTCAATTATTATTACTCTTAACGAGAAGGAACCTTATAAGGTAATATTTTTCATTTATTTATCCATTACATATTATTGGGCTTGCGTAGAAGAGAAGTGGAACCTCTTATCACATCCATTCAGTTTTTTCATGGCACAAAGGCTGAAACAATGGGTGTTCTCACCGCATGATTTCCCCCATCTTCACACCAACTAAGATACCCATAATTAGCTGTATATACACTTTTTACTGTAACTGCTGCCATGTCAATCTGTACGCTCATAGTAAATCCTTGCTTGCTGTATTTACCGTCGAATTTCAGTTCCGATGGGTCCACCACAACTTTCATCCCGTTTGGCACTTTCACGACTGCACGATAGACTGATGGAGAATCTGCAACGTTGGTCAGGACCCGTTTGAACACCACACTGGATGAGTTTGTGTTGTTCAGGATCACCATGAACGATGGGTAATTGAGATCGAGGGTGGCCTTAGTGCAAGTGTAGTTCGATCCTCGGGTGATGATCTTCATCTGCTTACTCGTGTAATTTAGCCCGCAGAGGAAATTGATGTAATCTTGACGGTCGAGATCATACACTAGACCGGGGTCCATTGCCTTGTTCGGATCCACGTGTCCTGCACCATAATCAAGAGGTGTGGCGGCTGTTCCGTTGGTCATATCTAGTATCGGGCCGTGCGTGTTATCGGTTATGTATGCAGTGGTCATGATTGCAGATCGGATCGCAGCTGGGCTCCAATCACGGTGGGCTGCACGTAGCAATGCGGCCACACCACCGATGTGGGGCGTTGACATGGACGTACCAGAAAGCAGCCTATATTCCGACATCATGTAATCATTGCGGATCTGTTGAAATCCACGGTTGGGAACCCACGCAGCCAGGATATTAACTCCAGGGGCCACTATGTCTGGCTTCAAGATGGATGGACTAGCCTGATTGGGCCCACGAGAAGAGAAGGTGGCCACCTGGGGCGCTGGCTTCCAACCCAACTCCGTCATCTGGAACTTAATATCCACTGTTGGTGGCTGGGCTGATTTCGTGATATACCTCTTCATGATCTCTCCGTCTTTGAAGCCGATCATAACGAACGGCATGAAGAAGAATTCGGGCCACACGGGCTGGGTCAAATCAGTGGCAAGGATTGCCCCTTTAGCGGCGGTCCTATTCAATGCCAATACCTGAGAAGTTAAGTTACCAGGCGCGCAAAAGACGATCTTGCCTCTTACGTCTTTCTGATCAAGGGTGTTGTTATCACAGATTTCCTTACTAGCATTCCCATGTCCATAGTAAAGTGGGACACGAGAGATGTAGATGTCTTCAGGATAAATTGACTTACCTTGTACGGTTGTGATGCCATCGCCAAGAGTGATTGAAGCCGTATACTCTCTATCAATGGTCCCCGCAGCCACCGTCGTGATCCAAGGGGCGCCGTTGACAATGGTGAAAGAGTCTGGCCCAGTATTTCCAGCCGGACAGGACACAAAGATACCCCTCTCCATGGCTGCAAAGGCTCCTAATGCAATATTATTTTCGTCGTAAGGCATTACTGGCAGTAATCCCCATGAGAATGACATCAGATCCACACCATCCGCAATTGCCTGATCCATGCCGGCCAGAAAATCGATCGCAGATGTCGTGGTCGTGGAGAATGTGACCTTGTAAATTGCGAGCCGGGCCATGGGCGCAATCCCAACGGCCGTGCCCTTAGCATAGCCGAAGTAGTCCACGTTAGGCGTCCGGCTTCCAGCAGCCGTGGATGCTGTGTGCGTCCCATGCCCATCGTAATCCCTTGGCGAATCATAGTCATCAATCTTCGATATGTTGAGGCCCCCTTCCTTCAGGCCCTTGCTGAAAGAGCGTGCCCCAATGATTTTCCGGTTGCAGTTGGAAGAATTGAACTTATCACCAGTCTCGCAAGCTCCCCTCCATCTCTCCGGAACCGGCGGCATTCCCTCATCACTGAACATCTCGCTCTCCGGCCAGATACCACTGTCGAGGATGCCGATGATCACATCATCGCCAAAGTTGGCTGTGGGCCACAAGCCCACGTGGCTACTCAGGCCTAGAAACTGAGGGGTGTGTGTGATTTGGGGCTGGGCATATGTCTCTGGGTACGTTGCAAGGTGACCAGGCATTCTCTCCAGCTCATTGAGCTGGGCCTGCGACATCACGGCACTGAAGCCGTTCATCACGTGGTTGTACGTGTACAGGTGTACTGCATCCATGCTGTCGGCCGCCGAGATGGACGAGATCGTCGACGTGTACCAACTATCATGGTTGGCGAAGGGAGTTGGTATGGCTGATTTGTCCATGTGGATGATATAAGGCCGACGTTCACCGGCCGACGATGATGTGGCCACATGAGTGAGAAGGAAGATTAAGGAGAGGAGCATGGAAGGGATGATGATGCGGCGGGCCATGGCTACTGACATCGATCATGTGTTGGGGAGAGAGGTTAGTATGATTTTTATATATAGACATCAGATTCGTTCAGCTATTTAGTCAAATTGCAAGCAACAGTACCGATTGAGAGGAATTTTCAACAAAGATTCCCCAGTAAAAAATCTGTTTACATGGTATACACACTGGTTTTCAACTCTAAGGAGTGGGGATCAACATCGTTTTTGTTTTTGACTATTTCTAAGAAAGGACAAGCCAGAGAAAATCGAAGGGCCATCATTTTGAAACTGACAGTACGTTTAGTCACTCGTTGACCAGACTTACTGGGGGCGGCTGGAATGTCTCGTCCAAAACGTCCCTTGGGCGTTTTAGGTGAGCTAGGCCTGGTCTCAAAATTCAACTCCAGTGGGTGAATAAGCCTGGTTAATCACGTGTTTGACAACTTTTCAAGGGACCATATCAAACCACGCCCAGGCTTATTTTACCGACCTCTCACAGGGTGTCATTAGAGCTAACGTGCGCGCGACCTGACCATAAGCTCTACTTTATTTTTTAAAGCAATGTAATTTTTTAACAAATTCTACTCAGTTGAATCTTAATAGTTCGTATGATAAGCCTCACCACGGATGGAGACTCTGAAAAAAAAATATCCCAAATTGGAATATTTCAATCTTTTAATTGTTTATGGGTATCCCAATCCATGGTGAGGGGCTTACAGCAGCAATAGGCCCACCTGGCTATAGAAAGAGGGCCTGTGCTCATAAATTTGGCTCAAAGGTCAGGCCCTAGCTTAAAATCTAAGCATACTTTGCTGGCTTAGCCAAACAAGGCCAATGATGAATGCTCTTGGTGTAGAGCAGTCGCGGACAGTTTCATGGCCAAGATGTATCAGAAAAGGCCCGATCAACAACAAAAGTGATCCGGACTGTTGGACCTTATATCGGGCGTATCTCACAATCTGGAATTAGTTATTAGGCGTAAAATATATGATTTTGGGGTAGAACTAGCTACGTTAGCCAACTGACACAGGGATGAACGTGATGAGGATAAATACTCCGAATCCACGAAGCTTCTCTGGACTCCTCACAGAGACTTCTCGAATCCATGAGGAAAGAAAGCAGAAAATAGAAATAAATTCTAATAAAATTCGAAACTGATTAATTGATGAATAAAAACGAGTTCACAACCCTTTAAATAGGGGTACCAAGCAATGAGAAAGAAATAAGAATCAAACTACAACTACAACTCCTAGAATCCGCGACTTACTATAAATAGTAAACTTACTATTTATAGACGGTCGCGATGTCTACTAGTGCGCAAGGTTTTCGGCCAAAAATAGTAAGTGTCCTATTTTGCTTCACCAAACTGTTCTCCTAATTATTCTAAGCTCTTTTCACGTTGGGCGCAACTCCTAAAGCCCGACGGATGAAGAGTTATAATCAAACTAAAACTTACTATTTATAGTAAAAATGAAATTAAAGCAGGGAAACGACCATTGATCCAGGGGTTTTTCGCAATTCCGGGCGTCGTAACCCCGCATAGCAGGGTTGGTTGGCTAAAGTAGCTCGTTCTACCCCAAAATCATATATTTTACGTCAGCTAACTCATTCCAGATTGTGAGATACGCCTGATCTAAGGTCCAACGGTCCGGATCACTTCTGTCGTCGACCGGGCCTTTTTCGATCCATCTTGGCCATGAAACTGTCCGCGACCCGCTCTACATCAATCCCCTCCACTTCAAAAGAACTCGTCCTCGAGTTCTCATCCTGCGCTGGTTCATGATACTCGGTCAGGTCCGCGACGTTGAAAGTCCGTGAGATCGCCATGTCGTCGGGAAGATCAATAACATAAGCGTTGTCATTGATCTTTCGAATGATTGGGACGGGTCCAATCTTCTTATTTTTTAACTTGTTGTACGTCCCGGTCGGAAATCTCTCTTTGCGCAAATGGACCATAACTCGGTCGCCCACCTCGAACACTTTTTGTCGCCGATGCTTGTCCGCTTGTTCCTTATACTTCTCGTTCGAGGCATGTAACTTGGTCTGCACTTCTGCATTGATGCCCATGATTTTATTTGCCATATGTTCTGCTGCAATGCTCGTGCCTGGGTGCTTGGGCAGAGGGACCAAGTCAAGCGTGTGGCGAGGCACTCGTCTATAGATAATCTGAAACGGTGATTTCCCTTTTGAGCGGTTCACCATGTTGTTGAATGCAAACTCTGCTTGAGATAAGGCCAAATCCCACTGCTTCGGTTTTTCTCCTGAAATACAGCGAAGGAGGTTTCCCCACGTGCGATTCACAACTTCGGTCTGCCCATCAGTCTGTGGGTGGTAAGCACTGCTGAATTGAAGTCGTGTATCGAATCGAGTCCACAAAGTCCGCCAAAAGTTGCTAATGAACTTCGTGTCACGATCAGAAGTAATGGTTTTGGGGACCCCATGTCACCGTACGACCTCCTTGAAGAATAGATTCGCCACGTGTGTTGCATCAATGGTCTTCTTGCATGGGATAAAGTGCGCCATCTTGGAGAAACGATCTACCACCACGAACACCGAATCCATGCCGCGTTGTGTTCGTGGGAGACCAAGCACGAAGTCCATTGATAAATCCTCCCAAGGACCGTCAGGCACAGGTAACGGGGTGTAGAGGCCTGTATTCTGAGATTGTCCCTTAGAGGTCTGACAAACATGACAACGTTGTACGGCTTTTCCCACATCACGTACTAATTGCGGCCAGTAATACCGCTCTTCCACAAGAGCTCGCGTCTTGTCTCGCCCAAGGTGTCCACCGAGGCCACCTCCATGTAGCTCCTGAATAATCTGCTCCCTTAGAGAACTTTGGGGGATGCACAATCGATTCCCTTTGAAGAGAAAATCATCATGTATATGAAGGTCACTGGGGTGACCTTCTAGGCACTTCACCCAAGAATCTTTGAAGTCCTCATCCTCGGCATACAGCTCCTTGAGACAGTCGAAGCCGACCACCTTGTTGCTCATCGTAACAAGTAGTGATGCACGACGGCTACGTGTATCAGCCACCTTGTTCTGTTGTCCTGATTTGTGCTTCAGAACGAACGTGAATTCCTGTAAAAATGCAACCCATCTAGCATGCACACGATTCACGTTAGTCTGACTATTAATAAACTTTAATGCTTGATGGTCAGTGTAAAGAACAAACTCTCTTTGAATCAGATAATGCCGCCAATGTCGCAGCGCCTGAACAACTGCGTACAACTCAAGCTCATAAGTCGACCACTTCTTTCGGGCTTCGCTGAGCTTCTCACTGTAGAAGGCTACCGGCCTGCCTTCCTGTGATAATACTCCCCCAATTCCGACGTATGAAGCGTCACACTCAACTTCAAACAATTTGTCAAAATTAGGAAGCACCAAGACCGGTGTTGTAGATCAACGATGCTTAATCTCATGAAAGCTCTTGTCAGCTTTATCGGTCCATCTGAGCAGTCCTTTTTCATGCACTGCATATAAAGCGCAACTATGGTGCTAAAATCTCGCACAAATCGATGATAGAAAGTCGCCAACTCGTGAAAACTCCTCACCTCATGAATGTTCGTCGGGATCGGCCATTCCCTAATAGCTCGCACCTTTTCATCGTCCACACGAATGCCTGTGGACGTTACAACAAACTCTAGGAACAACAGGCTGTCAGTTAAAAAACTACACTTCTTCAAGTTGAGGTACAACTTGTTAATTTGTAGGACCTGTAGCACCTGCCTGAGATGTTTCCTATGCTCCGCCTCATCCTTGCTATATATCAATATGTCATCAAAATATACTACCAGAAATCGGCCAGTAAACGGTTTTAGCACTTGATTCATCAAACGCATAAAAGTACTTGGTGCGTTAGATAGGCCGAAAGGCATGACCAGCCACTCATACAACCCTTCCTTAGTCTTGAATGCCGTTTTCCACTCATTACCGGGTCGGATACGAATCTGATGGTACCCGCTCCTCAGATCTAGTTTAGAGAATACCTTAGCCCCTTCTAGCATATC
Source organism: Magnolia changhungtana (assembly GCA_030180095.1). Classification (NCBI taxonomy): domain Eukaryota; kingdom Viridiplantae; phylum Streptophyta; class Magnoliopsida; order Magnoliales; family Magnoliaceae; genus Magnolia; species Magnolia changhungtana. Next base: position 17,443,104 of record JASAUF010000617.1, read on the forward strand.
GAGCATGTCATCCAACCGTGGTATTGGGAACCGATATTTGATGGTAATTTTGTTGATTGCCCGACTGTCGACACACATGCACCAGCTTCCATCTTTTTTTGGCGTTAATAATGCTGGTACGGCACATGGGCTTATGCTCTCTCTTAAGAGACCCTTACGGATCAATTCCTCCACTTGGCCCTGAAGTATCTCACACTCTTTCGGACTCATCCGATAATGAGGGCGGTTGGGCAAGCTAGCCCTAGGGACGAAGTCTATGTGATGTTAGATGTCCCTCATGGGGGACAATCCATCAGGTAAATCCCCAGGCCAGACTTCTTTGAATTCGTTTAGCAACAGTCTTAAACTTGGAGGGATGTTTGAGGATTTTTTTTCCTCGCCCTTCACCACTACGGCGTACACCTCACCAGTTTCCTTGGATTCCTCCATGAAATCCCGAATGGTCAAGAGGGAACTCCCCTCCACTTTAGAAGCTTCGGGGTGGTTCTCTGGTGCCATAGGGGTAAGGATTATTTTTTGACTATCCTTGACGAATACGTAGACATTGTCTCGTCCCCGATGGGTCGCATCACGGTCTGACTGCCAGGGTCGACCGAGTAGCATATGGCAAGCTTCCATGTCGACCACGTCACAAAGTATCTGATCTTTATAATTTTTACCAATTGAAAATGAGATAGTGCATTGTTCAGTTACCTTGGTCTCATTCACCTTTTTTATCCAGCCAATTGAGTACGGGGAAGGATGTTTCGTCGTTGGTAGCCGCAACTTGTCCACCATCACTCTTGAGACAATGTTCTCGCTACTACCACTGTCTATGATCACATCACAGACCTTTCCGTTGACAGTGCACCGAGTACGAAATATATTGTGTCGCTGTGGATGTAATTCCTTTCGTGGGGTATACAGTAATCGCCTCACAACTAGAAATTTGTCACGATCCTCGCCCGTCATTTCATCGCCACCTGCTATTTCTTCAGTGGTTTGTTCATGTTCGTCATAGCCATGATCTTCTTCTGCGGCCTCATCTTCAATGCCCCCTTCGTTTATAGTCAAGTGTGCTGCGGGACGTTGAGGACAAGTGTTTGATAAGTGGCACTGGCTGGCCACAAGCAGAACAATTGTTCGACCTTGGCCGAGCATAAGGATTTGGAATCCTACTCAGGCCCGCTGTTGTGGGTGCTGACGTTGAGGTCTGGATGAGCCGCTCCCCGTATCATGGTTTACGGTTATAAGAGGTTGAGGACGTTCTCCTACTGGATCTTTTCCTCATGCCAGCACTGGATCCTGTGTGGGACCCGTCATGGGGGGGTCGAGTTGAAGGATAGGGACGAGCAGGAACTCTTGCAAGTTGTGTTTCTGCCCTACCCGCCAATGGAACTGCTGCATCCACAGTCCCGACTGGGTACATCTGAACTCGGTCCTGAATTGTCGGTCGCAACCCACCTATAAATTGTGCTACCTTCTGTGATTCAGATTCTGACAAATCGTTTCGTGTGGCCAACCGCTGGAATTCTTCAGTGTAATCTGTGACAGTTCGGTTTCCTTGTCGGCAATTTTGGTATTGCTAGAATAATATCTGCTCATAATCACTGGGGAGAAATCGTGATCGAAGAAGACGTCTCATCCGTGGCCATGATGAGATGGGCGCCTTATTCTGGCGGGCTCGTGAGAGTTGTAATTGTTCCCACCATGCAGAAGCACTAGATTTTAACTTAAACGCTACCAATTTTACCCTTTTATGATCTGGCACGTCCATATAATCAAAATATCTCTCTACTTCGACTAGCCAATCGAGGAAATCTTATATACATAATAAACCATTAAAACTAAGAAGTTCAGCCTTACCTCGATAGTCTCTTTCGGCACGATCTAGGTAATCGCCTCCATGGATTGGTCGTCGGGCAAAACCCTCATTAAGGTCCTCGTCGCTAGAACTTGAATCATCTGGTGTAGCCCTACGGTTTGCCACTGGTAGTGCTCTACGGAAATCGGGGTTGCGTCGTACAGCAACCATGGGTGGTGGAGCACCACCTAGGGCTCGATGGTCAAGTAGCACATCCGCAAGACGGTCGAGGGTTGCCTGCAGCCCTTGCATGGTCAACTGACTCTCCCGGTGAAAAGCTTCCATTCTTTCCGAAAGATAACGAATCCCTGGATCACCGTCCATAGGATTTTGATTCATACCTTTGTTGTTTGTCATCGGCCCGAGAGGAATCCTCGCTCTGATACCAAGTGATGCAGGGATGAACGTGATGAGGATAAATACTCTGAATCCACGAGGAAAGAAAGCAGAAAATAGAAATAAATTCTAATAAAATTCGAAACTGATTAATTGATGAATAAAAATGAGTTCACAACCCTTTAAATAGGGGTACCAAGCAATGGGAAAGAAATTAGAATCAAACTACAACTACAACTCCTAGAATCCGCGACTTACTATAAATAGTAAACTTACTATTTATAGACGGTCGCGATGTCTACTAGTGCGCAAGGTTTTCGGCCAAAAATAGTAAGTGTCCTATTCGGCTTCACCAAACCGTTCTCCTAATTAATTGATGAATAAAAACGAGTTCACAACCCTTTAAATTGTAATAAAATTCGAAACTGATTAATTGATGAATAAAAATGAGTTCACAACCCTTTAAATAGGGGTACCAAGCAATGGGAAAGAAATCAGAATCAAACTACAGCTACAACTCCTAGAATCCGCGACTTACTATAAATAGTAAACTTACTATTTATAGACGGTCACGATGTCTACTAGTGCGCAAGGTTTTTGCTAGTCCCGAGCAAAACATGCGAAAAATAATTTCAGACATAAAAGACAATTCCTGTAAACTCTAGTGACTTGTGAACAGATAGCTGAGATATGAAAATTCTAAGATTCATGATTGGTCTGTGGAGTTTTTCTCTTGGAATCAAGCTCTCGGTAGATTTCATAATTAATTTCAAACTATTAAACCATGAATTAGAATAATTCTAAACGTTGAGCTCCATGAATGTAAAGTGTAATCTCGACTTACAATCATTAAAAGATCCAATTTGTCAATTTCATGATATTATTGGTAATTCGTGACAACCAAGCTTGAAACTAACACTTATTTCACAGATTAACTTTTCATGTTACCATCTTTTGATTTTCTTTACGAGCAGTAACGCAACTGAGGGGAATCAAATTCTCACCTATAGGGAGCAAACCTATGGCGAAAACTTGTCTCTTAATTTTATTTTATTTTTTCATATGTCAACTATGGAGAATCAAATCCACACCTATAGGGAGCAAACCTATGATGAAGATTTAGCCATTTAATTCTTCTTTTTACTAAGTTAATCATTCAGTTATCGAACCAACACTTAATGTGTAAGCGAGATGTGATATGTGGAATCATGGCTCAATCAATGTTTACAACTTCTAATCATGGATTAACAAGTCAAAATTGACTATGAAATCAAGCAGATGGCCGAATCCAAGAGTCATAAATTACCCATCACGTATCTTATAATGTTAAAATCACAACTATCCTTCAAAATCACCTTGAATTCAATAGAAATTCCAGAAAAAATTTTAAAATTTTCACAAATTTTGCTCAAGAATTTTGTTCAAGACCAAGAAAATACTGATTAGGTAACCTAATCTCCCACCCCCAACCTAAAATCTACATTGTCCTCAATGTAAAAGAAATAAGCAAGCAATGCACATGGGACAACGAGAATAAAAGATGAGTGATGGAAAGATAATACCTGGATGGAGAATCAAGAAGCTTTCCTCAGAAAAAATATCATCGCAAAATAGGTTAGCACAAGAGAGAAATCAACATAAGAAAAAAATAACAAAAAGAAAAACAAAAGAAGATCCTACCTATACCACTTTCGCAGGTGCTCTCGATTGCATTTAGCGCATGCAACAAGCCTTTAAACCCCTAGGTTACCCCTAGTGGACGAGTTGTAGTCTCGTGAGGGTTTGCAGTAATGTTACCCACAAACATTGAACTAACTAACTAGAAAAATGAAAATGGAATGAAAAGCTGGGTTGCCTCCCAGGAGCGCTATGTTTACTGTCTATCCTAAAACAACATAAAGGCAACTACTCTAGTCCTAAGAAAGCAGGGAAAAACTACTCATTCATGCTGCAAGGTTCCTCTTCCGGCCAGTATCTTGATGAGTTTCTCAGTAGATTTCTCAACAGGATCATCCAAAAGCCATTTTTGCAATAGGCTTGGATGCCCTGGAGCTTGACTTTCCAAAGAAACTTATGTACCTCGTCAAAAAATTTTCGTTGATTCGCCTGAGGTATCCAGAGTATATATGATTCACCTGCGACAGAAGAAGTTTCGAAGTTAGTATCCCATGGTGAATCAGAGACTACACATAGATGAAAGTCAGAAAAATTCTCAGAAAGTGACGTAGTCTCAACACATTCCGAAGTAGCAGACTTCGGTTCAATTTTTAGCTCCTCCTCCCTTAATGGTAAATAGTGAGGATCTGGGGAGGGAGGGGCTTCAGAGTAAGGGTTCTCTCGGTCAGTGATGACTACCGAGATATTGTTTTGCAAGGCATTCACTATGTCTCTTATCATGGGATCATTTGAATCTGCAAAGTGTGCCAAGCAATCATCCAAAGAGTTGGGACATTCAGCTGAGAGTGACTCATTTTCCACATTAGAGCTCGTGATGATCTGCCCAAGGAATCCATCGTTTTTGAAAGTAAACGGAGGTGTGCTCTCTTGCTCCAGCCCTGCACAGACAGATTGAGGATCAATATACGTAGCATTGATGCATGGACTCTGTTCATTGATACTACTCAGAAGAGGCGATCAATCGTTATTATTCAACAGTTCAGATGGTGGCCTCAACTGGGTGGTTTCAAATTCAAGAGTCATATCGAGTAGCTCGTCCATCTCCCGAATCATATCATCATTCAAGTCAGAGGAGTAGTCCAAACACGTTTCACAAGAGTTAGAAGGGTCAGTTGTAAGGGGCCCATCCTCTACCTTAAAATCAGACATGTTAGGTGAGGGGAGTGGCTCATTATGACCGACCACTTCGTGTACGTCTTGATCATTGACTTGGACCAAACTCGAGATTGATTCCAAGGGAATTGGGGCGGAACATCCATGATCATCATCCCAATACACATCATTGTCTAATTCTGTGCAGTGCGCACTTGGGATGAGATCGCTTTCCTCACATTCTAAATTTGGTTGAGGTTCGAATAAACTAACATCTACCTCATCATTGAGATCCTGTGTGTCATGTAAGGAAAGTGTGTCATCATCACTGTATTTGAAAGACACCCATGTTTCTTCCCCATTCTTTTGAACAGTCATTGAGATCGACTCATCGGGGAATTGAACCGTGTGCTCATTAATGGAATCCAACTCCTCATTCCAAATTCCAGATTTCGTTAAAAACGAGTGAGGATCACTTTCCTCGCATTGTATTTCTAGATTGGATTGTAGTTGGAATGAGCGAGCTTCCTCTATCCTTTCAATGCGCGAATTGAGTGCTTCTAATGATTTCATCAATTTCGCAACGTGCTGGTTGAATTGTTCTGGATTAAAACATGAATCCTCTTGGATCGTTTCTGGTTGGAGCTCAAAGGTATGGGATCCAAGAGAATAATTATTACAATATGTTGTTGGTTCATATTCCCAGTTTTGATGGTTCCACTGGTTATAGTCATACTGATCATACATGGGAGAATATGATGGTTGATAATAGTCCTCATTCCCATAATTATGATCGTATACGACCATATTAACCGTTGGAACATAACGTTCTAGTCGGTTCTCAATGTCTGTTCTCGATGGAGAAAAATCTTGAGGTATACGTTGGATTCCACAACCTTCAGGGATTTCCCAATAAAACCTATCCAACTCAGCATATGCATCTACCCACGATTCTATGGTAGAACCTTAACTCTGAGTCTAATCCTAGAAGAAATCAAAATCCTACAAAGAATACGAGTAAAGTAAAGGAGAAGTTAGAAAGATGTTACCAGAGTAGAAGTTCCTATGTGAAAAACCTGCAAAACAAAACAAAACAAGTTAGTTTTTAAGAATAGTAAGTCTAAGGTTAGAAAAAAATAAAACCCTAATTCTAAAAATAAAAAAAAATAAAGAAATTAGGAAGATATTACCAAATTAGAAGTTTCTATCTCAGAATCCTACAAAACAAGAAATAGGTTAGTTTCTAAAAATAAAATAAAAACTTTAACCTAAAGTTAGTAAAATCCTAAGACTATGAATTATGATAAGAGAGAATCCTAAATTCAATTTGAACGAACAAGCAGTCCCAAGAACAATCGCCAAAAACTTGTTCACTCCCCAAGTATAGGGTTGTGATGTAGTAATAAACTCGGTAAGATCGAGGTCGAATCCCACGAGGACTGGTCGTCACAACTCAAATCTATGATTCTCCTTAACTAATCCAACAAATAATGGAACTAATTACTAAGCACAATTCTATGAAAAAAACAATTAAGAACAGGGAAGAAAAATTCAATCAGAGAGAGAGCACTAGGTCTTTCGAATCCACCCCTAATTATCCTAACCCTTGTTTTGTCTGTTGATTCACCTTGATCTAGATTGATACCACTTAAATAGAGAAAGCACAATCTGTGTCCTAAATCGGGCATACAGACTGTCTAATTCCTTTAAGCAATGCCATGAACAATACATCCCATGTCCTTGGTCGGGCACATAGTATGTACAATTCATTAAAGCACCTTGTTCCTTCCTCTATAGGAAACTTGTTCTTGATCAGACCCAAGCACCTGTAATAAGCATCCAAACAACATCCATCTATATACTTTGATCAAGTTCATAGATGGAGAAGTATGGAATTTAAACCCATAAAACCCACTCAGAAAAAGAAACAAATTAATTAAAATTCGAAGTAAATTAACCAATACAAGAGCTAATCAAATTAGGGCTTCATCTCAGCCCTAGCTGAGAGATTAATGACCCATAAAATCCATAAAAAATATTAAATAAAATTCATAAAATAAAACACCAAACCGAACAATCTTTCTCTCTCCTTCCTTCTCTTTCTTCTCTTTCTTCTCTCCCTGGCTCTGGATCTCGAATTCCATCGGTCTGAATGCCTTTCCCACATCCAAAACTTCCCTTTTATAGCTGCTGGATGGGTGGGGTCGGTGGCAGAGTCGTAGACGAACTCGGAGTATAAACTTTCGCAACCGTGATCGGTGGGCCCCACAGAGGTGTTTTCTGGAAAATCCACCCCGTCCATTGGATTCAGGACGAAATTTCAGTCAAGAATGAGTGGTTTTGAACGTCCATTGGCGCGGCCCACAGAAGAAATCTCAAAAAGATCAAATTTGAACGTCGCCGGGTAGCCCTTTTGTGGCCTCTGTATCACGCACGTGTGTACGCATGGGAGAAGAATGTTAACATGGTTTTGTAGTATTCATGGCCCTCTACACGATGGACGGATCAGATCGGTCGGAAAGATGACGTACGTGGCCCACTAAATTCTGAAAAAGTCAATAGCGTCCGTGCTTACGCGGACGCGAACCGACGCTGCGATGATGGCGGGGTCCATTATTGGACTTTTCACAGAAATCGACGCCGTCCATTGGTTTCAGCTCAAAAAATTAGTAGGAATTGACTGGTTTTGGGGTGGATTCGGTGCAGCCCACGCGACTTTCTGTCCTGCCGTCCAATCTGCGTTTGAACGGTTAAGATCAGATCATCGCTCCCTTTCGCAATTTCGCCACCTAGGCGAAGGTGATTGCCGCCCCAAGAAGCGGATGGACGGCTTGGATTGTCCATTTGGACACAAGGTGGGCCCCACAACCGACGACAGCGGTGGGGTTCGTGAAGCCGCTGGAACGCGGAAGCTCGTTTTTTAAGATGGCGCGGGTCAGCGCTCGCTGACTGATTCAGGCGGTCCGGTGCGGCGCCAGCGCATGTGTACACTGCGCACACGCATCGCGTGTGCGGGTCCCATGACAATGTTTCAAGAAATCTTCTCCGTCCATCCTTTTTATCATCTTAGTTAAACAGTTGAGACCAAATTTGGGGCATATCCAGTTATCAGGTGGGTCCCAAATTGTAGATTAACGGGCTGATCTGCCCGTTGGACCACTTTCCAAGATCTCCAAGGGCTGAAATTTAATATGTACGGTTGATTTACGGCCCTCATCACATGTATGAAGTTTCGAACTGATCGGATGGCGGGAACCATGTGATCTTGCATTCTGGACCTTTTTCGGGCCCCTTTGGCTTGCTTTCCTCCGATCCCAGGCGTGTAAAATCTTCACTGTTGGTTTTCTGGAGTCCATCCCGTGCTCTGGTAATTTTGGAACGTCAAATCCATGCCTTTAACATCATTTTTCAATACATGCTCCCAATTTCCTCTTGTAACAAAAATATAATTAAAACACTCCATTAAATCTTATAATGTACGTAAAATTAGGCAATGTTCGGGGTCTAATATGCAATATTTGACACTCATCAGTTTTCGGCCAAAAATAGTAAGTGTCCTATTTGGCTTCACCAAACCGTTCTCCTAATTATTCTAAGCTCTTTTCACGTTGGGCGCAACTCCTAAAGCCCGACGGATGAAGAGTTATAATCAAACTAAAACTTCTTATTATAATAAAAACGAAATTAAAGCAAGGAAATGACCATTGATCCAGGGGTTTTTCGCAATTCTGGGTGTCGCAACCCTACGTAGCTAGGTTGGTTGGCTAAATTAGCTCGTTCTACCCCAAAATCATATATTTTACGTCAGCTAACTCATTCCGGATTGTGAGATACGCCTGATCTAAGGTCCGACAGTCTGGATCATTTCTATCATCGACCGGGCCTTTTCTGATCCATCTTGGCCATGAAACTGTCCGCGACCCACTCTACATCACCAACCAACCCCGCTATGCAGGGTTACGCAAGCCGTATTTGCAAAATACCCCCGGATCGATGGTCGTTTCCCTATTTTAATTCCGTTTTTACTATAAATTTCGATTATAACTCTTCACCTGTCGGGCTTTAGGAGTTGCGCCCAATGTGAAAAGAGCTTAGAATAATTAGGAGAACGGTTTGGTGAAGCCAAATAGAACACTTACTATTTTTGGCCAAAAACCTTGTACACTAGTAGACATTACGACCGTCTATAAATAGTAAGTTTACTATTTATAGTAAGTTGCGAATTCTAGGAGTTTTACTTGTAGTTTTCTTCTGATTGCTCTCCGATTGCTTGGCATCCCTATTTAAAGGGTTGTGATATTTCATTCATCAATTAAAATTCGAATTTATTAGAATTTATTTCTATTTTCTTCCTTTCTTTCCTCGTGGATTCAAGAAGTATCTGTGAAGAGTCCAAAGAAGCTCCGTGGATTCGGAGTAGTTATCCTTGAGGAAGACGATAATCGACCTTATCACGTTCATCCCTGCATCAATTGGTATCAAAGCGAAGATTTCCCTCGGGCCGATGGTAAACAACAAAGGTATGAGCCAAAATCCTGTTAACGGTGATCTAGGGATTCATGATATTATGGAAAGAATGGAAGCTTTCCACCATGAGAATTAGTTGACCATGCAAGGGCTGCAGGAAACCTTCGACCGTCTTGCGGATGCACTACTTTCGCGTCGAGCCCTAAGTGGTGCTTCATTGCCTGTAATTGCTCCACTGCTCGTGGTTGTTATACGGCACAACCCCGATTTCCCTAGAGCACTACCAGTGGCAAACCGTAGGGCTATATCAGATGATTCAAGTTCTAGCGACGAGGACCTTAATGAAGGTTTTGCTCGACGACCAATCCATGGAGGCGATCATCTAGATCGTGCTGAAAGAGACTATCGAGGTAAGATTGAACTTCTTAGTTTTAATGGTTTATTATGCGTAAAATGTAAGTGTTATGGTCTCATGCTTCTTTGGTTGTCAAATTTGTGATGTGTCAAAACATCTATCTGTGTCCTGTGCTTGTATGATGATTTATATGAATTCAAGACACTGCATAAATATTTCAAGAAGCTACAAGTTGAATTTTTGAAGAAGCTACATGTTGAAGTCTCAAGAAGCTACAATGTTGATGTTCAAGTCTAAGACTTATAAGCAATGCATGAAGTAGTTGTTATGCTGATGAATATCTCAAGTTTAAAGCTATAACAAGTTCAAGATCTCAAGTCTGATATGGTTCAAACAATCTACATTCGTTGAATGATTGAAGTTCAATGTCCATACGACATGATTCAGGTTTGAATGACCTTAGGTTGACCAATTAAGTAGGTCATTTTGGATATATAAATCAAATATTTATTCTACATAAGCTTGGTCTATTCTACGACCAGTCCTAGCTCTTGTTCGACCAGTCCTGGCATTGGTTCGACTAGTCCAAGAAATTCCACGACCAGTCCTAAGTTGTTGGAGATTTTTCGGAATTTTTGGTACGCCCACGACCAGTCCTGGAGGTCCTTCGACCGGTCGTAGGTGTGGCTTCGACTCGTCCACGACCAGTCGTGGATCTACGACTTAAAATCTAGCAACTTTATCTATGGTCCTACGACCAGTCGTATGGATCTACGACCAGTCGTAGGTGACCCACGACCAGTCGTAGGGTATTCACGACCAGTCGTGGAACGACTTTCTATGATCGCACTCAATTTTTCAAAAATCTGTTTGAGCTACGACCAGTCCAAGGTTTCTAAGACCAGTCGTAGGAACGATTTTTGCTTCTATAAATTGAACACGAAATTCAGAGTTTTCACACTTCAACTCTATTCTATTCAAGAACTTTCAAGTGATCACTCTGAGATAAGTCTGTATTGATTTTAAGCTACTTTGTGCTTATTAATATTCCTTTTTGCTAGCTTATTTAATTTGATTTTGTTTCTATATTCCAATCTCATTTGAAAAGAGGAATTATCTTATTCCTTCTTCTTGGAATCAAAATCAAATATAGCTACGCCCAACGAGTTAAATCTAAAATCTATTAGAATCTAGAACCTTATGAATGTGAGTATTGGAAATTGAACTTTGACATTCAATCATCTACTCCGATTGGTTCTAGGGCCGCTAAGAAAAGGAGAAATCCAGTGTATTTTACATTTCAGTAAAATTTATTTACTTTTGGTTTTGTTTGAGGTTAAGCCGAAAAATCTCATTCAGACTTGGTTTTGTTTGAGGTTGAGCCGTAAAAATCTCATTATATTGGTTGTCTCCGAGGAAAACCAGAAAACTCAGAAAAAAGGGTTTTTGAATTGTGTAAGCCCAAGTGAAAAGACACAATTGTAAAGGTTTTTGGTGAACTGTGAAAACCTATTCAATAGTGAACGCTAATATCCCCTGTGTGAGGATATTAGGAGTGGAGTAGCTTTCTGTGTGGCTGTTGGAAAACAGTTGGTGTACACACAGGCGAACCACTATAACTCTTTGTCTTGTGGATTGAATGCTTGCTTAATTTTCATATCTTTTATCATTCGATTGTGTGGAATGTACAAGTGGATGTGAATGTTGTAATTATTTACATTTCAAGCAAGTGTGGGGATTGTTGTAATAATTTAGATCTATACTTCTGCATTTAATTTCAATTCCTTGCTATTTCATTTACTTATATTAAAATTGAGTCCTTGATTCAAAAGAGGTTCTAGAAATAAGGTTGTCCTACCATAAGCCCTTGTTTATTATGGTGTAAGGTTGTCCTTAGAACTGAATTTGTATCAATCTCTCAATACTTATTTATCAAGGTGATTTAAAGTTTAGCATTGTGAATTGATTCATATTGTAAGGCTATTGGTTTACTTTATTTCATTTGATTTTATTTTAAATTTGGCATAGTCCTATTCACCCCCCCCCCCCCCCCTCTAGGACATATAGCTTGGCCTTTTCAGTGGTATCGAGCCTAATAGCTCATTTTTTGTTGCTTTTTATTTGGATTTATTTCCGAGCTAACGTTCTAAGCTATATAAAAAGATGTCAAATTTTGATAGCCTTTCGCCACTAGGCCTCCACCTTTTGATGGTTCAAACTATGCCTATTGGAAAGCGTAATGAGGATCTTCCTCAAATCAATGGATGAAAGTGTGTGGCAAGCCACACGTTGATCGAATGGAATCCTCCTACCATGGAAGTAACTGTGTTGATGGTTCAAAATCTATGAAAATTACACCATATTACCAATGGACCACACTTCGTAAAAATGAGAGTAGTGCTAATGCTAAAGCACTAAATGCAACATCACTAAGCACTATCACCTGGGATGAGTTCAAAAGAATCATATCCCGTGATATCGTGAAAAGCAAGCCTGGGATATTTTAGAAATGACACACGAAGGTACATCAATTGTCAAGAAATCTAAAGTCCAACTCCTCACAACTAAATTTGAAGAAATTCATATGGAGGAAAATGAAATGTTTATGGACTTTTTCACTAGATTGAATGACATTGTTAACTCAATGTGGGGTCTTGGCGATAAGATCCCAAAAAGTAAAGTGTGTGCAAAAATACTACGCTCTCTTCCTAAACGGTTCAATTCTAAGGTAACCGCAATCCAGGAACTTCGTGATACGGACAATATGAAGGTAGAAGAATTAGTTGGTTCTTTACAAACCTATGAATTAAGTTTTAAAGCTCCTAAAGGTAAATCTATTGCTTTGAAGTCATCTAAAAGTTTTACTCAAGAAAATTCAGATTGTAAAAGTCGAAGATGATATGGCCCTTTGGCGAAAAAGAAGTTTTATAAGATTTTCAAAAGTAAGAAAAGAGTCGACTTTCAAAAGGCAAATGAAAAGAAACGTACTAAACCTAAGTCTAAAACTTGAAAATCATTGAAAGATAGTCAATGCTACAATCTGTCAAGAATATGGGCATTTAGCAAACAAATGTCCTAAAAGGACAGATCCAAAAGGAAGGGTATGTTGGCTACTTGGGATGAATCGTCGATTTGAAGCCTCTTCCGAATTAGAAAATTGAAACCGAGTCGGGCAAGTTGAACTTAAGGCCCTTATGACTCTAGCCAAGTTTACCTTTTCCGATCACGATGATTCAACAAGTGAAGAAAATTTGGATAGTGATCATGAAAATGATGAAGATCTTCAAGATGCTTACAATGCCTTATATAAGGAAAGTTGTAAAATTGTCACAAACTTAAACTTCAAAAAGAAAAGTTTTTTAAACTTAAAGAATGTTCTGAAACCCTTGTTTTAGAAAAATCTCAAATTTTAGATTGTTTTGAAAAATCAAAGTGTGATCTAGAATTCAAAACCTCCCTAATTGAAAATTTGAAATCTGAAAATGAGAAACTTAAAAATAAAGTATCTTCTTTCGAGTTTGAAGGACACATGGAGATATGCCCAAGGTGATCCAAAATTAGAAAATTATTATCCGGATCAAGAAAATGTGGCGATCGATCCGGGTTGGGCTTTGATAAAAACACATCTCCTAAACAGAAGAATGCTCCTTCTAATTTTGTGAAAGGAGAGACTTCTAACTCAAAAGGAAAAGGTACTAGTCAAGTTTTTTCTAAAAATACAAAAACTTTTCAAAAACACAAAAGCAGCTATATAAATCAGATTCGAAACCCACTAGCTAAAAAAATTGTTGATTTACTTAAGAAGCTATTAAAATCTAACTCAGTAGGTCACTCTTATAACTATAAACAAAAGAAGACCAATTATTCTCCTAAACCCAAAACAAGATCGAAATGGGTTCCTAAGGTTACTGTTTGGTTGCTCACACTTGCTTTCAAAGCTACAAGCCATTCAAAATGGTACCTAGACAAGTGGATGCTCCCAGGACATATGACAAAGACAAAGCTCTATTCATCGATCTTAAAGATATGATCTGATGGGTCGACCACATTTGGTGATGGTAGCAATCGCAAGATAATTGCAAAGGTACGGTTCAACTCTATAACCTTCCCTTATTTAAAAATGTTTTATATGTTGAGGGTTTAAAACACAACTCGTTGAGCATATCTCAAATATGCGATAACAACCATAATGTTAAATTTTCTAATCAAGGTTGTGAAATTGTAAATGAAAAAGGTTCTACGTAATATTAACGGTCGCAGAACTTCAAAACTGCTATATAGTAAGTAATGGTAGCTCATCTGAACAAACGTGCTACATGGTTCATACCGATGAGACAGAATTGTGGCATAAACGCCTTGGACATGTACACTACCGAAATTTATACAGATTGAGCAAAAGTGAACTAATTAGAGGTCTACCTAAGATGCAAAAGTAGACAAGATTTGTGGTGAATGCCAAGATGGTAAACAAACTAGGAGCTCTCACAAAAAGGTGAACTCCAATATCACCACAAGACCACTCGAGCTTCTCCACATGGATCTTATAGGACCAACAAGAACGGAAAGTCGAAGTGGCAAAAAGTACATCTTAGTAATTGTAGATGATTACACAAGATACACTTGGGTTTCATTCTTGAAAGATAAATCTGAAACCCTTGATGAAGTGAAAAAGATTATAAAACGGATTCAAACCGAAAAATGTTCTCAAGTCAGCAAGATCCGTAGTGATCATGGATCCGAGTTCGAAAATAGCGGTTTTGAGAAATTTTATAGCGATCAGGGAATATCGCATGAATTCTCTGCACCTAAAACTCAACAAAATGTTATTGTCGAGAGGAAGAATAGAGTGCTTCAAGAAATGTGAAATGTTATGTTAAATAGCATGAAGCTTCCTAGGAATCTTTGGGTCAAGCAAAGTTGAATACACCGCTACATTATTAACCGTGTTTATATTTGTAAATCTAATAATAAAACGGCTTATGAAATGTGGTTTGAGAAAAAAGCCTTCGTCACAAATACTTTCGAAGTTTTTGGCAAGAAGTGCTATATTTTACGTGACCGTGAAAATTTGGGAAAGTTCGACACTAAAAGTGATGAAGGGATCTTCTTAGGATATTCTTTAAACAATCGTGCATATCAGTTCCGAACAATGGGACCTGTGTGTGATTCAAGAGTCTATAAATGTTGTGATTGACGATCTTTTGAATACACTGTCTCCCTAGTTCGATAATGATGAAGTTCTTATACTTGAAAAACAAGAAATTTCATCAAATGAAACTAATCCGTAATTAAGGATCATAAAGATCATCCAACTTCTCAAATACTTGAAAACCCTCTCACCGGTGTGCGACTCGTAGACAATTAGAGGACATATGTAACTACGTATGCTTTACATCCTAGATTGAACCTAAGAAATGTAAAAGAAGCACTTTGGATGAAAATCGGATTCTTGGCGATGCAAGAAGAACTTAATCGCTTTTGTCGAAATGATGTCCGCACCTTGTTCCTAGACCTAAAGATAAACATATTATTGGAACAAAATGGATTTTCAAAAACAAATCTGATGAACTTGGAAATATTATTCGAAATAAAGCAAGACTAGTTGTTGGGGTATACACAAATTAAAGGCATTGACTATAATGAAACATTTGCTCTCGTAGCTCGTCTTGAATCAATCGACTTTTTATCTCCATTGCATGTTTTAGGAAGATTAAAATTTACCAAATGAATGTAAAGAGTGCCTTTTCGAATGGTGATTTACATGAAGAGGTATATGTTGAACAACCTACTGTGGTTTGAAGATCCTAAATTTACTTGATCATATGTATCGTCTTAAGAAGGCTCTCTATGGTCCAAACAAGCTCCCAGTAGCATGGTACGAGAAAAACCGACTAAGTTTTTACCGAGTCATAATTTTCAGATGGGGTGTGTTGATAAGACGCTCTTGTTAAGAAACATAACGATGATATTCTAATGGTTCAAATATATGTTGACGATATTATTTATGGATCAACCCGTACTAAAATGATTAAGTTTGCAGATTTGATGAAGTCTAAATTCAAATAAGTATGGTTGGAGAATTAAACTATTTTCTAGGTTGCAAGTAAAACAACAACCCGATGGAATTTTATCTCTCAAACCAAATATGCTCGTAGTTTAATTAAGAAATTTGGATTTGAGAAAGGTAAAAATTTTGATACTCCTATGAGTACAACTTTGAGACTCTCAAAAGACTCTACAGTAATGATGTGGATCCTAAATTGTATTGTAGTTTGATTGGTAGTTTGCTTTTATCCGATCGCTAGTAGACCGTATATTGCTTTGAGTGTTGGTATTTGTGCTCGTTATCAATCAAATCCTAAAGAATCTCACTTAACTCGGCCGTTAAGCGTGATTATGCGATATGTCGCAAGTTCTACTAAACTGGGTCTCTGGTATCCACATGAGACTAATGTTCAATTAGCCAGTGCACGCAGATGCCGATCTTGGTGAAATTTGGAAACATTGATGATAGGAAATCAACCAAGTGGTGGTTGTTTCTACATTGGAAATTGTCTTGTTTCTTGGTTTAGCAAGAAGCAAAGTTCTATATCGCTATCAATGTACCGAGGTCAATACATTGTCATTGGAAATGCATGTACTCAACTTGTTTGGATGAAACGAATGTTAAGCGATTATGGAATTACTCAGATTCTATGATTTTATTTTGTGATAATTCAGTAATAAATATTTCTAAAAATCCAGCTTCAAAGATTCACGCATACTAAGCATATTGACATTAGATTTCATTACATTCGTGAATTAGTGGAAGAAAAATTAATATATTTGGATTACATTTCAACCGAGACTCAACTTATGACATTTTCACTAAACCGCTCGACAAAAAGGTGTTTAATAAATTAAAGTTTGATCTCGGTATGTGCAATTTAAATTGAATTTGCATGATTTGGTGTATCATAATGTACATAATTTTGATGTTTTTTTTTAAAATTATTTAAAAATTGTAAATTTTATATGTCGACTATCAATTACTGTGAGTGTACACGACGATGTGGTCGTACCACGATCGGCCGAGCACTTACACGACCGGTCGTGAAACTCGGGATTTCACTTTAATTTGGGGATTTTGACTCGTCTTCTTCATTTCTTTTTACCCTCCAACGGTTCTAGCTACTGACCATTCGAACCCATCTTCATAGTACTTCAAGGTTAGTGGTTCTTTGCATTTTCTTTGTAGATTCTTGTTATTAGTGTTTCAAATCTCATTCTTGTGGAATCTATTTGGTCGTTCATTGCAAGTTTGGGGTTTTTTCTTGAAAAATCTGTTCTATCTAAACCTCATTTCTTCTATCTTGCATCTTGTTGTTTCCTTGAAATCCTTCTTTGAAAATGGATGCTAGAGGTAAAAAGAAAACTACTCGAGGTCCCTCTTCATCTAGATCACTTCTATTGTACAACGTCATCTTCGCTCTCCGAAAATGATCCTTCGATGCTGGGACTTGCGTATGCGCAATGTTATTGTTGAGCGTCATGTTAATATTAATCACATTGCTTCATTTGGTATCCTTCCTCTGTTGGAATGTGGATGGGAGAACATCTTACATTGGGGTGGAGCCGCATACCAAATCCATTGCCCAATCCATGTTTGCTTGTATCTGTGATTTTTCTCGAGGATTTTACTTTTAAAGTTGATACTCAAGAAGGATTGTTTTTAGTGGATCGACATTTGATTGTCGACATTATGGAAATACCTCATGCCAATGATGAGAGCATTCCAATTAATATCTTACATGACAATCTCTAACCGAACGAAAAATGCTTACTAGAGATTTATGTAATTTGGATGTTCATTGGACTCATAAAGGTCATGTACTTCCCTCAAGGTATTTGTTACCCGCATACTGTAGTACTTCATAGGATATTCATCTCAAATCTTTATCCATGTTCGGTAATAAACCGAACTCACGCTTTCATGGTTCGTGGTTTTGCATTCTGTAGTCTCTGGTGCAAAAATATGTCTACCGTCTTTAATTTGTCATTCCATTATTCTGTCTCGTCACCATCCTGGACACAGTGATATACCCTTTAGTTATTTATTAACTATGCTTGCAAATCATATGCTCGTAGCTATGCCTACTAGAGAAAAACCCATCCATAATCTCCCTTTTAATAATTCCAATCTTAACAAGATGAATTTAGAATTGGCTAAAGGCCAAGTGGATGCTTGTAGCAGTGGTGCTGAAGCAGGTAATGCTGAAGCTAATGGTCTTCCTGAAGACGTGAATATGGATGATTTATTTGAAGAACTTGAATCAGACTCGGCTGATGATCCTGATTTTCAGCCTTCTGATTTTGAAGAAAGATTGAATTCCCTTCAAGAGCAGGTGGCTCAAATTCGTGTTACCCAAGACACACAATTTTCATATCTACGCAAATATATGAGGCGGATTACTAAGGGTTTACATAAAATTGATCCATCTAATCCTGCACCCTCTTCTGGTTCTGACTGAATTTTTATTGGGTCTGTAATATTTTTCTGAAGCTTACTGACTTTTTGGATTATGCACTATGTTTTCTTGAATCAACTCTATTTTCATTCTTCTTGATGCTCTTCTTCCTTTGTCATTTTGTGTCAAAAAGGGGGAGATGTTTTGGAGGCTTTTTGATTTATTTTTATGATGTGCTCCTATTACTCAGGCTATTACTCAGGGGGAGTTAAGCTTCTCAGGGGTAGTTATGTGCGAATGATGATGCTAGTTATTACTTACTTATGATATCTATATAACTGTGCATGCTTTTCTATTGTGCGAATGATGATGCTAGTTATTACTTACTTATGATATCTATATAACTGTGCATGCTTTTCTATTGTGCACCTATTGTGTTTGTACTTCTCTTATGTCTATTGGAAGTATTATTACTTGGGTGTTTTGTCACAAATTTGACAAAGGGGGAGATTGTAAGTGTTATGGTCTCATGCTTCTTTGGTTGTCAAATTTGTGATGTGTCAAAACATCTATCTGTGTCCTGTGCTTGTATGATGATTTATATGAATTCAAGACACTGCATAAATATTTCAAGAAGCTACAAGTTGAATTTTTGAAGAAGTTACATGTTGAAGTCTCAAGAAGCTACAATGTTGATGTTCAAGTCTAAGACTTATAAGCAATGCATGAAGTAGTTGTTATGCTGATGAAGATCTCAAGTTTAAAGCTATAACAAGTTCAAGATCTCAAGTCTGATATGGTTCAAACAATCTACATTCGTTGAATGATTGAAGTTCAATGTCCATACGACATGATTCAGGTTTGAATGACCTTAGGTTGACCCATTAAGTAGGTCATTTTGGATATATAAATCAAATATTTATTCTACATAAGCTTGGTCTATTCTACGACCATCCCCTAGCTCTTGTTCGACCAGTCCCGGCATTGGTTCGACTAGTCCAAGAAATTCCACGACCAGGTCCTAAGTTGTTGGAGATTTTTCTGAATTTTTGGTACGCCCACGACCGCCTCTGGAGGTCCTTCGACCGGTCGTAGGTGTGGCTTCGACTGCCCACCACCAAACCGTGGATCTACGACTTCAAAATCTAGCAACTTTATCTATGGTCCTACGACGGTCAGATGGATCTACGACCCGGGCCGTAGGTGACCCACGACCACCGTAGGGTATTCACGAATTGGTCGTGGAACGACTTTCTATGATCGCGTCAATTTTTTAAAAATTGTTTTGAGCCACGACCAACGTCCAAGGTTTCTAAGACCACGTAGGAACGATTTTTGCTTCTATAAATTGAACACCTAAATTCAGAGTTTTCACACTTCAACTCTATTCTATTCAAGAACTTTCAAGTGATCACTCTGAGATAAGTCTGTATTTATTTTAAGCTACTTTGTGCTTATTAATATTCCTTTTTGCTAGCTTATTTAATTTGATTTTGTTTCTATATTCCAATCTCATTTGAAAAGAGGAATTATCTTATTCCTTCTTCTTGGAATCAAAATCAAATATAGCTACGCCCAACGAGTTAAATCTAAAATCTATTAGAATCTAGAACCTTATGAATGTGAGTATTGGAAATTGAACTTTGACATTCAATCATCTACTCCGATTGGTTCTACCTGCAAGGCGCTAAGAAAAGGAGAAATCCGGTATTTTACAATTCGTAAAATTTATTTACTTTTGGTTTTGTTTGAGGTTAAGCCGTAAAAATCTCATTGTCAGGATGGTTTTGTTTGAGGTCGAGTTAAAAATCTCATTGTATTGGTTGTCCGAGGAAAACCGAGAAAACTCGAAAAAAAGGGTTTTTGAATTGTGTAAGCCCAGTGAAAAGACACAATTGTAAAGGTTTTTGGTGAACCCGTGAAAACCTATTCAATAGTGAACGCTAATATCCCCCGTGTGAGGATATTAGAGTGAGAGTAACTAGTGTGGTCGTTGGAAACAAGCTTGGTGTACACACATGTGTGAACCACTATAACTCTTTGTCTTGTGGATTGAATACTTGCTTAATTTTCATATCTTTTATCATTCGATTGTGTGGAATGTACAAGTGGATGTGAATGTTGTAATTATTTACATTTCAAGCAAGTGTGGGATTGTTGTAATAATTTAGATCTATACTTCGCATTTAATTTCAATTCCTTGCTATTTCATTTACTTATATTAAAATTGAGTCCTTGATTCAAAAGAGGTTCTAGAAATAAGGTTGTCCTACCATAAGCCCTTGTTTATTATGGTGTAAGGTTGTCCTTAGAATTGAATTTGATCAATCTCTCAATACTTATTTATCAAGGTGATTTAAAGTTTAGCATTGTGAATTGATTCATATTGTAAGGCTATTGGTTTACTTTATTTCCGCTGATTTTATTTTAAATTTGGCATAGTCCTATTCACACCCCCCCCCCAGACATATAGCTTGGCCTTTTCATAAAAGATTTTCTCAATTGACTAGCTGAAGTAGAGAGATATTTTGATTATATGGATATGTCGGATCATAAAAAGGTAAAATTAGTAGTGTTTAAATTAAAATCTGGTGCTTTTTCATGGTTGGAGCAATTACAACTCTCACGAGCCCACCAGAATAAGGCGCCCATCTGATCATGGCCACAGATGAGACGTTTTTTTCGATCACGATTTCTCCCCAGTGATTATGAGAGGATATTATTCCAGTAATACCAGAATTGTCGACAAGGAAATCGAACCATCAAATATTACACTGAAGAATTTCAACAGCTGGCAATACTAAATGATTTGTCAGAATCTTAGTCACAGAAGGTGACACAATTTATAAGAGGGTTATAATCGACAATTCAGGATCAAGTTTAGATGCACCCAGTCAGGACCATTGATGAAGTAGTTAAGTTGGCAGGTAGGGCCGAAACACAGCTTGCTAGAGTTTCGAATCAGTCTTATCCTTCAACTCGACTCCCCATAACAGGTCCCGCGCAAGAACTAGTGCTAGCAGGAGGAAAAGAACCAGAAGGAGAACGTCATCAACCTCCTGCAACCGCAAACCGTTATATGAGGAGCGACTCATCTAGGCCTCAATGAGTAGCACCTACGATAGCGAACCCGAGTAGATTCCAAGTCCTTACGTTCGGCCAAGGTCGAACAATTGTTACTGCTTGGCCAACCGGGCCACTTATCAAACACATGTCCTCAACATCCCGTAGCACACTTGACCATAAATATAAAGGGCACTGAATGTGAGACCGCAGAAGAAGACCCTGGCTTTGTTGAACATGAACAAGCCACTGAGAAAATAGCAAATGACGATGAATTGATAGACCAGGATTGTGGCGAATCTCTAGTTGTGAGGCAATTATTGTATATCCCATGGAAGGAATTACATTCACAGCAACACAATATATTCCATACATGGTGCACTGTCAATGGAAATGTCTGTAATGTGATCATAGACATTAGTAGTAGCAAAAACATCATCTCAAGAATGATGGTGGACAAGTTACAGCTACCAACGAGAAAACATCCTTCCCCGTACTTAATTGGCTGGATAAAAAAGGTGAACGAGACCAAGGTAATTGAACAATGCACTATATCATTTTCAATTGGCAAAAATTATAAGGATCAAATACTTTACAACGTGGTCGACATGGAAGCATGTCATATGTTACTCGGTTGACCTTGATAGTCAGACCATGATGCGACCCATTGTGGGCAAGACAATGTCTACATATTCGTCAAGGATAGTTAAAAAATAATCCCTTCCCCTATAACACCAGAGAACCACCCTGAAACCTTTAAAGTGGAGGAGAGTTCCCTCTTGACCATTCGGGATTTCATGGAGGAATCCAAAGAAACCGGCGAGTTATACGCCATAGTAGTGAAGGTCGATAAATCGGAACCCTCAAACATTCCTCTAAATTTAAGACTATTGCTAAACGAATTTAAAAAAGTTTGGCTTTAAGATTTACCTGATGGATTGCCCCCCATGAGGAACATCCAACATCACATAGACCTCGTTCCTAAGGCTAGCCTGCACAACCGCCCTCATTATCGGATGAGTACGAAGGAGTGTGAGATACTTCAGGGGCAAGTAGAGGAATTGATCCATAAGGGTCTCTTGAGAGAGGGCACGAACCCATGTGTCGTACCAGCATTATTAACATAAAAAAAAAAAGATGAAAGCTGGCGCATGTGTGTCGATAGCCAGGTAATCAACAAAATTACCATTAAATATCAGTTCTCAATATCGCAGTTGGATGACATGCTCGATATGCTAGAAGGGGCCAAAGTGTTCTCTAAACTAGACCTAAGGAGCGGGTACCATCAGATTCGTATCCGACCCGGTAATGAGTAGAAAACGGTATTCAAGGCCAATGAAGAGTTGTATGAGTGGTTGGTTATGCCCTTCGGCCTATCGAACGCACCAAGTACTTTTATGCATTTCATTAATCAAGTTCTAAAATTATTCACTGGCCGATTTGTGGTAGTATATTTTGATGACATACTGATATATAGTCAGGATGAGATGGAGCACAGGAAACATCTCAGGCAGGTGCTGCATTCCTATAAATTAACAAGTTTGAAGAAGTGTAAATTTTTTAATGGACAGCCTATTGTTTCTAGGATTTGTTGTAATGTCCATAGGCATCCGTGTGGACGATGAAAAGGTGCAACCTATTAGGGAATGGTCGATCCTGACAAACATTCATGAGGTGAGGAGTTTTCACGGGTTGACGATCTTCTATCGTCGATTTGTGCGAAATTTTAGCACAATAGTCGCGTGTCACGCCCCGAAATCCGGCATCTGAGTATATCCGACCCCGATTCCGTACCCGAAGGCATGACTTATGTTTTGTATGTTTACACATCATAATCCACACATATTGACGAAATAATCTCATTCATAAAATATAAAATCTAAAAATTTAATAATCAAACATTTATTTAAAGGAGAATAAAATGTCTATGTTCTAACTATTCAAGATTACCATCAAATACATGTCACCATCATGCTAACATACTATACTTAATGTCATTACACTTATTTAGAAAATAGTAAAGAAACAAAAATAAATAAAAGAAAATCTCTTTAAGCTCCTCCATGTGATCTCGATCCTGAAATTTTAAAATCCCAACAGGTAAGTCCGCTTTTTTAAGCCTAGTGAGTAATCTCAACACAAAGTTTCAAAATAACCTCATATAACATGAATAAAAGTATTAAAAGATACAATACCTATTTAGGCAAAACAACAAATGAGGAGATTTAATAAACAAAATATTTCAATGTAAATTCAAAGAAAAATGAATGAATGAAATCAATATATGTTATACTCCATAATAACATGTGCGGTTTATTCTTTTTAACACCAGGGCCAGTTTACACCGGTTGGCCAACACCCACGCCAATACAACACCTAGTCTGGCAATGGGAACCTTTCGCATGACATGCTCACCCATCTAAAGGGAACTTGGTGAGGGACCCATTTGTACGTTAGCTTGGTCAGACTACTACCCTACCGAACCTGGCAGTGGGAACCTTTTGCAATCCTGACATGCTCACCCACTCAAAGGGTACGGTAGAGGTTCCAAAAGGTACCAGTTGGGTTTCTGGGACTTTTAACCCAAGGGTCTTGATCACCCCACCTATTTATGCTTTAGGGATTTTCAACCTAGAGGACTTGATAGCCCCACCTATTTTCTGGTGTTCCAAAAAAACTGTTCGAAGTATATATAATTTTACTATTTCATGAGCAAAATATTTCTAAGGACAAATTGTTTCTAATCATTGTAGATTGTTTGTACATGATTTAAAGTTCTATGTAAAAATATATTTATGCAATGCAATCCATCAGATCCGATCCGATAGTCTGGAAAAGTATATTGAACTTGAAGTTTTTAAAAAATGCTTTAAATTCTGATAAAAAATAATAATAATAAAAGAATTATTGATGCATGGGCAAATAATAATCTAAATTTAAAATTGATTCAAGGCTTGCTAATTAAAATAAAGAGAACTATAAGAAAAATCATGTTAAATCAACACAACAACTATGAATCAAATGAATAAATCAATAAGAGAAAATGCACCATGTTTGAATTATTTGCATAATAATAAAAATAAATGGAAACAAAGTGGAATTTATTATAAGATAAATAAATAAATAAAAATATCAAGTGAGAGAAAAACTCAACTTTTTCCTAAAAAATATATATATTTTTTTCTTCCTCTCTCTTCCTTTTTCTCTCTCCTCTTTTCTTTCTTCCTTTTTCTCTCTCTTCTCTCTCCCTCTCTTTCCAACATAATGTCCAGAACCTCTTCCTTTTTCTCCTCTTTTTTTCGACCTTTTTCTCTCTCTTCTCTCTCTCTCTCTTTCCAACGTAATGTCCAAAGAACCCCTTTATCTCTCTCTCTCTCTCTCACCTCACCTCACGTCCTACTTCCACATTTCACGACTTCACGATGCATGATCTCTCTCATGCCTCCCCTTTTTATAAGCTCCTTTCACACATGTGGCATGTGTGAAAGAGAGCCTTTAATCTCTTAACGTTTTTAAGTTTTGCTTTTGTTTTGCCATTCAAAGCACGTGTTCCACGTTGCTTTCATTCAATGCACTTGTTATGCACTAAACGTGTGCCATGTGTGTACCACATGTGTGCATGTGATGCATGTGATGTATTATGCCACGTGTGAAAGGTATGTGTGCATGATGTGTTTAGTGCATGTGTGTGGTTGGGATGTGTTTGATGGTACATGGATGATGTAGATGGATGGATGGATCAATGTATAATAGATGGACGGATGGATGTATGGCTTAGATGAATGGATGTGCATGATGTGTTTGGTGCATGTGTGTGGTTGTGATGTACTCAACGGTGCATAAATGGATGGACAGATTGATGTATACATAGATGGACGAATGGATGTATGGATAGATGGATGGATAAATGTATCGTTTGGATGAGTTCATGTGTGATCGGTGGATGGACGGTTTGATGGTTATATTGTTAGATGGATTTATTAGTTAATGAACAGTTAGATCGGATATGTCCAAATCAATGGTTGAGATTGAACCAGTTGATCATGTAGATCGATGGTCACATAGGACTAATTGGGTATGTCGATCGATGGTTAAAATTCGACGGTCAAGATTTATTTGGGTTATTACATCGCTCTTATTACAGATTGCATAAAATAAGGACCGTTTCAGTGGACCGATGAAGCTGACAAGAGCTTTCATGAGATCAAGCGTCGTTTGACCACAACACCGGTCTTGGTGCTTCCTAATTTTGACAAGCTATTTGAAGTTGCCACTACCAGAAAAATGGGCAAAGGCTACAGATAAAATCCGTAGCCATAGACCTATGGCTATGGTTCTAGTCCGTAGCACGACCGTAGTCGGCTGGTGTCAGAATAATAGGTCTGGACCTATGGCCATTTTATTTAATCCGTAGCTATAGCTGTACACAATGTAAATTACTGGATATAATCCCGTAGTAATAACTACCGTAAAAACGGGTAAACGCTACTTGACAATATCCGGTAGCCATAGACCTCATGGCTACGGTTTTAGTCCGTAGCACGATCAGTAGTCGTAGGTGCCGAACAATAGGTCTCTGGAACCTATGGCTACTGTGAGTTTAATTCGTAGCAAATATATCTCGTATGCTTAAAACTCATAGTACTATGGATATTATTTGTAACTAAAAGTTCGTAACAATATGCCAAATTTAATAAAGGCTACACCTGTCAGATTAGTGGCTACGGTCCATATCCGTAACTATTTTGTACATTAAAAAATTACATATAATCATTTGTTTATTCAATTACCGCCTGTACAATCATTCATTCATTCAATTACAATCATTCATTCATTCAATTATAATCAATTACAATCCTTCATTCAATCAATTACATTTACAATCCTTCATTCAATCAATTACAATTACAATTACAACCAATTACAATCCAATTCATTCAATCAATTACAATTACAATCCAATTCATTCAATCAATTACAATTACAATCAATTACAATTACAATCCAAATTCATTCAATCAATTATAATTACAATCAATTATAATCCAATTCATTCAATCAATTACAATTACAATCAATTACAATCCAATTCATTCAGTCAATTACATTTACAATTACAATAATGCTAAAAATACAAATCTTTGGCTTCATTAGAGAAATGTGCTCGACATCACCATGAAATTTCAACAGCTTCGTATATTCCATCATCCTACAAACAGTCATGTCATTCATAAATTAGAATGCCCATTGGTGAAAAGAAAGACAAAGTGAAAGAAGTGCATCATACATAACCATTTTTTTTCCTTAATGAATTAAAAAAAAAAAAAAAAAAAAAAAACTCGAAGAGGAATGAAATTGACACAAAAGAAATGGTCTCACCATATGATTATATGTTTTGGTTTAGGTTTAGGTTATAGGTTTAGGTTAAGGTTAGGCTATAGGTTATAATTAAGTTTAGGTTATAGGTTATAGGTTAAGGTTTAGGTTATAAGGATTTTGGTTTAGGTTAAGGTTATAGGTTTAGGTTTTGGTTATAGGTTTAGGTTTAGGTTTAGATTATAGGTTATAGCTTTTCGGAACTTGATTATAGGTTAAGGTTTAGGTTTAGGAAATCGGGTTCGGGTTCGAGTTCTGGATCTGGTTTAGGTTTGGCTTTTCAAGTTGAGATTAGGGATTAGGGTGTAGGTTTGGGAAATTAAGGATTTGAGAATACATTTAGGTTTTAAGTTTAGGTTTAATTAGGTTAAAGGTTTAGAAAAGGTTAAAGGTTTAAGTTATAGTTATAGGTTATAGCTTTAGGGAATTGAGAATGTAGAGTTATGGTTTAGGTTTAGGAAATTGGATTCGTGTTAGTGGATTGGGTTTAAGTTCATAGTTTTTTCAAGTTTAGGTTTAAGTTTAGGTTAGGAAGCCGAGACTGTGATTTAGGTGTAGGTTTAGCTTTTTGGGGAATTAAGTTTAGGTTATAGGTTTAGGGAAAGGTTAGTTTGAGTTATATGTTTTGGGATTTGGGAATAGTTTTATGTTATAAGTATAGGCTTAGGTTTAGGTTATAGGTTTTAGGATTTGAGAATGGGTTTAGGTTTAGGTTATAGAAGTTTTGGTTTTGATTTAAGTTATATGTTTTGATTTAGGTTATAGGTTATAGGTTTAGGGTAATTATAGGTTCTTGATTTCGAGAATGGGGTTCGGATTTAGGTTATAGGTTTTGGATTTGAGAATGAGTTATGGTTTGAAGTTTAGAAATTCCGGTTCATGTCTCTGGATTAAGCGTTTAAGTTTCTTGGGTTATATGTTTTGGATTTGAGAATGGGTTATGGTTTAGGCTTTAGGAAATCGGGCTCATGTCTGTGGATTGGGTT